>CM039673.1:148156498-148756498 GCA_022496015.1 Hordeum marinum
GATCCCGCATCGAACATAGTAACACGACCTTCCGGGGAATTATCCCAGGGAAAGAGGCGCGTTGTTCCGGATGTATCATCCTGGACGTTGTGTTCGGCACGCCCAAAAACTACCAATCCGAAGAACTTCTCTTCCACATTGTCCCCTTTCCAAGTGGCTATCACACCCTATTGGGAAGCGACACATTTACAAAGTTCCAGGCTATACCCCATTACGGGTACATGAAACTCAAAATGTCAGGACTAACGAAGTGATCACGATGGCCAGTGATCCGAGCATAGCCCTTCGGGACAAAAACAAAACGGCAGCGCTCGCCCTCGAGGCATTATCGAAAACTTTCGCCGCCAAAGATTTGACCGCCTTATGGTCGACAGTTAATAAGGACGATGTGATCCTTAGCAAAAGGCCCAAGTCCACGTCCTTTAAACCCGTAGGGAAATCGTTAAATTTCAGGTACATCCAATGGACCCCAATAAGACAGCGTCTATCAGAGCCCAGCTCGATCCCCTCGTGGACGAGGCATTGCAGAATTTCCTCCACGAGAATTGGGACATTTTCGCCTGGCATCCTTCCGATATGCCTGGAATCCCACGTTGGCTCGCCGAACACAGCTTAAACATCATCCCAGACTTTAAGCCCGTGAAACAGACTCTACGCCGCTTCTCCGAGCCCAAACAGCAAGCCATGGGTGAAGAATTAGCTAAACTGCTCGAGGCCGGATATATTCGGGATATTAAACACCTTGAGTGGCTAGCGAACGTGGTGATAGTACCTAAGAAAGACAAGTCCTGGCAGTTGTGTGTCGACTTCAAAGACCTCAACAAGGCCTGCCCGAAGGACCCTTACCATGCATAGACCAGATCATTGACGCCACAGCCAGACACGATTTGTTGTGTTTCCTCGATGCTTACTCCGGATACCATCAAATTAAAATGAAGGAATACGATCAAGCGGCTACTGCATTCATCACGCCCTACGGGCTATTCCGCTTCAACATGATGCCTTTCAGGCTAAAAAATGCCAGGGCCACATACCAGCACATGATCCAAACTTGTCTCGCGACATAGGTCGGTAAGACTGTCGAGGCATACATGGATGATGTGGTAATAAAAACCAAACACGTCAGCCAGTTGATCGATGACTTACGGCAAACCTTTGGTAGTCTACACGGATATGATATACGGCTCAATCCGGAAAAATGTGTATTTGGAGTTCCCTCTGGTAAGCTGCTTGGATTCATCGTCTCCCATAGAGGAATAGAGGCAAATCCATCTAAACTCCGTGCTCTATCAGAACTTGCAATTCCCACAGAGCTGAAGCATGTCCAAAGGCTAGCCGGGTGCTTAGCGGCGTTAAGCCGCTTTATCTCCCGCCTCAGAGAAAAGGCATTGCCGCTCTATAAGCTGCCGAAACAGACCAACAATTTTGAATGGACCGATGAGGCAGCGGCTATGTTAGAAGAAATTAAAACACTACTGGCAACCAATCCCATACTCAAGGCACCGGGTGCTGGTGAGCCCATGTTGTTATACATATCGGCCACCAAGAAAGTCATTAGTGCGGTCCTCGTCGTTGAATGAGATGAGGAGGGACATAAATTCGGGACTCACAAACCAGTATATTATGTGTCACAAATGATAACGCAGTGCAAGTCTAGATACCCACATTACCAAAAAATAGCCTATATAGTATTCATGGCGTTGAGGAAACTCAGACACTACTTCCAGGAGTCTGCTGTAACAATGGCATCGGAAGTCCCCCTGAATGATATAATCATCAACAGGGACGCCACCGGTCGCATAGCCAAATGGGCCATTGAGCTCCTTCCCTTCGAAATAACCTACAAGCCACGCCGCGCCATTAAATCTCAGGTACTGGCGGACTTCCTGGCTGAATGGACAGAGGCCGAGCTCCCCAAGGAATACAGTGCATACTCCCATTGGACAATGTACTTTGATGGATCCAAGACCTTGGCCGGTTTGGGGGCTAGATTTATACTCACATCCCCCACAGGCGACAACGTGCGATACGTGTTGCAAATCATGTATGCTGACTCCAACAATGCAGCCGAATATGAAGCTCTTCTTCATGCTCTTCGGTTGGCGGTATCAATGGGCACACGATGGCTAGAGGTACGGGGAGACTCAAACTTGTCCACATCCCAAATTAACGGCGAGTTCGACGCCAAAAACCCGAAGATGATGGCATATAGAAACGCCGTCCTCAAAATATCTGCTCGGTTCGAGGGGTTGGAATTCCACCACGTGGCTCACGACAACAACCAAGACGTTGACATACTGGCCCATATAGGAGCCAAGGGTGATCCCATCCCAAGAAACACCTTCCTGGAGCAACTCTTTAAGCCCTCCGTAGTGTGGCAGGAGGACGACAATGGCGCTAGTCCGAATACGGCGAACGAACTTGTTTCCCCCATAAACGAGCCAGATGATGGCATTATCTACGGCTTTGCAATGAATGAAACACCCTCGTCTCACGAGGTAATGGTAGTAATAGCGCCATGGACAGAGCTCTAACTCGCTTACCTTCTTCACAAGGAACTCCCCGACAATCAAACCGAGGCGCGACGCATAGTTCGGCGATCCAAGGCCTACAAAGTACACAAGGGTGAGTTATACAAGAAAAGTACAACCAGAGTATTACAACGGTGTATACCAGAGGAAGAAGGACATGACCTCCTCGCTGAAATCCACGCAGGCATGGGCAGGCATCATGCCGCGGCAAGATCCCTTGTCAACAAGGCCTTCCGAGCTGGTTTCTTTTGGCCTACAGCTCGGACGGACGCCCAGTAACTTGTTCAACATTGCGTAGGGTGTGAACTCTTCGCAAATCAAAGTTACATGCCCCCGACAACTCTTTGAACTATTCCGATCACCTTGCCTTTTGTGGTCTGGGGGATGGACATGGTCGAACCCCTTAAAGGGGAACCAAGAAAAACAAATACCTACTGGTCATGGTTGACAAGTTCACCAAATGGATAGAAGCAAAGCCCATTAAGTCGGCTAAATCCGGACCAGTGATCGACTTCATATCTAGTGTAGTACACCGTTACAGTGTCCCGCATAGTATAATAACGGATAATGGATCCAACTTCACGGCTGAAGAGGTCAAGGACTGGTGCGCAAAAATGGGCATAAAGCTTGCTTATGCATCGGTCTATCATCCGCAGACCAATGGACAGGTCGAGCGAGTAAACGGTCTCATTATGAGCGGCATCAAGCTACGTTTGGTCCGATCTCTTCACGAGTCCGGCTATCATTGGGTGGAGGAACTCGACTCTGTTCTATGCGGCATGCGTACCACCCCGAACAGATCAACGGGTTACACACCATTCTTTATGGTCTATGGGGCAGATGCAGTCCTCCCTTGCGATATTATTCATGACGCACCAAGAGTACGCATGTACGAGGAAAATGATGCTGACTTGGATTGGCAGGACGACTTAGACACTTTTGAGGGAGAGCATGACATAGCTCTGGCTTGTTGCACTCTTTACCAACAGCAAGCTCGACGTTACCAAAGTAGGGAGGTCAGGGCAAAAGCATACAGCGTAGGTGAACTTGTCCTACGGCTCCTAGAGAAACAGAAGCATGAACTAAACCCCAAATGGGAGGGTCCTTTCATCATCGACGAAGTACTCGCGGGAGGTGCCTATCGTCTGCGGAGTCCATCCGATAACCGCCTTGAACCAAACCCATGGAATGCATATCATCTTCGGTGCTTCTAGGGATAAACCGGTGTCGTCTAAACTCCCCCACATTTTCCCTTTTTCCTCTTGTTATTTATGCCTTTTTTTCTTTCCCTTCCCATTTTGCTGTTTGATTGGGCCAATTTCTTTTCTTACCCTATGTTTGGCTGAACCAATCTTGTAATGATACGTATCCGTCGTATCTATAATTTTTGATTGTTTCATGCCAATATTCTACAACTTTCATATACTTTTGGCAACTTTTTATACTATTTTTGGGACTAACATATTGATCCAGTGCCCAATGTCGGTTCGTGTTTGTTGCATGTTTTTTGTTTCGTAGAAAATCCATATCAAACGAAGTCCAAACAGGATAAAAACTTACGGAGATTTTTTGGAATATATGTGAATTTTGGGAAGTGGAATCAACAGAAGGCGGTGCCAGAGGGGCCCACAAGCCTGCCAGGCATGCCCTGGGAGGTAGGGCGCGCCCAGAGGGCTTGTGGACACCCCTTAGGTTGGTTGGAGTTGTCCTTCGGCCGCAAGAAAGATATTTTTATAAGGAAAACCTCTCAAAATATCATCCCAATCGGAGTTACGGATCTCTGGATATTTAAGAAACGATGAAACGCCAGAATCTGGGAACGCAGAAACAGAAGGAAATAGAGAGAGATCCAATCTCGGAGGGGCTCTTGCCCCTCCGCTACCATGGAGGCCATGTACTAGAGGGGAAACCCTTCTCACATATAGGGGGAAGGTCAAGTAAGAAGAAGAAGGAGGGGGCTCTCTCTCCCCCTCTCTCCTAGTGGTATCGGAACGCCGCCGGGGCCATCATACTGAGAGCGATCTACTCCAACAACTCTGTCATCTTCACCAACACCTCCATCACCTTCCCCCATATATCTACAGCGGTCCACTCTCCCGCAACCCACTGTACCCTCTACTTGAACATGGCGCTTTATGCTTCATATTATTATCCAATGATGTGTTGCCATCCTATGATGTCTGAGTAGATCTATTTTTTCCTATTGGTTGATTCATGATCATGATTGGTTTGAGTTGCATGTTTTTTATTGGTGACGTCCTATGGTGCTCTTCGTGTCGTGCAAGCGTGAGGGATCCTCGTTGTAGGGTGTTGCAATGTGTTCATGATTTGCCTATGGTGGGTTGCTTGAGTGACAAAAGCATAAACTTGAGTAGGTGGGTTGTTGCATATGGGAGTAAAGAGGACTTGATACCTTATAATGCTATGGTTGGGTTTTACCTTAATGGTCTTTAGTAGTTGCGGATGCTTGCTAGAGTTCCAATCATAAGTGCATATGATCCAAGTAGAGAAAGTATGTTAGCTTATGCCTCTCCCTCATATAAAATTGCAATAATGATTACCGGTCTAGTTATCAATTGCCTAGGGACAATTCCGCAACTCCTACCACAACTTTTCCACACTCGTTAAACTAACTTAGTTGTTTCTTTATCTAAGCAGCCCCTAGTTTTTATTTACGTGTTCTTTATTATCTTGCAAACCTACCCTATCACACCTACAAAGTACTTCTAGTTTCATACTTGTTCTAGGTAAAGCGAACGTTAAGCGTGTGTAGAGTTGTATGGGTGGTCGATAGAACTTGAGGGAATATTTGTTCTACCTTTAGCTCCTCGTTGGGTTCGACACTCTTACTTATCGACAAAGGCTACAATTGATCCCCTATACTTGTGGGTTATCATGTACTAAAGATTATCGGCATACACCGTAAAGTGTTAAATCTGAACACAGCACATGGGGGCTTCTTCTAGTAGCCAAACTTTTTACAAGTATTTGCTCATACTTACTAGCGCACATGTTTCTTTTGTGATGTTCTAGCCATCATATGCATCAATTCGAACTAAGACTTTGCCAAGATGGGTTGCCTCGCTCATGTGATTACTCTCTACGTTCCCGATTGTTCGGCCAAAGAGTAAAGGGAGCACCTCTCGATTGTTACGACCGGGTCATCCGGACACATACTTCAGACGGGTGAATCTGAAAGCTATCTATCTTACGTAGACAATTGGTCGGCTATGAGGGAAACACCTTATACGGATCTGGTCGTTATTACCGTTTCTTGGGTCTTTTCTTCCCAAATAACAATTAGCCGCATACTGAAAGTATGCGGACTTCTATCTACGATCTTCGTAGAGACCCAACGAAAGGTATCGATAGAGGTACTATTTTCCTCGGAAGATGTTTCTTATGCTATGTAGTAATATAACATATGTTTCTGTGTGCTTCCTGTCTATTCGCACCACATGGATGGATTGCCTGGTTCCCCGAATACAGTTCGCTCTTTTGGAGGGACAAATAAGGAGGAAACTCCCAAGCTCTTCGCTCGGGGGGGGGGGGAGCCGATGGCAGGTTAAGACAAAGTTTACAACATAGATTGTTTTACACAAACATACATGTAAATTACATGTGCGGCTCCTGATCGAGATTGTCAATTATGGTGTTAAGAGGACAGTCCGCTTGCAAAAGACGGGCGGCAAGGATCACCCGATCATACACCAGGTGGAGTGGCACTTCTTTTCCATCCGATCCCATTGGACCTTCCCGCACCATATGCTCGGGGTTAAGTCTGGTGAAACGGGTCTTGATCATTGCCCATGCTTCCCGTGCTCCCTCCCAGCAAGCCAAAGTCTTCCACAGCTCGAACCTATTTCGAGCCCCCTTGAATCGATCCACGAGTGCAGCTAGCCCTTCAGGTGACTGTTCGGCAAGCCGTAGTTCCTTCACCATTCCTTTCATTGCTTTCCGCACGCACCTATGGAGAGAGATCAGGTCCTTCAACACGTCCCCCTGGTATGATTCGATCTCCTCTTCCGGATGCCTGGACAGGAGTCCAGTACATAAGGCAACAACGTGCTTACCATTATTCCCTACATCAGAAATATTTGTTGATAATAGAATTGTTCTTACCAAACACGCCCCTCTGAAGCTTTCAGTTTTCTTCTTGATCTTGGGCCAGTTGAATCTTGAAACTCTTAATTTCTTCGCCTGCTTTTGTATAACAAGGCAGCCAGCCTGGTGCTGGGACTTGGCATACCTCTGAGAGTCCCAGGCTTCTTCCAACTGCCTTTCCATGTGCCCTATTGATTCAGCTGCTACACGGAATACGTGTGTCAGGCACTATGATACATTAAGATTAGTAGTAAATGCACACTCACCATGGGCCTCTCGCGTGAAGCTCTTTACTTGAGCCAGTTCGGCCTTCACGGATTCTACTTCCGTTCGGCTCTCCTCGAGCTCCTTGGCCAATTGCTTAAATTGCTGCTTTGAGGCTTGTGTCAGCAGTGAAACAGTGTGGAGACCCTTAATTCGTTTGTTTCAAAACAAATTAGGGATCGGGGCTGCTGGTCTTACACAAATGTTCGGATTCTATAAAAACCGATCACTTACCTGTATGCTGGTTGTCATCCACTTCATAGCTTCGCCGAACCCAGCTCGGGCGGCACCAAGGTGCGCATCCGCCGAGCGTAGGGCGCCAAACTCCTGCTCATAGAAAATTGGGTAACGCATGGATTCCCATCGATGCCGATGATGCATGTCACTCCCCACCTCCGATTTGGTGACGGACACACCATCACCAGAATCGGCGGGCGCTGGATTGGCCATGGGGACTTCTGTAGCAGAAGCCGCATGGGTCGTGGCTCGAGAACTTTGAGCGTCTCCAGAAACCCGGGTAACCCCTTCAGTAAGAGAGGATTGGGTGTTTCGCCTAAATATTTCAATAAAACAAACTGCTGTAAGACTCTATTGACTGCAACCATAAGAGGATAACCGAACAATGTACCTTCGGGATGAGCGGGCAGGTGGATTCGTCCACATGTCCGGCTCCTTAGCAGGATCCCGGTTGGCCTTTGACTCGGCCGCAACTTCGACTACCGGTGTATGGCGTGCGGATCGGCGGTGCTTGGGAGTTGGGATCAACATGTTCGAGGCGCTCTTCGTAGTTGGCCTCTTCCGAGAGGAGATTTTCTCCTTGCCCACAGCAAGGATGGAGAATGACCAGGGGTAATCAACTATGATAGCCACCGGGGTTTGGACGATGCTGTCCTACTAGTAGACTCCATTTTTGAAGTCAAGAAGAAGATCCAGGTCCTCGTTGAAACCCGGATCGTTGTCGCGTGAATGGTTCTCGGTCTGAGGAGCCGGACAATTGACTGTCTCAATGAAACTCCTCCATTCCTATTCACACCAGGCCTCGGTCAAATAGAGTGTGAATGGAAACCCCAAACTAGTTCATGTTTAAAAGGGAAAGGCTTACCCATTCGATGGGATTGTGGGCCGAATATCCTTTCTTGGTTGACCGCTGAACAAAGTCTTCTTGCTCTCCTTATTACATGTCAGCAAGTGCGGCGGCCAACGTCGTCGGATTGGCGGGACCTTGCTTTTGGGAGCGCGTGGTGCCCCTTGTCCAATTGTATTGGCATAAGGGATGAACCCTATATTGGAGGGGCTACACACACTGGGAGATGGCGGCGGCCATGACGTCGATCATGGTCAGCTGGTGGTGGACGAGAATCTGCACCTGCGCAGCTAGGCAACGGCCTTAGACGCTTTCCTCCTAGGATGAGCTCTTTGGCTGCCAGTTGTACCTCTTCTTCGGGAGGACGTCAGAGTATTCGGGAAGGCCTGTCTGAGTTGGCTCAAACAAGGGTACATCTTCAATATAAAACCATTCCGAGGTCCATTCTTTGGACTTCTTCGGTGTGCCTACCGGATACCCCATCCCCGCCCTAGGGCACACTTCGGCTCCGCTGACCTCCAAAATTGTCTTGTCCCGAGTTCGGGGGACGAGACAGAAGTATTTCCTCCACAAATCAAAATGTCCTTCGCACGCCAAGAACATCTCGCAGAGAGCAACAAAGCCCGAGATGTGTAAAATTGACCCTTGAGTGAGATGGTGGAGTTGGATCCTGTAGAACTCCAGCAACCCCCTCAGGAACTATGGATTGGAAACCCAAGGCCTCGGAGGAGGAAGGGGATGAAGCATACACTCCCCCCTTGTTAGGATTGGGGAAATGCTCGTTGAAAACCTCGTCGCCGTTAGAGAGCAGACCTGCGTGGGTCACCGCCAGATCTGATTTTGGAAAATACCCCTGGGTCTCCAGGTTATGGAGCCGTAGGAGTGTAACAGAATAGCTAGTCGAGTCCCCTGGGCGTGAGCAGTAGGGACTTGCGGAGGAGTTGGGGACGTTTGGGCGTGAGCAGTTGGGGACGTCTGCTTGGTAGCCTGCTCAACATGCCAGAGAGGACCAAAGATGGGCCAAAAGCAAGGGCAGACTTGAAATCAATGGGCATCAGGGAGGAGCTTCACGCTAATGATGATGATGAGGCGAAGCAGGACACGGAAAGTTGTTGCAAAGGCAAAAAGGCCAAGAAGACAGGAAATGACTTCCCTCCTGCGTGCTTCACTCTAAGTCAGGAGGAGATCGATCAGTTTTTCACCTGCCTCGTAGGAGTAAAACTTCCTTACGGTTACGCGGGGAAGATAAGCAGATACCTAGACTCGGCAAAGCAGAAGTTCAGCGGGATGAAGTCTCACGACTGTCACGTGCTGATGATGCAGATACTTCCACTTGCAATCCGTGGGATCATGGACGTGCACGTCCGTGAAACGCTATTTGGCCTATGCAACTTTTTCGACGTCATCTCTCGGAAGTCGGTTGGCGTGAGGCAACTCAGAAGGCTACAGGAAGAGATCATGGTGATACTATGCGAGCTTGAGATGTACTTCCCGCCCGCATTCTTCGACGTTATGGTGCATCTACTGGTCCATATCGTGGAAAATATCATCCAACTCGGGCCGATGTTCCTGCATAGCATGATGTCGTTCGAAAGGATGAATGGTGTCATCAAAGGATACGTTCGCAACATGTCATGTCCAGAGGGAAGCATAGCCAGGGGCTTTCTGACCGAAGAGTGCATCTCCTACTACATGAATTATCTAGGCATCGAGAACCCCTTTGGTTTGCCCATCAACAGGCACCTTGGCAGGCTCGCTGGATGGGGTCACCGTGAGGGTCGCCGCGAAATGCATGTCGACTTCGAGGGTCGACTCGCCGACTTTGAAAGAGCAAACCTAGTCGCGCTACAACACATAGACGTGGTCGATCCTTGGGTGATAGAGCACAAAACCTTTATTGAGAAGACGTACAATGACCAAGGCCAACAGAGGACGGACGGAGATATAATCAAAGAGCACAACTCATGTTTCACGCGTTGGTTCAAGAAGAAGCTTGTATCGTACCCTTTACATGAGGATTCTTCCGCGAAAGAACAACTCATATTCGCCTTGTCACAGGGTGCCGAGCACAACCTGATGACGTATGAGGCGTACGATATCAACGGCTACACATTCTACACCGAGGGAAAGGACATGAAGAGGGTAACGATGTAATCCTACACCGGTAATGACAAGGACAGATACTACGGAAGGATCGAGGAGGTCTGGGAGCCGAGCTACGCTGGAGAGAAGGTCCCGATGTTCCGTGTTAGATGGGCCAAGAGCGTCCTAAAAGAAGACCGGTATTTC
The DNA here is from genome assembly GCA_022496015.1 of Hordeum marinum. NCBI lineage: Eukaryota > Viridiplantae > Streptophyta > Magnoliopsida > Poales > Poaceae > Hordeum > Hordeum marinum. The sequence continues at coordinate 148,166,771 of CM039673.1, forward strand.
ACCACCAAGGTTATACCCGAAGCCAAATCCAAGACCGCGGGCGCAAATGTCACCGCGAAAAATGAGCCATGGGTACTAGCTTCCCAAGTGGACCAATGCTTCTTCATTACCGACCCGCCAAAGCCCAGTCGTGTTGTCGTGAGGAGAGGCAAAAGGAAGATCATCGGAATGGATGGAGTCGCCAATGAGCAAGACTTCGACAAGTACGGCGACCCAAAGATGGAACATGACGACGACGATGAAGTACCAGCATACACCACAAGAAGAAGCAGGACCACCCTACCTAAAGGACGTCCGTTCAAGAGAAGAACTCCATTTGCGAAAAATAAGGGCAATAAGATTGTGAACAGATAGCTAGCTAAGATCGATTGTATTGAAATTGTAGCCTTCATTTCTCGATTGTATTTCGACATATTGAAATGATATTTCTTCTGTTCTAGTGTCCTCATGAATATTTATTTATGTTTATTATGGTATTGAATTTCTAACTCACAAAAGTATTGAATTTGTTAATATTTTTTGAATTCATGAATATTTTTAAATTTCATGGGCACTTTTTGAATTCATGAATATTTTTTCAAATTTGATGATATTTTTTCATAGCGGGCGATATAGGTACCGTTGTATTTTATCTAAGCACGCATTTAAGGAAAGCAATGAAGAGAAGGGCATATATATCCTTGGCTTGCTTCGCTGCGCCCAACAATTCTTATTCACAGGAAAGCCAACCAAAAGATTCGATTCGGACTTCGTAGAGTCGGTGCTGCTGCTGTCTGCGTAGGGCCGTCCCCCACTCCCATCCCGGGGCGCTAAGGGGTTTTGTTTTAGGAACAGACGACGGTGTTTTGCTAACGCCTCGAATCTATCATGTATGTATACATATACAAACACTCAGCACATACACACGTACACATACATGCCCCACTATCAAAACAGGAAAACACAAAAAAGGGGGCGCCTGGGACTCGAACCCTAGACCTTTGGTCTGCACAGAGAGCCGGCTACCACTACACTATTGCCTCGAACCTTAACAGGAGAGGGCTTCGACCCCTCTAGTACTACACTTCGCGCGGCGTGTGACGATACTTATGGTGCACCCCTCAGTGGTGCGCCATTGCTATGGATATACTTATGGTGCACCACCGGGAGGTGCGCCATTGCTATCCCCGGCCCATCTCATCCCCGACCCAAACCTCTCCAAACCTCTCCTGGCCGGCACCCCGTGGAAGCAATCCCCGAGCGAGCGAAGGAGGAGGACGGCGTCGCAACCTACGTGGGCAGAAGGAGGAGGACATAAGCGATCCCCGGCAAGCCAAGGAGGAGGAGGACGGTGTCGCAATCCCCGGCGGCGGCGGCGCAACCTACACGGAGGAGGACGACGTAGGAGGAACCCTAGCACGCAACCTACGCAGAGGAACCCTAGCCTCTGATTGTCCCATCTCCCCCGCCGCCCCCTTGCCATGTAAGATGTGACACACTCATCATCCAGTTCTATGTTTTTTTTAGCTTTCTTGCCTTTTTTTTCTAAAATCTGTTCATACAAGCATAAGTACTCCTATCATACTTCTAAGTATTCCCAAGATGGATATTTCCAGTAAACGTGCTTCTGAATATCTCCAAGCTGGATCTAAGCATAAACTTGGACAAGCAAATCTATAGGGGTAAACAAGCTTAGTGATGCTCCTGTGATTCTTGTATTCTGACCCTGTTCTGAACATGTACTCTTACTGTAGTGCTTCCAAGTTTGCTTGTTTTGGAGTAGTGATTTTCTTGTCCGAGCACACCCACTAAATGAAACTTTTTCAGATAATTATAATTAACTGAAATTGTTTCTTTAATTAAAACTGAATGAAACTTTTCCATTAATAAATTCTGAGTGTTGGTCAAATCTATGCATGTGGACTGGTCAATTTTGAGATTAAATTAAATGGTGTGCTTCCGATTGGAATTGGGATTAGACCATTACTGTAAAAAATTGAGATCAATACTGCTCTACAGTATATTCTTTACATTTGTAGTAGAAATTTCTGTGTTCAACTACCCTATGTGCTTCATATGTGAATTTGAATAAGTCAGAAAATATGCTTCTCTCTTAGTGGAGCGAAGTATAGATTAAAATGGTGTAGTTTTTGCATGCCTTTTCCTATCAGTGCTTGAACAATTTTTTTGTTACTGCTTGATGCAATTTTTTTGTTACTTCGTGTCAGTACTTCTTGCTCTATAGTATACTGTTGTTGTAGTGTTAACTGAATTAATGGAAGAAGGCAAAAGGCTCAAGATCTTCTTCAGTTAATTAGGAGTAGTGTACTGCTGCTTTAGTTTCTCTATTCTCACTTCAGAAATATGAAGCTTCTACTTTTGACTTAAAAATATATAAAGCTGGGTTCAGTTATTTTTATAATTATATAACTATGTCAATTTACACATTAGAAGTCAATTATATAAATGCTACCGCAGTCCAAAAGCAACAGCAACAGCAACAGCGGTGGCTGATTCACTCATATTAGGTTAGCCAACAAAAGCTAAGGAGTCTGTTTCAGAGCCCGTTTCAGAGACACTATCACCCTAGACTTCAGTGTTCATTCTACACTTGGCTGTGTTCATCATCCCCAGGTGCACCGGCAGCACTAGTTTCAGAAAACAAAACTCTGAAATCTGAAAGCTTTACTGCATATATATGATGAGCCTTTTTGCCTTGTACACTGAGGAGCTCACCCAAAAGCAACTGCATATATATATATATATATATATATATATATATACACACTCTAAAGCTACCAAAGCCAGCCAGAACAAACAGGATTATATGTTGCCATCTACAATGAGAAGCTCAACCAAAAGTAGCAGCATAAAAATTAGCTAGTTTAGTAATCTAATAACTTTTAACTAGGTAGTGTATAAGAGGAACCAGAGGATTGCAAGATGGAACAAGGCATCAAGTAGTACAACAGAGGTTCACATAGAGCAGTTCAAGTCTTTACATATAGCATACCAACATAGTTTGAACACGAACGATGTTCAAACTATGTTCAGACTTCAAAGTCATGTTGTTGTTTTCTGAAGCATTTCCACTTTTTAAAATATGAACAAAACTATTTAGATCTATATGTTACCAAATATATAATATGAAAACAAATCTTGTTACAGATTTATATGTTTCTCTCTACAAACTTGGTCAAAATTTGTATACTTCTGCACTGATGATGATAGTGATATTATTTCGTGTGTCCATTATATATACTTCTGCACTTATTCGTGGATAAATTTCTTCAAATATTGATAGCAGTGACGAAGCTAGCATCAGATTAAGAGTTTTTGCACTGATGATGATAGCAGTGGCGATACTCTGAAATTTTGCAGGTACCCCGAGAGGCCGTTGAGTTTGCCGGAATGTCGATTAACTTCCGTTCCGGCAAATTCGGGTACTCCATATGTCCTAATTTCAGCAAAGGTCATGCTGAAATTTTCTGTGAATTTTAGCATGACTTTGCTAAAATTAGGACATATGGGGTACTTGCGACTAATGCATGGGCCGGGGTTTGAATTCCCCTAGTCGTTTTCTCCCTACTCTGCTCTGCCCACATGCACCTAAACTTGTAAAGGCTGTCATACTACACCCTTGAATTGTCACACTTTCCTCCTCCTATTCTTATTCCTCCTCGTTTTGCCCTCTTGTTGCTCTTCCGGATCTTAGACCAAACTTTTTTCCTATTTAGAGCGAAACATGGCCCACAACGATGAGGCCGGCGGTTCGGGCAAGGCATTCTGGGATCTGTCCCAGGAGATGGAGGAAGAACCTCACCGCTATGAGGATGCCGCGTAAGACACCGATCCCGACTACACAACCCCTAGTGGCGTTGAGGATGACACCACTGATGGTGCCGCCGAGGATGCCACCACTGATGATGGCAGCGCACGCACAGATGGTAGCCAACCGAAGAGGCAACGGAAGGACCGACGCCCGAACATGCTCGGCACCGTCAAGGAGGAATTTACTGAAGTGTCCTCCGAGGGGCATCCAACAGCGCCCAAAGAATTAGTCAAGGGGTACTTAGTTCAGCTCAGGTGCATTCTCCAGAGCACCGTCTCGATCAACACCGAGAACCTAAGGCATCCTGACCGAGGGAATTTGCGCAGCCTCCTCTTCATGAAGCTGCACGAACGATACAAGTTCCCCGGTGACGTCGAAAACACACGCCTCTCAGGGAATAAACTGAACAGTGCCGCCCTTACGAAGATGAGCACGACCCTGTCTACTTGGAGAAGCGCGGATAAGAGAATGATTGACAAAGGTGATAGTTATGAGAAGATCAAGGCGAAAAATCCTTCAATCAGCGAAGATGACTACAAGGAGTTCAAGATCAAGTGCGAGAGCAGCGCAACCATGGAATCAAGCCAGTGGGGGAAAGATATGCGGGACTTGAACTTACGGGTCCACCGACTCGGTCCTGGCGGTTACAGAGTGGCGGAACCTATATGGGACAAGGAGGACGCGGAGCGTGCCGAGCAAGGCCTACCGCCCCGCTTCGAGAAATACCGTGACAAGCAGACCAGGAACTATGTCAGGGCCCGGTACAAGGTGGACCCGGTAACAAAGGAGCTTACCACGGATGCGAAGACCAAGGCGCTTGAGCATGTTCTGGTAAGGAATACACCCCCGCGTAATTAGCTCCATGTGGTTGCATTCTAATTAATGAAGCCAAATTTCTAAATGGTTCACATTCCTTTCGCAGGAGACTGAAAGCAGTAGCGCGGGGTCGTCTGAGAGCTCACCTTGGGACAACACTTTAAATAGGGCGTTGAACGTAATGAAAAACAAGGATAAGTTCAGTAAGCCGTCGTCAGCTGGTCGTGTGGCCGGCAAATTCTTGTCCACAAAATGGTCGTCATACTACAACGCTGGTGGGCGAAAGGAGAGAAAGACCAGCTCAGAAAGCCAGTCACGCGAGGTTCAAGAACTCAAGGCACAAGTGGCACGGATTCCCGACATAGTCTCAGAGCAAGTGTCAGACCAACTGGGAGCGACGATCACCGCCATTATGCCTACCTTGGTTGAGGGGCTGCGGGGGTGGATTACAGGCGGCCAATAGGGGCCGCCACCGGTTCCCAGCTTCACGGCCAGCAACTCGCACAATGCGCAGGCGGCGCCATTGGTGTCTCTGGCGGAGGCGGTATTGGTGTCTCCGGCGCCGGCACGGGCATTGGAGCTTAATGCACTCGGGTGTACGCCGACCGGCACCTCGGCAGCAAGCGGCCCCTCCGTCAGTTGCACGCCCGTTGTTGGCGGTGCCTCGACATTAGCCGAGCTCAACTCCATCACGGTAACTAAGCCTCTCAGCCGATGACTTCATCTCCTTGCCTTTGACTAGGCATCCCTAACGCCCTACATGTTTTCGCAGGGCGCCGCCGACATTCCATGCACTCTCCTGCACTTCGTGGGCGGCGAGTTGATTGATGTCGCCAAGGGCAGAATCGTTCAACCGGGCAACCCAATGTTCCACGGTAATCCGATGCCACCCACCATGTATAGGGTTGAACTGGTTCGGGTGCTGCCAGGCTGCGACGAGTTGTTACCTCCGATTCGACCTGCTAGGGCCGACGAAGATGATGTGATGACCCTCAGCGCCTGCGGAAGCTGGCCCCTGCTTTGGCTAAAGAGCCAGATTCGTTTGGGGGCGGGGGACACCACCCCAAAGACAACACCGCCAGTCGTGCTGGCGCCAAGCCATGGCAAGACCACCGCAACGCTACCGGACATGCCAGACATGCATATGGCACAGGATCCGGACGACGACGACGACAATGGTACATTTACCAACGTCGATAAGTACTTTGCCGAACATGGGTACGGTGACGAATTCTTCGGGCCTCCTTCTCAAGAACCCAACCCTGCAAAAGACGACCGCGATCTAGCTGGTACCGCGGAGAAACCCAATTGCAACAGGCGTCGTCTGGCATTCGGTTCTTAGGAGACGCCTCCAGCTGCTGCCTTCACCGAGCCTCAAATAGCCGAGGTGCGAAATATTATCAGCCCCAACACACTCAAGAAGGCGGTCTGTGAGCAGAACTTGATCCCATTACAACAGAAGAAGAAGGGACGGAAAAGAAAGAATAACAAGGGCGGTGCGAGCCAGCCGGCACCGAGTACGATCCGTGCTCAGGACGGGCCACCTTCACCTAAGGATATCTCGAGGAGGATGCATGTGGCGGGTAGGCCGATGCTACCGACTAATCTGCTCAATGCTGCAACCGGTGCTATGCGGAGCCTGCATGACAGTGTTCTTTCTTTGGAGAAGCAGCGTCTCTCCAAGAATGATGTGGCATACCCGGTTTTCATGGCCAAGGTGCCAGAGGGCAAGGGCTTTGTGGATAGCGCCATCGGGGGTACGATCGTCCTGTGGTTTGATGACATCTTCGCTATGTTTAACCTTCATCCGCTGCACTACACCTTCGTTCGGCTATTTTCGCTGAGTATTGAGATGCGGATCATTAGAGACAAGACCCCAGACATCGTGATAGTCAACCCCTTCTACATGCGTGCCAAGATCTTGGGCAGCGCTAGGGACCGGCAAGTCGCGAGTTCACACCTCGAAGGCGTCATTCTGGCAAACCCAGATAAGGATAACTTCCTTGTGCCTTATTTTCCCGAGTAAGTCATCCCCTCACCGCCCCGTAACATATGATATCTTAGATTTCAATCATTCTTTTTTCTCTAACATTCCGTGTTTTGTGCAGTGACACACATTGCACACTCATCCTCTTAAGCCCGAAATATTCCATGGCCATGTATTTCGACTCGGACCGTCAGTCAAAGAAAGACTACGCAAATATCAAGAAAGTTCTTGATGATGTTCTCCCCGGCTACGCCAGATCTGGAGGCACCGTCAGCAGGACAATTCGTAGGTATGGCAAGCACGTGTTCACCCACAATACGACGTTCCCCTGCATCAAGCAGCCGCCTGGCGGTCAGAAGGATGCCTACTACGCCCTCCATCACATGCGGGTGATCGTACGGGACCATAATCACCTTCTGGTACCAAATAATCTCAAAGATTGGGCCACACGCTTGTCGGCAATCCAGGAAGCAGACATTAGACAAGAATTCTATCGCATCCAGTCGGAGTTTGCGGAAATCATCCATCAAGATATCCTTCGTACCTCGGGGCAGTTCTACCTCAGATATCAACCGTCCAACAGTGAGATAGAAACAACGCTACAAATGCAGGCTGACAACGCCCGCGATTTCATGACCATCACTAAAGACGGCGGCTTCATCCACGCTCTGGTCCCTGAGTCGAGTCGAAAGTAGTGATGCTATGTAGTTCTGAAATGTCGATTGGCTCATATTGTAATATTAAACTTTAATGAACTTGTATGTCTGTTTGTTTGGACAGTTGTTCAACTTATATGTAATCGATGCTATTTATTAGTAGGACCATGAATCGTCCTATTAATGTGTTGCTTTTCTCTTCCGATCCTTTTGTTGCATACTTATATATTGCTTATGTATTGTCTGTGAATTGCTACTAACGTTTTGTTTGTCTAGTGCATAGAGATGTCGTCGTATGTCGTGTACAAGGGTAAGGTTCCCGGAGTCTACGACGATTGGGAGGAGTGTCGGAGACAGGTTCACCATTTCAGCGGTAACAGTTACAAAGGGTACACCACTAGGGCGGAGGCGGAACTTAGATACGTGCACTATCTAGCGGGAGAGAGGAGGGAGCATTGGAGGAACCGGATGAAGACCAGTTTCATCGCGATTATGCTCATCGTGATGACCGCAGCTCTCTTCTATGTGATGGTAGTTTAGATGATCGATATCGACTTGTAATGTGAAGACAAACTCGCTACTCGCGGTCTCGAGACTTGTAATGTTCTAACGTTGTTCGGTATTTTAAATTCGGAGACTAATATGATGAATTGTATTCGGAGACTAATCTTCTATTGTATTCGATAAATCTGCTATTTATATGTTGTGCTCTCTATATTCTGTGCAGTAATATGTTTTGTAACCTGTGCAAATATCAGAAAAGAAAAAAAACCTAATATTCATACTAGTGGTGCACCACTCAGCACATTAGTGGCGCACTGCAAAAAGCACACTAGTGGCGCATCCTCCATCAATGCGCCATTAGTAAGCCAGAGCACATGGGTAAATATGGCCCCTGGGAGGACTACTAATGGCACACCGTGAGCTATACTAATGGCGCACTGCATGGTGCCCCATTAGTATACCAGATACTAATGGCGCACCTGTGGTGCGCCATTAGTAAAAAATTCTAATGGCGTGATGCTAGTGGCGCACCTGTAGTGCGCCATTAGTAGCCAAAACAGGTGCGCCACTAGCAGGCCTTTTTCTAGTAGTGCCCCGAGACACCCTGAAGTACAACGGGGCCGCCAAACCCGAGGACTGGTTGATAGACTACACCACCGCGGTCGGCATCGCCAGGGGGAACAAGCGCGTGGCCGTTCGCTACGCTCCCCTCATGCTGATCGGCTCGGCCCGCAACTGGCTCAATAGCCTGGTGGCCGGCAGCATCAACACCTGGACGGACTTCGAAGAGGCCTTCATCCGCAACTTCACCGGCACCTACAAGCGTCCTAGCCGCCCCCGTGAACTCGCCATGTGCATTTAGGGGCCGAACCAGTCCCTCCGCGACTACCTCACTCGATGGACCAAGCTCCGCAACTCCTGTGAGCGGGTGCACGAGGTACAAGCCATGCAGTACTTCATTGAAGGCTGTCGAGACGGCACCCCCCTCAAGCACAAGCTTTTGTTCTCCGAGACGGCCACGCTTGCCGAGCTCATGACCAAGGCGGACAAATACGCCATAGCTGATTCAGCCATCCGAGTCAAGACGACCCCGCCCGCCGAGGCAACGACAACACCGCAACGTCCCGGCCGGCTGTCGACAACCGGCAGCCACAGAATAACAAATGCAAGAATGACCAGACGGATCCCCGCTACGGGAGCCCGTAGGTCGCCTCCATCGAGGAGAAGGAGCCTACAATCTAGCCTTCCAGCCAGTGCTAGTGCACTGGAAAGGCTGCCTGGCAGCCGAAGCCCATCTTCAAGCAGATGCTGGACCTCCCCTGCAAGAATCACTCAGGGGCCAAATCCTCTACGCACACGCACCGGCAGTGCAGCTTCTCACAGTCATTGGCCCGGGGGGGCTTCCGGCTCCTCCCGTGCCGCCTACCCGCGTGTCGGCCCTGGCCCCAGCTGCCACCCCATTGCCGGCTCCGGCCCAAAATGATGGTCGTCTTCACGACCAGTTCCCCAACCAGGACAGTTGTTATGTCATCTTCACTAGTGAAGATACGAGCAACCATGCTCAACGCTGGCTCCATCGTGAGGTGAACGCCACCATGTCGGCAACTCTCTAGTTCATGCACTGGTCGGAGAAGCCGGTCACCTGGAGCCGGGCCGATCAACCCACCATGATGCCAAGTCCCGGCAGCTACGCCCTAGTCCTTGACCCCACCATCGCCTCCGAAAAGTGCACCTACCGTTTCTCACGGGTGCTGGTAGATGGTGGTAGCAGCATCAACATCGTATACCTTGACACGATGCGCAAGCTGGGGCTGAAGATAGAAGACCTATAGGCAAGCTGGATGGTTTTCCATGGCATCGTGCCTGGGAAGTCCTGCTCCACTGTCGGCAAAATCACGCTCGACCTCCTCTTCGGCAGACCCGGCCACTTCCACCGCGAGCCGGTGCTGTTCGAGGTCGTGGACCTCGTAAGTCCCTACCACGCGCTGTTGGGCTGGCCGACCCTTGTTAAATTCATGGTGCTCCCCCATTACGGCTACCTCAACTCAAGATGCCGGGCCCCAAGGAAATCATCACCATCACAGGAGATTACAAGATGTCGATCGAGTGCGCTTGAGACGGTAGCCGACTGGCCGAGGCCCTGGAAATCGCCGAGGAGAAGTGGCAGCTCGACCGACTCGTGGCATTTGCTACTAGCCAACCGGCTGTGCCGGCTCCCCCCTCATAATCCATCGGCGAGGCCTCCTTCCAGCTGTCCAAGGACACCAAGCAAATCTCGCTCAACCCGGCCAACCTCACTCAGTGCGTCACCATCGGCTCCCGCCTCGATAGCAAATAGGAAGGTGAGCTCATCGACTTCCTCCGTGAGAATCGGGACATCTTTGCGTGGTCCCCTAAGGACATGTCGGGTGTTTCGAGGAAGTTCACCGAGCACACACTACATGTCCGGCAGGACGTCAAGCCGGTCAAGCAACCCCTATGCCATTTCTTCGTGGAGAAGCGACGTACCATAGGAGAAGAGAACGCCCGACTGCTCGTAACCAGGTTCATCATGGAAGTTTTCCACCTGAACTAGCTGGCCAACCTAGTCCTGGTGCTGAAGAAGAACTAGACATGGCGCATGTGCATCGACTACACCAGCCTGAACAAGGCGTGCCCCAAGGACCCATTCGCCCTGCCGCGGATCGATCAAGTCATCGACTCCACGGCCAGCTGCGACTTGCTGTCCTTCCTGGACGCCTATTCTGGCTACCACCAGATCAAGCTAGATCTGGAAGACCGGCTCAAGACCTCCTTCATCACGCCTTTCGGGTCCTACTGCTACGTCACTATGTCCTTCGGCCTGAAGAACGCAGGCACCACCTTCTAGCGGTGCATGCAGAAGTGCCTCCTACCTCAGATAGGCAGGAACGTCCAGATCTACGTCGACGACATCGTCGTCAAAACCAAGAAGAACTTCGGCCTCCTTGACGATCCGGGAGACCTTTGCGAACCAACGCGAGTACAAGATCAAGCTCAACCCGGAGAAGTGTGTCTTCGGCGTCCTAGCCGACCAACTCTTGGGTTTCTTCGTGTCCGCCGCGAAATCGAAGCTAACCCCGACAAGATCAGCGCAATCGAGCGCATGCCCAAGCCGACCCAGCTCCGCGACGTCTAGAAGTTCACCGGCTACCTCACCTCACTCAGCCGGTTCATCAGCCGGCTGGGGGAGAAGGCCTTGCCCCTCTACGGGCTCTTTCGCAAGACGGCTCTGATTGAGCCGGGCCACACCAAGAAGTCGGGCATGTTCGATTGTCCTGACAAACTGGACAAGGCCTTCTACGGCCTCAAGAAGGCTCTCACCCGTGCGCCCATCCTGGCCGCACCGGGTGAGAAGGAACCCTTGCTCGCGTACATCACGACGACCACACGCGTCATCAGCGTCGTCTTGGTGGTCGAGCTACAGGAGGAGGGCAAGTCCCTGCCAGTCCAGCGCCCTGTCTATTACCTCAGCGAGGTCCTCTCCGCGTCTAAGCAGAACTACCCCCACTACCAGAAGATGTGCTACGGCATATACTTTGCCGGAAAGAAGGTCAAGCAGTACTTCTAGGAGCATACCATCACCGTGGTGAGCACGGCCCCGCTCGGCAAGATCATGAGAGGATGGGACTCCATCGGCCAGATCGGCAAATGGGTCATCGCCCTCGTCGATCACAAGATCTGATACGAACCTCGCACCGCCATCAAGTCACAGGAGTTGGCCGACTTCCTCGTCGACTAGGCAAAAACCGAGTTCATGCCGCCTCACCCAGACTCCACACATCGGCGCTTGTATTTCAGCGGCTCGAAAATGAGGACTGGCCTGGGTGCCGACATAGTCCTCTCCTCCCTGAAAGGTGACCAGCTCAAGTATGCCCTCCAGATCCACTTCGCCGCCTCCAACAACGTGGCCGAGTACGAGGCCATCATCCATGGCCTCTGGCTCGCCAAGGAGATCGGCATCAGACGCATCCTATGCTTCGGTGACTCTGACCTCGTGGTGTAGCAGGTCTCTGGGGAATGGGATGCTAGGGACGCTAACATGGCCAGCTACCGCTTCCTTGTACAATAGTTGACCGGCTCCTTCGAGGGCTGTGAGTTCCAACATGTCCCACGGGCGGACAACGAGGCGGCCGACGCGCTGGCAAAGATCGGCTCCAGCCGGCAGACCATCCTAGCCGACGTCTCCCTCGAGCGGCTGCTCAAGCCATCGATAAAGCCTTCCCTAAAATCGGAATCCATCTTCGTGCCGGCAGACACCACCGGCCCATCGGCGACTCCGGCTGCCCCTTCGGCATCTTTGCCACCGGCTCCCTCAACCTTGGCCGCCCTGTCGGCACCAGTTGAGCTAGCTACATCCGAAGCCGCCGGCTCCAACGATGCGGTCGTCATGATTATGATCAACGAGCCGGCCTTGGGGGCTGGCGAGCCGGTCCCGGGGGCTGATCATCTAGGCACGGGGCCTCCGAAGCCGGCCCCCGTCTCGGCTCCCTCATGGGCCCAGCCTATCTTGGCATTCCTCGTACACGCGAGCTCCCCCTGAACGAGGCTGTGGCGAGGCAAATCCAATGTCGGGCCACGACATACATCATCATCAACAACGAGGTCGGCCATCGCAGCACCACCGGCGTCTTTTAGTGGTGCGTTGAGCCGAAAAAGGGTCTGGAGATCCTCCTCAACATCCACCAGGGCGAGTGCGGGCATCACGTCGCCTCCAGGACCCTGGTGGCCAAGACCTTCCGCCACGGTTTCTACTGTCCCATCGCCCTCGAGGCGGCCAAGAAATTGGTCGACGAGTGCGAGGGCTGCCAGCGCTTCAACACACAGAGCCACCTGCCAGCATCAGCCCTCCAAACCATCACCCTCTCGTGGTCATTCGCCATCTGGGGGCTGGACATGGTGGGCCCCTTCAAGACCGCACGAGGCGGCATGACACATTTGCCGGTGGCTGTCGACAAATTCACCAAGTGGATCGAAGCACGACCAATCAAGAAGCTGGACGGCCCCATGGCCGTCCAGTTCATTGATGACATCACGGTTCGCTACGGCGTCCCCCACAACATCATCACCGACAACAGCACGAAGTACGCCAAGGGCGCACTGGCACGTTTCTGCTCCAACCAAGGAATCTGGCTTGACCTGGCCTCGGTCGCTCATCCACAGTCAAAGGACCAGGTTGAGAGGGCAAATGGCCTCATCCTGTCTGGCTTCAAGCCCCGGCTCGTGATACCGCTGGTAAGGTCAGCCGATTGCTGGGTCGACGAGCTGTCGTTTGTCCTTTGGAGTCTTAGGACGACCCCCAACCGATCAACTGGCTACACACCCTTCTTCCTTGTGTACGGGTCCGAGGCGATCATCCCCACTGACATCGAGTTCGACTCACCTCGGGTCGCCCTATACACGAAGAAGGACGCAAAGGAGGCAAGAGAAGACGGTGTCGACTTACTCGAAGAAGCCCACGAACTAGCCTTGAGCCGGATAACAATCTATCAGTAGAAGCTCCGGCACTACCACAGCAAGCGGATTCGGCCGCTCTCCTTTCGTGAAGGGGACCTGGTGCCCTGGCGGATCCAGCGGACAGCCAGGCAACACAAGTTGTCCTCCCCATGGGAGGACCCGTTCATCGTCATCAAGGCATTGCACAACAATGTGTACTACCTAATAGACGCCCAGAAGCCGCAGAAGTGCAAAAGAGATGCCTCCGGCGAGGAGACCGAGCGCCCATGGAACGCGGCGCTCCTCCGTCCGTTTTACTGCTGAAAAGACCAATGTATGTATGTATCCCTCCCCTTTGGGGCTTATGAATGCAATGGCTGCCCCAGGACGGCTCTTGGGGCACGCCCTTTTCATTTCCCTCGGTTTCCTCACTCACTGCCCCCCGACACGGCTCCCGGGCCCGGGGGCTCGCCAACTAGTCCTAGGTCGTCCCTCTCAAAATTTGATCAAGTAGTGTGAGCCGAGCAAGCCCTCCCACCCCTCCCAGCTATAGATCCGGCTCCCGACTGTCCGGCTGACGGGGCCTCGGGGCGGCACAGTTTAGCTCACATGAAAGATCGATCGCAAAAGGGATGCGGACTAGGCCCAGCTGGATCACCACCTCGCTTCTGCCACTCTACTTATCATAAAAAGCTCTCGCGGTTCCTAAGTTCAGAACCGGCTCCCTCGAGGCGAACGCCCCGACCCAGCTATAGACCGGCTCCTGGTTGTCAGGCTAGTGGGGCCGAAACCAAAGGGGAAAAGGGGCAGAATAGAAGGAACCAAAAGGGCAAAAAGGATAAGGGCGAGCAAGCACGTGCAATAAGGCAAACACACCAAATATTCAGAGTATGAATGTTAAGACAAAAGTGTCCCACGACCATCAAGGTTCATTACATTACACTGCCAGTAGGTGGACTTGAGCCTAACTTGCAGGAAAAAAAAGATAAAAATGCCCGGGGGCTCAGGCCACCGGCCCGTCGCCAGCCGGCGCATTGCTGGGCGGCTCGACTCCCGTCCCGGAGGTGGTCGCAGCCTTCGGGTCGGCCTCCTTAGCCTTTGCGGTGGCCTCTGTGGTCCCAGCCGTATCGCCTATCGAGTCGGTGCTCTCGTCTGCAACCTCCTCGTCCGCCGGACCTTGGGGGATGCCGAAGGAGTCTTCAGGTACCGGATCGCCGTCCTCGCCAAGGGCCGGCAGGAACTCATCCGCGTCGACGTGCGACGCGAGCTCGCTGGCCCGGCGGACAAGGGCCGGCTCACATGCCTCCCACTCCTCGGTTGGCTCATCCCGCATGGTGGCCAGTCGGTTCAGGTCCATGCCACGGTACCACGAAGTTATGAACTGGAGCGCCCTCTACGCTCCGGCTCGCGCCGCCGCCGCCTTCCAGGCCTCAATCCGGGCCACGGTGTGCTCCCGCCACAAGGCCACGCGGTTCGCCGGAGCTCCCCTGTGGCCCGGCCACAGGGCGGCGATAATCTCCTTGTCGACCGTCTTCAGCCTCTCCACTCGAGGTGGATCAACGGGTTTTCAATGGCGAGCCCAAGCTCCGCCACATCCCACATGGTGCTCCTCAACGGCACGCTCATCGCGGCGCCGAGTTTCCGGGAAGCGCCCGAAGAGAAGAAAGGGAAGAAGGAAAGAAGGGCAAATCAAATACAAGAACCATCAAAGGAAAAAAGCAACCAACTATAAAAAGGAAAAACAAACATTTACGTTCAAGGGAGTCGTCCACCTCGATGGCAAAGTGGAGCAACGAGTCTTTCTGCGACGCCGCCTCCGCCTCTGCCTCGGCGAGGGAACCCTTAAGCCCCTCGAGCATCCTCTCGAGGCGGGTCACTTCGCCTTGGAGGGCGGAGGTTCGTTGGGCGGCGTCAGTTGCCTCCTTGAAAGCCGCCTCCTTGGCCGCCACCTACCGTACCATGTCGGCCTTGAGGCGGTCCTGGGCCACCTCCCCGTCCACCAGCAGCGCGGCCAGCCAGTCCTTCTCCTGCGTGACCACCTGGACGCTTTGTGCCAGCCTGTCCCGCTCGGAGATGGCCCCGGTCTTCTCCACCCAGAGGGCGCTCAGCTTGTCTGCAAAAACAAAACGGGCATCAGCCAGTCCTTCTAAAGCCCGCTCCGGCTGCCAGGCAGCTGGCCCGGCTCCCGGGGGCTACATCCCCCAAGACTTGGCATACCTTGCACCCGCGCCAACCCCTCCTTCAGCCGATTGAAACCGTGCTTGCCACGGTCGTGGATGGCGACCGCCTCCTCGAACAGCTTCTGCCGTTGGGAGTTCCCCTCGTGTCACACGGAGCCAAAGTCAAGAAATGTTAAAGGAGATCCAGCCCGGCTGCCCATCAGCCGGTCAGCTGGCCCGCATCTCGGGGGCTGTCGTGGTTTTGTCATGTCAGATGTCCGGGTGAATGGACTTGGATTCGAGGCCATCGCTATGGTGATGGACTCAAAGGGGTTGATTGGGACGAAGGACACGGGTTTACCCAGGTTCGGCCCCTCAAGTAGAGGTAACACCCTACATCCTGCTTGTGTTTGTATTGCTTGGTGTATCGATTACAAGGGAGCTGATTGCTTGACTTAGTTCTCGATAGTCGATCTCTCTCCCTAAGTCGCCCGGGTCTCGCCTTTATATAGGAGGTCAAGACCACGGGTCCTACAAGTCATAACCGACTCTCACAACGTGTCTAAGTCTATCTCTACATTGTCTTGCCTTCCTGAGCAAGTTGTCTTTGGGCGGCTCACCCGCCCGGGTCTTCATATCTTCTCCGTCCGGGCCACGTCCTGACCCATCTTGTCAAGCTGCCCAACGTCTTGGGCTTAAGTCTTCACGACACATCCTTGGGCTGGTGTATGAGCCGCCAGGTGTGACCCAGAGCCTCAGGGGCGGGTCTCACCGTGGGGTTATATCCCGAACATTAGGTCCCAAGTTGATTTGAGCTTGCTCACTTCAGCCTCCTTCTTAACTAGCGGTGAGTTTCACTTATATCACCTGAAAGTAAAAAATGACCCGCTGTGACGTCATGTGAAATCTGTTAGAAAGATCCTTTGACGTCCTCAACGAATATTTCCCTTATTAAATGGACGGCCCGAGAATCGAGGCATCTGTCGCGGTCAATCAATATCCGTCGCTTGGATTTTTGTGCCTATTTCCACCTTTGCCTATTAAATAGGACCACGAAGGGTGGCATTTGTTTCCTCCCCGCTCGCTCTTCTTCTTCTTCCTTCCAACGCCGCCGCTCTAGTGCACCTCGCTCCGGTGACATCTTCACGCCGTTGTCGTTGAGGCCGCTGCATCAACCTGTTTGCTCCAAAGCTCTGCCCACGTCTGCTGCGCCATCATCGGTAACTTTTTTCCTCCCCTAGATCCGTAGTCTTCGGTAGGGTTTTCACGGAGTTCATCTGCAGCTTAGAACACGAGCTTCTCCCCAATGCCAGCTATGCATTGTCCATAAAACTCGATGATATCCTTTTCCCCATTGTGGTACACTGTAGGAAACTGATAGCAACACCGTGCAGATCTATAATTGCTCTGCCTGCCATATTCAAACTTTCGCCGTTTCGACGGTTCGTCGCTAGGTTTGAAATAAAACCGCTTTTCTCTGTTTTGTAGATCTGTAACCACAGAGATATGTTGTGAAACCTGTTTTCCACACTTAGCCAAATTTTCCTTCGTCTTCTTATAAACTTGACCCGCCATGAAATTTCGTCTCTCACCAACCGGCTCTTGGCGGCTTAACTTTATAAAATCTTAGGCTTTTAGCCGCCCTTAGTCGTATGCCGTCCCCTGACTCGCCGTGCATTGTATCGCCACCATGTCTCGTGCATCCAACTCATGCAACTGGGTCGGCTCTGCTGTTACGGAAGAGTATTTGACAGACTTTGTAAACGCGGGGACCCTTTCAGCCAAAAGTGTTATTCATTGGTGGGTTCCGAGCAATGAATTGAAGCCCCATCCTCAGGAGGATGAGGTAGTCATATTTACAAATCACCTCTCGCGCAGGTTTAGCCCACCCGGCTCAAAATTCTTCCAGGATGTCCTTCACTTTTTCAAACTGCACCCTCAAGACCTTGCTCCTAACTCTGTCTCCAACATATGCAACTTCCAAATACTCAGTGAGGTCTATTTGCAAGAAGAGCCGTCCATGGATTTATTCCGTCAGTTCTTTTATGCAAATCGCCAGACAGAGGTGAAGGCCTGCCCGATCTTAGAGCTTGGTGGAATTTTTATTCAGAGGCGGCGGGACATAACCTTCACGACTCTTCAATGGCCAAGCCCCCCAAAAGATTGGAACAAAACTTGGTTTTACTGTAAAGATATCTCGCCTGAAGGAGAGCATCCCCTGCCGGGTTATCGTCCTTCCTGGCTCAAAACAACATCTGAGCTTCCTGGCTGGCTGGCAGATTCCAAGCGTGTAAAATATGCTCCGGCTCACACGGAGATCAAAGCTCTTATGGCCAACGGACTGATAGACCTGGACTTAACTCGTTGCTGGATTTCTTGGAGGGTCATGCCTCTGAGACGGCGAAGCCGTCTCATGCATGAATACATGAGCCAACCTGATGACCCCCTCTGCTTTAACTCGGCAATGTTATCAGAGGATAACATCATGGCTGTAATCAAGAGTCTCATTCATGAGACTTCAGAAGCTTGCGATGTCATCAGGTTAGCACCTTTCTGTGCCATGAACCCGGCTCCAGACATAAGGGTGGCTCTTTATATTCTCTTCTCTGTATTAGCTATATTTTGGAAATCTCTTCACTTTTTGCCGGCTTATATTTTCAGGCCAATTCTGACTTCTGGAAGAAGAAATAAGTTCCTCCTCTGAAGAAATCAAAGAAGAAGACCGCCGTCCGGAATAAGAAGACCACTCCTCAGGAAGAGCCGCAGAACAGCCAGAATCTGACGACTCAGAGGTATAACTTGACTATCTTTGCTGCCTCTTTATTCACCTAATTGACAACAATTATTCACAGGACGAGATTGAGACAAGCCACACCAACGCTCCTGAGGTAACTTATGTTTCGTCCGACTCAGACTATTTTGTACCCTACAAGATACGGTGGGTCGTTCGAAAAGTGCCACTTTTTCATCATCTTGCTTACTTAGACCCCCAATTTCTTTTGAAAAAGCAACAACAAACCGCCCGATGCCAGACCCGGAGCGCCGTCTCTACCGTTCTCATGCACGGGTTATCCAACTCTCCGACTCAAAAGAAGCGTCCAGCTGAGGTATCTATTCCCTCTCTGCTTGATTTTACTACTCTTTCCTTTGTAATTCCAAAATTACCTTATATTACGTGAACTGCTTTTTAGGGATCACCTCCTTCGTTTGGCGACTCTATAGCAATTGCTCTGCCGCCTCCAAAGATTAACCCGCTGTATGTGTTTTTTTGGGCATTACATCCGAGTCTTTGGTGGTTGTAAACTTTGGGCTCTAACCTTTGTGCTCTTCAGGGCTCAAGCCAAGCGAAGGAAAACCAACAAGTCCTCCCGTGGCCCGAATGGTCAAGAACCGGAACCTGCCAAGCCGGATGCTCCCATGCCGGATGTTGATCCCTCGGCAGCTTCCAAAGAGGCACCCGAAGAGACTTGTACTTCTACAGAGCTGGCTGCCGACGATATAATTCCTAAGAGTCCTCCGAGGGACCGTTCCAAGCCGCCAAGCCCTACAATGTTGCTGATGAAACAACCACTCCAGACGTCGTTATTACCGGCGCCAGCTTCCACTCTCCTCAACCTCATGTGCTAAGCAAGCATAGTGAGACGACTGAAACTTCCAAGAAGCTGGAGTTTGAACTCCCGGCGCTACAGAAACTGGCAATTGATGAACTTCATGTTGGCTATCTGAACCTCTTATCTACAAGCCGGGATTCGGAGCTCAAACTTGTCAACTTGATGAAGAAGAAATACGAGGTATTCTCACTCTCCTTATACCCTTACGTAGCCCCCAAGAGCCGGGTTTATATTGGCTGATGATAATCCGGGTCTTGAAAACATGCTAGAAGTAGAAATGCTTAGCCTGTAGGCCTCAACTTATTTAGAAGTAATCGCAAATCATCGTTCTTAGCCCCCAAGGACCGGCTCAAAGTTGACAACACCGAGCCGGAGCTTTATTGAAGGTAGCTAATAGAGCCATTTGTAGCCCCCAAGGGCCGTCTCAATCTTGTTAAAGTTGAGTCGGAGCTTTATTGAAGGTAGCTAATAGAACCAATTGTAGCCCCCAAGGGCCGGCTTAGTCTTGTTAAAGTTGAGTCAGAGCTTTCATTGTAAACAACTTGAGAAGCCAGCCTGTAGCCCCCAAGTTCCGGGTTAAATTGATAAAAATGATTCGGAACTCTATTGTGATCTTTGAGATCAAATAGACATTAGCCCCGAAGTGTCAAACATATTGCTTGCAATCTGCTTGAGACTTGCTTAATCTTCATTATCTGAAAAATTCCCTCCTGACGACTCATTCCGTATTTTGATATGTCATAGGAAGCTTTAAACGAAGTCGGGTCAGAAGTGGCCGGCTTAAAGAATAATCTAGCCACACAACAAGCAGCCCGAAGCTAGACTGATGAAAAGTGCCGGCTCCTTGCCGAGGAACTGACCAAGATCAAAGCCGACTTTGCCACTTTCAAAGAGTCTGCTAAAACTGAACAAGCCGTCCTGACTCAACGAGCAGATGATGCTGACCAATGGCTGGTGATTGTATCAGATGAGCTGCAATCTTTGAAGCGCCATATCAAAAAAATGTCAGCCGCCATATTTGGTAAGTATTTGACAGCTTAACCCAAATTGTGTATGTGTGCTTGTACTGGCGACTTATGACGAAGAGCCCGTCTTATGTAGGTCCAAGGAGCCGCCAACTCGCTTCCGACAGCTTGCTGCCCCTGAAGGCTATTTATACTCCGACGGAATAGCTTTACTGTCGAGCTGTTTGCACGATCAAGGCTATGCTCTACAAGGATACCACCCCTTCAACTATCAAAGGGGTCATAGAACTGCTTTCCATGCTACCAAAACAGATCGTAGAGCTAAAGACATCAGCCACCCGACAGGGAGCTATCGCAGCCATAAGCCGGGCATTGGCCTTTGCTCCGAAATTGACCCCTGCAAACATGATGGACGGGTTTCCCTCCAAGAAAGATGACGGCTCCAAGTATACAAAAGCTGACTACGCACGGTGTGTGAAGGCTTCCAAAGTCCTTGCCTCTGTGTTGGCAGAAGAAGTAAACTTGGCAACATACCAGGCAGCTTACAGCGCCGATCAGAAGAGAATCTGTGGCCCCCTCTCTGAGTCCAAGGACCTGATGCCTGCCCGCAGTAAGCACCTTTTTACTTCTGAACTTGACCCGTCCCCCTTCTTTGAAAAAGGAAACTTTGCAGCTTTAACCCACTGCAACTGGGACTTGGATAATATTCAGATCAAGGAGGTCGAAGACCCGGAGCAGGGTGACTCGCCGGCCAGCTAATGGAGTTGTGAACACCGTTGATAATCCGGCTCTTGTGACCCGCCATGAGCGGTGTAAAACACTTTGAAATATTTTTGGGCTCTATAGAGGGCATATGTAATAGGCTTATAGTAAGTTTGCCTTTGCCTAAACTGTGCCATCGTGCACATGTTAAATAGTCTGGCTTAATATATATATATATATATATATATATATATATATATATCATCTTCCTTGCACTTCCCATTGGATGCTTTGCCGACTCTTGGTAGCTTACTTGACCTGCAAGAATAGATGTATCCTCACATTGTTAGGAGGGCGGCTTAAAAGCATAACCCAAGATGTCGTATCTTCCTAACATGTTTTTTCAAAAACAGCTCATGTGCTAGTTCTACTGGGCTAACTCGCCACTTAAAACTCCTTAACAGTACAGGGTCTCTGTGGAGATTGGTCGTTAGGTTTTTGAACTGGCTTAGGGACTCTAAGTGAGATTAACTGAAAGGAAGTGTGACGTCCCAAAAGAGACACCGAAGGGCATGAGTACCCTGATAGCCCAAAAATTACCTCTCACGTGACATAAATCCATTGTTTTAACCTTAAACAGTACAGGGTCCTCAGAATTAACTGTCTAAGAGTACGAGCGGGCCACATAGCGAAGAGTTGGCAACAAATGGGAGAGTTTATCCTAGCTTTCCATAAGCCATCCCTCAAGTGACAAGAGCCGCCGTTTTAACCTTAACTAGTACAGGGTCTCTATGGAGATTGGTCGTCAATTGACTTGAACCGGCTCAGGATCTCTAGGCGAGATTAACTGGTAAGAGTTCGGCGGGTCACCTAGCAGAGTAGCATCAACTTACAGGCCGGTTTAACCCTGTTTGGGTTAAGAGCCGATCAAGAGGGTGTGTAAGCTACACCCGACGGGTGGGAAGCCCCCAAGTGACCTTAGTTGACGGAATCAACTGTTTGGCTTGAGACCTGACCGATAGGGTTTGGTAAGCTACACCCGGAGGGTGGGAAGCCCCCTGGACGATCCTGTTGACGGAGTCAATCTTTTGGCTTGAGAGCCGACCGATGGGGTTTGATAAGCTACACCCGGAGGGTGGGAAGCCCCATGGACGATCCTATTGACGGAGTCAACTTTTTGGCTTGAGAGCCGACCGATAGGGTTTGATAAGATACACCCGGAGGGTGGGAAGCCCCCTGGACGATCCTGTTGACGGCACAGATTGAGATATGCGAAACGGTAGAGGCCCCTGCTTGCAGGGATGCCAACTTTATTCATATATAAATATGATATGTACATTGATAGTGTACAATGTCGAGTCTCAACAACCTAGGTATAGTAAGGCTGCAGATGCTCTATGTTCCACGGCCGGCGGGTCTCTTGCCCCGAGGTATCTGAATCGTCTCAGATGTCAATGAGGTAATATGACCCGTTGTTGAGATTTCTACCGACCACGAAAGGTTCTTCCCATGGAGGAGACAGCTTATGCATATTTGTCTCGTCTTGAATCAGCCACAACACTAAGTCACCTTCTTGAAACGTCTGGGTCTTGACTCTACGGCTATGATAGCAGCGCAGGTGAAAGGACGTGGATGTCGCCTAGAGGGGGGGTGAATAGGCGCTTTAAATTTAGGCTTGAACAAATGCGGAATAAAACTTTCATTTAATTAGTCAAGCACAAAACCTAAAACAACTAGGCTCACCTATGTGCACCAACAACTTATGCTAAGCAAGGTATACAACTAGGTGATAGCAAGATATATAACATAAACAATGTGGCTATCACAAAGTAAAGTGCATAAGTAAAGGGGCTCGGGTAAGAGATAATCGAGGCACGCGGAGACGACGATGTATCCCGAAGTTCACACCCTTGCAGATGCTAATCTCCGTTTGGAGCGGTGTGGAGGCACAATGCTCCCCAAGAAGCCACTAGGGCCACCGTAATCTCCTCACGCCCTCGCACAATGCAAGATGCCGTGATTCCACTAAGAGACCCTTGAGGGTGGTCACCAAACCCATACAAACAAGGTTGGGGGAATCTCCACAACTGAATTGGAGGCTCCCAACGACACCACGAAGCTTCACCACAATGGATTGTGGCTCCGAGGTGACCTCAAATGCTCGGGGCAATCTCCACAACCTAATTGGAGACCCCGAAGCTTGCCCGGAGCTTTGCACCACAATGATTGAGATCCGAGGCACCACCAACCGTCTAGGGCGCCAAAGCACCCAAGAGGAACAAGCTCTAGGGTGCACAAACACCCAAGAGTAATATATTCTCAACTTCTCACTTCCACGTATCACCGTGGAGAACTGAAACCTATGCACCAAATGCAATGGCAAGGGAACACGGAGTACCCAAGTCCTTCTCTCCCAAATCCCACCAAAGCAACTAATGCTAGGGAGGAAATGAGAGGAAGAACAAAGAAGAACACGAAGAACTCCAAGATCTAGATCCAAGGGGTTCCCCTCACTTAGAGGAGAAAGTGATTGGTGGAAATGTGGATCTAGATCTCCTCTCTCTTTTCCCTCAAAAAGGAGCAAGAATCATTGGAGGGATTGAGAGATAGCAAGCTCAAAGAAGGTCAACAATGGGGGGCAAACACGAGCTCTAAGGATAAGGTTCAATGGGGGAAGAAGACCCCCTTTTATAGGTGGGGAAAAATCCAACCATTACCCACTTGCCAGCCCTGCACATTACGGTAGTACCGCAGAACCCACGGTACTACCGTGATGGCTTGCGGTACTACCGCAGGGCAGTGCGGTACTACCGCTTGTGCGGAAGTACCTGGCTCTGGCCAAATAGCACTACGGTGCTAGCGGTAGGACCGCCACAGCGGTACTACCGCGAGCCTGTGCGGTACTACCGCACGGCTCGGCAGAGGCAGGTACTGGAGGCGCACGAAAGTAAAAAATTACTTCCGTGCCAACCTCTGCATAGGAAACTGTGCGAAAAAAGTCCGCACGGTAGTACCATGCAGGAATCATGGTACTACCGCAGCAGGGCGGATGTAAAAAATTACATCCGTGTAACATGCGGTACTACCGCCCTCGCGGCGGAAGTAAAAAATTACTTCCGTGCCACTTGCGGTATACCGCTCGGGGGAGTGGTACTACCGCTCGGAGGAGCGGTACTACCGCAAACCTCAGAACAGCAACACCAGAACTGCCACAACTTCTGCAAGCGAGCTCCGAATTGAGCAAACTCAAGCTTGTTGGATTCAGGCTGACAAGAGCTATCCAACCTGGTTTTCTTAAGAAGAGGCAGTAAAACAATGCCAAAGGAGAAGAGATGAGAAACCTCTTACAATGAAGAATCGACAATAACTCCAACATCGAAAACATCATAGAATATGCATATGGACTCCGTTTTCGATGAACTTGAGCTAGTCATGAATTTGACCCTAAGCTCAAGAAACCTCAAAGGGAAAAACCAACCAAGAACCAAGAAAGATGACGATGCCAAGAATGCAATGGTCTGAGCTCTCAACGAACGATACGATCAAGCTACTCACTTGAGAGCCCCCTTGATAGTACGGTTACCTACCCTGTAACCCAATCTCCCAACTACCACTATGAGACCTGTAAAATAGAAAACCATATCAAGGTCAAACCTTAGCCTTGCGCATAGTCCACTTGATCTAGATGATGACGATCCTGACTTCCTCAAGATGGACCACCTTTCTTGATTGCATTGGCTTGATGAAGACTAGATGATTTCTCCCCCATACTCCACTATGGGTGAGCTACTATGCGGCACATCTTCACAAGTCCATTGTCACCACAATGGACGGTAAGCTTCAAGTCTGATCTCTCCGTGATGCTTCACTTGAACTTGCACACCGCAACCTTGATAATGATCACCACTTGATGTCATCTTCCATGGGTTGTATGGGATCTTCCTCTTGATGCAATCCCATGGAAATATGCCTAACCCCACAAGGAACTCTCACAAGGAAATGGGTTAGTACACAAAGCATAATGGACAATGCTTACCATACCATGGGATCACTTGACCCCTCTCGGTACATCTTGTACGCTTTGTGTGTTGATAACTTGATTCACTCTTTGACTTAGTCTTGATCAACCTTGTATCTTATCTTCTCTCTTCATAAAGATGATGTCTTGAAGGTAATCACGAATGCTAGCACTATCTTCTTCTTCAAGACATGATTGCAATAAGCTCAACTCTCACATGACCAAACTTAGGATAAACCTTGAATACCACCTTGGTCATCATGTAAACTCCTTGAAACCCAACAGATGGACTTCAAGAAGTGCCTATGGACAAATCCTTCGAATATAACTCAAGGCAACCATTAGTCCATAGGGGTGTCATCAATTACCAAAACCACACATGGAGAAATGTGCTCTTACAGCAGGTCTTGCTGATAAATCGCCAAATGAGCCGCCGCCAGATCGCGCTCCTCCTCCAAGGCATCCAACGCGTCTTGACGTGTCGTCTCATTGTCCGTCTCAACGTAAGCCACCACTCATGGCGAGTCATGACGGATGTCACTCGGTAACACGGACTCTACACCATAAACCATGAAAAAAGGTGTATAACCCGTTGATCTGTTGGGGGTAGTCCTGATGCTCCATAAGACGTATGAAAATTCCTCCACCCAACAACTCGGTGTTCTCTGTAAAGGAACCATAAGTCGGGGCTTAATACCTCTCAGGATTTCTTGGTTAGCACGCTCCGCTTGACCGTTGGACTGTGGATGAGCAACCGCAAAAACATCAAGCCGGATGTGTTCAATGTCACAGAACATTTTCATAGCCCCCTTGGACTTGTTCGTGCCATTATCCGTGATGATACTGAGAGGGTAACCAAAACGGTAGATCAGCTTTTTAATAAACTGAACCAACGTAGCCGCGTCACACTTGTTGACCGGCTTAGCCTCTACCCACTTGGTAAACTTGTCAACCGCCACCAAGAGGTGTGTCTTCTTGTCCTCGGATCTCTTGAAAGGCCCGACCATATCGAGCCCCTAAACTGCAAACGGCCAAGTGATTGGAATCATTCGCAATTCTTGAGCCAGAACATGAGCACGTCGGCCGAACTTTTGACAACCGTCGCAGTTGCGTACCAGATCCTCTGCATCCTTGTGAGTCGTCAACCAGAAGAAACCATGCCTAAAAGCCTTGGCCACCAGAGATTTTGAGTCGGCGTGATGTCCGCAATCTCCAGCATGAATTTCATTCAAGATTTCCTTACCCTCCTCCGGTGAAAGACAACACTGAAACACGCCGGTGACGCTGCACTTATGTAACTCGCCACTGACTATCATCATGGACTTAGACCATCTGGTGATCTGTCTGGCCAGATTTTCATCATCAGGAAACTCGCCCCGAGTCAAGTACGCCAAGTAAGGTATAGTCCAATCCGGAATAGCATGCAGAGCCGCCACCAGCTGTCCCTCCGGGTCAGGAATGGCTAAGTCTTCCTCTGAAGGCAACTTAACTAACGGGTGATGTAAGACATCCAAAAAGACATTAGGCGACACCGACTTTCGTTGAGAGCCTAATCTTGACAGGGCATCAGCCGCCTCGTTCAGGCGACGATCAATATGATCCACCTAATAAACCTTGAAGTGACTAGCAATGACATCAACCGCCTGACGATAAGCCGCCATCCGCGGATCCTTGGAATCCCAAGTGCCTGAAACTTGCTGAGCCACAAGATCTAAGTCGCCGAAGCACCTTACCCGTCTTAAGTTCATCTCCTTAGACACCTTGAGGCCATGAAGCAGGGCTTCATATTCAGCTGCATTATTAGTGCAAGGGAACATCAGTCGGAGTACATAACAGAACTTGTCACCTTTGGGGGAGGTCTAGACAACTCCTGCCACTGATCCTTCCAGCTGCCTAGATCCATCAAACTGTATTGTCCAGTATGTGTTATCCGGCTTTTCTTTGGGCGCGTGACACTCTGTCTAGTCGTTTATGGAATCCACAAGGGCTCGAGACTTGACAGTCGTACGAGGCACGTATTTCAGATTGAGAGGTCCCAGCTCCAATGCCCACTTAGCAATCCTGCCAGTGGCTTCTCTGTTTTGAATTATATCTCCCAACGGGGTAGAGCTGACCACGGTGATCTGGTGCCCCAAGAAGTAGTGCTTAAGCTTGCGGTTGGCCATGAACACCCCATATACTAGCTTCTGCCAATGTGGATACCTCTGATTGGACTCTGTCAGGACCTCACTGATATAATAAACCGGCCTCTGAACCGTATATTCTTTCCCTGCCTCCTTGCGCTCGACCACGATTACAGCGCTAACAGCCCTGTTGTTAGCCGCCACGTATAGGAGCAAGGGTTCTTTCTCAGCCGGAGCAGCTAAGACCGGCGGCTCAGTGAGCTGCTTCTTGAGCGCCTCAAACGCTTCACCCCCCGCCGTACTCCAGAAAAAATTGTCTATATTTTTAATCATTTGATATAAAGGGATGGCTTTCTCACCAAGGGGTCTTATAAAGCGGCTCAATGCAGCGATCCACCCTGCCAGGCGTTGAACGTCATTGATGCACGCCGGCTCAGCCAAGGAGGTGATAGCTTTGATCTTATCTGGTTTAGCTTCAATGCCCCGTTCAAAGACCACAAATCCCAAGAGCTTGCCAGCTGGAACACCAAAGACACACTTTGCCGGGTTAAGCATCATCTTATAAACCCGCAGATTGTCAAAGGTTTCCTCTAAGTCGTCAAGCAGAGTCTCCTTCTTCCTTGCGCCCAATTTGGTTGTGAAGACAATTCTGCACACATCGCTGATAATTCGCCTGGGCACTCTTGAGCCCAAAAGGCATAGAAACATAGTAGAAGGACCCAAAAGGTGTGATGAAAGCCATCTTCGCTTGGTCCTTAACTGCCATCTTTATATGATGATATCCCAAATAAGCATCCAAGAAGCAAAAACTTTCACAACCCGCCGTAGCATCAATGATTTGGTCAATACAAGGGAGAGCAAAAGGATCAGCCAGACATGCCTTGTTAAGATCCGTATAGTACACACACATACGCCACGTGTCTTTCTTCTTGAGAACAAGCACTGGATTAGCAAGCCACTCCGGGTGAAAGACCTCGATGATGAAACCCGCCGCTAAGAGCTGGGCGACCTCTTCCCCGATGGCCTTGCGTCTCTCCTCGTTGAATCGCCATAGAAATTGCTTGACAGGTTTAAACTTAGGATCCACATTAAGGTTGTGCTCAGCGAACTCTCTCGGTACACCTAGCATGTCAGAGGGCTTCCATGCAAAGATGTCCCGATTCTCATGGATGAATTTGATGAGTTTGCTTTCCTATTTCGGATCCATATTGGCCCCAATAGTGAACTGTTTAGATGAGTCGCTCGGAGTGAAATCCACCGCCTTGGTATCATCCGCTGAAAATTTGAGGGGCGGCTCAACCTCTATGGTAGGCTTGTCTAGTGGAGTCATGTCCTCCGGGTCAACATTTTCCTTATAAAACTTGAGCTCTGCCTTAGCACAACTTGATTCCGCATAAGCCGCGTCTCCTTCCTCACACTCAATGGACGTATTCCGATCACCATGAACAGTAATTGTCCCCTTTAACCCGGACATCTTGAGCTGCAAATAGACATAGCAGGGCCAAGCCATGAAATTGGCGTAAGCCGGTCGCCCAAACAAGGCACGATAGGGGCTTTTGATTTTGACTACTTCAAACCACAAGGACTCTACCCTGTAGTTGTATTCATCACCAAAGGCAACTTCCAAGGAGATCCAACTCACGGGGTAAGCTGACTTGCCAGGCACCACACCATGAAAGACTGTCGAGGAGGGCTTAAGGTCTTTATCAAGCAGCTTCATCCACCGAAAGGTGTCATAGTACAAGATATTGATGCTACTGCCACCATCCATAAGTACTTCATTCAACCTATATCCTCCCACTTGGGGGCGACCACAAGGGCTAGCCATCCCGGGTCGTCAACACATGGCAGGTGATCCTCCCGGCTCCACGTGATGTCATACTCAAACCACTTCAAGTATCTTGGTAGAGCCGGCATGACTGCATTAACTGCACGTTTGCGCACCTTCTAATCCCGCTTGTCAAGGCTAGTTGTAAAAACATGATACTGGCCTGAACTGAGGTGTTTCGGATCACTCTGATACCCAGACTGAATACCATGTTGCTGATGATGGCCACTAGAGTGCTGATCATGTCCTCCTTGATTGCCCTGGCCTGAGCTGCCGGATCCAAACCCAGCTCCTGACCCGCCTGGTCCTGAACCGCCGGGCGGGCCACCACCATCGTTGTTATGCTATTGCATGTTATAGTTCTTGAACTTCTGCATGATGTGGCAATTGCCCCATGTATGACCTGTAGGTCTATCGGGCCGGCTGTGCACCGGGCAAGGCTTGTTGAGCATCTCCTCTAAGTTGAAAGGAGTTTTACCCTTGTTGAAAGGTGGTCTAAACTTCCCATTGTCCTTAGGCCGATTGTGGCCGGTGTTGGCATTGGCTACCAATTCTGACCCGCCATCCGGGTTCTTCCTCTTGCTTTGGTTATCGTTGCCTGCCGCACCCTTGCCATGGTTGTTCTTTTTACCCTGACCAGTTTTCTCCTCATAAGAGCCTGAATACTTCGTGTTATCAGAGTCGGCATACTTTGTGAGAGCCACCATGAGTTATCCCATGTCCTGACACGTACGCTTGAGACGGCCAAGCTTCTGCTTCAGCGGCACAAAGTGATAGTTCTTCTCCAGGATCAGCATCCCTCGAGCCGCCATGATCTGGTCCGACGAGTGCATGATGGTCGACACCCGTCGGACCCAATGATGAGCTGACTCATTCTCCTATTGAACATAGTGATCCAGATCCACAATCGTCATAGGCTGTTTGCAAGTCCCTAAAAGTTTTTGATGAACCTTCCTTTCAGCTCAGTCCATGAGTTGATGGTATTAGGTGGCAAACCCTTCAACCACGTGCGAGCCGGCCCTTCAAGCATCATGATGAAATACTTGGCACACACCGCGTCATTGACATCCAGCATCTCCATATCTAGCTCATAGCTTTCGATCTAGGCCTCCGGCGGTAAGTCGGCAGTGTAATTCGGGACCTTGCGAGGTCCTTTGAAATCCTCTGGCAACTGCTCGTTCTGCAGAGCCGGTACTAAACACGGTACTCCCGCGGCCCTGGTGGTCACCCCCACTCCCACTGAGACGGAGGGCGCATGCTCCTAGTGAACCACCGCTGCCAAAGCCGCCGCCTTTTGCTGGTTTCTTGCCCGGTCTATGAGCGCTTGTGCATCTAGAGCTGCCTGATCATCCCCTGGAGGACCTCGGTGCCGATCGCTGCTAGAGACTGCCGGCGACTCATAGCGCCGGCTAAAGCTGCGGCTGTGGAGGGGGGTTGAGTGAACGCGGCTCCGGTTGTAAGCATATTTCTCCTGCTGGGCCATCGACGTTTGAAGGTATCCAATGGCGTTTCGTACCTCTTCTGCAAAGGGCGCCTCATCCGGAATAGGGATCGTTTCCAGCCGGGTTGCTGCAGCCACCATTTTCTCTGCCGGGTTTCAGTCGTGACCCGCCGGCATCGGAAAAGCCGCTGGTGAGGCTAGATTTCGTCGAGGCGGATTAAGTTGTTGTCAGGCCGCCGGGCTCCCAGGTGCGTCCGTTGTCCATCCCGTTGCGGGCGAGTTAAAAAGATTCCTAGCCTCGTATTGTTCTGGTAAGCGGGATTGATTCCTCATCTGCTACACCGCAGCTGCCGACTGTTGCTCTAGCTCAAGGTAGAAAGCATCTGTCCTAAGATGCTCTGCCTTCGTATCCATCTAAGCTTTTAACTCAGTAATCCTCTGCGGCACCTCTGCCATTCAGTCCTTAAGTCTTGCGATCTCCAAGTTCCGGGCGGCTTGATTATCTGGTGTGACTTTGGTGGTCATAAAGGTCGCGAGCTCATTCATCAGATCCAGAAGGACTTGACCGGTGGAAGCGGGTCAGCCCCCATGTCTGCCGCTCCGGCTACTGTGCTGCTCGTGCCTGGTGCTGACCCTGCCATGAACACGAGCGCATGAACCAGCGGCCCATGATCATCCGGCTCAGAGCGTTCCGACTCAGGGTAAGGTTCGTCGTAACCCCCAAGCCCGTCGTTGTGAAGCAGGTAGATTGATTCCGCCTCTCAACTCAAAGAATCGTCCTCTGAATAGACAAGAGTTTCCTGCGACATAGAGACCACCAGATCCATCCCTCGAGTGAAACCCACAAAGACGTGCTTCTGGCCCGGGTTGACACGGGCGGGTCGCACATACTGGGCGGGTTATGCGCATCGAGCCGGCTCGATGATGTTGGTGTAGATGTCCGGCCCGGGTGTAGATCAATCAATTTGCCGATGAAGACGTGGATTCTGCCGAAGGGAACCCGGAAACCATATTCGATAGAGTCGGCATCAGGAACCTAGCTAGCGTCGTTGATGTAGAACCGGCCATGGCGACTCTTGCTCATCCTTCCGACCACGTATCCCTCGAACCCTAGGAGAGAGCCCTTTGAGAACTCAACACCACCAAGCGCTAGCCCCACGGTGGGTGCTAACTGTCGTGGTTTTTTGTCACGGTAGATGTCCGGGTGAACGGACTTGGATTCAAGCCATCTCTAAGGTGATGGACTCAAAGGGGTTGATTGGGACGAAGGACACGGGTTTACCCAGGTTTGGCCCCTCAAGTAGAGGTAACAACCTACGTCCTACTTGTGTTTGTATTGCTTGGTGTATCGATTACAAGGGAGCTGATTGCTTGACCTAGTTCTCGATAGTTGATTTCTCTCCCTAAGTTGCCCCGGGTCTTGCCTTTATATAGGAGGTCAAGACCACGGGTCTTACAAGTCGTAACCGACTCTCAAAGCATGTCTGAGTCTATCTCTACATTGTCTTGCCTTCGTGAGCATGTTGTCTCTGGGCGGCTCACCCGCCCAGGTCTTCATATCTTCTCCGTCCAGGTCATGTCCCGGCCCATCTTGTCAAGCCGCCTAATGTCTTGGGCTTAAGTCTTCACGGCCCATCCTTGGGCTGGTGTATGAGCCGCCAGGTGTGACCCGGAGGCTCAGGGACGGGTCTCACCATGGGGTTATATCCCCAACAAGGGCTACACCCAGTGGGTGCGCTTGCGCGCACCCACTAAAATTTCTAAGGAAGGCGACTACGCTTACCTCCACACGCTGCAGGGTGGCGTCGAACGCCTCTACGAACCGGGCCAGCTCATGGTGGCACTGGTCCAGAACACTCCCCAACTCCCTGAACGAGGGGACCGGGCCTCTTGCCGGGGAGCCGGAAGGGTTGAGACACGCGCCAACGCCTCCTAGTCCCGGAGCACCTCCTGCATGGTCCGCAGGGTCCTCCGGGCCCGACTGCCGTTGCCGCCCCTCCCCAGGCTCGCCATGGTGCTAGTCGTCGGGGGTGGATTAATGACAGTGAGGGTTTGGGAGTCGCCCCCCGCTGGCCCCTCGCCCAGTGCCATTGCCGCCTTCTCCACCCGCCGCTCCGACGTGACAATCGCGACGGACGGCACCTACGCCTCCATGGCCACCACCTCTAGTGCCGCCTCTGACGCCGCCTCCGGCACCACCTCTGGGGACGTTCGAGACTCCGGCACGTCAACCCGGGCCAGCTCGGCCACATGCGGAGTCGCGTCCGACACCTTCGGCCGGGTCACCTCGGGAGCCGCCGCCGTGACCGCCACCCTCGTTCGGGCCGCCTCCTCCATGGACGGGAGCGCAGGCAGCACGATGGCCGCCCCTCATGGCGCGCTCGATGGGAGCCTCGACAGACGGGTCGATTCCGTTGTCGAGTCCGACGCTCGCGTGGGGTCCGCGGACCTCCTCCACCTCCTGCCGCTTGAAGTCCCGGAGTGTGAGGCCCCGCCTCACATTCCGGACTTTGAGGCTCGCAGCTTCGCGAGCCTCCTCTTCTCCTCCCGCCGGGTGGCCGCATGCCCGCGGCCAGCCGGCTGGCGGCATCCGTCAGGTCCACCACTGACTTCCCCTCATGGAGCTCGATGGGGTCCCTGCGGTACACAAGGGTTAATCACCCACCGGCTCGCGGCCCGTAAGAAAACGCACGCAAGGGAAAAGGGAAACTTACCCGGTAACGACGAGCAAGGCCCGCTTGGTGTGCGCCGGCGGCTTCCATGCGGCCACCTTCACCCGCTTATGGACGGGTGGCGGGGCCGCCGGCTCCTCCTGAGCCGGCCTCTTCACCCGGCCAGCGGCTCCAGCCGCCGGGGCTTGAGCCGTTCGCTCCTTGCTCCGCCCATGCCGGCCCTGCTGTGCTGAAGGGGGGGCGCGTTCTGGATCATCACATCATCGTCATCTTCTGTCCAGTCCTTGATCGAGGGATCGGTAGGGAACTCACCGGCTCCGTTGGGCTCCCCGGCTGCACCGGACCCTCTGGCTCCACTAGGGTCGCCAGCTCGTGGGTCTGCTGGCTCCTCAACTCCTCCCGAGGAGTCCAACCCCTCTTCCGGTGGGCCTCCCCGCTCGTAGTCTTCAGAGTTGGAGTGTTCGCGCTCCGCCTTGAAGATTTGGGGATGCAGGCTGTCTGGCGTGTTCTATCGCACCAACAGCTACGGTCACCACGACAAAGTAAGGTCCACTTCTGGCTGCCGGCTGGCGAGAATCGAACAAAGAGAAGCTGCCTCGTCAAAACCTTACCAGGGGGACGGTTGATGCGGTCATACGGCTCCATGCCAAATGTCCATGACGCGGGCTTCAGCTTGAATGTCGTGAGGGTGTTCACCCACGCTGCCACCTGAGCCGGTGTCAGGTCGATGGTGGTCAGCCGGCAGGGGTCCCGGTGGCCGGACATTTCGCAGATCCGGTGCGGCCTGAGCTAGAGAGGCAACACCCGGCATGATATGAAGGTCGCCACCTGATTGGAGGCAATCAACACCTCGACGCTCTTCAGCTGCGCGAGCCGGCCGAGCTCCACCATAGCCATGTCGTGGGGGGTGGTCCCCATCCAGTTGACCTGGGTGGACTACGCGTCGACGAACGGTGGCAGTCGGATGAAGTCCAGGTTAGGGTCGGCGTTCTTCACGTAGAAGAACGTCCGATGCCAGCCCTTGATAGATTCGATAAGAGAGAAGGGCGGGAAGCGCGCGGTGCCATGGAAGCACACCACCGTGCCCCTACAGGCATTGCTCTTCAGCGCCTTGAGATAGAAAAGGGCGTTGAAGAAGTCAAGAGGGGGGAGGACACCCAGATACCCCTCGCACAGCGTCACGAAGCTGGTTAGGTAGAGGATTGCGGTGGGTCCGAGGTGGTGCGGTTGAAGATCGAAGGTGTCCATGAGCAACCGGAAGAAGTGGCTCACTGGCAGCCCAAAACCACGGGAGAAGTGCCAGTGGAAAACGACATGCTCCCTTGGCTGCGGTGCCACCACCATGTCGTAGCCTGGCGCGGGGGCGAAAACCCGCTCCGCCGGTGGCAACATGCACGCGCGGCGGAGCTCCGCAATGTCCGCCTCGGTGATGATGGATCCAGCCCAGCTTCCTCCACGCCCGTCGGCCATTGCGGTGGAGGGACAGCATGCGGGAGCGATTGCGAGCTCGGGAGCGGCGTTGCACGAGGGGGCGAGGATGGCGAAGAGAAAAGAGGCAAGAAGGCAAAGGGGATGCGGGTATCTCCGCCCCCTGCTCTTCCTCCCCTTTTAAATTGGGAGGCCACA
The DNA here is from genome assembly GCA_022496015.1 of Hordeum marinum. Lineage (NCBI taxonomy): Eukaryota > Viridiplantae > Streptophyta > Magnoliopsida > Poales > Poaceae > Hordeum > Hordeum marinum. The sequence continues at coordinate 148,201,144 of CM039673.1, forward strand.
ACTGGGGGATGTGGGGATTAACTACGCCCACTCCCCCAGAAACTCCGTGCGCGAGTGGGCGGCCCGGGTTGTAACGACCACTTTGGGGTGCAGAGGATCCCGGCTTGCGCCCCGAGGCCTACTAGGCTATGCCCGGGTCCTAGCGGGCTAGGCCCAGGCCAACGTCCCGTATACCCGCGTGCGTGAGGCCCACCATATTATTACCCTCCGCATGGTGTGCGGCGGGCCGACTCGGGTCCCGGGATGATGCGCCGGAACCCGAGGCGTCGGGTCCAACAGCCGACCCAGCTGGCCCTTCGACTTCACACCGGAGGCGGGTACCGCTAGAGGGAATCCGCCGGCTACCCTCCGTCTGCAGGATGCAGGCCCCCGCCGGCTTTGGGGACTACTATCGGAGTTATTACCCCTGGGTAGGCCAAAGCAACGGGGTTCTAACTCCCCCGCTTCAAACAATAACTATGCGACCGGCTGCCTACGGCCGACTGGGGATGGCCGGGTCGAGCTGCCGCCGGCTGGCGACACGGACGGCTGGACGAGGAACCGGCTTGACCCCCGGCTAGCTGGGCGCGGTGGGCTGCCTCCCGGCCGCCCCCTCGGTTGACCCCCGGGGCGGACATGCAACGTCCCATCCCTCTACACGTGGGTACCACGACACGACGCGACCGCCACGACGGGCGGCACTATGGCCACAGTGGCCATTGACGCACGGGTGCACCTGGCTACAGTCCGGCCGTCTAGGCCGCTAACCTTGACGAGCGTGACCAGGCGGGGGAACAGTGCCGGCACGCCCTCGCCCACTCGATTACCTGCCCCGGCATGGCTATAGTGCAGCTGGCCGTACCGGAGACTTCAGCCTGCTGGCACTAGGCGACGCCTCTCGGGCGACCCGTGTCGCGGCAGGTGGGTGAGGGCCAATCGCAGAGCCGGCTGGCGGGCCCCAGTGAGCAAAAAAACCGCCCAGCCAGTGGACCCTACCAACAACGAGATGGCTCGAAGGGCGGGACCCCCCTGGTCAGCCGGAGAGGCTGCCAGCCGGGTCCCCCCAACCTTTGTACCTTACGAATATTATAGAGCCGAGGGGTTGGCCTATAAAACCCCCCGAGCCCCCCATGCAACAGGGACACACTGTGGATCACTCACACACTCCCACACAGAACTTTCCTTACATATCATCTTTAGCAACGGAGGAAGACGAGCCGGCTGCTCCTTCTTCCTCCTCTAGACACCGCTCTAGGAGCATCCTCGTAAACACATCAATCCATCCAACTAGACCAAGCAGGACTAGGGGCGTTACCTCCCACGGAGGACCCTGAACCTGGGTACATCGTGTGTCACCACCGCTTGAGCCCAATCTCACACCCGGAGCCCGTCGGCGTCCTTCGGTCCCAACCACCTACCATAAGCCTACCCATGTAATCTGTCATGAGAAAACAACGACACGAATCCCTTGGCGCCCCTCTCTCCCTAGATCATTTTCTCCTTTGTTTGCGGTTTCGGTAGCGCTAGGCGTAGCCCTACCGGGATAGCACCACCACTGCCGCCACCACGCCGTCGTGTTGCCGAGGAACTCATCTACTACTCTGACCTTGCTTGCTGGATCGAGGAGGTGGAGACGTCATTGAGCTATACGTGTGCTGAACGCGGAGGTGTCGTTCGTTCGACACTAGATCAAGAAAACGGAGGTGACGTCCGTTCAGCGTAGAGGTGTCGTCCGTTGGGTCTTAGATACCGGTTCAGTATTGGTAACTTGCAATAAAAGCTATGGGACACACATGAGACTAGCTAAGGGCAAGGTGACAATATGTGTTGGAAGTGTTCCCAAGGCTGATGTGATCACTATCGCACGCTCCCTCTGCCTTCGGGGTTAGTGTTGAACCAAATTAAATGTTATTTGGTGTTTGCGTTGAGCATGAAAATGATTAGATCGCATTTATTGCAATATGGTTATTCATTTAAGTCAGAGAATAATGGTTATTCTATTTACATGAATAATGCGTTCAATGGTCATGCACCCAATGCGAATGGTTTATTCAATCTCGATCGTAGTGATACACATGTTCATAAATTTGATGCCAAAAAGATACAAAGTTAATTATGATAGTACCACATACATGTGGCAATGCCGCTAAGGTCATATTGGTGTGAAGCGCATGAAGAAACTCCATGATGATGGAGCTTTGGAATCACTTGATTTTGAATCGCTTGAGACATGTGGACCATGCCTCCTAGGCAAGATGACTAAGACCCCATTTTTCGGTATGATGGAGCGAGCAAGTGACTTATTGGAAATAATACATGTTGATGTATGTGGTCCAATCAGTGTTGAAGCGTGTGGTGGATATCATTATTTTCTTACCTTCACTGATGATTGGAGTAGATACGTGTATATTTACTTAATGAAACACAAGTCTGAAATGTTTGAAAAATTCAAAAAAATTAGAGTGAAGTTTAAGATCATCATGACAAGAAGATAAAATGTCTACTATATGATCATGGAGGTGAATATCTGAGTTACGAGTTTGGGAGAAAGTGGAAATTGATTCACAACTCATGCCACCTAGAACACCATAGTGTAATGGAGTGTCTGAATGCCGTAGTCGTGCTCTATTGGATATGGTGCGTACTATGATGTCTCTTATCGTTTTGGGTTATGCATTAGAGACAACTACTTTCCCTATAAATAGGGCACCATCTAAATCTGTTGACATTTCTTAGAGTTTGGGGATACGACACTTATGTCTGATAAGCTCGAAACCAAAGCGGAAAAGTGCATCTTCATAGGATAGCCTATAGAATTTCTGATAAGTATATGTGGTTGACATATTGTTGATCGGAAATAATGAAGAATTTTTGGAAAGCATAAAGGGTTATTTTAAAGGAGTTTTTCAAAGGAAGACCTGAAATGAAGCTACTTAAATATTGGGCATCAAGTTCTATAGAGATAGATCAAGACGCTTGATAGAACTTTCAATGAATACATACCTCGACAAGTTTTCGAAGGAGTTCAAAATAGGTCAGTCAAAGAAGGAGTTCTTGGCTGTGATGTAAGGTATGAATTTGAGTAAGACTTAACGCTTGACCACATCATAAGAAAGAGAAAGGACGAAGGTCATCCCCTATGCCTTAGCCGTAGTCTCTATATAGTATGACATGTTGTGTACCGCACCTGGTGTGTGACTTGCCATGAGTCTATCAAGGGGTACAAGAGTGGTCCAAGAGTGGATCACTGGAAGGCAGTCAAAATTATCCTTAGTAACTAGAGGACTAAGGAAATGTTTCTTGATTATGGAGGTGATAAAGAGTTTGTTGTAAGGGGTTAAGTCGATGCAAGCTTTGACACCAATCCGGGTGACTCCGAGTAGCAATCCGTATACGTATAGTTGACCAGCCATTTGGAATAGCTCCAAGTGGAAAGTGGTAGCAACATCTACAGCATGACATATAGATTTTCAAAGTACACACGGATCTGAATGTTGCAGACCCGTTGACTAAAACCTCTCTCGCAAGCAAAACATGATCAAACCCCAGAACTCATTGGGTGTAAATCACATGGTGATGTCAACTAGATTATTAACTCTAGTGCAAGTGGGAGGTTGTTGGAAATATGCCCTAGAAGCAATAATAAATTAGTTATTATGACATTTCCTTGTTCATGATAATCGTTTATTATCCATGCTATAATTATATTGATTGGAAACTCAAATACATGTGTGGATACATAGATAACAAAGTGTTCCTAGTAAGCCTCTACTAAACTAGCTCGTTGATCAAATATGGTTAAGGCTTCCTAGCCATGGACATGAGATGTCATTTGATAATGGGATCACATCATTAGGAGAATGATGTGATGGAGAAGACCCGGAACTATGAACGTAGCATATGATCGTGTTAGTTTATTGCTATTGTTTTCTATATGTAAAGTATCTATTCCTGTGACCATGAGATCATGCAACTCACTAATACTGGAGGAGTACCTTGTGTGTATCAAACTTCACAACATAACTAGGTGACTATAAATGTGCTCTACAGGTATGTCCGAGGGTGTCTGTTGGGTTGCCATGGATCGAGACTAGGATTTTTCACTCCGTATGACGAAGAGGTATCTCTGGGCCCACTCGGTAATACAACATCACAAGAAGCTTGCAAGCAATGTGACTAAGGAGTTAGTCACGGGATCTTGTATTACACAACGATTAAAGAGACTTGCTGGTATCGAGATTGAACTAGGTTTGGAGATAATGACGATCGAATCTCGGGCAAGTAACATACCGATGGACAGAGGGAACTGCATACGGGATTGTCTAAATCCTTGACATGGTGGTTTGACTGATAAAGATCTTCGTAGAATATGTAGCAACCAATATGGGCATCCATGTCCCGCTATTGGTTATTGACCGTAGAGTTGTCTCGGTCATGTCTAAATAGTTTTCGAACCCGCAAGGTCTGCACACTTAACGCTCGGTGATGATTTGGTATTGTTGAGTTATGTATGTTGGTGACCAAAGGATGCTCAGAGTCCCGTATCGGATCCCGGACGTCACTAGGAGTTCTGGAATGGTCCGGAGGTAAATATTTATATGGGAAGTCCTATTTTGGCTACCGGGAAAGTTTCTGGGTTTTTTGATATTGTATCGGGATGCATCTAGAAGATTTTGGAAAGTTCCAGAGGAGTCCGGAAGTCCACCAAGGGTTCCACCACGTCCTAAGGGTTTGCATGGCCTGAGGGGAGGCGCACTAGACTTATTGGGCCAAACGCAGAAGTCCCTCAAGGCCCATGTGACTTGGGAGAGGTCGAAAGTCCATCTATTTATGGAAATGCAGGGAATTGGAGTATGAGTCCAACTCCTCCCCCTTGGCTACACCCTATAACTTGGAGGGGCTGATATCCATGGCCCTCCACCTATATATAGAGGGGAGGGGGTACCCCAAGAGCACACACGAAGCCCTTGGCGCCCCTCTCTCTCCCTAGATAGTTTTCTCCTCTGTTTGCGGTTTCGGTAGCGCTAGGCGTACCCCTGCCAAGATAGCACCACCACTGCTGCCACCATGGTGTCGTGTTGCCGGAGAAATCATCTACTATTCCAACCTAGATCGCTAGATCGAGGAGGCGGAGACGTCATCAAGCTGTACGTGTGCTGAACGAGGAGGTGTCGTCCGTTCGGCGCTAGATCGAGACGGATCGTGATTGGATCACGGGATGCACTGTGATGTGGATCGCGAAGACGTTCGACTACATCAACTTTGTTTCTTAATGCTTCCTTCTTAGAGATCTACAAGGGTTTGTAGATCCACTCTTCCTCTCATAGTTGTTGATCTCCATAGATCGATCCTGGGTGTTCATAAGAAATATTTTGTTTCCCACGCAACGTTCCCCATAAACATCTAGCTCAACCGACATCGAGCCTTGTCATTGCTTGTTGATGCCTCAAACACCTAAAACATGTAGCAGAAAAATCTGAGAAGGAAGCACACCAGCAGCTCCTCCAATGCACGCGCTGGCTGCCATCACTGTAGGGAGGGCGGGATGCAATATAGCATAGATCAATTAACACATACACTGTACCAAAAAAATGAGCTCAAACAACAACAAGTTGATGAGCACAGGAGGAACATGCACCTCATACAGTACCAAATTCTTTTTCATCTTTTAGTGGTAGCTCCCTAATCTCAAGATTTAACAATTGAACTAATAGCTGCAGGTCAGTCAAGCATCAAGTCGACCAACAAATTCGTGGTTAACATTACTGTTCAATTCAAGGAACAATCAACACTTAAAAGTTTCAGCAAAATGGACCTCAGCCAGTAGCCAACTGAACCGACAGAAACAAATGAACCGATAGAAACAATCTTTGCTTTATTATTAGGTAAAAATATTATATTTTTTTGAGCGATTAATATACAATAGATGCTAATGGTCAACAAAACATTAGAAAGCAAGCCCATACCCCACGCTAGCTTTTGTAATGGCTTCCACGATTTTTTTCATTATAATGGCATTCATGGGTAATTATCCATGTTCAAGAATTCACTTGATTAACGAGTTAACTTGCCGATTAATCCCTACTCGTAGGGTCACCGAGTAGCCGATTAAGTGATTAATCGCCCGATTAACTGATTAAATGCCCGATTAACTTGCCGATTAATCCCTACTTATCAGAAATTCTATAGTGCTCCCACTCACTTTATTTTAAATACAAGTTTCTCATAAACTTTGAATAAACCCAAAAACTTTGATCACCTCATCAAAGTGTATATTCCAACTCTGAGATGCTTGCTCCAGCCCATAGAAGGATTGCTGGATCTTGCACACCTTTTAACATCCTTAGAAGTGACAAAACCTTCCGGTTGTATCACATACAACCTTTCCTCAAGGAAAATGTTAAGGAAATGATGTTTTGACATCCATCTGCTAGATTTGATAATTGTAAAATGTAGCAAATACTAACATAATTCCAACAGACTTTAGCATCTCTATGGGTGAGAAAATCTCACCGTAGTCAACTCCTTGAACTTGTTGGAAACTTCTTCGTGACAAGTCAAGCTTCATAAATGGTTGAATTCACCATTAGCGTCTGTCTTCTTTCTTAAAAGTCCATCTGTGCTCAACGGCCTGCCGTTCAACGGGCAAGTCTACCAAAGTCCATATTTGGTTTTCATACATGGATCCTTTCTCAGATTACATGGATCCTAGCCATTTGTTGGAATCCGGACCCACCATCGCTTCTTCATACCTCGTAGGTTTACTGTTGTCTAACAACATGACCTCCAAGATAGGATTGACGTACCACTCAGGGGCGGTACGAGTCCTTGTCGACCTACGAGGTTTGGTAGTAACTTAATCTGAAGCTTCATGATCATCATCATTTGGTTCCTCTTCACTTGGTGTAGGCGTTTGCTAACATCTTTCTGCGTTGTACTACTATCCAACTATGACGGTTGAACAATCTCATCAAGTTCTATTTTCCTGCCACTCAATTCTTTCGAGAGAAACTCTTTATCTAGAAAGGACACGTTTTGAGCAACAAACACTTTGCCCTAGGATCTGAGATAGGAGGTATACCCAACTGTTTCCTTGGGGTATCCTATGAAGATGAAAATTTTCGCTTTGGGTTCGAGCCTATCACACATAAGTGTCGCATTCCCAATTTATGAGAAATGACAGTTTAGGTTTGCGCCAAACCATAATTCATACGGTGTCATCTCAACGAATTTAGATGGTTCCCTATTTAAAGCGAATGTAGTTGTCTCTAATGCATAACCCCAAAACTATCGAGGCAAAATGATAAGAGACATCATAGTACGCACTATATCCAATAGAGCACGACTATGACATTCGGACACACCATCACACTATAGTTTTATACCAAACTTCCACATTGTCTTAAGTTGTATACCAAACTCGTAACTCAGATATTCACCTCCACGACCTGTCACGATGATCTCAAACTTCACTCTGAATTTGCTTGAACTTTCCAAACGTTTCAGAATTGTGTTTCATTAAGTAAATATACCCATGTCTACTCAAATCATCACTGAAGGTAAGAAAATAACAATTTCTACTACATGCTACAACACTCATTGGACCGCATACATCTACATGTATCATATCCAATAAGTCACTTACCCACTCCATCATACCAAAAAATGGGGTTTCAGTCATTTTGTCCAAGAGGCATGGTCCGCATGTCTCAACCAATTCAAAATCGAGTGAGTTCAAATATCCATCAGCGTCGAGTTTCTTCATGCGTTTGACACCAATATGACCTTAGCGGCAGTCCCACAAGTATGTGGTACTATCAATATTAGCTTTGCATCTTTTGGCATCAATATTATGAGCATGTGTATCATTATGATCAAGATTCAATAAACCATTCTTATTGGGTGCATGTCCATTCAACGTATTATTGATGTAAATTGAATAATCGTTATTCTCTAACTTAAATGAATAACCGTATTGCAATAAACACAATCTAATCATGTTCACGCTCAACGCAAACACCAAATAACATTTATTTAGGTTCATCAATAATCCCGCGGGTAGAGAGAGCACGCGATGGTGATCACATCAACCTTGTAAACACTTCCAACACACATTGTCACCTCGCCCTTAGCTAGTCTCCGTTTATTCCATAGCTATTATTTCCAGTTACTAACATTTAGCAATTGAACCGGTATCTGATTCCCAAGTGCTACTAGGAGTACTATTAAGGTACACATCAATAACACGTATATCAAATATACATTTTGTTGATGTTCCCATCCTTCTTATCTACCAAGTATCTAGGGTTGTTCCGCTTCAGAGACCGCTCTCCTCATAATACAAGCACTTAGTCTCGGGTTTGGGTTCGACCTTCGGTTTCTTCACCAGAGCAGCAACTGGCTTGCCATCCATGAAGTTTCCCTCCTTGCCCTTGCCCTTCTTGAAACTAGTGGTTTTACTAACAATCAACACTTGATGCTCCTTCTTGATTTCTATCTTCGCGGTGTCAAACCTCATGAACAGCTCAGGGATCATTATTTTCATCCCTAGCGGGTTTATAGTTCATCACGAAACTCTAGTACCTTGGTGATAGTGACTTGGAGAACTATATCAATCACTATGTTATCTCGAATATCAACTCCCACTCGATTCAAGCGATTGAAATACCTAGAAAATCTGCGTACATGCTCACCGATTGAGCTATTCTCCTTCATCTTGCAGGCAAAAACTCTTGTTGGAGGTCTCATACCTCTCAACATGGGCACGAGTCTAAAATCTCAATTCCATCTCTTGGAACATCTCATATGCTTTGTAACGTTCAAAACGTCTTTGGAGCCTCAGTTCTAAGGCTTAATGCATGACGCACTGAACTATCAAGTAGTCATCACAATGTGCCTATCAGATGTTCACAGTATCCACATACGACGCTAGAGGGGGTGGCACACCAAGCGGTGCATTAAGGACATAAACCTTCTGTGTAGCAATGAGGACAATCCTAAGTTTACGGATCTAGTCCGCATAATTGCTACCATCATCTTTCAACCCTATATTCTCTAGGAACGTCTTAAAAACAGAGGGGATCTACACCTCAAGCTATTGATCTACAATATAATTTTGCAAAGACAGCTTTAGACCATGTTCATGATAAGGATTTTAGTTAATCATATTACTTAAAAAACACCGACTCAAATTGACATCCCTCAGGTCATTCGAGTGTCACATGATCCAAATTCACCAATCCAAGTCCGATCATCACATGAGATGAGCTGGTTTCAATGGTAAACATGTTCATGTTGATCATATCTACTAAATGACTCATGTGTGACCTTTTGCTCTGTTGTGTTCCGAGGCCATGTCTGTGCATGCTAGGCTCATCAAGTTTAACTCGTGTGTTCTGCTCGTGCAACACTAGCTTGCACCCATTGTATGTGAACGTAGAGTCTATCACAGCTGATCATCACGTGGTGTCTCGACACGACGAACTTCCGCAACAGTGCACACTCGGGGAGAACACAATTTTATTTTGAAATTTTAGTGAGGGATCACCTTATAATTTTACCATCGTCCTAAGCATAATAAGATGCATAAAAGGATTAACATCACATGCAAATCATAAGTGACATGATATGGCCATGAACTTGTGCTTTTGATCTCCATCTCCGAAGCACTGGCATGATCTCCATTGTCACCGGCATGACACCATGATCTCCATCATCTTGATCTCCATTAACGTGTCGCAATCAGGGTTGTCACACCCACCATGCTTCTACTACTATTGCTACCGCTTAGCGATAAAGTAATGCATTACATAGCACGTAATGATTGACACGCAGGGTATACAATAATTAAAGACAACCCTATGGCTCCTATCGGTTGTCGTACTCATCGAAATGCAAGTCGTGATATTATATACAAAACATGATCATCTCATACATAACATATATCTCATCATGTAGTTGGCCATATCACAACACAACATACCTTGGAAAAACAAGTTAGACATCCTCTAATTGTTGTTGCATGTTTTACGTGGCTGCTACGGGTATCTAGCAAGAACGATTCTCACGTATGCAAAACCACAACAGTGATACACAAATTGATATTCAACCTTCTCAAGGACCGCCTTTGTCGAATCCGATCCACCTAAAGTAGGAGAGACAGACACCCGCCAGCCATCTTTATGCAACAAAGTTACATGTCAGTCGATGGAACCGATCTCTCGTAAGTGTACGATTAAGGTTGGTTTGGGCCGCTTCGTCCCACAATACCAATGAATCAAGAAAAGACTAAGGGAGGAAGCAATCCAAGAATCAACGTTCACAAACTCCTTTGCGTAATACTCATGATCTCATATACACATAGACCTAGCTCATGATGCCACGGTTGGAAAACAGTGCATGGGAAACAAAAAAATTCCTACGCGCATGCAAGATCTATCCATGGTGATGAGCATCTACGAGAGGGAGAGTAGATCCACACACCCTTGTAGATCGCTAAGCAGGAAGCGTTAAGAAACGTGGTTGATGTTTTCTAAGTCTTCACGATCCGTCCCGCGATCCAATCACAATCCGTCCCACAATCCAATCCCGGTCCTTCTGATCTAGCGCCGAACATACAGCACCTTCACAGTTAGCACACATACGGCTCGATGACGATCTCCACCTCCTTGATCCAGCAAGAAAGGGTGGATAGGTAGATGAGTTCTCCGGCAGCACAACAGCATGGTGGCGGTGGTGGTGAACTAATCCGACAGGGCTTCATCGAGCTCTGCCGAACTATTCTATAGGAGAAACTGATCTAGGGAAGAAGAGTGCAGCACGTGGCAACTAGGGTTGGGGCTGCCCTCGAAAACCTCTAGTATATATAGGAGGGAGAGAGGACGAGGAGGCCCTAGGGCTGCCCCTTTGACCGAAGTGGAGAGGATGTGGAGGAGTCCACCTCTAATCGTACTCCAAGTAGGATTCCAATCCTACTTCGAATCCTTCCCCACCTTGGTTTTTTTCCTTTTCTCTCACTCTAGCCGCATGGGCCTCTTGGCGCTAGTGCACCACCCCTCAGGCCCATGTGGCCTCCCAGCGTGGGTGGCCCCTCCCTATGGCCCTCCCGCACCACCGGTACACTACCAAAAATACCTGAAACTTTTCCGGTAACCAAAATGGGACTTCCTATATATCAATCTTGACCTTCTGACCATTTCGGAGCTCCTCTTGACGTCCGAGACTCCGAAAAACCTTCGGTCACCACCATACATAACTCAACAGTATTGAAACGTCACCGAACGTTAAGTGTGCACACCCTGTGGGTTTGAGAACTAGGTAGACATGACCGAGACACCTCTACGGTCAATAACCAATAGTGGGACCTGTATACCCATATTGGTTCCTACATATTCTACAAAGATCTTTATCGGTTGAACCTCTATGTCAAGGATTCAGTTAATCTCGTATGTTGTTCCCTTTGTTCTTCGGTATGTTACTTGCCCAAGGTTCGATCGTCAGTATCTCTATACCTAGTTCAATTTCGTTGCTGGCAAGTCTCTTTACTCATTAGTCACTTTGCTTGCAAGGCTTCTTGTGATGTTGTATTATCGACTAGGCCCTGAGATACCTCTCCGTCACACAGAGTAACAAATCCCAGTCTTGCTCCCTGCCAACTCAACAGACAGCCTCGGAGATACATGTAGAGCACCTTTATAGTCACCAAGTTACGTTGTGGCGTTTGGTACACACAAGATACTCCTCCGATGTCAGTGAGTTGCATGCTCTCATGGTCATAGGAACAAATACTTGACATGCAAAAAACTATAGCAATAAACTGACATGATCATATGCTATCTTTATAGTTTGGGTCTTGTCCATCACATCATTCTCCTAATGATGTGATCCTGTTATCAAATGACATCTCATGTCCATGGCTAGGAAACCTTGACCAGCTTTGATCAACGAGATAGTCTATTAGAGACATACTAGGGACATGGTGTTGTATATGTATCCACACATGTATGTGAGTTTCCGATCAATACAATTCTAGCATGGATAACAAACGATTATCATGAACAAAGAAATATTATAATAACCAATTTATTATTGCCTCTAGGGCATATTTCCAACACTAAGGTGTTTGAAATTCATTCTCATTTCTTGCATGGGAGCTAAACATGCACCCTGGGATACATATATAATTTTTCAACCCGATTTTAATGCACTGGAGCATGTGCCTGCAGTTCAAATTTGAACCACACGCACTAAATGCCTAGAAAACCTGTTTAATCTATACAAATTTCCAAATGAACCCTAGATAACTCCAAAATTTAACATGCCACTCCTATAGTTGCATGTTCACCAAAGAAAAATGTTCTAGCAATTCAAACACCGTCGTTTTAAATTTTGTAACCCCACTTTGTTTTTCAATTCCAAATGAAAAATCAAGTACACCTCAGACAGTTCATTTGCAAGAATTGTGTGCAATGCAATATTAAATATCTTGGGGTCGGACTTATTCCGGAATCATGGTGGCTATAGTACACTGCCCACTCGTCAACCACCTCTAGTGCAGAAAAGCCTGGCTATGGCATGGCGGAAATGGCCATGCTCGCGTGGAGGCCCGACGACACCAATAAGGCGCCATAGTTAAAAAAATACTACTGAGGTTGGGTTCGACGTCAGCACTATTCCATGTGTTTATGGCGTGCCAGTTGTCCAACGCCAGCAATAATATATGTCAGTAGTGGCATTGGATGTTAGTGCTACTCCAGCAATCTAATTTTCAGATTTAAACCAAATCTGTACAACAACACGATACATCATAAATGACAGTGTTTAGACAGTAATTAAATAATACATAACAAATACCAAAATATAAGTTCAAGAGTCCTTATTTATTTACCTTTGTCACAAAAGTATCAAAAGGAGGCATATAACACAAATACACACAAGTTCGGTAAATTAATAGGAGGTGGTAAGACACCATAAGATATGCCATGCATGCCTACTAGATAGCTAACTCAGACAATCGCCGAGCGGAGTCAGGATCATAGTCTGGAGTAAGTGGACCATCATCATTGCTGCCAGCAGGCCTGTAGTAGACCATGATCTCGTCACGATTGTAGTCAAGGTATAACATGGCTCTCTCCCTAGCTTCCATCTCGTAAGAAGTTGCAAGAGCTGTCCAACCAAGGGAACCAAAATAGGTGCGGCCTGACACGTCGATGACAAGGCAATTGAAGCGTTCGACCATCACCATCTACATTATGGTGCATTGGAACATGATGGTTGCATCAAGCGGAACTCAAAACTTCTCTAAGAAGTCACGCCTTGCCCCGCAAGGGATGACCTGAGCAAAATTTGAAAAAAACTAGTTAGACAATTTCGGCCACAAACATACCATATGAAACTCAATCAGAACATGCTGAACTAAATCATATATATACTGTCTTAGCAATGAAGTCCTTCGGAAGATCGATGAAGAACTTCCCATCCTTCTGGCATCTCAAAGCACCATAAGTCTTACACGGGGCATCTATTTCTTGTTGTCAATATCGATCAAAGTAAGCATAGATCATTAAACTAAATAACCAACACATCAAAATAGAACATATATGCACTAGTAGTTAAGCAATTCTACAAATGATGCATGGTTCAAACATATAATAACATGCATAAAGTAAAAAATCATTCATATATGCAATAGCTAATGCTACGTCCATCCCTAGCAAGCTACCGTCCATATGGGTCGGACTCGTGGTCATCCCTGGACCTATGACGACGCAGTAGCGACTGAACCTCCTCCTCCTCCTCATGCTCCTCCTCCTCCTCGATCTTATCCCAATCTATGGGATCCTCCTCTGTGCTCTTCTTTGCTGCATACTAAAGGAGCATCATCTTGTTGGTCTCTAAGAGTTTCTCATATCTCGCAAGCTCTGTCACTAGTGGGTCGAGCAATTGTTGCTCGGATTGGAGGTTCTCCTTCTCCTCAGCCCTGGTACATATCCTTATGTTCTCCAGCACGAGGAACGATGCATACTCACGTTAATCAGGGAAGGTTAGAATTGTTTTTTCCTTGTGATACCCAACCGCCTTTGCATCATAGGCGCATGCCGCTAACTCTGGGGTGCCCAGTGGCCAAGCTGGTGGACGACATTGTCCTTTGTGATGGTTGCATAGTACTTAGTACCCTTCTGTTGCACACCATGAAACTTCGGAGACATATGATTGTACCTACAACACCTATATATAATATATAGACAATATAATTAAACTACAAAACTACACTAAAATCGAAAACTACAAAACTATACTAAAATCTCAAACTACAAAACTACACTAAAATCTGAAACTACAAAACTACACTAAAATCCAAAACTGCACAACTACACTAAAACTCTGAAACCACACAAACTACACTAAAAATCTGAAACTTTACAAACTACACTAAGAACCTAAAACTACACAAACTACACTAAAAACATGAAACTACACAACTACACTAAATATTTGAAACTACACAAACTACACTAAAAATCTGAAACTATAAAACTACACTAAAAATCTGAAACTACACAAACCGCACTAAAAATCTGAAACTACAAAAGTACACTAAAAATCTGAAACTACACAAACTACACTAAAAATCTGAAACTACACAAGTACACTAAAAATCTGAAACTACACAACTACACTAAAAAACTGAAACTACAAAACTACACTAGAATCTGAAATTACACAACTCCAGCACAAATCTGCACTAAACAACTACACTAAAATATGAAACTACAATTACTAACTCGCGATGGAGGCAACAGGACGACGGTGGAGGCGCGGATACGGTGACGGTGGTAGAGGCGCGGAGACGGCGATGATGGTTGTGGCGCGGAGACGGTGACGGCGGTGGTGGAGGGAAGACGGCGACGACGTAAGTGGAGATGGAGAGGGAGACGGCAGCAACGCAGATTTGGAGATGGTGACGGGGGCTGGGGACCTTGGTCGTTGGCGGTGGCTGCGGTGTCAGGTTGGGATTAATTTGAGGGCGTTTGTGTGAGGATTATATCCAGGTGTGTATATACGACTGGTTGGATTTGACGGGTGGTGTGGCGTGTTTGATAGCGTTGGCCCACGTGGCTAACTCCATTTCACTTTATTGTTATTGTTATTTTCATCTTTTGTGAATATATATATAATTAAAATATTAGTTCAAACTATAACTCATATAGATGAACAACATAGATTTCATTAATTAAATTCGTCTGATTACATACATTACAGAAGGATATTTTTTAACAATTATAGTTTACTACTACTATATCTAGACTAAGAACATCATTAGTGTGATGACGACTGATATCTACTACGCAAGTTTATTCTTGTAGACCCGTGTAGGCCTCCAAGCACAGAGTTTTGTAGGACAGTAGCAATTTCCCCTCAAGTGGATGACCTAAGGTTTATCAATCCGTGGGAGGTGTAGGATGAAGATGGTCTCTCTCAAACAACCCTGCAATCAAATACAAGAAATCTCTTGTGTCCCCAACACACCAATACAATGGAAAATTTTATAGGTGCACTAGTTTGGCGAAGAGATGGTGATACAAGTGCAATATGGATGATAGATATAGGTTTTTGTTATCTGAAAATATAAAAACAACAAGGTAGCAAGTGACAAAAGTGAGCACAAAAGGTATTGCAATGCTTTAAAACAAGTCCTATGGTCTGTACTTTTTCTAGTGCAATCTCTCAAAAATGCTAGTATAATTGGATCACATAACTATCCCTCAACGTGCAACAAATAATCACTCCAAAGTTCTTATCTAGCGAAGAGCATAAGAAGAAATTGTTTGTAGGGTACGAAACCACCTTGAAGTTATCCTTTTCTATCGATATATCCAAGAGTTCATACTAAAATAACAAGGTTATCCTTTCCGATCGATCTATCTAAGAGTTCATACTAGAATAACACCATATGATACACATTAACCAACTCTAATGTCACCTAGATACTCCAATGTCACCACAAGTATCCATGAGTTAATTATATGATATGCATCAAGCAATTTCATATTCATAACACTCAATCCAACACAAAGAACCTCAAAGAGTTCCCCAAGATTTCTACCGGAGAAGCTAGGAGAAGAATGTGTAATAAACCCCTATGCATAGATTCCAAAGGTCACTAGAATTTGCAAGTTAACGCCATAACATATATCAAGTGAATCACTAGAATACACCAATGTCACTACGGGTATTAGGGAGAATAATTGGAAGTGAATGTATTTTGAGAAAAAAGGGGCTTCCAACACTAGCTTATATAGACAAAACTTAATGCTGGCATTCACGAAAAGGGAACGCCATAACTACATAATATATCTATGGCGTGTTAGGACATACGACACTAGCAATGCATTCCAACTGGTCAGCTCAGCAGGGCCTACTTTATGGTGGCGTTACCCTTTATGTCCATGCCAACACTAACTGCACAACGCTGGCGTACCATTTCGTCCAACGCCATCGCTATTTGGAAATATTAGTGCTGGCGTTAGTGGAAAATAGTGCGCCACTGACAAGAGTTGTGGCTAGCCATTTCTCTACTAGGGCACACTTGCTCGCCAGCTTTTCACTGCATCGAGTGAAATTTTTAGGCAAACACAAAAATATCTACCTATCCACTATCCAAATTCACATCTCACTGTTTCTTCGTTATTTGCCCAAGTTCAGATGTGCACTGCTTGCTTGCGGCACCGCCTCCTCATCGGTGATGCTCCTTCCTAATACGTCTTCATCGTATCTATAATTTTTTATTGTTTCATGCCAATATTCTACAACTTTCATATACTTTCTGCAACATTTTATATTATTTTGGGACTAACTTACTTACCCAATGCCCAATGCTAGTTCCTATTTTTATGTGTTTTTTGTTTTGTGGAAAATCCATTACAAACAATGTCCAAACGCGATAAAAAATTGAAGGAGATTTTTTTGGAGTATATGTGAATTTTGAGAAGAAGAATCAACGCAACACGGTGCCCGAGGCTCTCACAAGCCAACAGGGTGCTAGGGGGTGGCCACGCCCTGATAGCTTGTGGCCACCCCTTAAGTCGGTTAGGGCCCTTCTTTCGCTGCATGATAATTTCCCGATACAAATCCCGTCAAAAATCTAGCCCAATCGGTGTTAGTGTTGTCCAGATATTTATGAAATTGTGAAGGGGTCACAAAACAATCACGAAAACAGGACAGAAACAGAGAAAGATCCAATCCGTGAGGGGCTGCTGCCCTCCGGGAGCCATGGAGGCCATGGACTAGATGGGAGAATCTCCTCCTCATCTTCAGGGAGACCAAGCAAAAATATAGAGGGGGCTCTCGCCCCCTCTCTACCGGTGGCGCCAAAACACCGCTGGGGCAACCATACTGACGGCGATCTACACCAACAACTTTGTTGTCGTCACCACGATCACCTTCCCTCATATATTTACAGTGGTCCACTCTCCCGCATCCCGCTATACCCCCTACGTGAGAATGGTTCTTTATGCTTCATATTATTATTCAATGATTTGTTGCCATCCTATGATGTTTGAGTAGATTACTTTTGTCCTATGGGTTGATTGATGATCTTTATTGGTTTGAGTTGTGTGGTTTATTTTGGTGTTGTCCTATGATGTCTTCCATTCCGCGTACACGTGGGGGATTCCCATTGTAGGGTCTTGCAAAATGTTCATAGTTCGCATATTGTGGGTAGCTAGTGACACAAGCCTACACCCAAGTAAGGGGGTTGTTGCATATGGGAGTAAAGGGGACTTGGTACTTAATGTTATGGTTGGGTTTTATCTTAATGATCTTTATTAGTTGCGGATGCTTGCCAGAGTTAAAATCATAAGTTCGTATGATCCAAGTATGGAAGGTATACTAGCTAATGCCTCTCCCTCATATAAAACTACGGTAATGCTTACCGATCTTGTTATCAATTGCCTAGGACAATCTCTCAAATCCTGCCACCACTTTTCCACATTTGTTATATTTACTTTTTTGTTATTTTATGAAAACAACACCTAACTTTTATTTCCATGTTCTTTATTATCTTGCAAAACTATCTATAGAGTACTTCTAGTTTTATTCCCGCAAAGTAGTTTTATTCTTGTTCTAGGTAAAGTAAGCGTAGCGTGCTTAGTGTTGTATCGGTGGTCAATTGAACTTGAGAGAATATTAATTCTACATTTAGCTCCTTGTTAGGTTCAACACTCTTACTTATCAAAAAAAGCTACAAATGATACCCTACACTTGTGGGTTATCAAGACCTTTTTCTGGCTCCATTGCCGGGGAGCAATAAATTAGTGGTTCATATTCTTGTGTGTGCTTGTTTGCTTTATCACTAAGTAATTTGATTTTCTGTTCTAAGTTGTTTACTATCTTTAATTATGGCTAGGAAGCGCAAAGTATCCAAAAAATTAGTTATATTTGCTGACCCAGTCGTTGAGGAACCACCCAAAATCTACTATACTGCTAAAGAGTTTTACTTGGATAATCTTTGATCCCTTTGTGCTCGTGCTAAAAACCTGATGACCCGGAAGTATAGGGGATCAATTGTAGTCCTTTTGATGAGTAACAGTGTCGAACCCAACGAGGAGCAGAAGGAAATGATAAATAGTTTTCAGCAAGGTATTCTCTGCAAGTGTTGTGAGTAACAATAGTAGATAGTTTTGTAGCAAGATAATTCGTAATAAGTGACAAGTGACAATGGTAACAAAGGTGAAGCAAGATATCCCAATTCTTTTTGTAGCAAAGGGAAAGCCTGAAAGTACTCTTATATTTAGCAAGCGCCCCAGAGAACACATGGGAATTTCTGTCTAGTCATGTTCATCATGTTGAGTTGATTCAGGTTCGCTACTTTGATAATTTGATATGTGGGTGGACCAGTGCTAAGGTTATATTCTTACTTTAACAAATAACCTACTTATGATTAACCCCTCTCGCAAGTATCCACAACTATGAAAGAAGAATTAAGATAAATCTAACCATATGATGAAATATGTGGATCCAAAGCAACCCTTTATGAAGCAACGCACAAACTGGGGTTTTAGCTTCTGTCACTCTAGCAGCCCATCATTTACTTGTTACTCCACCATGACCTCCATTAGGCCCATAGCATAGTGAAGTGTCATGTAGTCGATGTTCACATGACACCACTAAGAGAAGTAACAACATACATATCATCAAAATATCGAATGAATACCAACTTCATAAGATTACTTATAACAAGACTTCTCTCCTGTCCTCAAGAACAATAGTGACTCCTCACACCTCATCAACATGTCCTAGAGGTATAATAATAATGATTAAGGATCCAAACATAATATCTTCCACTAAGTAATCCAACAAGCATCAACTACAATATGTAATCAACACAACTAGTAACCCAAATGTACCAATCTAAGGTTTTGAGACAAAGATTGAATACAAGTGATGAACTAGGGTTGGAGATGAGATGGTGCTGGTGAAGATGTTGATATGATTGGTCCTGCCATGAAGGAGGAAGGGTTGGTGATAACGATGGCTTCGATTTCCCACTCCCGGAGAGGAATTCCCCTGGCAGAGTCTGACTACAAGAGTGCAAAAGAGCCTCTGCCCAGGTTTCCATTTCGAGACGACGGTTCTTCATCCCTAGAGATTTCTTATTATTTTTTCTAGGGTAAAGCATACCATATAGGAGAAGAGGGGTGTCTGGAGGCCTTCTAGTGCTCCACAAGGCATCAGAGAGCGCCTAGTGGGGTGGGCATGCCCCGATGGCTTGTGGCCAGAAGGTGGGCATGCTTATTTTGTGCAACACCACTTATCTCAAAAAGGGAAACTCTTGTGGCATAAAATTAATTGCTTGTATTGCTATGCTTGGAATTGATGCAAAATACATGATTTTACTTGTTGTTCTGAAGACACTAAAAAACACCTTCCCTATCAATTTGCGTTTAATGATAATGAAATATTATCTTCTTATGCCAAGGATGCCTATTGTTATTATGATATCGAAAAATGAAGAATTTGTTGTTGTTAAAGGTGCATATGAAATTGCTTCTTTGATTGAAAAGTATGATGCTACCCTTTACAAATCTGAATTTGATACCTGTTATGCTTGTGGCCATGATGCCAATGTGATTTTTTCTTATGGAGATGGACTTTCTATACTTCCTTACGTTAAGAATGAAATTGTTGCTATTGCACCATCACATGATAGTCCCATTATCTTTCTGAATTCTCCCAACTACAACATATCGAAGAAGTTTTCACTTATTAAGGATTATATTGATGGGTTGCGTTTTACCATTACACATAATGGTTTTAGTGAATATGATATGCATGTTCTTGATTCTCCTACTTCGAATTATTATGAGATAGGAACCAAATCTTCACCTCTTTGTGTTTCCAATATAATAAAATTGCAAGAAACTACTGATGCTATGTATTGGCCTTTACGTTGTGTGAATGAATTGTTCTTTTATGACATGCCAATGCATAGGAAGAGAGTTAGACTTGATTGTCACATGATATATATCACTTTGTTATCACTTCTTAATTATAAATCATTGTTAATTAAAATTTGATGTTTAAATTGCATGTTTGATATGTGTTGTGTAAAAACAGAAACTTGTTTTGTAGTGTTTAAATTTTCATATTTTACAGGAGCATGAAAAAATTCTAATTTTTTTGCAACGTACTTTTATGCAACAAAAATATTAAGTCCTAATTTTTCAGAAATGTTTGAGTTACGGAAGTATAGGTTTCATCTACATCTTTACAGATTGTCTTCTTTTTTAGAGATTGTTGTTATAGTTGCCTTGCCTGTTTATGTTTGAGTTCTTGTTGAGACCCATTGACTTGGGAGCCATAGAATTGTGATAGCATACAGTAGGCAATTTTGGATTATAATTATACAATAATGTTGTGGCAGGACATAATAGGATTTGATGTTATATGTACTAACCTTTCTAATAAAAGTTTTGTCAAGTTTTGTGTGGATGAAGTGTTTGAAGATCGAGCAGGTATCGATATGAGAAGAATAAGGAGAGAAAATAGTTAAAGCGTGGGGATGCCCAAGTCACCCCAAGTAAATATTCAAGGAGACTCAAAAGTCTAAGCTTGGGGTGCCCCGAAAGGCATCCCATCTTTCTTCTTCAACAATTATCGGTATGTCTCAGTTTTGTCTTGTTTACATGATATGCGTAAATTCTTGGAGCATGGTGTACCTTTGATTTTCCTTCTAGCAATGCACCATGATGGTATGGGAAAAGCCATGGTTGATTTATAAAATGCTCTTTGCACTTCACTTATATCTTTTGTGTATGACTTTATAGAATGCTTCGAGTGCTTCACTTATATCATTTGAAGTTGAATGTTGTTTCTCTACATATGGAAAACCATTATCTTAACAATGCTCTGCTACCTAACTTATATTTATTTGAGCATGGTCTTTGGTAGAAAGAATTAAAATCCCATGCTTCACTTATACCTATTTAGAGAGTCAACAAGAATTGGTCATTCACATGGTTAGTCACAAAATCCTACATAAAACTTATAGATCACTCAATATGATATGTTTGACTCCTTGCAATAGTTTTGCGAAATTGAGATAGTAAAATGTGGGTACACGAGTGGATTATTGTGGATTAGTAAGAATATTGGTGTTAAGGTCTGTAATTCCCGAAGCATGCACGCATAGTCTCTAGTTATGTGATGAAGTTGGAGCATAATTTATCCTTGATTGAAATCCTTTGTACTATTGAATCGGGGGGGCGCGATGGTTAACTCCTACCAAACTCCTCTCTAGGGGCATGCGAGTAGTACTTTGCTTCGAGAGAGCTAATAAAACTTTCACAATAAGTATGTGAGTTCTTTATGACTAATGTGAATCCATGGATATACACACTCTTGCCTTTCCATATCTGCTAGCCTCTTCAGTGTTGTGCATTGTCCATTCTCACCTTGAGGACCGGTGCAAACTTTGTCGGTGCATCCAAACCCCGTGATATGATACGCTCAATCACACATAAGCCACCTTATAGCTTCCTCAAAAGAGACACCATAGCTACTTATTATGGCATTTGCATAGCCATTCCGAGATATATTACCATGCAAGTGCCATCATCATCATATACATGACTTGAGCATTCATTGTCATATTGATTTGCAGGATCGTAACATAGCTAGCATGATATTTCCATGTCTTGTCCATTTTTAATATCTTTGCTACGCTAGATCATTGCACATCCTAGTACACTGCCAGTGGCATTCATATAGAGTCATCTTATATAGCTTTATCATTATATAAAGTTGTAAGTAAATAAAAGTGTGATGATCATCATTATTAGAGCATTGTCCTAGTGAGGAAAGGATGATGGAGACAATGATTCCTCCATAAGTCGGGATGAGACTCTCCATGAAAAATAAAAGAAAAATAAAAGACAAAAGGGAAAAAGGGGTGAAAGAAAAAAGAGAAAAAAAAGAAACAAAGAAACAAAGAAAGAAAAAGAAAAACATAAATGAGAGAAAGTAGAGAAGGGGCAGTGATACTACCTCTTTTTCCACACGTGTGCTTTAAAGTAGCACCATGTTCTTCATATCGAGAGTCTCAAGTTTTGTCACTTTAATATGCTAGCAAGAATTTTTTATTATAGAACTTGGCTTGTATATTATGATGACGGGCTTCCTCAAATACTCGAGGTCTTCATGAGCAAGCAAGTTGGATACCCACCCACTTAGCTTCAATTGAGATTTCATACACTTACGGGTCTTAGTGCATCTGTTGCATGGCAATCCCTGCTCCTCGCATTGATATCGATTGATGGGCATCTCCATAGCCTATTGATCCGCCTAGTTGATGCGAGACTTTCTTTCCACTTTGACTCCTTTGATATCTATCACCATATTCTATTCCACCTATATGATATGTCCATAGTTCGCGTTCATGTATTGAGTGAGGTATAGAATGTTCATGCGCATTAAAAAGTACAATCCAGTTGCTTGGTTTGACACCAGGGTGCTCATGATTTATACTTTATGCTAGGAAGACCAAGCATGACAGGCTAGTTGTATGATTTTGTAGGGGTGGCATTATTTAGCATTGTCACTTTGAAAGGACATGATCATTTGTGAGTAAACCAAAGAATTGATGTCTTTATGTCCAATGATAGAGTATTGCCTTGAATCACTTGTATCTTGATATTCGTGCCATGAACAGACATTTGTTCAAGATTATGTTAGGTAGCATTCCACATAAAAAATCATTTTATCATTTACCTACTCGAGCACGAGAACCAATTAAGCTTAGGGATGCGGATATGTATTTGTCGTATCTATAATTTTTGATTGTTTCATGACAATATTCTACAACTTTCGTATACTTTTGGAAACATTTTCTTTTATTTTTGGCACTAACTTACCTATCCAGTGCCTCGTGCCAATTCCTATTTTTATGTATTTTTGTTTCATAGAAAATCCATTACAAACGAGGTCTGAACGCGATAAAAAATTGCGGAGACATTTTTGGAATACATGTAAATTTTGGGAAGAAGCATCAACGCAATGATACGTATCCAATGTATCTATAATTTTTTATTGTTACATGCTCTTATATTATCATTCTAGGATGCTTTATAATCATTCTATAGCAACTTTATATCATTTTTTGGGACTAACCTATTGACATAGTGACTAGTGCCAATTGCTATTTTTTGCTTATTTTTTACTTCGTGGAATATAAGTACCAAACGAAGTCCCAATGCGATGAAACATTTTGGACATTTTTTTGGGACCAGAAGACAACTTGGGAGCCAAGGAAGTACTTGGGGGGAGGCCCGTGGGGTCCACAAGAAACCAGGGCATGCAAAAGGCCCCTAGCGTGCCCTGATGGGTTGTGGAGGCCACGGGGGTCTCCTCCATCGCCTCTCAGCTCTATAAATCCTCATAAATTCCAGAAACCCTAGGGGAGGAGACAAAACACAATTCCAGCCACCGCAAGTTCCAGAACCACGAGATCCAATCTAACACCATCAGGAAGGGGTTCATCATCCTCATGGGTGCCTCTCCGATGATGCGTGAGTAGTCCACTATAGACCTATGGGTCCGTAGGCAGTAGGTAGATGGCTTCCTCTCTCTCTCTCTCTTTCTTGATTCTCAATACAATGCTCTCTTGGATATCTATTTGATGTAATGACTTTTTACGGTGTGTTTGTTGGGATCCGATGAAGTTTGAGTTCATGATGAGTTTCTATTCATGAATATTATTTGAGTCTTCTTTTGATCTCTTATATGCATGATTATTTATAGCCTCGTATTTCTTCCTCGAATCTTTTGGTTTAGTTAGGCAAACTAGATCATTTTGTCTCGCCATTGGAAGAGGTGCTTTGTGATGGGTTCGATCTTGCGGTGTCCTCTCCTATTGACAGAAGGGGTAGCGAGGCACGAATGTATCGTTGCTATTAAGGATAACAAGATGGGTTCTATTCCTACAAGAATAGATCTTGTCTACATCATCTCATCGTTCTTATAGCATTACTCCATTTCTCCATGAACTTAATACACTAGATGCATGCTGGATAGTGGTTGATGTGTGGAGTAATAGTAGTAGATGCAGAATCATTTCGGTCTACTAATCTTGATGTGATGCATATATATTGATCATTGCCTTCGATATCGTCATGATTATGTGATCTTCTATCAATTTCCCAATAGTAATTTGTTTACCCACCGTCTGTTATTTTCTTGAGAGAAGCCACTAGTGAAATCTACGGCCCCGGGTCTACCCTTTTATTTTTCCGATCTATATTTTCAGATCTATTATTCCAAAAACCTAAAAATACCTTCCTGGACTTTTTATTTGCATCTTTTATTTTGTGTTCTTGTGCGATCTATTTATCCAATCTCATACAAACCAATCTATCTTTTACCAAGGAGAGATTGAGAACCTCTCTTACGCATTGGGTTGCGAGTATTTTTTCTTTGTGCGCAACACCGTTTACATAGTGTTGCGTGGTCCTCCTACTGGTTCGATATCCTTGGTTTCATAACCAAGGGAAATACTTACCATAGGTGTGTTGCATCATGCCTTCCTCTTTGGGGAAATACCGACGCAGTCTCAAGCCACGTCAAACGAGTTTCTAGCGTCGTTGCCGGGGAGACATTATCAACATCTATGAGGTTCCTAATCACAAATCTCATGTCCTTGCAATTTACATCATTTTCCATCTCCCCCACGTCACAAAAAAATGTTGTTTTATTCGCCCTTTTTTCGTTTGCCTTTTTCCCGTTCGATCTTTTGTTTGCTTGTCATCATGAGCGATTTTGGTATGCCAGAAATAGATGATGGCAGGTCTCCTAAAATTGGACATTCTGGTAATCTGGATGCTTGTACTTTTGTTTTGGGGAAAGGGAACATTATAGGAAAAGAAACTATACAAGAATTCTTCAATTGTGTTTGAAATTTAACTCTAGATGATGCTCCTATACTTAAAAGAACTAAAACGTATGCGAAAGCTATTTTAGTACTAGTTTTGAAACTCGAAAATAGGTTTATCCGCACCCATCCTACCTTGCAAAAATTGTTTTATGAGCTATCCGTTATAAAGGATCCTAAAGCTAAAAGGTTAGCTACCCTTGTTCTTATGAATGAATTTGATCACATAGTACGAGAAGCAAGGGAAAATTTTGATTTTTTTGGTAAGAGGCATGAAAAAACGTTAATATATGAGATCCTTTACAATACTGACGACATCTTGCATCTTCTTGGAAATAATCAACTTTTATGAGAACCTTCAAAAGGAAATTGCCGTTTTATATATGATCCAACAAGTTTTCAATGATGTTAATTAACAATATTCTTGGATTGTGGTCGGGAATCAAAGACGGTACATAGATGGACAAGTTGATAGTGCTAAGATTTCTATGGATAATGTGTTTAAAGTTGTATTTTCAAAACCTCTTGACAAAAATACATCTAAGGAAAATAAGAAGAAAGATGACATCACTTGAATCTATGCTTAATACCTAGCTAGGGGTGTAAAACGATAGTGCTTGTTGGGAGGCAACCCAATGAATAAAAATTATTTTTACCTTTTTCTTTCTATTCTTGAGTGTTTACACAATTATTACACAGTTATTATTGTGTCTTTTATGTTTTAATTAGTGTTTGTGCCAAGTAAACCCTTTGGGATCATGTTGGATGATAGTTGATTTGATCTTGTTGAAAACCAGGAACTTTTGCGTCCGGTACAGAATTTTCAAAAATTACAGATGCAACGAGAAATTCGCACATTTTTACACAAGCTTCGTATACAAATTTTATACGCTTTCCTACTTTTAAACTTTTTTAGAGTTGTAGAATTATGGTTAGAGTATAGATTACTACACATTGTTCTGTTTTTGACAGATTCTATCTTCGTTGCATTGCGTGCTTATTTTGACGAATCTATGGTTTGTATTGGAGGGTATAAGCCATGTTAAAGGTATAATACAATATATCTAATGCAATAATAAAATATGAATTGGTTTGCAATAGTACTTAGAGTGGTGATTTGTTTTATTATACTAACGGATCTCATGAAGGTTTTGTTAAATTTTGTGTGATTGAAGTTTTCAAGTTTTGGGTGAGATCACGATGGATGAAGGAATAAGGAGTGAAAAGAGACTAATATTGGGGTTGCTATGTCACCCCAAGATAATATCCAAGGATAAACAAGCAACTAAGCTTGGGGATGCCCCGAGTGGCATCCCCGTTTTCTTCTAACGACCATCGGTATTTTACTTGGAGCTATATTTGTATTCGTCACATATCATGAGTTTTGCTTGGAGCGTCTCGTATTATATGAGTCTCTGCTTTATTTGGTTCTTACTTTGTCACAAGTATACTTGCTGGATACACCTATTTGAGAGAGCCAAAATTAGGCTATGATTTGTTAGAATTGCAATATATGCTTCACTTAATTTTTTTGAGCTATGGAATTGCTCTAGTGCTTCACACGTATCTTTTTGAGAACTATGTGATTTAAATTCTCGAAAAATACTCTCATGCTTCACTTAGATTAATTTAAGATTTAGTAAATTTTGAAGAAATTCTCTCATGATTCACTTATATTATTTTGAGATATGAAATTTTATGCTCATGTTCTTCACTTAAATTTATTTGAGTTTGTTGAAAGCAATGGCAATATACGAGACTAGTTCCAAAGTGATAAATATTCAAGAGGGATATAATAAAAACTTTCATGAAGATCATTGGAAAAATTAAACTTGATTCCTTGTAATAGTTTTGAGACATGATGATAGTAATATGTGAGCCAGGTTGGTGAGTAATTATGCTTTAGTAAGAATATTGGTGTTAAGGTTTGTGATTCCCTATGCAAGCACGAAAGTTAATAGTAATCCAATGAAATTACATCTTACTTATGCTGCATTATTCGGTGTTAGTTATGCTTAATGCCCATTTATGAGAAAAAAAATTTCTTCGTTCGTTGCTTCTCAATCTATTTGCTAGCGTCCACTTGTACTAAGTAGAAATACTACTTGTGCATCCAAAATCCTTAAACCCAGTTTTGCCATATGAGTCCACCATACCTACCTATATGTGGTATTTCCATGTCGTTCCAAGAAAATTTGTATGTGTCATCTCTAATTTTGAAAATGAATTTCCTTTTTGTGTGCTAACACCGCTCATGAAGTGGTAGCGGGTGGCCGATAGTTTTCATGCTATATGTGTTATTCTGAAGATGAGTGTTTATTCACTTGTAATTCAATGAGAGTACGGTGGTAATAGGGATTCCCAGTCCCGAAATGAAAAATAATTTTACTTTATGTTGTGAAATAATAAATTCCTTGGAAAGTGTTGGTATGAAAGGTACCCGTGGATATGGCTAGCCATGGATTGTGAAAGAATGGTGGAAAAAGAATATACTTGATTTTCTGTTTGGGAACCGCCTATGATAGCATGGAAAGTATAGAAAATTTGTAGTCGTTTTCTTTGACAGGAAAGACATGTCACCCAAAATATCTTTCTCTCTCAATTTAAGCTTTGAGCTCTGGCACCTCTATAAATCCCTACTTCCCTCTGCGAAGGGCTTATCTATTTATTTATGCAATTTATACTTTTATTTGAGTCTCCAACTTCTCTTATATTGCACCAATTAGGGGGCACTATGATCATACTTGTGCATTGGGTGTAGCTAATATTCGAGTGTGTTTCATTAATGGATCAATGATTGAGCATGATGGGCTAGGGATAACCTTTTTTAGTGTTGATATTTTGAAAGACATGGTTGCTTGTTGGTAAGCTTCAGTATTGAAGTCTTCATGTCGAAACTAGACTATTGCTTTGAACCATCTAAAAGTCCAAATGTACATGCTACAAAAGAAAAGAATATGTGATGAACATGTTAGGCAACATTCCACGTCAACAATTCTATTTTTATCATTTACCTACTCATGGACGAGCAGGAATTAAGCTTGGGGATGATGATACTTCTCCAATGTATCTATAGTTTTTTATTGTTCCATGTTGTTATATTATCATTTTTGGATGTTTTATAATCATTTTATAGCAACTTTATACCATTTTTTGGGACTAACATATTGACATAGTGCCCAGTGCGAGTTGATGTTTTTTGCTTATTTTTTACTTCGTAGAATATCAATACCAAACAAAGTCCAAATGCCATGACACTTTTTGGAGATTTTGTTTTGGACCAGAAGACAAATTAGGAGCCAAGGAAGCACCTGGGGGAGGCCCGTGGATCCCACAATACACAAGGGCGCGCCAAAGGCCCTTGACATGCCCTGATGTGTTGTGGGGCCCATGGGAGTCTCCTCCATCACCTCTTAGCTCTATAAATCCACAGAAATTCCAGAAACCCTAGAGGAGGTGACGAAACACAATTCCAGACACCAAAAGTTCTAGAACCACGAGATCCAATCTAACACCATCAGAGAGGGGTTCCTCATCCTCATGAGTGCCTCTCCAATGACGCGTGAGCAGTTCATCATATACCTACGGGTCCGTAGTCAGTAGCTAGATTGCTTCCTCTCTCTCTCTCTCTCCCTTTTGATTCCCAATACAATGGTCTCTTGGAGATTTGATATAATGCCTTTTTGCGGTGTGATTGTTGGGATCCTATGAAGTTTGATTTCCTGATCAGTTTCTATCCATGAACATTATTGAGTCATCTTTTTAGCTCTTATATGCTTGATTTTTTATAGCCATGTATTTCTTCTTCGAATCTTTGGTTTAGTTAGGCCAACTAGATCGATTTTTCTTGCCATGGGAAGAGGTGCTTTGTGATGGGTTCGATCTTGCGGTGTCCTCTCCCAGTGATAGAAGGGGCAGCGAGGCACGTATGTAACGTTGCTATTAAGGATAACAAGATGGGGTCTATTCCTACATGAATAGGTCTTGTCTACATCATGTCATCGTTCTTATTGCATTACTGTGTTTCTCCATGAACTTAATACACTAGATGCATTTCACATAGCGCTTGATGTGTGGAGTAATAGTAGTAGATGGAGAATCATTTCGGTCTACTAATCTTGGATGTGATGCCTATATATTGATCATCGCCTTGGATATCATCATGATTATTTGGTCTTCTATCAATTGTCCAACAGTAATTTATTTACCCACCATGTGTAATTTTCTTGAGAGAAGCCACTAGTGAAATCTATGGCCCCTGGGTCTATCCTTTTAATATATTGCTTTCTGATCTATATATTTCTGCATTTGTTTTCAGATCAATTATGCGAAAAACCCAAAAATACCTTGCTACACTTTATATTGGCATCTTTTATTTTGTGTTCTCGTGTGATCTATTATCCAATCTCATACAAACCAATCTATATTTTACCGAGGAGAGATTGACAACCTCTCTTACGCGTCGGGTTGCAAGTATTTGTTTTGTGTGTGCAGGTACTGTTTACATAGTGTTGCTTGGTTCTCATACTGGTTCGGTAACCTTGTTTTCATAATTGAGGGAAATATTTACCATAGTTGTGCTACATCATCCCTTCCTCTTTGGGGAAAAACCGACGTGGTCTCAAGCCACGTGAGGCAACATGGTGCCCGAGGCTCTCACAAACCAACAGGGTGCGGCAAGGGGTGTGTCCGTGCCCTCATAGATTGTCGCCACACCTTAGGTCATTTGGGTCCCTTCTTTCACCGCAAGAATAATTCCCTGTAAAAGTCCTATAAGTGCATCTAGTGCCACCCTTATTTGGTTTTGGAGTATTGAAGACAAACGTGGTTAAGGGACTAATGTGTTTGTGAGAGTTCATAGCTTCACACAGAGAGAAGTCCCTAGAGTTACGGTTTAGCCATCGAAGACAACCCCCAAAAATGTCTGAAGACATTGATGATGGCTGAAGCCATTGGTGGTGGACAAATAAATTCGTTAGAAGACAATGAAATGCGAAGACGATGTCTTTTGGTTGTTTTGTTTCTTCTTTCCTAAGTCATAGGAACCACCATACTATTAAGTGGGGTCGATGTGATCGAAGTCAGATGGTGACGTGATGCTCAACCCATACCTATGTCTTCGTGCGAAGACATTGAGAGGAAAAATCTTCTAGATCTAGTTGAGTCACGTGTGTTTGAAATCCGACCGTTGTGGCACGTGTTGGTTGGCCATTGACCCAGGGTCATTTTGGTCATATCAGGACGGGTTGCCCACTGGCTATAAATAGCCCACCCCCTCCACCATAAGTAGGTCGCTGCTTAGAGAGAGATATGGTTGTTGTCATTTTGGAGCAACCCACCTCAAAGACTTTGAGAGAAACACATCTTGTGAGGATATACCTAAACACCTAGAGCTACAGTGTTTGAGCATCACCGAAGACTTTCTGTTCTGAGTGAACTGGAGACTTATTGCACTTGAAGACTGTGATCTTCCAGATGGTTAGGCGTCTGGGTCTAGAGCGTCGAAGAGTCATTGTGGACTATCGGGTGACCAAGTTTGTACGGGTTTCGGAAGTCTCCCCTCAAGACTTACCTGAGTGATTCGGTGTTGTCTAAGTGACTTCGGCACAAGGGGAATAAGGTGAAGATGAGGTTTTCTGAGTTCAATCTCAGCCTCCCTAACCAGACGTACACAATAATTGGAAATGGTCCAACAAATCATGTGTCTTCGGCAAGCAACTGGTTCTATCCTTCAATCTCTTAGATTCCTACTCTGAACTGTGAAGTCATTGCTTGAACATTGCATGAAGACTTTCGTCGAAGACATTCATATCAATTGTGGATCACGAAGACGTTCGATTACACCAACCGTGTTTCTTAACGCTTCCCGCTTAGCGATCTACAAGGGTATGTAGATCCACTCTCCCTCTCGTAGATGCTCATCACCATGGGTAGATCATGCGTGCGTGTAGGAAGTTTTTTGTTTCCCATGGAACGTTCCCCAATAGTGATATCAGAGCTAGGTCTATGTGTAGATGAGATCATGAGTAGAACACAAAGAGTTTGTGGGCGTTGATGCTTAGATTGCTTCCTCCCTTGGTCGTGTTTTGGTTCAACGGTATTTTGAGATGAAGCGGTCCGGACCAACATTACTCGTACGCTTACGAGAGACCGGTTCCCTCAACCGCAACTTGTTGCATAGATGGCTTGCGGGTGCCAGTTTCTCTCACTTTAGTTCGATCGGATTCGACAAAGGCGGTCCTTGAGAAGGTTGAAAAGCAACTAGTGTATCACCGTTGTGGTTTTTGCGTAGATGAGAATTGTTCTTGCTAGATACCCGTAGCAGCCACGTAAAACATGCAACAACAATTAGAGGACGTCTAACTTGTTTTTGCAGGGTATGTTGTGATGTGATATGGCCAATTACATGATGTGATATATGTGATGTATGAGATGATCATGTGATGTATAGATTATCACGACTTGCATGTCGATGAGTACGGCAACCGGCAGGAGACATAGGGTTGTCTTTAATTATTGTATGACCTGCGTGTCAACCATTAAGTGCTATGTAATGCTTTACTTTATCGCTAAACGGTAGCAATAGTAGTAGAAGCATGGTGGGCACGACAACCCCAATGGCGACACGTTGATGGAGATCAAGATGATGGAGATCATGGTGTCATGCCGGTGACTATGGAGATCATGCCAGTGCTTTCAATATGGAGATCAAAAGCACAAGTTCATGGCCATATCATGTCACTTATGATTTGCATGTGATGTTAATCCTTTTATGCACCTTGTTTTGCTTAGGACAACGGTAGCATTATAAGGTGATCCCTCATTTGAATTTCAAGATGAATTGTGTTCTCCCCGAGTGTGCACGGTTGCGAAATTTCGTCGTGTTGAGACACCACGTGATGATCGGGTGTGATAGACTCTACGTTCACATACAACGGGTGCAAGCCAGTGTTGCACATGCAGAACAGTCGGGTTAAACTTGACGAGCCTAGCATGTACAGACATGGCCTCAGAACACAAGAGACCGAAAGGTCGAACATGAGTCATATAGTAGATATGATCAACATGATGATGTTCACCATTGAAACCACCTCAACTCACGTGATGATCGGACTTGATTTGGTGAATTTGGATCATGTATCACTCGAATGACCGGAGGGATGTCAATTTGAGTGGGAGTTCTTCAGTAATGTGATTAATGTAACTCATTATCATGAACATAGTCAGTAGTGTCTTTGCAAATTATGTTGTAGATTACTTGCTCGCGTTGTAGCTCCCTTGAATTTTTATATGTTCCTAGAGAAATAGAGTTGAAAGATGATGGTAGCAATATTGTGGACTAGGTACGTGATCTGAGGATTGTCCTCATTGCTGCACAGAAGGCTTATGTCCTTAATGCACCGCTCGGTGCGCCAACCCCTCTAGCATCGTCTGTAGATGTTGTGAACATCTGACAGGCACGTTCTGCTGACTACTTGATAGTTTAGTGCATCATGCATTACGGCTTAGAATTGAGGCTCCGAAACGTTTTGAACGTCACGGAACATATGAGAAGTTCTAAGAGCTGAAATTAGGATCTCAGGCTCGTGCCCATGTTGCGAGATATGAGATCTCCAACAAGATTCTTTGCCTGCAAGATGAAAGATAATAGCTCAATCGTTAAGCATGTGCTCAGATTGTCTGGGTGCTACAATCGCTTGAATCAAGTGGGAGTTGATCTTCCAGATAAGATAGTGATTGATATAGTTCTCCAAGTCACTGTCACTAAGCTACTAGAACTTGGTGATGAACTATAAACGCCAGGGATAGAAATAATGATCCCTGAGCTATTCGCGATGTTTGACACCGCGAAGGTAGAAATCAAGAAGGAGCATCAAGTGTTGATGGTTAGTAAAACCACTAGTTTCAAGAAGGGCAAGGGCAAGGAGGGAAACTTCATGGATAGCAAGTCAGTTGCTGCTCCAGTGAAGCAACCCAAAGTTGAACCCAAACCCGAGACTAAGTGCTTCCATTATGAGGAGAGCGGTCGCTGAAGCGGAACAACCCTATATACTTGGTAGATAAGAAGGCTGGCAACATCGACAGAAGTTTATTTCATATACGTGTCAATGATATGTACCTTGCGAGTACTCCTAGTAGCACCTGGGTATTGGATACCGGTTCGGTTGCTAAATGTTAGTAACTCGAAATAAAAGCTACGGAATAAACGGAGAACTAGCTAAGGGTGAGGTGATGATGTGTGTTGGAAATGTTTCCAAGGTTGATGTGATCAACATCACACGCTCTCTCTACCTTCGGGATTAGCGACGAACCTAAATAAATGTTATTTGGTGTTTTGCGTTGAGCATGAACGTGATTAGATCGTGTTTATTGCAACACGATTATTCATTTAAGTTAGAGAATAATGGTTATTTTGTTTACATGAATAATACCTTCAATGGTCTTGCACCTAGTGAGAATGGTTTGTTGAATCTTGATCGTAGTAATGCACATGTTCATAACATTGATGCCAAAAGATACAAAGTTAATAATGATAGTACCACATACTTGTGGCATTGCCGTTGAATGTCATGTTGGTATAAAGCGCATGAAGAAACTCCATGCTGATGGATCTTTGGAATCATTCGATTTTGAATCGGTTGAGACATGCGAACCATGCCTCTTGGGCAAGATGATAAGGACCCCGTTTTCCGGTTTGATGGTGCGGGCAAGTGATTTATTGGAAATGATACATGTTGATGTATGCAATCCAATGAGTCCTGTAGCGTGCGATGGATATCGTTATTTTCTTACCTTCACTAATGATTTGAGTAGATATAGTGTATATTTACTTAATGAAACACAAGTCTAAATCGTTTGAAAAGTTCAAGCAAATTCAGAGTGAAGTTTAAGATCATCGTGACAAGAAGATAAAAATGTCTGCGATATGATCGTGGAGGTGAATACCGGAGTTACGAGTTTGGCATACAACTTTAGACAATGTGAAAGTTGTTTCATAGCCCACGCCTCCTGGAACACCATAGTGTGATGGTGTGTCCGAACGTCATAGTCATGCTCTATTGGATATGGTGCGTGATATGATGTCTCTTATCGTTTTGCTACTATAGTTTTGGGGTTATGCATTAGAGACAACTACATTCACTTTAGATAGGGCACCATTTAAATCCGTTGAGATGACACCGTGTGAATTATGGTTTGATAGAAACTTAAGCTGTCATTTCTTAATGTTTGGGGCTGCGACGCTTGTGTGGAAAATGTTTTCACCTGATGAGCACGAACCCAAAGCAGACACATGCATCTTCATAGAATACCCTAAGAACAGTTGGGTAAACCTTCTATCTCAGATCCAAGCATAAAGTGTTTGTTGCTAAAACTGGGTCCTTTCTCGAGAAAGAATTGAGTGGGAGGAAGATAGAACTTGATGAGGATGTTGAACCTTTGTTCAACCAGAGAGTAGCACAGCGCAGGAATTTGTTTCTGTGAAGCCTACGTTAGTTGAAGAGGAAGCTAATGATGATGATCATGAAGCTTCGGATCAAGTTACTATCGAACCTTGTAGGTCGACAAGGATGTGTACTGCTCCTGAGCAGTACGACAACCCTGTCTTGGAGCTCATGTTGTTCGACAATGATGAACCTACGAGCTGTGGAGAAGCGATGATGGGCCCGAATTCCGACAAATGGTTAGAAGCCATGAAATCCGAGAAAGGATCCATGTATGAAAACCAAGTATAGACTTTGGTAGACTTACTCGTTGGATGGCAGGTCGTTGAGTACGAATGGATGTTTAAAATGAAGACAAACACTCATGGTAAATGTCACCATTTTAAAGCTCGACTTGTTACAAAGAAGTTTACGACGAGTTCAAGGAGTTGACTGCGATGAGACTTTCTCACTCGTACTGATGCTAAAGTCTATTGGAATTATGTTAGCAGTTGCTGCATTTTTCAATTATGAAGTATGGCAGATGGATATCAAAACATAGTTTCCTTAACGGTTTACTTGAGGAAAGGTTGTATGTGATACAACCAGAAGGTTTTGTTAGTCCTAAGGATGCTAAAAGGTGTGCAAGCTTCAGTGATTCTTCTATGAACTGAAGCAAGCATCTCGGAGTTGGAATATACACTTTGATGAGGTGATCAAAGTTTTCGAGTCTATACAAAGTTTACGAGAAACTTGTATTTATAATAAAGTGAGTGGGAGCACTATAGAATATCTGATAAGTATATGTGGATGACATATTGTTCATCGGAAATGATGTAGAATTTTTGGAAAGCATAAACGATTGTTTGAAAAGAGTTTTTCAAAGGAAGACCTGGATAAAGCTTTCTAATTGTTGAGCATCAACATCTATAGAGATAGATCAAGATGCTTGATGAGACTTTCAATGAGTACATACCTTGACAAGATTTTCAAAGAGTTCAAAATGGATCAGTCAGAGAAAGAGTTCTCGCCTAATTTGTAAGGTGTGAAGTTGAGTGAGACTCAAAGCTCGACAACGGCAAAACAAAGAGAAAGGACGAATGTCGTCGCCTATGCCTTAACCAGAGGCTCTATATTATGCCATGCTGTGTACCGCACCTGGTGTGTGCCTTGCCATGAGTCTGTTTAGGCGTACAAAAGTGATCCAGGAGTGGATCACTGGACAGCGGTCAAGATTATCCTTAGTAACTAAAAGACTAAGGAGATGTTTCTCGGTTATGGAGGTGATAAAGAGTTCATCGTAAAGAGTTACGTCGATGCAAGCTTTAACACCAATCCAGATGACTCCTAGTAGCAATCTGGATACGTATAGTGGAGCAGCCATTTGGAATAGTACCAAGTGGAGTGTGGTAGCAGTGTTTAAAGTTTGACATAGAGATTTGCAAAGTACACACGGATCTAAATGTCGCAGACCCGTTGACTATAATACCTCTCTCACATGCAAAGCATGATCGAGCCCCAGAACTCATTGGGTGTTAGATTCATAACAATGCGAATCACATGGTGATATGAACTAGATTATTGATTCTAGTGCAAGTGGGAGACTGTTGGAAATATGCCCTAGTGCAAGTGGATCACTGTATAGTATGCCATGCTGTGTACCGCACCTGTGTGTGCCTTGCCATGAGTCCGTCAAGGGGTACAACAGTGATCCAGGAGTGGATCACTGAAAAGCGGTCAAGATCATCCTTAGTAACTAAAAGACTAAGGAAATGTTTCTCGATTACGGAGG
Organism: Hordeum marinum; assembly: GCA_022496015.1. NCBI lineage: Eukaryota > Viridiplantae > Streptophyta > Magnoliopsida > Poales > Poaceae > Hordeum > Hordeum marinum. The sequence goes on from CM039673.1 coordinate 148,237,760, forward strand.
TAAGAAAGAGTTCGTCGTAAAGAGTTACGTCGATGCAAGCTTTGACACCAATTCGGATGACTCTTAGTAGCAATCCGGATACGTATAGTAGAGCAGCCATTTGGAATAGCTTCAAGTGGAGTGTGGTAGCATTGTTTACGGTTTGACATAGAGATTTGCAAAGTACACACGGATTTGAATGTCGCAAACCCATTGACTATAAGACCTCTCTCACATGCGAAGCATGATCAAACCCCAGAACTCATTGGGTGTTAGATTCATAACAATGCGAATCACATGGTGATGTGAACTAGATTATTGACTCTAGTGCAAGTGGGAGACTGTTGGAAATATGCCCTAGAGGCAATAATAAATTGGTTATTATCATATTTCCTTGTTCATGATAATCGTTTATAATCCATGCTATAATTGTGTTGATCGGAAACTCAGATACATGTGTGGATACATAGACAACACCATGTCCCTAGTATGCCTCTAATAGACTAGCTCGTTGATCAAAGATGGCTATGGTTTCCTAGTCATGGACATGACATGTCATTTGGTAACGGGATCACATCATTAGGAGAATGATGTGATGGACAAGACCCAAACTACAAACGTAGCATATGATCGTGTCAGTTTATTGCTAATGTTTTCTACATATCAAGTATATGTTCCTATGACCATGAGATCATGCAACTCACTGACACCGGAGGAGTACCTTGTGTGTGTCAAATGTCACAACGTAACTGGGTGACTATAAAGGTGCTCTACAGGTATCTCTAAGGGTGTCTGTTGGGTTGGCATGGATCAAGACTGGGATTTGTTACTCCGTGTGACGGAGAGGTATCTCAGGGCCCACTCGGTAATACAACATCACAATAAAGCCTTGCAAGCAATGTGACTAAGTGTTAGTCATGGGATCTTGTATTACGGAACGAGTAAAGAGACTTGCTGGTAACGATGTTAAACTAGGTATGGAGATACCGACGATTGAATCTTGGGCAAGTAACATACCGAAGAACAAAGGGCACATCATACAAGATTAACTGAATCCTTGACATAGAGGTTCGACCGATAAAGATCTTCGTAGAATATGTAGGAACCAATATGGGCATCCAGGTCCCGCTACTAGTTATTGACCGTAGAGGTGTCTCAGTCATGTCTACATAGTTCTCGAACCCGTAGGGTCTGCATACTTAAGGTTTGGTGACGTTTCGATAGTATAGAGTTATGTATGGTGGTGAGCAAAGTTTGTTCAGAGTCCCGGATTAGATCCCGGACGTTACGAGGAGCTCCGGAATGGTCTGGAGGTAAAGATTGATATATAGGAAGCCCTATTTTGGTCGCCGAAAAAGTTTCGGGCTCATCGGTAGTGTACCGGGAGTGCCGGTAGTGTACCGGGAGACCACCGGGAGAACTCTTCTACCTCTCCACTCCCTCTTGCTGGATCAAGAAGGCGGAGATCGTCATCGAGCTGTACGTGTGCTGAACGCGGAGGTGTCGTCCTTTCGGTGCTAGATCAGAAGGACCGTGATCAAGATCGCGAGACGGATCGTGATGAGTTCGCGGGATGGATCGTGATGAGTTCGCGGGACGGATCATGATTGGAGCGCGGGACAGATCATGATGAGATCGCAGGATGCTCGGCGATTTGGATCGCGAAGACGTTCGACTACAACAACCGCGTTTCTTAACGCTTCCCGCTTAGCGATCTACAAGGGTATGTAGATCCACTCTCCCTCTCGTATATGCTCATCACCATGGATAGATCTTGCGTGTGCGTAGGAAATTTTTTGTTTCCCATGCAACGTTCCCCAACATTAACCACCGTGGAGTTTTAGCTATGTCGATGGCAGGGATAATCAAGGTCTCCGCTGTGTGCCATGTCTTTGATGGCACCGACTACCCCTACTAGAAAAAAAGATGTGCATGCATCTCGAAGCCATTGACAACGACCTATGGTATGTCGTCATGGCGGGAATTCCGAAAGTAGCTGAAGGTGTTACTGTTGCTGTTGTTAAGAGGTTCGCGCAACTCGACTCCACCGCTAAGAACATCATCTGTTGTCATCTCACCAAAGGACAATATGTCTATGTGGGTGCACTTAACACCTCCAATCAAATCTAGGAATGGTTGTCCAATGTGAACGAAGGCGTCTCATCCAAAGAGACGCCCGTGTTGATGTGCTTCGCATCCTATTCAAACGCTTCAAGAGACTCGACAATGAGAATGTTCAGCTCACCTTTGATCGCCTCATTGACATCTCAAATGAGCTGAATGCACTCGGGGCCACCAATATCACCAAACATGAAGTCGTCAACAAGCTACTCAGATCACTTGACCGTTCCTTTGACACTCTCGCACTTATGATCCAAGAGATCCTTGACTTCAAGAGTTTGGATCCAGCTGATATACTTGATAGGTTGAACACCCACGAATTTCAACAAGCTGAGAACAGAGATATCTACGGACCACGCTACAGTCGCTCCCGTGTGCTGAAGGCCAAAGTTGTGTCTTCATTCGAAGACAACTCTAAATGCAGATCGGATGGTGCTGAAGACTTTGGAAAGGAGCTTGCCTTGCTTGTCAGAAAGTTTCGGAAGTTTGCCAAGTCAAAACGCTATGCTAAATCTTCAAGACGTGATTACAAGAGATCTAGAGATATGTCTTCCAAAGACAGCTAGAAGCAAACTTGTCACAAGTGCAAGAAAACTGGTCACTTCATTGCTGACTGTCCTCAATAGGAGAAAGAATCCAAGAAGAAGAGCAAGAACTGCGACTCTGATGAAAAGAAGAAGAAGAACTATGCAAAGTCTTCATCACACTGGAAGAGTTCATCAGGAAAGGCCCATGCCTTCATCGGAAAGGAGATGGATTCACAGTCTGAATTTGGTTCTAAGGCTGAGGAAGCATTTGAGGAGGAATCTGACACTGAAGTAGCTGGAGTGGCAATGGCTTCGGCTTATCTTTATGCGTCTATCTTCGAAACCGAAGACAATGGCTCCTTCTTCAACACCGAAGCCAGTGATGATGACACTGCTCCAGCTTACTGCTTCATGGCGAAAGCCTCTAAGGTATCCCCAAAGTCCTCATGTCATGATTCTGAATCTGAAGCTGAATCTGATTATGACATGAAACCAAGTTATGCTAAACTTGTAAAATTGCCACTAAGCAAAAAATGCCATGGAGAAAATGCAATCTACTCTAGAGAAAAGCGATGGCTTGTTACGCAATGAGATGAGTTTGAACAAAACTATGGCTGAAGAGATGCATAGTCTTTGTTCAAGGTTTGAGGATCTCCAAAATCGTCATGATGCCCTCTCAACTAATCATGAGAAGCTTTTGTTGACACAGAAGAAATTCAAGAAAGTTCAAGTTCCTCTGATGGTCACAAGTTCATATTCTTCATCGCGTGAGACGGATGAAGCTGAGGACGTTGATGACACTGCGGCAGGTCCTGCATCGACAAACGACCCCGACAACGTTGGCGCTCCTTCCTCACCAACACGATGAAATTCTTCAAGGGGCATTAGTCCTCACTTTTTCGTCCCTTTTGGTCTTCAATGACAAAGGGGGAGAAAATTTGAGTTAGTCTTCAAGCGGGTCACTATATATGGGTTGTTTTTGTATAAGTTATAACTCTTGCTCTTCTGAAGCTTTTGTTGATTGAGTTGTAAACTTAAGTTCGATGGTGGTCTGACTCTTTTGAACTGCTTTACGTATGCTTATTTCTTCAAGTACCTTCATGCATGCATGCTGAATTTCGTCAGACACCATTTTCATCATGCATTTCAAATTCTTCATATCATATGTTCAAATGCGTGAATGAATTACAAGATATAGGGGGAGTTCTCCATGTTTTTAACCTGCCATGTGCATTTGCCGTCCAAAGCAAATTCCTCAAATATGCACATCTTCAGGGAGAGTTCTTCTATATCTTGCAATAAAATTCCTCAAACTTAGTAATTACACTTCATATTATTATCCCCGTTGAAAACTTAACCTATTTATCATCAATCATCCAAAAGGGGGAGATTGTTAGTGCATCTAGTGCCCCTTAGTGATTTTTGTGTATTGAAGACTTATAGGTTAAGGAACTAATGTGTTTGTGAGTGTATAGAGGCTCTATAAGTCGATGAAGAGTTTGATATATTCGGAGATTACAGACCCCTAAAAATGTATGTCTTCAACTGAAGACTTTGGTGAAGACTTTGCTGAAGACTTTGGTATTCCCTGAAGACTTTGAAAATGAATAAGTTGGTGTGACCTTGAAGGTATGAACGAGGACTATGAAGCGTGAAGACTTTTGTTTCCGTAGTTTCATTTCCTTTCTTTGAGTCATAGGAAACACCGTACTATTAAAGGGGGCCGAGGTAATACTAAGGAAAATTTCCAAGGGATGCTCAACTCAAAATCCTCAACCTATCCAATCCTTCGAGTGAAGCCTTTGGAAATCTCTTGCAGTTCAGTCAAGTTCTTCAGTGATAGAGACGATGTTCTTCTGGTCTTTGAGGAAATTGGTCTGACTGAGGAGTTAGGATTTCGCCAGTGCGAATTGCCTACAAGTGAGGAACCTGATATGTCCGAGGACTTTCATAGTTCGAAATTCTGACCATTGTTGTGCTTAGCGCCAGCTGTCCCCAATCATAATATCCACATAACGGTCATATCATTGGGGGCATTTATGTCTTATCATGTCATGTTGCACCCTGGCTATAAATAGCCACCCCCCACAACCACTAGTTGGTTGGCTGCTCCGAGAGAGAACTGACACTTGTCATTTGAGAGCAACCCATCCTCCGAGGACTTTGAGAGAAAATCATTAGTGAGGAAAAACCCAGAACCAAACCACCAAACCCAAAGTGATTGAGCATCACTGAAGAAATTCCTGTGTGGAACCGACGCTTGTTACCTTTGAGGATTGTGTATCCTCCAGACGGTTAGGCGTCATGGTCTATTACAGCCTGCAGTCAATTGGGGATCACGAAGACGGTTGGCGTCGGGTGACCAGTTTGTGATGGTTTTGGAAGTATACCCTAAAGACTTACCACGATTGTTGGGCGAGGACTGTGTGACCTTAGCTCAAGGAGAATACGGTAAGGACTGTGTGTCCTGGGACTATGTGTCCTCTGTTGGAAATATGCCCTAGAGGCAATAATAAAATGGTTATTATTGTATTTCCTTGTTCATGATAATTGTCTATTGTTCATGCTATAATTGTGTTAACCGGAAACCGTAATACATGTGTGAATACATAGACCACAACATGTCCCTAGTGAGCCTCTAGTTGGCTAGCTCGTTGATCAATAGATGGTCTCGGTTTCATGACCATGGACATTGGATGTCGTTGATAATGGGATCACATCATTAGGAGAATGATGTGATGGACAAGACCCAATCCTAAGCATAGCACAAGATCGTGTAGTTCGTTTGCTAAAGCTTTTCAATGTCAAGTATCGTTTCCTTAGACCATGAGATTGTGCAACTCCCGGATACCGTAGGAATGCTTTGGGTGTGCCAAACGTCACAACGTAACTGGGTGGCTATAAAGGTGCACTACGGGTATCTTCGAAAGTATTTGTTGGGTTGGCACGAATCGAGATTGGGATTTGTCACTCCGTGTGACGGAGAGGTATCTCTGGGCCCACTCGGTAAGACATCATCATAATGAGCTCAATGTGACTAAGGAGTTAGCCACGGGATGATGTATTACGGAACGAGTAAAGAGACTTGCCAGTAACGAGATTAAACAAGGTATAGGGATACCGACGATCGAATCTCGGGCAAGTACCATACCGATAGACAAAGGGAATTGTATACGGGATTAATTGAATCCCCGACATCGTGGTTCATCCGATGAGATCATCGTGGAGTACGTGGGAGCCAACATGGGTATCCAGATCCCGCTGTTGGTTATTGGCCGGAGAGGTGTCTCGGTCATGTCTACGTGTCTCCCGAACCCGTAGGGTCTACACACTTAAGGTTCGATGACGCTAGGGTTATAGGGAAAAGGTATATGTGATTACCGAAGGTTGTTCGGAGTCCCGGATGAGATCCCAGACGTCACGAGGAGCTCCGGAATGGTCCGGAGGTAAAGATTGATATATAGGAAGTCCAGTTTTGGTCACCGGAAAGTTTTCGGGCTCATCGGTAGTGTACCGGGAGTGCCGGGAGGGTGCCGGAGGACCCCCGAGAGGGGTGTGACGACCAAAGGACCTCATGGGCCCTTAGAGGAGGTGTGCCAGCCCATATTGGGTCGGCCAAGACCATCTATGTGGGCCCATGTGGCTGGAGATAAGGAGATAAGGCAAAAAGGATTTAAAAGGAGGAGATCCACCTCCCTTGTGGGAGGTGGACTCTCCCTTTAATTCGGCCGACCCTCTCCTCTTTGGAGTAGAGGCCAAGCCAGCCCTCCACGTCCCTCCTCCTATATATACTTGAGGTTTTGGATGTTTTGAGGGAGGATTTGATCTCTCTCTCTCACGGCAAAGCCCTACCTCTCTTCTTCCTCCTCCGCAGCGCTTAGGCGAAGCCCTGTCGGAATACCTTGCTACTCCACCACCACCACGCCGTCGTGCTGCTGTTGGAGCCCTTCCCCAACCTCTCCTTCCTCCTTGCTGGATCAAGGTGTTGGAGACGTCACCGGGCTGCATGTGTGTTGAACACGGAGGTGCCGTCCGTTCGGCACTTGATCGGATCTACCGCGATCTGAATCGCTGCGAGTACGACTCCATCAACCGCGTTCTTGTAACGCTTCCGCTTAGCGATCTTCAAAGGTATGAAGATGCAATCTCTCCCCTCTCGTTGCTGGTTTCTCCATAGATAGATCTTGGTGAACGTAGGAAATTTTTGATTTACTACTACGTCTCCCAACATCCTCTGGTTTAAATATCAGGCTGCTCCAAACCAGACGTACAACTGTCACATCAGTTGGAAGTGGGTCATCAAACCATTGTCTTCATCGAGCTGCCTGGTTCTATTTCCTCAACTCCTCTATTCCTCGTATACTTGTTGATGAAATTAAACATTACTATTTGAAGAATTTGACTAAAGACTTTCAGTATTTCCTCACCTCAAATTCTTCAAGTTACCTTGTTCCTCACCTGCTTATCCTGTATCACGCTAATTGTAATATGTGCATGTTTCATTTCATCATGATGACTATGTTGTTGCTATGTTCCTCATGCACCCTAGTACTTATTCCGCTGCTAGTTATTCATCACATTTCAAATTCCTCAAGTTGGAATTCCTAAAGTGATGAATTTGTAAAAATCGCCTATTCACCCCCCCTCTAGACAATATAACACACTTTCAACTAACAACAAATACAGTGATGAGTTTGCTTATATGACACAAGAGAAGTATCAAATGTCGATGATGGGAGATCTAAAGTTCTTCTTAGGACTTCAAATTCGACAACAACCAAATGGCATCTTCATTTCTCAGGAGAAGTACCTAAAAAACTGCCTCAAGAAATTTGGCATGAATGAAGCCAAAGGCTTGAAGACGCCAATCCCTACCAATGGACACCTCTGCACTTACAAAAATGGTAAAGATTTCGATCAAAAGGTATATCGCTCCATGATTGGATCTTTGTTGTACTTATGTGCATCTAGGCCAGATATAATGCTTAGCGTTTGCATGTGCCACCCTATTTCAAGCGGCACCAAAGGAGTCGCATCACCTTGCTGTGAAGCGAATACTTAGATATCTGGCTCACACCTCAACGCTAGGATTGTGGTATCCAAAGGGTTCGAAGTTCGAGCTGATTGGCTACTCAGATTCGGACTTCACTAGCGACAGAGTTGATCGCAAGTCTACATCTGGCACTTGTCACTTTCTTGGATGATCCCTTGTGTGTTGGTCTTCAAAGAAGCAGAACTGTGTGTCACTCTCTACTGCCAAAGCCGAATACGTTGTTGATGGTGCATGCTACACTCAGCTTCTCTCGATGAAGCAAACACTCAAGGACTACGACATCAACCTGAAGGATGTACCTCTCTACCGCGATAATGAGAGTGCAATCAAGATCTCCTACAATCCAGTACAACACCCAAAGACGAAGCACATTCAGATATGACATCATTTTCTTTAGGATCATGTGATGAAGGGCGACATCAACATCAAGCATGCAGACACTAAAGGTCAACTCGCAAATATGTTCACGAATCCTTTGCATGAGAAGAGGTTTTGCAAGTTGAAGTGTGAGCTAAATATCTTAGAATCCTCAAATGTCCTTTGAAATGGGAATACATCCAAACGCTTATGCATGTTGATGACTTTCATGCACAACACATGATGTAACGTATGTTTTCAACTCATGAAGACTTACAATCTAAATGTGAACACATTAACAAACAATATGACTTCAGAGCGCCATGATAATTGTGTGTCGTGTGTGGGTCAAACATTCTTATACGATGGGTAACGCCCCCAACCAATCTCTAAGACATTGCTTTTATCTCAACTTTTTCATATGTCTTCGAGAGCCGAATGTCTTCGGAACAAAACTTTGTTGTTTGCACGTGTGTTTCAGTTGAAAACTATTTGCAGATCTACATTTGGATTATAGCTTTGTCCTATACAGCATTTGTCCTATAGCTTTGTCTTCAACTTTTTCCTAGGCAAATGTGATCAAACCCGACATTCACCTCTGTTCTTACCTCGTCCAATCAGTTCTAATCCAGTCTGTAGCGACCCGACTCAAAATGAGTCAAGCCTCTATGTGTGTTGTGCCATCCCTGGATCAGTATGCTGGCATCATAGTACATCAATGTATATATCAAAGTGCAATCACATGTAAATAACGTAAAACTGATATATACCTTGAAATCTCAGCGGAAACAGTCAACGGGAGTGGAGTCCCAATAACACCAACGACAGGTTGAGTGCAGACCGTAACCCTGAATCGCACTCTTACACGTCGTAGAACTTATCTACAACATAAGACATTGCAGTCGTGTAGGTCAGTACATTGAATGTACCGACAAGATCACCATAGCAGAATAGAAGATAAAGACTATTCTATATGCAGTAGGGCTTTGTGGCTCTGTGTCTGAGTTTTTGCATAAAAGTTGTTTTTAATTTTCTTTTCCTACAACAAAGGAATATCAGGAGTTTTCATTACAGAGTTATCTATCATGACATGGTTCCGCCAACCGATGTCTTAATGCCCACAAGTATCATAAGTTGCCCACAATTAATTATCAGTCCAGTGTTGAGAGTTTATAGATAGATCCAAGTCCAGAGGCTCAAATTGTCTGTAACCGGGGACACAGCTAATCGATTAGGTTTAACTCTGTAGAGTGTTGTGTACTTTACCCACAAGATTCTTTCCCTACTTGTAAGTCCTCGCACTGTCGGGTGTTAAAGAACAGGACGAACGAAACATGGTCTTTCAGAGTGTTTCCCTGACTACTGTCAGTGCCCATCCAATCCTAACATCGACTACATCTTTTAGCACTACCCAGCCAGAGTCACAACAAAGATCAACCAAGCCAGAGCCCATAATGACTTGTGGCTACATAGGTAAGCATCCGGGCATGAAGTATTCATCCGTCTCTTTGAGTCTGGGTGAAGCTTTTCGCAAGATGACATGGCACTTCTAGATGCATCCCGGCCATCCACCGGTTACTCCAGGGTGCCCATCAAATCCATCCTTCACCCAGTAGTGTGTATTGAAAACTTGTTTCTCGAGTCTCGAAGTCTTGAGGTCTTGAAAATGCCTTCATGAAGTTGTTGCTTTGACGTGGAGTCCTCCTTCTCACACCACTCACGAACACTCATACTAGACCCCGTCTACTTTAGCACAACATTAAAATAACTAGCGTTCTCGGGGGCTTTAGTAACAAGTGGTGGGTTCCTACCTCATGCATTCTACTCAACAACAAGAATTTCAATAACACTACTCGAGGGATTTGTTGAATGATGTCACTACATGCAACAAAACAATAGGTATGAAATAGATGGTCAAAGTGAACTTGCTTGGTAAGTTTGATGAAGATAGAATCGCTCTCAGAAAATACTTGATAAAACTATTCGTCACTCTCCGATGAAAATCTATATGATCAAGCATTGCACTCATATAAGCAATCATACTAGCAATCAATACTAACAATCAATAAGTAACACAAGACTAAAACCATCAAGGTTGTGATTAAGGAAATACTTAAGACAAAAGTTAAAACAGCAAAACTTCATAAAAACAACCAAAGTAGTTTTCACTACAAATAATCCTATTTTCAATAGAAACAAGACAAACCAAAGTAAAATCCAACAAACGTATTTTGGTAAATATTTTACTAGCAAAAGAATTACTTTTGAAGAACAACTAAGGAGTTTCAAAACAACACACTAACAACAAGAGTTTTCTAGTTAATAAACTTAACAACAAGTAAAACAAATAAAATAAAAGAATAATAAGATAAGAGAAAACAAAATATAAAACAACTAAGTTAACAGAAAGTACAACTTATAAAACAATTTGTAAAAATATTTCAAATAGGAAATCACCCTAGCAATGAAATCAATTTGCAAGTTATTATGAAACTAGAATTGATTGCATGCTATAAAAATAATAAATAACATAAACTAATCTTGGTTGAAATACTACTGATAAATAACAGAAAACAAAGTAAAACTTATCAACTAATACAAAATAAAATAAAATAAAACAATTAAAACAAAAGGAATAGAAATAAACCTAAAAAAGAACTAAAACAGAATCTTTTTTGCTTGAAACCATGATTTCAAATATTCTAGAAATTCTCAAATTCTACCTATTGTTAAATAAAGTAACTAGTGACAAGTAGCAAAAAGAACCAACTCAAAATCTGTATTTAAACTCCAGTTCTTCAAATTCTAGTGGTTTAAGTAAATTCAACAAAATTCAAATTTAAAAGTTTCATATATGGTCAAACTTTATATATACAGAAAGTAGACTAAATTTGTGACACAATGCGAAAAGAATAATTGAAAAACAATTAAAATCATAAAAGTTATAAAGAAAACAAAAACAGAACTAATTCTGTTTTAGAAAATAAAATAGAAAGGAAAAACCTAATCTAACGAACGGTGTGGCCATGTGGCGGCTTCTGAGTAACTAAGGTGTGTGCGCGGTTTAGCCTAACTAGCGGACAGCCACAAATTAGCAGAAAATGTTTCGGCCTAACTTAAAATAAATAAAACCGACCGGTTCTTTTAAATAAATCGAAGGGTTAACTTGTTTCTAATCTACACCATTCAAATAGATCGGACGAAGGGAAGAGCTCACCGAGGTGGAGGTCAACTCCGGCGATGTTCGGCGACGGCGGCGGCGGCGGTTTGATGCGGGCGAGCTCTCCGATGGGTCTCTGATGATGGCGACAACACCAGGCGATGCGGACGAGGATGACGAGAACGAAGGTGGCCTCGGTGTCGGTTGGGGATGACGGGGACAACGACGATGAGCTCGGGGCGAAGGTGGTGTTTGGGTGGTCATCGGCGAGGTCATTCTGGTGGCTTTGGAGCACGGGCGAGTGCACGGGGAGGTGCGAGCGAGCGAGATGGAGTACATGGTGGGCTCGGGAGGAGGCGGGGGTGTTGGAGTAGGTCGGTGGGGCGACAATGGCGCGGCGGTGGCTTCGAGTCTGGCGAGCGATTATGGGAGAGGAGAGGCGTCGGGCAGGGGGGCTTTGAGCGAAAACGGAGTGTGGGGAGATGGCTTATATAGCCAGAGGGTCGGGGTCGTCTAGTTGGCAGGGAACTCATCGAGAGGATCGACATCGGTGCGGCTCCGACGAGGTATAGAAAGTGTTGGGAGACGTAGTAGTAAATCAAAATTTTCCTACGTTCACCAAGATCTATCTATGGAGAAACCAGCAACGAGAGGGGAGAGATTGCATCTTCATTCCTTTGAAGATCGCTAAGCGGAAGCGTTACAAGAACGCGGTTGATGGAGTCGTACTCGCAGCGATTCAGATCGCGGTAGATCCGATCAAGTGCCGAACGGACGGCACCTCCGCGTTCAACACACGTGCAGCCCGGTGACGTCTCCAACACCTTGATCCAGCAAGGAGGAAGGAGAGGTTGGGGAAGGGCTCCAACAGCAGCACGACGGCGTGGTGGTGGTGGAGTAGCAAGGTATTCCGACAGGGCTTCGCCTAAGCGCTGCGGAGGAGGAAGAAGAGAGGTAGGGCTTCGCCGTGAGAGAGAGAGATCAAATCCTGTCTCAAAACATCCAAAACCTCAAGTATATATAGGAGGAGGGACGTGGAGGGCTGGCTTGGCCTCTACTCCAAAGAGGAGATGGCCGGCTGAATTAAAGGGAGAGTCCACCTCCCACAAGGGAGGTGGATCTCCTCCTTTTAAATCCTTTTTGCCTTATCTCCTTATCTCCAGCCGCATGGGCCTTTAGCAAAAGTCTTGCCCAGCCCAATAAGGGCTGCACACTTTATCTAACAGCCCATGTGGTCCTTTGGTCGTCACACCCCTCCCGGGGGTCCTCCGGCACCCTCCCGGTACACTACCGATGAGCCCGAAAACTTTCCGGTGACCAAAACTGGACTTCCTATATATCAATCTTTACCTCCGGACCATTCCGGAGCTCCTCGTGACGTCCGGGATCTCATCCGGGACTCCGAACAACCTTCGGTAATCACGTATACCTTTTCCCTATAACCCTAGCGTCATCGAACCTTAAGTGTGTAGACCCTGCGGGTTCGGGAGACACGTAGACATGACCGAGACACCTCTCCGGCCAATAACCAACAGCGGGATCTGGATACCCATGTTGGCTCCCACGTACTCCACGATGATCTCATCGGATGAACCACGATGTCAGGGATTCAATCAATCCCGTATACAATTCCCTTTGTCTATCGGTATGGTACTTGCCCGAGATTCGATCGTCGGTATCGCCATACCTTGTTCAATCTCGTTACCGGCAAGTCTCTTTACTCGTTCCGTAACACATCATCCCGTGGCTAACTCCTTAGTCACATTGAGCTCATTATGATGATGTCTTACCGAGTGGGCCAGAGATACCTCTCCGTCACACGGAGTGACAAATCCCAGTCTTGATTCGTGTCAACCCAACAGACACTTTCGGAGATACCCGTAGCGTACCTTTATAGCCACCCAGTTACGTTGTGACGTTTGGCACACCCAAAGCATTCCTACGGTATCCGGGAGTTACACAATCTCATGGTCTAAGGAAATGATACTTGACATTGAAAAGCTTTAGCAAACGAACTACACGATCTTGTGCTATGCTTAGGATTGGGTCTTGTCCATCACATCATTCTCCTAATGATGTGATCCCGTTATCAACGACATCCAATGTCCATGGTCATGAAACCGTGACCATCTATTGATCAACGAGCTAGCCAACTAGAGGCTCACTAGGGACATGTGATGGTCTATGTATTCACACATGTATTACGGTTTCTGGTTAACACAATTGTAGCATGAATAATAGACAATTATCATGAACTAGGAAATACAATAATAACCATTTTATTATTGCCTCTAGGGCATATTTCCAACAGAAAGGAGGAGGAAGAAGGGAAGGTGGAGATTTCAGTCAGACGGTGGGTCCCACTGTTAGCGACAGAGAGAATCGGGGAAAAATATCGGTGGCCGATCCGAAGTGAGATCGGATCTGGCGAGGGGATCCTAGGCCGGTCCCTTTCTATTTGGTCCACGGTACGTTTCCGTTTTAAAGTAGTTTTTACCTTTTTTATAAAAACAAAGAAAAGGAAAAAGATTTGGAGGATCAAATAAAATCCAAATATAAAAGTTTTATATACCAAAATTATCAGAAAAATAAATCCTACAGCGTGAACATATTTTCAGAGTCAAGCAAAGCATAGAAAAAATCGAAAAAATCAAATAGTGCTACTGTTACAAATAAAATGCAGAGAATTTTTTTTGAAAATACCAAAATGTCTTCTAATTCATTTATCTCCATTTTTACATTCAATGGAATCATTTTACCCTATTTTCCATATATTTTATTTTTGGAGAAAAATAATTTTTTAAAACCAATTTTCAAAAATGGCTTTGAAACTTAATGTGAAATATTTCAAAAATAGTTTTTCTGAGTTTTATAAATTTCAAATAAGATTCAAATGGCCCCTGGTTTTGGAGTGTCATATTTCTCCTCTCAAAATTTTGTCAAGTGAATTTGAATTGTTTCAAACTTTAAAATGGAACCAAATATGAAATAAACTCCATAACACAAGGATTTCAATTAGTTTTCAAATTCAATTTTCAAATGTTTTATTATGAATAAGTCATGTCTTCTTCTCTCACTAATTTGGAATTGGATGAATTTGAATTCAAAAGCAAAGGGGAAAGTCATTTTATTCCCTCTCATCCAAAAGTTTCAAATTTCACTCAATTTTCAATCACTCGATCAAACAATCTTTCATTCTATTGATTAATATAACATTCCAAAATTTGGGATGTTACACAGTCATATGCATTCTATGTTGATATGTGTTGACTATCTTCACTGCGTCCTTGTCGGTCGAAGACAAATCAACCACATATATAATTTGAAAATCAAAATTGTCTCCGTGTTTTTAGCAACAACTCCCCCGCCGCCAATTCGATTATGGTAGTGGGTTGTTAGGTGGTTTGCATGCATGCCACGGGTCCCACTTTAGCCGAAGAGTCAAGGGTATATTCGTCTCTTCAGTTCGAACTCCTCCACCCTTATAAATATGAGTTACCCCCCCTTCCATTATTACTTTCCCCTTCCTCCGCCACCCCACGTGCTCAGAACCCTAGTGCCTTCGATGGAATCCATCATTGCCGAAGACGAAGTGCTTCGCTGCCATGACTTCTCTGATGATGTACTCATGCCGGTCGCGTTCATCCTCTGCTCGCTGCCGCCGTAGCCGTCTGGCTCCACCAAGTTATGGTGAGGCAGATTGAACCGCTTGGCTTCTCTGCCTCGTCGAGTAGTTCGTCTTGTTCTTCATCATGGTAATTAAAATCTATTTTTACCCTGCGTTTTGATCCAAGATTCTTACTAAAATTTGCCAGTTGCTATTTATTCTCTTTCCACTCAACTGAATCTATATCTAGATCTATCCTTACCAAATACATTCACTTTGTGGTCTCAAACTTGGTTTGATTCCTCACTTGTGCAAATCCTTGGACTTGTACAAATCTGAAATCACCATATTTTCTATAGAAGTGAATGTCTTTAGTATAAGGTCAATGTCTTCAACACTCAGTTTTAACTTCCAAATCTTCTAAGAATGCATATGACCTCTTCTCTTCCCTTGTGTCTTTAACTCTTTCACGGGTACATGTCCGCAGCAGAATCGCTTGGATCTCATAGTCTCAATTCATTTGCAGACTACTTGCAGATACATCTGGAATCTTCTGGTGCGTGTTCCTATTTGTGCACTCCTGTGAAGCCATTGACGAAGCCTTTGCCGAAGCCAGTGGAAGACGAAAAACCAGTCAAGAAGCGAGGAAAGCAGAGACGTAAGAACACTGCTAAGGATCTTCCCCCAGATCTGTATGAGTTGTTCAAGTTTGATAAGGAGGAGACATACACCAAACGCAAGAATTGCCTCCAATGGATCTAAAGATATTGGAGTGTGGAGCATTTTTACTACCGCTTCGTCACTCATGAGTATGCTGAAAAGTGTGCTGAGAATGCACCTTGGACGGACATCACATACAGAAATCTTCATCCGAAGACCAAGGACGACGCCATCAAGATGGGATTCTACCCCTGTATGTTCAAGCCACCAATGCTAGAGAATCCCGATCCATCAAGCATACTTGGCATCCCAGATCCCACAGACTCAGATGAGGAGGAAGTTGAGCAAGAAAATGCTCCTGAACTGCCACCGAAGCCTTTGGAAGAACCAAATTCTTCAAAGCCAAAGTCTTACAAGTCGAAGTCTTCGAAGCTTAAGTCTTCCAAGGCTCCTCCTCCTAGAGAGTCTTCACCACAAGCTTCTTGGTCACCTTCTGCAAACCCTGAGGAACCGGAATCTAAAGGTCGCCTGCACATGCATATGAAGAGAAAGGTTGTTGCTTCTCGTGGCCCGAAGCCTAAGATGTCTTTTATGGATGCAGCCAACATGATTGAGCTGTGAGATGACGAGTTTGATGATGAAGCCTTGGCTAGGCTTATTCAGCAGAAAGAAGAGGAAGCCAAGCGGCTTGAAGGCTTACCTCTGATTGACCCGGTTGTCGTTGAACATTTCATTGATGAATGGTTTGCTGACCCCTCCATCAGCATTGATGCTCTTCAGCTCCCAATTGGCCTGATTCCAAGGACTGGTGAATGAGGAACTGACTGTGGCTCAGAAGGCCAAGCATGCCAAGGCCAAGATCAGCCATGAGAAAGAACTCTTCAAGCAAAATGTGCACAGACTTGGTGCAGAGCAGATCAAAGGCTACAGACTTATGATGGTAGATATCAAAGCTGTGTTTGAGAAGAGATGTGAAGCTGTCAAGGGTGCTCTTGCACACCTCAAGAGGAAGACCACCATGATGGTGCCAGATCACAATGATATGCTAAAGAGGAAGACGCTCGGTCAGCCTGCCCTTGCCCCTGAAGTCATTGCTCGCTCGCATCAAGCTTCAGTGTCTTCTCAACAACCTGCTCCTACACAAACTGAGAAGTGTGCCATAGTCTTCCCGGCTAGGTTTGCCAACCCACGGTCGTGCCCCACAACCACTGCTTCGTCTAGCAAGAAGACAAAGCAAGATGAAGCTGAAGCCAAGAAGCGCAAGACGTCTACCTCTAAAGTCCAACCTCCAAAGAGGTTGAAAACAAGAAAAACGAAGCCTTTAGTACCAGTGCAAGACCCAGCACCAGCACCACCCTCTTCTCCATCATCAACACCTGCTCCTCAAGAGCCTTTTCTCGTTACGCCAATTTCTATGGCGCCCCCTGCATCAAAAAACTTGGAAAGACAAGTTGTACTACACGAGTCTGCTTCCACAAAGACTTAGAATCCTGAAGAGATTCCAGCTGCCAGAGACACTGCTACAGCTGAAGACACTGCTCATGAAGACATTAGTCCTGAAGACAATGTCGATCTAGAACCTGTTGTGCAGGTGGATGCCCCAATGGTCCAGTCTCCTCAACCAACCAACGAGTTCGTGGACATTGGAACACCTCTCCGTCCGGATGTACCTGAAGCTGACCCTGGTACACCATCACCTCCATTCTTCCCGCATGTGTCAGCTTTGCCAGAATCTCCGTTTGCA
The DNA here is from genome assembly GCA_022496015.1 of Hordeum marinum. Taxonomy (NCBI): domain Eukaryota; kingdom Viridiplantae; phylum Streptophyta; class Magnoliopsida; order Poales; family Poaceae; genus Hordeum; species Hordeum marinum. The sequence continues at coordinate 148,254,968 of CM039673.1, forward strand.
CCAAAGGAGACTGGACCTATCAACCACACTTCACCACTCAAACGTCTTCGTAGAGGACCCCGAGCTCTCATGTCTCCAATGGAGATGAAGTGTGTGTTTCTCTAACTCCACCAGTCGATGATGTGTTGCAGACTGAAGATGTTCCTCCCATCCAACCTACCACTGATGATATGGCAGCCGAAGACATTGCTCCCAATGCCACCATGGGCGACGCCAATGACCCATCCCCTAATGGACCTCCTGTCCCTGCCACGCCATCAACTGAAGACAATGAAGACAACATTGTGTTGGCTCGGAATAGGGAAGGAGAGATGGTCCCTACAAGATGGCATCGCCTTGTTGCACCACCAAGGATGGGACCTCAGTTTGAGTTCAACCTGGATCGCCGCCTCTCTTTCATGAATCATATACCTCGACTTCCAAGTCTTCGACAGTCAGGCCCAGCAAGACCCTTGGTCTTCGAGTTGGAGAGATTCGGGCTAAACAACACATTCTTAACCTTCGACCGCAATCCATACAAGAGATCCAAGATACAGTCTCACAGGTTCTGGAGTGCTCCACAACGTCAGTACTACATGTGTGTGCTCTATGGACAAAACAAGATCTTTCACCACAAGTATCTAAGCTCTAAAGCTATGAAAGGTCTTCCTTGTTTTTTCCAGGCACTGGATTGTCTTCCAGATGTGGGTTTGCTGCCTTTCTACACAGATCATGAAGACTAGAATGAAGAACTCATCCTCTAGTTCTATGCAACCCTATACATCTCAGGCTTCGGTCATGACTTGAACACCCGGCAGATGGAATTCATGATAAGGGATGAACACATCACTGCTTCACCACTTGATTTCTTTCCTGCAACACCTCTTGCTATCTCTAGTGAAGACTTGGATGCTCACTCTGAAGCCTATGCGGCTGCAACTCGAAGCCTATTCCATATGCGCGAACCCAATATGATAGAGATGTTGACATTGATGTAGCCTTTGGCTCAAGATGCAAAATTGCCCACTTCATTATTTGTGGATGATCTTCAGTACCTGCCCGGGACACTCTACCATATTCTTCGGCATACAATTTGGCCGATCAAAGGGCACAAATCCTCAGGCAAGATTGAAGGGCCTTTGAAGACATTGCTATACAACATTGCATATGGCATCAGGTTCAATCTTGAAGACTTGTTCCTTCGCAACCTTGCTGCCAATGGTGTCAATGTCCTCGAGATGAAGATTTATGCTCCTTGGATCATGGGCTTCATCAAGTACAGAACCAACACCAGGTATCTTCCCTCTGCTTGCAACCATGACATTTATCTTCCAGAGATTGAGGTTGTGCCAACAGACTTGTATCCATCCAAGAGCAAGAACCCCATTGTTGAAGGCACAAGTGGCACTGCTAATGTTGAAGGTATTCTTATTCCTTCTGATCCGTCATGAGGAAGACTCATTGGTGCACTTCGCCAACAAAGATATGTTGCAACCAACTTCGAAGCCACTGCCACCACTTTGCCTCGTCAACGCCCACCCAGGAGAGAGTGTGCACTTACTGATCGTGAACTTCTAGTTTCATTGATCCAAAAGCAAGAAAAGCATCATGAATGGACTCGACGCCATATGCACTCAGTTGTGCAAGATCTCAACCATGTTCGCAGCTTGGCTTCCCAAAATGCCTTCGTTTCTTATGAAAGAAGTCGTCGTTCATGGAGGACTATGACTCTGCTAGCACCTGAGCATGAGCTTCGTGCTGATGGATTTCACCCTCGCTATAGATTTGGTCCACCACCTCCCAATGCAGAGAAGTGGCGCCAGACCCCATCCCTCGAAGACAGTGATTATTCTTCGCCAGCTCCTTCCGTCAACGTCAGGCTTGCAGATGAAGCTAATGATGCGACTTATGTGCCTCCATCGACTCGGCGTCGTTGCAACTCACCAAGCTCCTCTGCACCAGCAACTCAAGACCTTGTTGCATCGTCTTCATCAACACTTGTTGGGGACGTGTAGTTCTCAATGTATTTGTACCTTTTTGGTCATTCGATGCCAAAAGGGGGAGAAGCATTGGGTGATAGTCTTTAAACGATTCTACTAATAAGGGTTGGGCGCTATTTTGCTAAGTTTACAACTCTCATTTTTGAACATTTCCTGCTTTGGGTTGTAAAACTTAAGTCCTGATGGACGTTTGCACTTTATGTTTACCATACTCTTTGGCGCCTCTTCAAGTTATTTTAAACGCCCGAAGCCATTTTGCAGACGCCCATTTTTCATTGTGCATTTCATTATCTTCGTCATATTTGTTAAATTCATAGTGATTAGATTACAAGATATAGGGGGAGTTCTCCATAAACTACAACCTGCCATGTGCATTTGCATTCAAAGCAAAATCTTCATATGCACATCTTCAAGGAGAGCTCTCTATATCTTGGAATAAAAATCTTCAAAACCTTATCTTCACATATTTTTATCCCCGTTGAAAACTTCAACCAGTTTGTCACCAATCATCAAAAAGGGGGAGATTTTAAGTGCATCTAGTGCCACCCTTGTTTGGTTTTGGAGTATTCAAGACAAACGTGGTTGAGGGACTTATGTGTTTGTGAGAGTTCATAGGTTAACACAGAGAGAAGTCCCTGGAGTTTCGGTTTCCCCGTCGAAGACGATCCCCAAAAATTTCCAAAGACATTGATGACGGTTGAATCCATTGATGATGGATGAAGGCATTCGTCCGAAGACAATGAAATGCGAAGACGATGTCTTTTGGTAGTTTTGTTTCTTCTTTCCTGAGTCATAGGAATCACCATACTGTTAAGTGGGGTCGATGTGATCGAAGTCAGATGCTGACGTGATGCTCAACCCATACCTATGTCTTCGAGCGAAGACATTGAGAGGAAAACTCTTCCAGAGTTGGTTGAGTCAGCTATACTTGTATCCCAAGCAAAGTTGTCGCGTGTATTTGAAATTTGACCGTTGTGATACATGTCGGTTGGCCATTGACCTAGGGTCATTTTGGTCATATCAGGTCGCATTGCCCGCTGGCTATAAATAGCCCACCCCCTCCACCATAAGTAGGTGGCTGCTTAGAGAGAGATATGGCTGTTGTCGTTTTGGAGCAACCAACCTCGAATACTTTGAGAGAAACACATCCTGTGAGGATACACCTAAACACCAAGAGCTAGAGTGTTTTAGCATCACCGAAGACTTTCTGTTCTGAGTGAACTCAAGACTTATTACACTTGAAGACTGTGATCTTACAGACGGTTAGACATCTGGGTCTAGAGCGTCCAAGAGTCATTGTGGACTGTCGGGTGACCAAGTTTGTACGAGTTTCAGAAGTCTCCCCTAAAGACTTACCTGAGTGATTGGGCGTTGTCTAAGTGACTTCAGCTCAAGGGGAATAAGGTGAAGACGAGGTCTTCTGAGTTCAATCTCAGCCTCCCTAATCAGACATACAATTTCAATCTCAGCCTCCCTAACCAGACATATAGTTTCAATCTCAGCCTCCCTAACCAGATATACAGTTGTCACAACAACTGGAACTGGTCCAACAAATCATGTGTCTTCATCAATCAACTAGTTCTATCCTTCGGTCTCTTACATTCCTACTCTGAACAGTGAAGTCATTGCTTGAACATTGCGTGAAGACTTTCGCCGAAGACATTCATATCAACTTTTTATCTTCATACCATCTAAGTTTGTCTTTGACACATTTTAGTAGTCATGATGATTATGCTTGTCTTACTTGAATGTCTTCTCTACTTTGCATTCCCTATATAGATTCTTGATTGTATCCCTACCTGATCCTATTTACGTTTCCGCATTATTCGAATACATTCATTGTTTCGAAGCCTTTCATCAAAATCGCCTACTCACCCCCCCCCCCCCCCCGAGTAAGGGGGTTGTTACGTATGGGAGTAAAGGGGACTTGTTACTTAATGCTATGGTTGGGTTCACCTTAATGATCTTTAGTAGTTGTGGATGCTTGCTAGAGTTCCAATCATAAGTTCATATGATCCAAGTACGAAAAGTATGTTAGCTCATACCTCTCCCTCATATAAAACTGCAATAATGATTACTCATCTTGTTATCAATTTCCTACGACAATCTCGCAAATCCTACCACCAATTTTCCACACTCGCTATATTTACTTTATTGTTGTTTTATTAAAACAACACCTAACTTTTATTTCCTTGTTGTTTATTAACTTCCAAAACTATCTACAAATTACTTTCTAGTTTTATTCCTGCAAAGTAGTTTTATTCTTGTTCTAGGTAAAGTAAGTGTAGAGTGCGTAGAGTTGTATCAATGGTCGATAGAATTTGAGACATTATTAATTCTACCTTTAGATCCTCATTGGGTTTGACACTCTTACTTATCGAAAAAGGCTACAAATGACCCCCTACACTTGTGGGTTATCACTTCCCACTGTGCGGCCTCGTCAAGCTTGCCAGGTAATCCACACCCCTCCCTATCGGGGCAGGGTGCACTTGATCACCTATGGGGCCATCAGCCCCTTTGTGGTTCGGCAAGGGCGTGGACACAAGCACAAAGAGCAGAGGTAGCGAGACGGCGCGAAGATTTACCAGGTTCGGGCCGCTATGAAGTGTAAAACCCTACTCCTACTTTGTGGGTGGATTGATCAAAGGAACACGAAGAACGCGCGACGCTCTAGCCCGGCAGGTGTTGCCTTCGGGGGAGCTACTACGCGAGTACAAGTGTTCGAAAGACTGAATCCTTAGCTAGGCTACCTTGGGCCTCCTTCTATAGCACAAGGGGCAACCAAAGTGGCAAAAGAGACAATTGTTTGGTGATTAGATAGCTAACTGTGTTATCATACCTAACTCTGGCACTTAGGACAAAATGCCATAAATGCAATCTAGGTGGAGTGTCGGGGTGCATCCTCGGCAAGCTTATACCACCGCTCTAGCTAACTATCGCACCATAGCTTGACACGTCTATGGACGGATGTCAAGGAGGCGTAATTTATCTTCAAGAGTGTCGCCACGTGCTTAGTGAGAGCCACTTAACCACCTGGGGGCTCGACACTGCATCAACAAGTGACTAGCCTCGTGATGCGGTGGAGCGGTGGCTGATCAGCTCGTGCCTGGTGGGGGATGGCTTGCCGGGTCTTCATGAAGGAGCGCACGTCCTGGTCCCCGACAAGCGCCAGGGACGCGCCTGACGTGCTTCGGCCTAGGTTTGGGCTGCCGCGTCGAGCTTGTTGGAGTCTTTTCTTGATCGTTCGTCGGGTTTGTATCAATGTCAAAGGGTTTAGCTACCATCGCCTGTGCATAAGTCAGGGGCATTGTGTTCCCCTGTCCTAGTGCACCGACACACCCACATCCTTCTCCTCATTCTGCTTCTTCACCCCACATGCCCCGACAGCCGGCACGACACCTTCCAGCCAAATCGTTGCCCCGTCCTCTAAATAAGCGCCACCCCATGACATGGTGCATGCAGTATAGCCAGGAGCTCAAGGAGCATCTGGCAACGGGGAAGCAAATCGCGGCCCTTTTGCGGATGAGGTCGCAAGGGCTACCATGTGTGCCAACCTCCAGATCTTGGAGGAGCACCTCATCGTAGAGACCATCGTCGATGCCTCATGCACGAACATTGCCACACGGTTGGCTGCTTTAAACGAAAGTTTATGGTGTTTTCTCGAGGCCACCGCCGGTGCCATCTTGTGATGTTAATATGCAATCCGATCTTCTAGTATATATGTCATATATAGTGTGCAATATGGTGCTCAGTTAAATGGTTGATTCGTTCATTGTGATGTTCAGTTAACTCTTTGGTTCAATTCTCAAATGTGATGCTCAATTCTTGTGGGTTCAATATTGTATTGTTATGCACTGAGAAATATATTGAATTTGGCTACACTAAATACTTGAGAAACATATATAGTTTCTACATTTCCTAGTTCTTAAGCATTTGGTTTGGATAACTCACTTTTCCAAGTTGCTCGAATTAATCTACTGGATCTACAATGTTTTTATTTGTCATCAATATATTTTACATAAAATACATCGACTCTCACTTAAACTGGTCAATACCTACCTTATATGTATTACAAGGAAACAATGGGAGACACTGAGGTTAACCATCAAGGTTTACACATGCACGGTCCTTTAGCTAATAACAAATTATTGTGCAATTGCATCACCGATTCTAATATCTAGGTTTTTAACTTTTGATTCTTACATATATAGGTCCTACACTCAGAGGTTTAAACCCACTATTCGATCCATTTTGCATATGGGAAAAATGACATGTCCATGAATGTCAGTCAAGTCAAGAAACTCGGAAAGATTGTTAGGATAAAGAAACTAGCGATGAATAACAACAAGATCTATGTTCGTACAATGAACAAGACATCAATCAACTATAGGATGTTGCTAACTCTTTTACCTTTTTTCCTTTGTGCCATTTCAAAATTTAGAACAAATACTTATGCATATATTTTTTGCAGTCCTTAAACAAGCAGTTCACCGATGATTACCTCTCAAAATACCTGCGTGCTTGATACGTATCCAACGCATCTATATTTTTTATTGTTCCATGATATTATATTATCATTATAGGATACTTTTTAAGCCTTTCTTGATGTTTTATATTATTTTTGAGCAATAACCTATTAACCCAGTGCCAAGTTCCACTTGTTGTTTTCTGCATGTTTTTGTCTATTTAGGAATACTATACCAAACGAAGTCCAAATGGCCCACCGATTCCTAAACTCACACAAACCCATGCCAAACCCTAGCCATTCGGTGCTATCGATTCTGCATCGGTGCCACCGAGTTTAGGCTGCCAACTTTCAGTTGCCTCAATTCAGAAAATCAAAAATTTTGAGTTTTTGGATCAGTGTCACCGAGATGAGGTTTCTGACTGTTGGACACCTGATCGGTACCACCAGGAATTATATGTCGGTCTCACCGAGATTCGAAAGTTGCTACCATTGGAGCAACTCGGTACCATCGAGATTCACACATCGGTGTCACCGAGTTGGTCACTTAGGGTGTAACGGTTGGATTTTTAGAGATGCCTATATATACCCCTCCACCACCACTCACTCGCAAGAGAAGAACTCAGAACACATCCCCAACCATCATATCAGATTTTCTGAGAGAGAGCAACCTACTCATGTGTTGAGATCATGCCATTCCATTCCAACCATTTGAATCTTGATCTATAGCCTCCCCAAGTTGCTTTCCACCTAACCAATCTCTTCCACAAATCCAAATCTGCAAGCGAGTGATTGAGTGTTGAGGAGTCTGTCATCTTGAAGCACAAGAGCAAGGAGTTCATCGGCATTATCGAGCCTATTACCTTTTGGAGGGTGGTGCCTCCTAGATTGGTTAGGTGTTGCTTGGGAGCCTCCTACTTCATGTTGTGGAGTGAACCAAGAAGTTTGTAAGGGCAAGGAGATCGCCTACTTCATGAAGATCTACCCCGAGTTAGGCTAGTCCTCCATGGATGTAGGCCATCATGGTATAGTCAAGGTTGCTTCTTCGTGGAACCCTCCGTGGGTAGAGCCCTCCATGGACTCTCGCGACTGTTACCCTCTATTGGTTGAAGACTCCATAAACGTGGACGTACGATAGCACCACCTATCGGAACCAGGGAAAAAATCTTTGTGTCCTTCATGTGTTTGATCTCCCTATCTTAACTCTTTACTTCCATGTGCAATGTCTTTACTTTCCACTGCTATACTTGATGACTTGCATGTGTAGGGTGTGCTAGACTTGCTATAATTGCTAAAATATGCCAACACTTAACTTTGGATATTGTGTAGATTTTAATTTGTGCTAGTAGTCTATTCACACCCTCTACACATACTATTCTAGTGATCCCACAATTGGTATCAGAGCATTGGTCTCCATTGCTCCGGTTTCATCACCGTGGAGGAAGATGGATGTGTCTAGCGTGGAAAGTTTGAGTTGTAGAGTGCCCATTCTTGATGGAGAGTACTATAGTCAATGGAAGAATGCTATGATTGATCTATTTGCCAAATTCCATTTGAGAAAACATATTGAAAATCCTTATGTGTTCCCCATCGATGAATTGCATCCCACATATGAAGAGCAAATTGACATGATTGGTAACCTTAGAACTGTTAATCTTATTGTTAGAGGTTTGCCAAGATTTGTGCTTTCTCAAATGAAGATCTTTGCATGCACTTATACTTTGTGGAATGATCGGGAGAAATGATATCCAAATATTTCAACAAGTAATCTTGATGAAATTCTTCATAAAACTGTTGCTTTTCACAAAATGAAGCCTTGTGATCCAAACTTTGATAAATGCCTATTTGAGCTTCGTGATCTTATGCATGCTAAAGGAGACGTCATAACTATCAACAACATTATTATTGAAGACATTCACATTCATAAACTTGAACATTGTCATGGTTGTGATTCTAACGAAACTCTTGGTTTCTATGATGAGGAGATTCTACAAATGATGACAATGAAGAACATGGCTACTATGATGAAGATGAGTTGTTCGACATCGAGCACGAAAATATCATCAAGAATTTAAGTCTCATGGCAAACTTCAAGGATTACATGTCCGGTGGGAAAGAGTGGATTCTCGATAGTGGATGCACCGATCACATGACTGGAGATAAAGACATGTTCCAAGAGATCATGCCTAATCAAGGTACGTGACCTTTGGAGACAACTCTAAGGGTAAGGTACTTGGCCTTGGTAAGGTGGTCATATCTCATGATAGCTCTACTCGAAATGTAATGCTTGTTGAATCCCTTGGCTACAATCTTCTTTTCGTATCTAGACTAGCAGACTTCAGTTTCAATGTGCTATTTACCAAAGTAGATTGCCAAGTGTTTCGTCATGATAATCATAAAATTTTCTTTGTCGGTATTCATAGAGGTGATCTATACATTGTCGATTTCACTAAAAAGGCCCAACCTCGTACTTTTCTTATTGCAAAATCAACTAAAGGTTGGCTATGGCATAGAAGGCTAGGACATGTAGGCATATGCAATCTAGATAAACTTATCAAGAGCGGTCACATTGTTTGTGTTAAAGATGTTATCTTTGACAAAGATAGGCTTTGCAGCGCTTGTCAAGCAAGAAAGCAAGTAGGTGGAAGTCATCCGGTCAAGAACATCATGACCACTAGGAGACCACTCGAGTTACTTCATATGGATCTTTTTGGTCCCAATGCTTACAAGAGTCTCGATGGAAACTGTTATGGTCTAGTTATAGTTGATGATTTTTCTAGATTTATGTGGGTATTCTTTCTTGATGATAAGCGCAAAATCAATTTGAAGTGAAGATCAAGAAGGTTTGAAGCGATAATGGATCAGAGTTAAAGAACACCCATGTGGATACCTTTCTTGATGAAGAGGGTATTTCACATGAGTTCTCGGCTACGTACACGCCTAAAAAAATGGAGCTCTTGAGAGGAAGAACCGAACCCTCATCGAGATGGCAAGAATGATGCTTGACGAATACAAGACGCCAAGAAACTTTTGGGCAGAAGCCGTGGAAACAGCATGTCATGCCACAAACCGACTCTACTTTCACAAGCTTCTCGGTAAAACAGTATGAGAGCTTCTCAAGGGTAACAAACCCCAAGTTTGATACTTTTGGGTATTCGGCTAGTGCTACATTCTTGATAAGCATCGTTGTGCTAAATTTGCTCCCAAATCTCATGAAGGTTTCCTACTAGGTTATGTATCGAACTCTTACACCTATCGTGTCTACAACAACTTCACTCGAAAATTTGAAGAGACGGTAGATGTGAAGTTTGATGTATCTAATGGTTCGCAAGTCGAACAATTGCCAAAGGATGTAGGAGATAAAGATCCTTCGGAAGCTATCCAAGATTTTCCTATCGGCAAGATTCATCCCATGGAGGTGAAATAGAGTACTTCATCAACCCAAATGGAAGCTCGTACTTCGGATCAAGGCTACCGATAAAACAACATGGAAGCATCCACAAGTGGTACATGGCAAGATAGAGAGGAGGAGGAAGTACATCATGAAGATCCACCACAACCTCCTTCACCACTGCTACCTCTTGAGCATGCGTTGGTTTTCCCTTGAAGAGGAAAGGGTGATGCAAGAAAGTAGATAAGGTATTGCCCTTAGTTTTTGAGAACCAAAGTATCAATCTATTAGGAGGAACAAGCAAGTCACCAATGGATGCTCCTACACAAATAATCAAACTCTTGCACACAACGCTATAAAGGGGTTGTCAATCCCTTCACGGTTATTTGCAAGAATTAGATCCGATAGAGATAGATGTAACGAGTGCGGAAAGTAAAAGGTAAATATATTTCAGCAAGTATAGATATCAAAATATAAGATGGAAAGTAGACCCGGGGGCCATAGGTTTCACTAGAGGCTTCTCTCTTGAAGGCAAATATCATGGTGGGTAAACAAATTACTGTCAAGCAATTGATAGAAAAGCAAATGATCATGTAGTTATCCAAGGAAATGATCATGCATATGAGCATCATGTCCATGACAAGTAGACCGAAATGATTCTGCATCTACTACTATTACTCCACACATTGACCGACTCCTGCCTGCATCTAGAGTATTAAGTTCATGAAGAACAGAGTAACACATTAAAAAAGATGACATGATGTAGAGGGATAAACTCAAGCAATATGATGAAAACCCCATCTTGTTACCCTTGATGGTAACAATACAATACATTCCTTGCTATCCCTACTTTGTCACTGGGTGACGACACCGCAAGATTGAACCCAAAACCAAGCACTTCTCCCATTGCAAGAATTACCAATCTAGTTGGCCAAACCAAACCAATAACTAGAAGAGACTTGCAAGGATATGAAATCATGCATATAAGAAATTAGAGGATATTCAAATAAGATTCATGGATAATCTGAACATAAACTCATAATTCATCGGATCTTGACAAACACACCACAAAAGAAGATTACATCGGATAGATCTCCATGAAGATCATGAAGAACATGATATTGAAGATCAAAGAGAGAGAAGAATCCATCTAGATACTATCTATGGACCCGTAGGTCTCTGGTGGACTACTCAAACATATCGGAGGGGCAATGGAGTTGATGTAGATGCCCTTCGTTATCGATTCCCCCTACAGCAGATTACCGGAGAAGGCTCCAAGATTGGATCTCTTGGGAACGGAGGCTTCCGGAGATGGAAAAGTATTTTCGTGGCTTGTTCTAATGTTGGGGGAATATTCGGGTATTTATAGGCCAAGAATTAGGGTTAGGAGACCTGCCAGGAGGTGACAAGCCTGCTAGGCACGGCCATGGAGGCTTCCGGCGGCATAAAAGTATTTGCGTTGCTCTTTTGATGTTGCTAGAATATTTGGGTATTTATAGGCCAAAGAATAGTGTTAGGAGACCTGCCAGGAGGCGACAAGCCTACTAGGCGTGGCCTAGGGGGCCCGCGCCTAGCAGGCTTGTGGCGCCCTAGCACGTCCCCTGACGTGCACTCCAAGCTTGTATGACTTGTTTCCTTCCGGAAAAATTCCTTCCACGGGTTTTATTCTGTTTGGACTATGTTTAATATTCCATATCTGCAAAACTCAAAAACAAGGAAAAAACAGAAACTAGCACTTGGCTCTAGATTAATAGGTTAGTCCCAAAAATAGTATAAAATAGCATATTAATGCATATAAAACATCCAAAACAGATAATATAATAGCATGCCATCATAAAAAATTATAGATACGTTGGAGACGTATCAGCATCCCCAAGCTTAATTCCTGCTCGTCCTCGAGTAGGTAAATGATAAAAATGGAATTTTTGATGTGGAGTGCTACCTAACATATTTATCCAAGTAATACTCTTTATTGTGGCATGAATATTAAGATCTGTAAGACTCAAAACAAAATCTTAATATTGATATAGAAACAATAATATTTCAAGCATACTAGCAAAGCAATTGTATCTCTTCAAAATATAATGGCAAAACAAAGTTATCCCTACAATATCATATGGTCTAGCTATGCTCCATCTTCCCCACACAAAGTATTTACATCATGCACAACCCTGATGAAAAGTTAAGCAATTGCTTTCACACCTTTATTTTCTCAAAAAAATTCAACTCTCACGCAATACATGAGCGCGAGCCATGGATATAGCACTATAGGTGGAATAGAATATGGCGGAGGTTGTCAAGGAAAGGGAGAAGATAGTCTCACATCAACTAGGTGTATCAACAGGCTATGGAGATGCCCATCAATAGATATCAATGTGAGTGAGTAGGGATTGCCATGCAACAGATGCACTAGAGCTATAAGTGTATGAAAGCTCAAAAAGAAACTAAGTGGATGTGCATCATGAAGATAAATTCCACTAGCTATATGAAAGTGACACAATAGGAGACTCTCTATCATGAAGATCATGGTGCTACTTTGAAGCACAAGTGTGGCAAAAGGTAGTAGAAATGTCCCTTCTCTCTTTTCTCTCATTTTTTGTTGTTGGGCATCTAAGGCCTCTTTTATTCATTTTTTTGTTTGGGCTTCGCTGGCCTCTTTTATTTTTCATAAAGTCCGAACTCTCATCCCTACTAGTAAGGGAATTATAGCTTCCATCATCCTTTACTCACATGGTACATGCTCTATAATGAAAATCATCACACTTTTATTTACTTACAACTCAAAAGGAAAATTACAACTCGATACCTACGACAAAATAATACTCTATATGCAATATGCAAGTGATGGTGCATGTCATAAAAGGAAACGATGGAAGTTGCATGGCAGTATATCTGGGAATGGCTGCGGAAATGCCATAATAGGTAGGTATGGTGGCTGTTTTGAGGAAATATATATGGTGGCTGTTTTGAGAAAGGTATATGGTGCCTGTTTTTAGGAAGGTGTTTGTTGCACCGGCAAAAGTTGCGTGGTACTAGAAAGGCTAGCAAAAGTGGAAGGGTGAGAGTGTGTATAATCCATGGACTCAACATTAGTCATAAAGAACTCACATACTTATTGCAAAAGTCTATTAGTCATTGAAGCAAAGCATTAAACTCATGCTCCTAGGAGGGAGGTTGGTAGGAGTTAACCATCGCACGCCCCCAACCCTCACACAAAGGTTAGAAATCTATAAACAAGTCATGCTCTGACTTCCTTACATAGCGGTTCACCATACGTGCATGCTACGGGAATCACAAACCTTTACACAAGTATTTTTACCAAATCACAATTTAATTCCTAACATGTCTCTTAACATAACCATATTTATATCTCAAAACTTTATGCAAGGAATCAAACTTCTCATAAATACTCAATGCACTTAATATGGAAGTTTTTATTATATCCCTTTTGGATGCCTATCATATTAGGACTAAATTCATAACCTAGACCAATTACCATGCTGTTTTTAGAAACTCCCAAAATAATATAAGTGAGGTACGGGAGTTCAAGTATTTCTATAAAACGAAAACACCATCATGCTCTATAAGATATAAGTGAAGCATATAGAGCAAAATTGCCCAAGTCAAAAGATTTAAGTGAAGCACAAAGAGTATTCTAATTAATACACGATTCAGGGTGTCTCTATCAAAATATGTGTGCAGCAAGTATTATTGTGGAAAAATAACAAGAAAAGACTCATATCATACAAGACGCTCCAAGCAAAACACATATCATGTGGTGAATAAAAATATAGCCTCAAGTAAATTTACCGATGGATTGACGACGAAAGAGGGGATGCCTTCCGGGGAATCCCAAAGCTTAGGATCTTTGGCATCCTTGAATATGACTTGGGGTGCCTTGGTCATACCCAAGCTTAGGCTCTTGCCACTCCTTATTCCATAGTCCATCCAATCTTTACCCAAAACTTGAAAACTTCACAACACAAAACTTAACAGAAAACTCGTGAGGTCCGTTAATATAAGAAAATAAATCACCACTTTAGGTACTGTTGTCAACTCATTCTTTATTTATATTGGTGTTATACCTACTTTAATCTAACATCTACATGGCCCATACCACATGGTACAACCCATAGATTCATCAAAATAGGCAAACAACTAAAAAAACAGAATATGTCAAAAACAGAACAGTCTGTAGCAATATGGAAACTTCATATACTTCTGTAACTCGAACAATTCTGAAAAATTAGAAAAACCTGGTAAATTTATATATAAATCTTGTGTTAACATTTCATATCAATTATACGCTCTTAAAAAATTATAAAATTCCTGGACTGTGCACACAAAAAATTGTTTTTCAGCAAGATCAAATCAACAACTACCATAGATCACCCCAAAGGTTTTACTTGGCTCAAACACTAATTAAAACACCAAAACACAATTACTACATAATTAATAACGTGGGAAACACTCAAGAAAATAAGCAAAAATAGAACACAAAAATAAAACTGGGTTTGTCCCAACAAGCGCTATTGTTTAACGCCCCTAGCTAGGCAAAACACAATAGATCTAGGTATTGTCATAATAGAAGTAAGAGAGATAGTTTATGCTCATATTTTACTCCCTTATTTCAGAATATAATTTCCTTTATGGCAAGCAAAAATAATCAAAAGTACTAAATTTAATAGGACAAGGATCCTCAAGATCAAGTGCGGGAGGGATAGGTTCCTCCTTTGGCCCCTTATAGTGTATAATCAATTCATCATTATAAGATTTCCTTTGGTTAAAGGCCATGAGCCTTTTTCTAACAATGAACTCTAATCCTTTATTTTGTATAGCAAAATTATCATTGAGTTCAGAAATCTTATCAACCAAAATCTCGGTAGGGACCTTTTTCTCAAAATTTCATTATAAGCAATTTTATCCGGAGATCATAGTCTCATTATCTCTTATTGATTTAAAAGGATCTCCTCAATAGGGGGACATCCACCATTAATTTTGTAATGAGAAAAAATTTCACTAGCCTCTTTCATGATAAATCTAAACTCATGGGCTAGGAATATAGTGGCGGCACGCTTAACAAAAGAATGTTAAATATTAGAGAACGCAAGAAAAATCATTTGTGTGCAAGGGTGCATATGTAAGAATTGCCTCTCAAGTTCACTTATAAAGAAATTTATAGTATCCGCAAGACTGTTGGTTTTATTGAGAATAGAAACTCCTAAGGTAGGAAGCGTTCTCACACAAGTGAAGAAATCTTGAAGAACACCTTTTCCAATGATATTACCACTACCGATGCGGAACCTTTTTGTATGAATGATAGTGGGTTCTTTTTTAGGGTTGTCATTATCAAGGTCATCAAAATTCCCTTCAAGATTATTACTATCTCTATCATTGGAAGCTTCCCTAGGTTCTGATAGGTGGCAAAGTAGGCAATCAAGCACACAAGCAAACGAAAGGCAAACGAAAAAAGGGCGAATAAAAAGGCAAATATTTTTGGTATTTTCTGAAAATCGTTTTAGAAGTGTGGGAGAGGAAAACAAGAGGCAAATATAAAATAAAGTAAACGCAAGAGATGAGTTTGTGATGGGTACTTGGTAGGCTTCATGTGTATCCTCCCCGGCAACGGTGCCAGAAATCCTTCTTGCTACCTCCTGAGCATGCGTTGGTTTTCCCTTGAAGAGAAAAGGGTGATGCAGCAAAGTAGATAAGTACTTCCCTCAGTTTTTGAGAACCAAGGTATCAATCCAGTAGGAGGAACAAGCAGGTCAACAATGGATGCACATACACAAATAATCAAACTCTTACACCCAACGCTATAAAGGGGTTGTCAATCCCTTCACGGTTATTTGCAAGGATTAGATCCGATAGAGATAGATGTAACGAGTGCAGAAAGTAAAAGGTAAATAAATTGCAGCAAGTATGGATCTAATAATATAAGATGGAAAATAGACCCGAGGGCCATAGGTTTCTCTGGAGGCTTCTCTCTTGAAGGCAAATATCATGGTGGGTAAACAAATTACTGTCAAGCAATTGATAGAAAAGCGAATAATCATGTATTTATCCAAGGCAATGATCATGCATATAGGCATCACGTCTGTGACAAGTAGACTAAAATGATTCTGCATCTATTATTATTACTCCACACATTGACCGACTCCTGCCTGCATTTAGAGTATTAAGTTCATGAAGAACTGAGTAACACATTAAGAAATATGACATGATGTAGAGGGATAAACTCAAGCAATATGATGAAAACCCCATCTTGTTACCCTTGATGGAAACAATACAATACGTGCTTCGCTACCCCTACTATGCCACTGGGTGAGGACACCGCAAGATTGAACCCAAAACCAAGCACTTCTCACATTGCAAGAATTACCAATCTAGTTGGCCAAACCAAACCAATAACTCGAAGAGACTTGCAAGGATATGAAATCATGCATATAAGAAATTAGAGGAGATTCAAATAAGATTCATGGATAATCTGAACATAAACTCATAATTCATCGGATCCTGAAAAACACACCACAAAAGGGGATTACATCGGATAGATCTCCAAGAAGATCATGAAGAACATGGTGTTGAAGATCAAAGAGAGAGAAGAAGCCATCTAGCTAGTAGCTATGGACCCGTAGGTCTGTGGTGGACTACTCACGCATCAACGGAGGGGCAATGGAGTTGATATAGATGCCCTCCATGATCGAAACCCCCTCCGGCAGATTATCGAAAAAGGCTCCAAGATTGGATCTCTCGGAAACGGAGGCTTTCGGCGGCGGAAAAGTATTTGTGTTGCTCTTTTTGATGTTGCGGGAATATTTGGGTATTTATAGGCCAAATAATAGGGTTAGGAGACCTGCCAAGAGGCGACAAGCCTGCTAGGCACGGCCAGGGGCCCCGCGCCTAGCAGGCTTTTGGCGCCCTGGCACCTCCCCTAACGTGCACTCCAAGCTTGGATGACTTGTTTACTTCCAAAAAAATCCCTTCTGTAGGTTTTATTCTGTTTGGACTCCATTTAATATTCCATATCTACAAGACTCAAAAACAAGGAAAAAAGAAGCTGGCACTTGGCTCTAGATTAATAGGTTAGTCCCAAAATTAGTATAAAATAGCATATTAATGCATATAAAACATCCAAAACAAATAATATAATAGCATGCCATCACCAAAAATTATAGATACGTTGGAGATGTATCAATCACCACCTCAAGGAGATGACCACTTCGACAACAATGAAGATGAAGGAGATGATGAAGAAGAAGATCCACCATCCAACAAGACAAAAATATCCCGAGTTTAGCAGAAGTGACCAAGAACCATCACCTAAACCAAATCTTTGGTGACATACAAACAGGGAGGATCACTTGCTCCAAAACTTGCCTAGCTAACTTTTGTGAGCATTATTCTTTCATCTCTAGCATTGAACCCTTGAAGGTTGAACAAGCTCTTGAAGACGCGGATTGGGTGAACGCTATGCATGAAGAGCTTCACAACTTTGAGAGGAACAAAGTGTGGACACTCGTGGAGAATCCCAAGGACGACCAAAACATCATCAGCACGAAATGGGTGTTTCGAAACAAGCAAGATGAAGACGGAAAATGTCGGTGTCAAATCCGGCATATCAAATATTAGGGGTCCTAAGCTAGGTGTCTTGGAGCGAAGGTAACATGGACACAGGATTTTACCCAGGTTTAGGCTCTCTCGAGGACATAATACTCTACGTACTGCTTTTGATTGTATTCATATGGGGGATAGTACATAGTACATGTATCTACTACGAGATTGTATTAATGAATATGATATATATCTCTGTTGACTCGCCTGGCCTCGGTTTATATAATGTACCGTAGGCCCAGGGTCCAGAGGAGTCCTTGTCTTGTGCGCCTAGTCTTGTGGAATCTCCCTTGTATGCGTCATGGGCTGCCTGAAGTGGACCATTAGTGAATCGTCATGGGAGTCCTCGGCCCTACCCATAGGTTGGGAGGCGACGTGGTGAGTACCCCCTAGTCCAGGACACCGTCAGTAGCCTCCTAATTCGGTCTTCAAGTTGGGGACGCTCCTCGGTTCTTCCGAGCAGTTCTTTGTCTTCAGTCGTTGGTTTTGAATTCGGTTTTCAAGTTGAGGACATTTTCGATTGGTGCAATTTATTCTCTACCAAGATATATAGCTAGTAGCCCTCAAGGTGTGTGTCGGTCTAAAACCCAAGATGCACCTGAAGGATGACATAAAACCGCTGATCCCGGTAGCCCCTAAGACTCAGGTCGAGTCACAAAATTGGCATGAGGATCAACTCCTAGCTCGGCACCATACTTTGGAACACAAAAGAAGTGTGCACAGACCTCGAGACTCAGGTTGGGTGCGGCCGACCGACCCAAGGATCATAATCTTCTCGGAAATTGTATTGCACTAAAATTTCCTACATTGAACTGTCAATGCAGTAGCCCCCGAGACTTGGGTTGGGCAATATGGCCGACCCTAGGATTGTATCTCCTCGGGAACTAGTTCAACCGTCATGTACGTTTTGACAACGCCGAGGTGGAGTTCAGCAGGAAAGATGTCAAATCGTAGTTCGGAAAAGAGTTTCCGGGCAAGACCATCACGCCGAACACCTCAACCAAGTGGATGTCCCGCTTCCTCAAAGGAAACCATAAAATAGGTTTAAAGAAGTTATAATCACAAAAAACCAAAAAACTTATGTGAAAACTGTACGTCTCAATTGAATCAATTTTTTGGTGCCAATACGAAATTGGTCTTAAAATTGTGCTTCCGTCGTGCTTTAACATGACACATCGGATCTCTAGACTTTTGGTGGGTCAGCCTTCGGCTTCAACCTCCCTATCCAGAAAGCGGAGTGTTTCTCACAGCAGTTTCTCGGGCGAGCGGCTTTAAAGAGAAACCAGGCTACCCGACTATTGACCAATATCTCGAGTCGAGAAGGGAGTGGTAGAAAAAAACTTTGCAATGACTAAGAAGAAAACATTTATTATAAAATGACCCATACAAATTTGAGAGCCCCCAAGTGACTTGGGTAAAAGAATTTTATGTATAATGATTGTATGTACTAAAGTACTTATATCATATATGTGTTCGCCCGAACTTTAAACGCTTCTTAACGGACCGTCGGCTTCTCCCTCTTCGGCCAAGGGACGAAAAGTGTTATCTACTATGCCATCCGAGGATACCAGAGGTGTTCGAATAACCAGGCAATCAGGCCATTAGGCTATAACAGACAAAGCATGCCCAGGGAACTTATGCTATATTACTATTTAACGTAAGAAGCATCTTCAAACAAAATAGTTCCGCCAATGGTTCCTTTCTTTGGGTTCTCATGATTACCATGAGGGGTGTGCAATAGATTTATGTATGCTTGTCTTTCGTTGCGGCCAACCATAGTTGAAAACAGTAAGAGCGCTAGCTTTCGACTTCACCCGTCTGAGGTACGAGTTCGGATGACCCGATCGTAACAATCTCAGAGGTGCTCCCTTTACTCCCTAGCTGAAGAATCAGGAACGTAGGGGTAAGCACAGGAGCAAGCCAACCCAGCTTTGTGGAATACTTAAGTCAACATGATGCATATATTGGCGTAAACATGAACAAGGAAGGGTGCGATACATTAATAATCATATGCAAGAGGAATGGCTTCATAAAGGAAGCTCCCCAAGAAAACGGGGTATTTGAATTTTTTTGTAATAAACAAAGTTTTGACAAAGAAAGTTCTTCGCAAACAACTTTTTTAAAAAAAGTATAATGCTCGGTCGAACCGAACAAAATTTAAACCTAAAATTTTTTGAGCATGAAAGCGACTTAGTTGGTTAATGTGCCCGGTGTCGATGATGCGATCCGGGCTTGTGGCAGGACAAGGACGCCCATCGAACTTTGACAGAACCGGTGTGTGGTCTTCCGCATGACCGAGGTCCCAGCCCCCAAGCCCGTCCCGAGGTGACCAAACGAGGAGTTCGGCACTCCTAAGTAGTGTCACGGCTCGGCCGATGTGGCGAGGCGAAGCCCCTGGTCCAACCGAGGTGGTGGAGTAGGTCGGCAAGGTGACGTCGGGGTGACCGCGTGACATAAGTCGAAGTCGATTCCCTGCACTCATAAAATAGTGCAAGCCAAAAGTAATAACAAAGAAAGATAATAATTAAAAAATCATCTACTTAATTAATTTAAATGAAGTAGATAATTAAAAAATATAGCCTGAGCGTCGAGGTTTTCGAGCGAAGAGCTCGGCTTGATGAGGTCGCAATACGGCACGATCGATGTGGCGAGGCGAAGCCTCAGTCCAGCCGAGATGACGAAGCTGGTTGGCTGGTGACGCTGAAGCCCCTGGAGCAGGTCGATGAAGAGATGGCAAAGCCCTCGGTCTAGCCAGGGTAATGGAGGAGGTCGGCTGGTGACGCCGAGGTCTCATGTCAACCGAGGTGTTGAAGCAGGTCAGATGGTGATGCCGAAGTCTCATGTCAGTCGAGGTGTCGAAGCAGGTCGGCTCGTGACACCGAAGTCCCCCGAGCAGGTTGATAAGGAGATGACGAAGCCCCCGGTCTAGCCGAGGTAACGGAGCAGATCGGTAAGGTGACGCTAGAGCCTCATGCCAGCCAATGTGTCAAAGCAGGTCGGCGTGGTGGACGCCAGCTTGAAAAAGCAACGGCACGGTGATGTCGACGTGGGTCGGAATTTGTGACGCGGTCAATGCTAGCTTGATGAAGCAACGAAACGCCCGACCCATACAACCCGCGGATGACGAGGTTCTCTTGATGATAATTCATCCATCACGATGCCGAACTCTTGGTCAGCTAACCGAGATTATGAGAAAACTTCCTTCAAAAAGGACGTCTCACAACTCGTTCATGAAAAAGATGAACTCGGGTCGGATTCGTTTTCGCGCAGAAAACAGATCCAAAAATTGACGCACTCATCGAGCCGTTCCCGGAGTTTGAACGGTCGAATCGAGCTGAAATTTTGAGGAGTTGTCTATATAGGAATTCTGTAGAGGATCAATGGTCGGATCATCCAAAGGATGAACGAGTTGGGTGCTGGACTACTCGGCCTAAATTTGTCTAGATTCACGTCCAGATTTGATAGGGCTCTGGTATATCGTAGATCGCTGGAGATTCCTCCACCGGAAGGCGAAGAAATTTTGCAGGATTGTTATAAACTCAATTCCGCACTCGAGGAGGCGGGGACGACGAACATGAATCCGCTGTTCAGAAAAACTACATGATCGCGTGAGGGCAATGTTGATGTTGAGCCCTCGAGCACCATGGAGGATTCTTCCATGATCTTTGTTGAGATTGGAGTTGACGTTGATGAAGACACCCGTCCGATGATTTGATCCGACGTGGAGCACGGTCCTCGGCATAGCCGAGGTGACCAGTCAAGCCGGCGATGAAGATGCTGACGTTGATGATGTAGCTTGGTTCCGATGCGTAGATGGCGAAGGAGCCGATCTGAATTCCCATCGCACCATGGCGACTATCCAGTAGGATCTCAATGAAAGCAGCAATGTCGGTGTCAAATCCAGCATATCTCGTAGTAGGGGTCCTAAGTTAGGCGTCTCGGAGCGATGGTAACATGGACACAGGATTTTACCCAGGTTCGAGCTCTCTCGAGGAGATAATACCCTACGTCCTACTTTTGATTGTATTCATGTGGGGGATAGTACATAGTACGGGTATATACTACGAGATCATATGATATATATATATATATATCAATTGACTAGCCTGGCCTCGGTTTATATAATGTGTCGTAGGCCTAGGGTTTAGAGAAGTCCTTGTCTTGTGTGCCATGTCTTGTGGAATCTCCCTTGTATGCATCATGGGCTTCCCGAAGTATCCCATTAGTGAATCGTCATGGGGGTCCTCGGCCCGACCCATAGGTCGGGAGGTGACGTGGTGAGTACCCGCTAGTCCAGGACACCGGCAGTCAAGTTCTACGCAACAAGACTCGTCTCGTAGCCCAAGGATATATGCAAGTCGAAGGTATGGACTATGATGAGACATATGCCCCCGTTGCTAGACTCGAAGCTATTCTAATTCTTCTTACTTATGCCAATCACCATGACATCACTCTTTACCAAATGGATATTCAAAGTGCCTTTCTAAATGGAGAAATAGAGGAGGAAGTCTATGTTAAACAACCTCCCAGATTTGTAAATCCTAAGAAACCTGACCACGTTTACAAACTTCGCAAAGCCTTATATGGTCTTAAGCAAGCTCCTCGTGCTTAGTATAAATGCCTAACGAAGTTTTTTATTGAAAACGGTTTTGAAATTGATAAAATTGATGCAATCTTATTTACAAAGAGAGTTAATGGTGAATTATTTTTGTGCCAAATTTATGTGGATGATATTGTATTTGATTCTACTAACCCACAATTTAGTGAGAAATTTGAAAGGTTGATGTCAGAGAAGTATGAGATGTCTATGATGTGTGAGCTGAAATTCTTTCTTGGTCTACAAATCAAGCAAACGAGAGAAGGTACTTTCATATCTCAAACAAAGTACACCAAGGACTTGATTAAGAAGTTCAACATGCAAGACTACAAAGGTATGGAAACTCCCATGCCCACTAGCGGACATGATGATCTCAGTAAGGAGAATGAACCGGTTGATCAAAAGGTCTATTGATCAATGATTGTTTCATTGTTATATCTATGTGCCTCTCGTCTCGATATTATGCTTAGTGTGTGCATGTGTTCCCGATATCAAACTGCACATAAAGAATGTCATCTTAAGGCTGTGAAACGCATTGTGAGATACTTGATACATACATCAAACTTTGGCATTTGGTATCCCAACGGATCTTCATTTAATCTTGTTGGCCACTCCGACTCGGAGTATGCCGGTGACAAGGTTGATAGAAAATCCACATCGGGTACATGTCAATTTCTTGGTAGATCTCTTCTATCTTGGGCCTCCGATAAACAAAACTCGGTATCTCTTTCTACTGCTGAAGTTGAATATATTGCTACCGGATCATGTTGTGCGCAATTATTATGGATGACACAAACGCTTAAAGATTATGGAATCTATGTGAAAATTTTGAGGAGTGAGTTGAACATCATTGATGCTTCAAACTTGAGCTAAGCTCACTCGGATGCATGCAAGGGGATGAGCTTACTTAACCATTCCATGCTATTATTACCATGAATATCATATATCTTGGAATTCTATGCTCCATTGTCTTGCATCTAACCCTTTTGTAGGTACTTGGAAGAACAACACTCCATAAGATTGCCATCAACTCATATCTTAAGCAATCTTGTCATGACCAAGTATCCACAACCTCGCTTTGACAATGAAAAGAAAAAGACAACAAAACATATCCTTGACATATATTTTTCAATTGGTATCAACTCACAATTGGTGTCATGTCCTTTGGATATATCATTTTATTCCTTGCGTGACTAACCTATGTAGGTGAAAGTGAACGAAAACAACAAGGATTGATCCTAACTCAAGATGAACTTCATCAACTTCGAGCATCCTCATCAAGTTCACCTACAAGCTACGTCATCTACATCACTCAAAGGTATGTACTCATATCCTTGATATCGCTTTACTCCAAGTCACGAGATAAAGCAACTCAAGCGATATGAAGACATTAAAATGCTTAATTGAAAAATGGTAACCCCATTTTGAGCTTAACGATGAGTATGACCTATGATCAAGTATTCTTGCTTGACACCTTAAGTCAATATACTCTAATACAGGTGACCTAGTCACCGCCCATCATCTAGTCATAAGAATTGAATGGAAAACCTTCTTGCGTTGCTCTTTGAGATTTCCATTCAACTCTAGCCTAGATGATAATTCATTGCAAATCCTTCTAAAAATTCATTGCAAATCTTTGAGACACGTTTGAGACATTCTGAAAAATTCCATTTGACAAAGTTGCCAATTTTCTATTTTCCAACTCGGAGCCACCGATCAAAACTTCTCGGTCTTACCGATATTGCAGTCCTACTGTAGAAACACATATCGGTGCCACTAAATCTTTTGCCTCGGAGCCACTGACCTCCATGCACTTTGTATGTCTTGTTTTATGATAAACTCAATGATTCCAATGATGTAGGGGGAAACATCAAGATATATAATCTCAAATTATCAAGGATCCCTACATCAAAGGAGGAGAAATTTTAAAGGCTCTTTAGATCTTAAGGGGGGTGTTTTCAAGGAACCCTTGTCTCAATACTCTCAATGACCCTATATCTCTAGGATCCCTTCCCATTAAATGATTCCTTTCATGTGTCCCTTGTGAGACCTTTTTGGAAATTAATGCCAAAGGGGGAGAAATGTCAAAGATTCAAAGCTTACACTCATACCAAAGGGGGAGATATCCATACCAAAGGGGGGATATATATCTAAAGGAAAGAATATATATGCATTCATGCTTCAGGGGGAGAGATGATCATGAAAAGAAGAAGTGTAACCTTATCATATAAAGGGGGAGAAAACATATCAAGGATCCCTTATCACACAAACACTTCTTAAGGAGAAGAGAGTAGAATGAATTTGATATTTAATTCTCATATGCTTTAGATTTTTTTCTCAGCCCTGCCTACTCTCAATATCTATATTATGATTCTGGGAGAGAGGAAAACTTTCACAATTGGTGTCTCAATTGGTGTCTATGGGAGAAAACTCTAAACTTATTTGGAGACATATCATTCTCAAGAAATCATTTCTTATATGTCCACCATATCTTGGTACTCTTGATTCCATTTGCATTTTCACTATCCAATACACTTGTGTTTCCTAACATTGTTTTGTCAAGTGTGTTCATGCTATTAAATGCTCAAGGACCTCAAGGTAAGTACATGCATCATATTCTTGTTCAAGTTGACCTCTTGCTTCTTGCACATATTGTTTGCAAGAGTGAGTCTTGAACATGAAATCATTTCATTCTCATATATTTGATGCATATTTCCAAGATATACATGGCTTATCATGTTCTTCCTACCATGTGTGCCTTCATGCATTCAAAAGCAACTATCCTTAAAATGGTTTGCACACATTTAGGGGGAGCATGTATTAGTCATGTATCCTTAAGAGTCTTCGCATGTTTATGCATATCTTAAATTTAAGCTTTGATTATATGTTGTCATCAATTACCAAAAAGGGGGGGATTGAAAGCACAGTATGCTCCCTTGGTGGTTTTGATAATTCATGACAACATACATTCTCTCTTGGACTGATATTTCTACCTATTGCATTTCAGGTGAAATTCCATAAAGAGAGATGGGTTGGCAAATAGGAGTGTGGAGAGTATTCCCAAGAAGAAGAAGGAGAAGGAATAGCATTGGCAAGGCTTCAAGCAAAGAGGACTCTACATTTTACTTTGTGAGAAAACACTTTTAGTCCATAGTAAAGCCAATACTATTAAAAGGGGGCAAGTTACTGTTGGTGAACAAGATGCTCAAACGTGCACAAGTGATAGTCACCAAAAACACCCACAAATCTTCCACAAAAGTCTGTCCTAAGCCAAATATCCAAAATCGTTAAACCAACATTTCCCACTCGGTCCCACCGATTCCTAAACTTAGACAAACCCATGTCAAACCCTAGCCATTCGGTGAAACCGAATCTGCATCGGTGCCACCAAGTTCAGGCTGCCAACTTTCGGTTGCCTCGATTCATAAAATTGGAATCTCCGAGTATTTGGATCAGTGTCGCCGAGATGAGGTTTCTGACCGTTGGACACCTGATCGGTACCTCCGAGAATTATATATCGTCTCACAGAGATTCGAAAGTTGCTACCTTTGGAGCAACTCGGTACCACCGAGATTCACACACCGGTGTCGCTGAGTTGGTCACTTAAGGTGTAACGGTTGGATTTTTGGAGATGCCTATATATACCCCTCCACAACCACTCACTCCCAAGAAAAGCACTCAGAACATATCCCTACCTATCCTATCAAATTTTCTGAGAGAGCCACCTACTCATGTGTTGAGATCATGCCATTCCATTCCAACCATATGAATCTTAGTCTCTAGACTCCCCAAGTTTCTTTCCACCCAATCAATCTCTTCCACCAAAGCCAAATATGTGAGAGAGTAATTGAGTGTTGAGGAGTCTGTCATCTTGAAGCACAAGAGCAAGGAGTTCATCGACATTATCGAGCCTATTACCTTTTGGAGGGTGGTGCCTCCTAGATTGGTTAGGTCTCTCTTGGGAGCCTCCTACTTCGTGTTGTGGAGTGAACCAAGAAGTTTGTAAGGGCAAGGAGATCGCCTACTTCATGAAGATCTACCCCGAGTTAGTCTAGTCCTCCATGGACGTAGGCCATCATGGTATAGTCAAGGTTGCTTCTTCATGAAACCCTCCGTGGGTAGAGCCCTTCCTGGACTCTCGCGACCGTTACCCTCCATGGGTTGAAGACTCCATAAACGTGGATGTACGATAGCACCACCTATCGGAACCATGGGAAAATCTTCGTGTTCTTCATGTGTTTGATCTCCCTATCTCAACTCTTTACTTCAATGTGCAATGCCTTTACTTTCCGCTACTATACTTGATGACTTGCATGTGTAGGGTTTGCTAGACTTGCAATAATTGCTAAAATCTGCCAACATTTAACTTTGGATATTGTGTAGATTTTAATTTGTGCTAGTAGTTTATTCACCCCCCCCTCTAGACATACTTTTCTAGTGATCCCATAGTAAGCAAAAAAATTGAAGGGGCAAAACTTCACAACACAAGGTTCCGAGAGGTCTACTTCGGGAGAAATGGGAGGCTCCTCCTTAGGTTTCTCATAAGTGATGACCATCTCCTCATTGTATAAGTTTCGATAAAGATATTTCCTCAATTCTCTCTCAAGTTCATAACCCATTCCAAGTTTTGGTATAGCAAATTGATATTTTTTTCAGAAATTTTATCAACTAAGACATTAGGTGGAACCTTCTTTCTAAGGTTTTCATCATAAGCAACATAATCCGTGGATCTCAATTTCCCTATACCCTCTAACTCATAGAGGACTCCTTCTATTGGTGGGCATTCACAATTAATGCTATACTGAGAAAATATATCTCTAGCTTCTTGTATGATATTATTAAATTCTTGAACAATAAAAATAGTAGCTAGACGTTTAGTAGAAGCTTCTGAATATTAGAGAATTCTAGAAATAACCATTGTATGAAAGGATGCATGTGAACAAATTGTCTTTCCAGTTGTGTTATAAGCAAAGATATAGCATCCGCATAACTTGTAGTTCTAGCAACAATGGAACCTCCGATCAATGGCAATGATCCCGCACAAGTGAAAAAAAATCTTAAATCACGCTTTGACCAATAATATTTCCACTACCTATGCGGAGTTTCTTAGTTTGCATAATAGGTTCACTTTTAGAAGGATCGTCATCTGCAAGGTTATCGAGTTTTTCCTTAGCAACTTCTTCAAAATTTATTTTAGCATTATTAGCACAAGGTGAAGTTGGAAGATCAAGGGCTTCCGCACTAGTGGTGGAAACACCACTAATTTCAAAATCAGATATGATAGCAACTTTCAGGCAAGCACAACAAGCAAAGTAGTAAACTAGCAAAGATAAGTATTTTTGTATTTTTGATTTTTATGTGACAAACTAAATTTAACAGCAAATAAAAATAAAAATAAGTGAATGAAAATTTGTGCAAAGTTACTTGATAGTTGGTGATGGTATTCCCCGACAATTGCGCGAGAAATCCTTCCTGATACTTGTGATCTGCGTTGGGTTTTCCATGAAGAGGAACGGTTTATCGCAACACAAAGTGGGTAAGTATTTCCCTCAGTTATAAAACCAAGGTTTATCGAACAAATAGGAATACCAATCCTCAACCATCTTCAGCGGCTGCACACTAAAGAACAAACAACTTGCACCCAACGTAGGCAAGAGGGTTGTCAATCCCCTTGATCCCGTTATTTGCAAGCGAGTTGTGTAGATAATTTTAAATTGCAAAATAAAATAAAATAAAATAAAAGCAAGGTAATGATAGCATTTGTGAATAGACCCGAGGGTCGTAGAGTTCTCTAGTGGCATCTCTCATAGAAGTAGCATACGGTGGGTAAACAATTTACTGTTGGGCAATTGATAGAAAAGTGAACAGTTATGTGATTTTCACGGCAATGATCATGTGTATATAGGCATCACGTCCATAAGAAAATAGGATGACTCTTGCCTGCACCTACTACTATTGCTCCACTCATCGACCGATATACAACATGCATCTAGAGTATTAAGTAAAATAGAGTAATGCTTGAAGAAGGATGACATGATGTAGACAAAGTAAACTCAATCAATATGAATAAACCACATCGTTTTATCCTTAGTAGAAGCAACACAAATACACAACTTGTCCCCTTCTATCATTGGGATATATAAACTCACCAGGTTGAACCTACTACAACGCACCACTCCCACCGATGAAATATGAATCTAGTTGGACAAATTATCTCAATAGATTGGAGAGAATTGCGAAGCTATGATTACCATGCAAATAAGAACCTTAGTATTCAGATTTGACTCAAATAGTTTTCATGAATAATCAGAACATAAACTCACAGTTCATCAGACTCCAACAAACACATCATACAAAGGGATTACATCAGATAGAACAAGGCAAAGATGCGATGAACATTGTATTGAAGATCGAGAGAGAGAGAGAGAGATTGCCATCTAGGTACTACCTACGGACCCGTAGGTCTGTGGTGAACTACTCACACATCATGGTGATGGCAACAAGGTTGATGAAGAGGCCCTCCGTGATCAACCTCCCCTCCGGCAGGGTGCCAGAACGGAGGTGGCGGAACAGAGACTTGCAGCGGCGGAAAAAGTATTTCGGGAGCACCTCTGTTTTTTTGGAATATATGTGAATTTATAGGCCAGAGAGGGGCGTTGGGAAGCGCACGAGGGAGGCACAAGCCATCAGGGCCCACC
This sequence comes from Hordeum marinum, assembly GCA_022496015.1. Taxonomy (NCBI): domain Eukaryota; kingdom Viridiplantae; phylum Streptophyta; class Magnoliopsida; order Poales; family Poaceae; genus Hordeum; species Hordeum marinum. Next base: position 148,283,712 of record CM039673.1, read on the forward strand.
CCCTGGTGGCGCACCCTGTTGGCTTGTGGGGTCCTCATAGCTCTCTCGGCCTCTGCCCGAAGCTTCCAGGTCTTTTTGTGGTCCAGAAAAAATCATCAAAAAGTTTTGTGGCAATTGGACTTCGTTTGCTACTGTAAACCTGAAAAGTGAAAAACACGTAGAAAACAACAACTTGTAGTGGGCACTGGGTCAATAGGTTAGTGCTCAGAAATACTATAAATTGGTAACAAATGCCCAAAAAGTATCCTAGAATGCTAATACATTAGCATGGAACAATAAAAAATTATAGATACATTGAAGACGTATTAATGTCACGTTCTACGAAACTGTATGGCATCACCCGAACTGTCATAATGCATGTTCCTCGTGATGCTTTTGACGATGAGGATGATGAAGATGTCGGAGGTCCTGAAGATGCAGGAGGTGTTGGAGGTGTTGCAGGCGCTGTTGTAGGGGCTGCTGCAGGGGTTAGCGATGCTTGGGGTTGTGGTGTTGAAGGTGCCATTGCAGCTGCTTGAACCCTAGGAATTATGTCTACTATTTTATGGAACTAGTAATGTGCAAGACTATGTTTATGTATGTTAGTTGTCTGCTATGTCTGAAGTGGCAAGATATGAAACTTAACTTTTGTGATGTTTTAAGTGCCAAAATATGTGAACTTATTGAAGCTTAAGTCCCACTATATGTGTGCAAATTTAGATGCTTTATGGAACTTCAGTTGTATGTCTAATTATAGCAGGGGAAATTGTTTTTGCCACTCTTAACTTTTGCCAATTTTGATTATGCCACTCTAAAATTTGACATTTCACTTTTACCACTCTAGCTTCTGACACGGTATCACAATTGCTGGCAAAAGCAAAAAAATAGTAATTTCACTTTTGCTACTATTAACTTTTGACAATGTACTTTTTCAACAGAGGCCCTAATTTTGTTAGCTATATTTTAGCTCCAATTCGTTCACTAACAACTCGGCCATAGAACCATACACCCGGTGACATGTGGGCCAAGTCCATACGAACAGTCCCGTCACATTGAGAGAGAGAAAACCATCCCTACTTCCTCGCTTCCCAACCGCCTTACAATCCCCTCCTCATTCAGAACTCTGCTCAGACACCCGAGGTCGCAGCCCGATGTCATCATAGATTGTAGCCGCGTGCAAATACAACCGCCTTTTGCATCTCATCCTAGCGCCGCCGGCTATCATCAGCGACTAACGTCGACGTTTCTGCTGCTGTCTACCAACACCATCCAGATTGTGGTTTAGTCATGGACAACAAGGTGAGTACAATATGCATCCATATCATTTAGTTATAATTCGCAGTCTACCACTGGGTGGTAATCCACCAAAAGGAAATCGTCGTGCATGCATTTTCCTGTAGTCTGATTTGAGGGTTCTATTTTTAGTGCCCACGGTGTCGTGACGGAGGGCGCCTATGCAGCCTTGGCCAGACAAACGAGATTGTGGTGGTTTCGCCACGACAAATTCCATGGGGTGTCTTATCTAGTGTGGTTGGAGCCAAAGTGCGTCAACGGGCTCCGGAAGCGGGATTGGGGACGAGCGATGTGTGACACGCGACGTACCCAGGTTCGTGGCCCTTCGGGGAAGGTAATAGCCCTAGTCCTGCCGGATTTAGTAAGATGGTGAATATGGTCTACAATGTTACTCCTTGAGCCATTGGCTAGAGGAGGAAGAAGGAGCTAGCTTGCTCTTCTTGCCTCTCCATGTATGTGTGGGTGAGTGAAAATTGTGAACCCCTTGCATGGGGGTGCTACCGGGGGCTTTATAGGCTAGCCTTACGGCTTACAATATGCATGGATAATAGGGGGTGGGCCCCGGCTGGCAGCCTCTCTATCCGGCCAGGGGGCCTCCCCGGTGCGGGGTCCCGTTGAAGTGGTGGCCTGCCTCGCCTAGTCGCGGTCGGCCTTGCGCGTCTGGCATCGTGGAGTGGTTGGCACTGTGCGGACGTTGTGCCATCCTACTTAGTCATAGTCGTCCTCGATCGGCGGTACGAACGACTGCACTATAGACATGCGTGCACGGCGCATGGAGTGGTTGGCACTGTCGCAACGTTCTACCGTCATGGTGATGTCTTGTCATAAGAAGGGACGGGAGGGGCACTGACCCTCCCGCTGGTGGGTCGCCCCAGAGCCGGCTCATGAGGAGCCTCACCCCGAGACGGGTCGGGCGAGGGGAGCCGGCGCCCGAGAGGCGTTGCCTGCCCCGTTGTCTTTTGAAATGGGCACTAGCGTTCTTGAGCCAACCGCAGGGTTATCCGCCCGACAGTAGTGCCCGAAGCTGGGGAGGCCCCCCGGTTCAAGGCGACGGACCTTGCCGGCTTGCCTCCCGCTCTTGTCATTGGTGAAGTCCGAGACCCAAACCGTCTGGTTGCTCACTACGCCCGGGGGTCTAACCGGTAGGTGCCATCCGGTGCGCTACGTCTCCCCCGTCGCGTGAAACGGGACCGCCACGCGTCGCCCACAGCAGGCCAAGACCTACCAGGCCACGTGGGCGACAAGACAGGACCGGCAGCCAGGGCCCACCTGGTCGCGGTCTCGGCCCGCACGCAGGGATCCTCTACAACCAAGGTCGTCGGTTGGGTTTTCCCGTGCGCATTAATGCGCACGCACGGGGCAGGGGGAGTGGGGATTTTGCGCAACCGATCCGAGCCCCCACTCCCTCACGAGGGGTTTAAATGGAGAGGAGGGGGGCGGAGAGGGCCATCCGTGCTCTTTGCCTCCCGCCCCTCGTCTTCTTCGCCGCTCCCTCTTTGCAGAGAGAGAGACAGAGAGAGAGAAACCAAGCGTCGCCCGGCCATTGCGTCTCCGTTTGTCGTCCTTAATGCTCGGTGTCGCGGGGATTGACTACTTTGGCGGAGACGGGACCGGGAGGCGAGGCCGGCGGCGACGTCAAGGGTCGGTGTGTCGTCGTCCATGGCGGGCGCGCGAATGAACGGAAGGTTTTGGGGAAATTTGAGAAAAATGATGGCGTTGTGCCATCGACGGGCGGGCTGGGAAAGGCAAAGGGCGAGCGTCGCGCGCGTTCGTTCCTTGTCCGCGTCGACACAAATCGATCTAAATTTAAGCTTAAAATAAATCGCGGGCGGATAAAAAACAAATGCCAACGAGATGAAGAAATTCATGATATTAGCCGTCCAGGCAACGTGCCCGGTTGCGACAAGAAGGGCTGACCGCTGCCCCCACGCATCAATGGCGTCATGGACGACACCCTATCAACGTAGCAGTCGTACATATTCCTATGATACGCATTGGATTCACCAACGAAGCATGGGTCCGACGAGCAGCGGAACCCACCAAGTGACCATATTCCGGTGATCACGTCACTGTTCTCCCCAACTCGCCGCTCACTGCAGCAACGGAGGCACTGCCGCCGCTCACAGCAGCACTGTAATTACCGCTGGCCTCCAGTCAACACGCAGAATATTCACAGCATCTGCAAGGCGTACGGGCCCGTGACGGGCTTCAATGCCTACCTGACTTTTCCAGAAATAAAAGAGATATAGGCAGAATCTGGCCAGCTTTCAATAGGTTGTGGCTCATGGGTAGACTAGCAGTAAATGCATAGTATGCCTACCACCTGAACTGAAAGGCTTGAGCCTAGCTAGTACTAGCTACCCAGGCAAAATGAATCACCGAAGCTGCAAATTGCTGGCCAAATTACTCTACATGAGTAGTGGTAGTAGAATGAGGAGACGAAGAAGCGATGATATGAACACACATGGTGAGCCCACGACAAAAGTACCAGCTCTCAGTAATGGAGGTCACCGTCACCGGCGACGATCAAGAAGCCAGGCATTACTAAACTGTGTTCTCGTTTGGCCAAGTTTGCTTCTATATATACTCCCGCTCTCGCGCCTGTCCGCATCTCTCTCGTCTCAACTGGCCCCGGCACATTGGTGCAATCATGCTGGTCATTTTCCATTGGTAACGGTGGTGTCGTGTCCCGTAGGAAGGTAAGCCAATTGTTTTGCCAGAAATAGCAGTGCGTGCCCTACCCTGTCTCTCGAACTCGGAAGCTACTACACAACATAGGCCGCGGCACAGGCGATCCAGGAGAAGACGGGTCCGGCTGAGGACCGACACGTCGCCTCGATCTGCTGTCCCGCCAATGGGAGCCGGGTCCCGTCTGTCGTGATAAGGTTCGGTGGGGAGGTGAGAGAGAGAGTGGTGGTAGGAGGAGCTTGTGGCCGCGTCCCGCGCTGTACTCGAGTAGTACTACTCCGGTACCACTCTCCACCTCCGCCGCGTACTGCCGCACCGGTGCCGTGAGGTCTCTTTTCTCTTTAGAGCAAGGTTAATAATACAGATTATAAAGAGTTGACATATCATTTAGAGTTAACTTAATAGTCAACACGTACAATAGTAAGTTTTAGATGTATATTATTTTATTAGTAGTTGGTTTACTTTACAATTTCACAAAACGTCTTGAGTCTTGTGCTGCAGCTGGCTATCCATCAAGAGCCGTTTATCTTCTTTTTTCTTTTTTCTTTCCTCCAACTAAATAAGGATATAATATTTTATTTCTTATAGTCTGTTTATGTCACCTTATTATACTTGCTGGTCCGGTGAGCCAGACCCGCGGTGGACAACGTGGCCGTCGAGTGGAGTACTTATTTACTGTACACAGTCCAGCAGATAGTGCATGCTGCACACCCGCCGCTCCTCCTCTCATTGTCCTTCCGTCCGGACGAACGGACGGGCATGTGTCGACGTCTCCAGAACGGCGCGGGATTGCCCACACGGCACCTTATTCTCTCCCGTGAGAGAATGAAAGCAATGTGGCCGTTTCACCTTTCTACATTTTGTAATCTAGTAGTACGAGCATGAGCGGCTGAGCTTCCGGTGAAAGACAAGGCGTTGCTTCGTTCGCGGAAAGATCCATTGAACCACGGGTGTCCGTCCAAACAAATTTTCTATCAAACGTGACGACAGTGAAACACAGCTAGTATATAGGGCCAAGAGGCCGTTTGACGTTTTTGATTTGTACCTATAAAGCACCCAAAGTGACGTGTAATAAACGATGGTCTAGAAAATGTCGCCGATACAGGATGATCGGATGACTACGACGCCTGAAAGGGACGAAATATGCTTGTCCTGCCCACTATTCTTTTGCGAACGTGGAAGCGGAAGTGGTTCGCGGTGCTGATATCGGCGGGCCTCGGAGCATCGACGTCGAGAAGCATCGATAGTTCCATACGACTGGACCACGACACAGACATGTCAACTTGAGTTTCCTGTAGAAAGAAAAACTGTGGCTGTTTAGATTGTGATTATGTTTGTCATATCTTGTCATATTATTTTTGTCATAATTGCCACACTTGCCTTACGTGAGTTGCTTAAATTGTTAGCCACATTTTGAATTTTGCTATACTTTTTGTGTCTATGACATGTGAGGTTTACTACTCATTAAAAAAATACTTGTCTTAGGCGTGGCTAGAATCAAACATCCATCTAACTTGGTTAAACTTGTCTAAGATGAGTTGTGGCAAAGTATGGCAATGTGTGGCTGAGAACCAAATAGCACCTAAGAGTTTGCCGGAAGGACGGCGCAACTTTCGACGGATATGTCAACGACCCACCGCCAACGAGAAGCATGTGTCATGTGTGCACACCCCGGCCATCCAGACCCAGTGATCTTCATTTGCCTAAGAACATTTACATCCGAAACTTTGTAAATCCGATCTTCCAAACAAACAATCATGAATGTAGCGTGTTCGTAGACACTGACTGGTCATGCCTTAAATAATGTATTCTATAATCGGATGTTTAAATCTTATATATCAAATTCATATAAAACCATGCGATTACTATGCGTTGCATTACACACATCGTTTGACTACTCCATCACTACTAACATGTCAGGAACGGCTTTCATTTCTCGGGAACAAATCAGCAAACCAAAATCACATGGGGGTTAGGAGTGCTAGATATTCATGATCATAACAGAGCTCTGCTGATGAAATTTTTTCATAAGTTTTTCAACAAGAAAGATATTCCATGGGTGAACATTATATGAGAGACCTATTATCAAGATCATTTACCAAATGAAAGGACAGTAGGATTTTCTGGTGGAGGACAATTCTCAAACTTCTCCCAACTTTCAAGCAGCACGCATTATGCACAATAGGAATGCGAAACACCATCCTAATTTGGTCTGATAGATGGCAAAATATTACACTACATGATAAACACCATGAGCTGCACGCATATGCTATTAACGGAGATATCACATTAGCACAGGTACACAAGAGTTGAACAACATCTTCTATAGACCTTTATCAATCCAAACATATCAGCAAAATTTTTTTGAGAATGACGGGGGGAAATTCCCCCACCCGTTGTTATATTACTCGAAGGACGTGGCAGTCATACAGTGTTTTCATCGAAGTGATAAAAACAACAAGACAAGTGAAGAAAAAAACACCAATACAACCAGGGACAGGGGACTCGGCTACGCTAAGCCGAGGAAAGGAGTAAGGTGCGGATCGTCAGCAGCTGACGACCTTCACGGTCGCCGAATCGCCTACTCCACACAAGAAGGTCGTCGGACGCCTTCTACAGGACCACAGTCGCGGTGCACCATCGGTTGTTGAAGACCACATCATTTCTGGCCTTCCAGACGTGCCAGAGGAGAACAAGCAGCCCATCACGCCAGCACGGCCGCGAGATAGACGGAGGGGGAGAGGAGTAGAGCACCTCGCTGACGCAGCTCAGGGTGCCCATGTTGAGCCGCCCCTAAACCTCGACAGCTCGAGCACAGTCGATAAACAGGTGAACAGAAGTCTCGTCGGTGCCGCAGGATTCACACGAAGGGGTGGGGGAGTAGCCCTTGGTGTGGAGGTTCACCCGCGTGCTCAGGCGATCGGAGGTGAGGAGACGCGCGAACACCTTGATCTTCGAGGGGAGGCGGGAGGCCAAAATCTCGACGGAGTCGAGGTCGGTACAGCCGTGTAGGGAGAGCACATGGTAGACCGGGTCTCCGAGCCTCAGGCTATGAAGCGCCGATCAGGGCGAGGGGAGAGGCATACAGAGCGGAGAAACCCCCGCACCGCCTCTAGCTCCCTCGCTGCCACAACCGACACCCGCGGCTGAAGGATGCATGGTCTTACACATGGAATGGTAACCAATACTCAGCTAGAAAGATGTACAAGAGAATCATTCCCCCAACAAAGAACACAACATTTTTAAGCTTATATGGAAGTCAACGTGCAGACCAAGACATATTGTTTTCTTGTGGTTATTGTTGCATGATATAGTGAGCACAAGAAATATGTTACATAGGAGAAGTATGTATCTTGAGGACTATAATTGTGCACTATGCTTATAGCATCTCTAGCAGACCCCATACAGTGGCCCGACCCGCAAAGTAACCGCCAAAATACGGGTCCGCGCGACAAAAGCTGCCCGATCAGACCCCTCAAAAGCGTTGGACCCATAAAAAAATTGTGGGGCGCGGTAAAACTACCACCCCAACCCGCGAAAGCATAGGTTCCCCGCCTCACCCCGTCGATGCCCTGTATATAGCGAGAGCGGTTGGTGGGGGGGGACATTTGAGCCCGCGCTTTTCCCCACCCACCGCCGACGGGCCTGTAGGAGATATGCCCTAGAGGCAGTAATAACAGTTATTTTATATCTCCAAGTTTGTAATGAAAGTTTATGTTCCATGCTATAACTGCAATGATTCTCGAGTCTACAATAACCACGAGGCTTGGAGGGAAACTCATGTGCACGTGTGGTATAATAAACGGTAAATTGAATTCCTAGTCTAGCCTCTAAGACTGGCTCAAGTATTGCATGATGATCCTATTTTCCTGATCATGGGCATGGCTATGCCGGCAATTTTGAGGGCACGATGTTGGTAGAACACTTGTGTTGAATCGATCCGAATTGATGTTATGCTATGAGATACATTCGTCACAAGTTAATGGTTAATAACACAGAGATGGTTAACGTTTGCATAATTCCTTAGACCATGAGAGTATCGAGTTTCTTCATGCTTGCTTCATGAACTTTGGGGTTTGTTAAACGTCATCCATAAATGGCTGGCTATTACGGCGGCTTACGGGTTCATGGAAAAGTATGTCAAGTAACTTGATAGCTCAAGATTGGGATTTGCTCCTTCGACGATGGAGAGATATCTCTGGGCCCTCTCGGTGTTACGGTATCCATCATTGTCTGGCCAGACAATTTGTTATTTGATCACGGAGATGCCGGAACACGGGAACGAGAAAAGAGAACAATACCGGCAACGAGGTAACTAGCATAGTGGACAAGTTGTTGATCCACGGGGATGCCAACATGTCTCACCTTGGGTATTTGTAACATATCGCGACAGGAATAGCACACGGCAACTGGAGGTTCACTCGAATATTCATTCGTGTGGGTATAGGGGTCAATATGGGTGTCCATGGCTCCGATGTTGATCATTGATCGGAAGGGGTTCCGGGTCATGTCTATGCTTCACCGAACCTATAGGTTCACATGCTTAAGGGTCATCTATCTGCTGAATACTAGAGAGGAAGTCTGAGAGAAAATCACCGAAAAAGTTTCGGACACTGGAAAAGTTCCGGACACCGGAAAAGTTACGTAGAGAGAACACCGAAATAGTTTCGGTAAAACTGAAAAGTTGTTTCAGGGGATACCATTAAGTCAAATTGGTTTCGGCACATGCCTGATAATTCTTGGAGGGTGACAGAATCATTCTGGAAACTTCTGAGAATTTTCCGGAAGAAAAACCAGAAATGTTCCGGAGCTGCCGGAACCGCTTCAGATGCTTTTCGCAGATGAAAATCACTAATCCGGAATTGTTCCGGATCGCATTGAAAATTATTTTAGTGGGGTACTGGAAATGTTCTAAGCTCACATACATATTTTCAGTTCGACCGGACGCTGAAAAATGTCGTCGTGAATAGTGAAAGTGCTTTTGGGGAGAAAATATCTCGTGAATAGTGGAAACGCTATTATGAATAGTGGGAAACACTACTAGGAGAAAATACCTCATGACTAGTGAAAACACTATTACGAAAAAAGTGGAAAACACTACTGTGAATAGTGGGAAACACTATTTATGAATAGTGGAATCACTATTATGAATAGTGAAAATATCTCAGGGCATTTTGGTATTTTTACCACAGTCTCTCACCCTATAAATAGGGGTGAGGAGGCATCCCAAAAACTCATCCTTGTGCTCTCATACACATGTTTTGCTTTGTAAGCTCTCTCTCTCCCTCCCACGAGAAGAGTCTTTCATAGAGCCGAAAGGCTGTCTGGGTTCCGGTAGGAACTAGTTCTGGACGGCGAAGCCCTGCCGGATAGATGACACCGTATGTGTGCAATCCCGTAGTGAGGTCGTAGTTTCAATCTTTTTCCCGAGGGGCTGTTCGTGTGTCCTCCCATAGGGCTGTCCGAGTCTCCGTTCGAGTTTCAAGGGTCCTCCCGTAGGGCTGTCCGAGTCTCCGTTCGAGTTTCGTGCGTCCTCCCGAAGGGCTGTCCACGACATCGTCCGGGGGACTGTCCGACCGCCTCCCAAAGGACTGTCCGACGACGGAGTACATCCTCGCGGTTGGGAGGTTGTAAAATCCTAGCTGCGGGGATCTGCACCAATGATCTCCACCGACTCTTCTTCCGCTATGCTTCGAGTCGGTACGAATCAGATCAAACCTTGTATGCAGTCTCCATAGTGGTCCTGGGCATGCTCGCTATACCAGAATTTTTTGTTTTTTGTTGCGTTCCTCAACAGGGCTGCCACCTACGATTCCGACCACCAGCCACCGGGATCCACGCGGGCTGGATGCCACACTTTCAAGATCGACCTCCGCCACTTACTACTGCCTCGGCTGGCCGGAAAGGAGCAGATCCGCGGTTGTTTGTCGCGAAGGCCGGATTTGGCGATTCCGGTCACCGGCGGTTGCGCGAAGCCATGGATTGGTCGGGGAGCAACCCGCACAACCCCGGCAAAGCTCCAGCGCCACATGTAGGTGTTGGTTCGCCATCTAGCCATTGTCGCCGGCTTGCTCGCAAGGACTCGACCAGCCATCGCTCGGGCTCGGATCTCGCTCAGTGGCTCACCGGCTCGCCGATGCCTCTAATATCGTGCGACGATTGCAAGCACACAATGGTGCGGCTAATATCTACCACGCCGTAACATCCCGAATGGGTATTCTTCAAATGCAAAAAGGACGGGGTATGTTCTTGTTTTCATTCGGTTTTGTCAACCTATTCGGATCAATTTTGGTAGCTTATTGTGAGATGATCATGTGTAGGAAGGTGGATGCTCATTTTGGTATTGGTAAGAAGAATACATTGATTTATTGATAGGAAGAAGCTTAATAGATTTTCGTGCACTCCTTTGTAGAATTGAGGCTAATGATGCGGTTGCATGTGCAATCAGAGAAGAAACTAGAGCGGGAGCAACGTCTACTTCTTTTGAATCAAAGAATGAAGAATGCAAGATCAAGAATCCATAGATCAACAATGAATGCATCAAGAAGACACTAATCCAACTTACGCGGGTAGTTATGGAAGTTGGATGTCTTCTAAAATGCCTAATTGTGATTCTTGTTTTCTTTGGTTTTGCTATTCTATCAAAGATTTGGTGAATTATAATGTATCCAATGCCTTTGAAGAAAATAAAGAAGCAATGAAAATTTGTTTTCATGCTAGAAATTGAAATGCAAATTACTGTTTTGCGGGCCGGCACGGGCTGCTGCGGAGCAGACCCCGCATAGCGGACCCGTAAAAAAGCATATTTGTATCATTTTTTGCGGGTCCTCTATGCGGGGTCTGCTCCGCAGCAGCCCGCACCGGCCCGCGAAACCGTTTACCTGTGAACTATAAACGAGTTTTGCGGGTCGGCGATATGTGGGGTCTGCTAGAGATGCTCTTAGAAGCTACAGAAGAAACCATTAATCACTTGTTCTCAGACTGTCAATTTGCATTATCCTGTTGGTCTTCTATCAGCCCTTCCAAAATCAGAGGCATTTCTGTCTATCGTGAGATCCTATTCACAATGGAACAATTACCCACATGTATTGCAATGGAAATTGTAATCATGGGATGCTGGAGCATTTGGTGACTCAGGAATGACATAATATTCAGAAGATCACCTAAAGCACTAAACATGTGGAAATACTATTTGAAAGAAGGATTACAGATGGCACAGATTAGAACAAAGCAAAGTAAAGCAGACAAGATCAGCATCTGGATATAACAGAATTTGTAACTTAATTTTAATGTTTGAGAGAACAGGCATTGGGTAACCTGATTGTAAGATACATTTCTATTTATTTTATGCTTTGATTAATAGAAAATCACCATAGAACAATTGTTCTACGGTTTCATCTAAAAAACATGCCATCGGACTATAAAAATTTGGCATGTTTGGCTATGGTGGAGATCATCCACGACTATGCTTGTCCTTCCTCAAGCCCTTGCCGACCTTCACGCAGAAGTACTTGTCCAAGACGTGATATAGATCGAGCCGGATTTGTTCATCGATGGGGTTGTCCTAGCCATCGCTAACCTCCTTCTCCTCCCTCGGTTACAATCTGGCCATTTCATGGACCACACGATTCTACTCTCGAGCGAGGGCGAGTGTGCTCCTCCACTACCATTTCTTTAAAATGCGTGTGCAGATGGCTTCCTCCTTTGCGGCCACCCGCACTGCCTCCGTTGTTGCCATTTCCTCTGCAATACGGGCCTCGGAGGCCCCTATCCTCTTCTTACCAGATCGGGCAGCCCGTTCCCGGTGGGACTCAAAGTCTGTTAGCCCGGTGATGGGCAAGGAGAGATTTTTCAACCGCCAGGACCGCGATGATCCAGCCCCGGAGGACCCGAGCACACGTTGAGCCGATGCTATGGAGTCCTACCGGACAGATCATGTCATCGCCGGGCACTATCTTCGTGGGAGCGACAGAGTGCAATGTGGACCGCCATTAACTCCTCCATCTCGCAGCAAACGACACCCCAGTCGACGGATCCGGACTGGTCGGAGTCAGGCCCATTTCCCTCCATGTTGGAGAAGCTCGCAGATCACCAGAGGTGAGCTTTGGTGACGGGTGGGAGTGGAGTGAAGTGTCTAGGGTTTGGTCCAACGCACAGATGGGGACGAATATGCAGGGTCGCAGCACGGGCTAGGACAACATGGCGGGCCCAGGAACCCTCATATACGCCCATATTTGGGATGGATAGAGGTGCGGTTAGCCCGGGCGTTTGAGGCGCCTGACTGGGTTTTGTGACATTTCAGTGATCGGGCGGCATGTTCGGATGTTTGACACTGGTATGAGGGGTCCGGTTGTAGATGCTCTAAGCACATCTATAAAGTGGAACCTTAAATCATCCGCAAACAACGCAGTTTAGACATGTTTAAAGTCAACTCCAATGCACGATCTTAAACAAACGTCCATTTTGTTCGAATTTTGTTTGTTGGAATAAGCGTCTAGTGGTCGTATGCATACATGAAATTAGTCTTTCCTCACAACCAGATGACTTAAACATTGGACATAGCCTTTGACACGTCCATTTTGCATCATGATTTCCAATTAATATTTATATTATTTTTTGCATTATTCCACTTTATGTTACTAAAAGCACATTTTCTCCCTTGGTGGTTTGGTAATGAATAACAACATACTCCCTCCTTTCCGGTTTAATGGGCTCATCTCAAAATTTTAGTTTTTCCATTTTATAAGTCTCAATTTGATTCCCCAACATATGTGCTGATTTCAAGGTGCAATAAATTGTTGCATGCAAAAATTTAGAGAAAATTGACAAATACATGTTAAAGTTTTTGTTCATGCATGCATGCATTGGTAAACAACAACCTTTTGAGTAAAACGAGCACATTAATTAAGTATTTTTGCAAACTACAAAACTATTCCACCACTCATCGTCTACCTTGGTTTGTGAGATTTTTGATTTGAGCCCTATAAACCAGAAAGGAGGTAGTATATCTCATTGGACTAATGTTTCCACTAAGTATATTTCAAGAAAAGTTCAATGATGGATTGGCAAAAGGATTGTAGAGAGACCCCTAGGTGCAAGGAATAGGATTGGCAAAGCTTCAAGCAAGGGGACTCTACATTTTACCTTCTAAGAAATCACTTTGAGTCCATATGAAAGCCAATACTATTAAAAGGGGGTAAGGTACTGTTGGTGAACAAAATGCTCCACGTGCACAAGTGATAGTCACCAAAAACGCTCATAAGCTCTTCCACAAAAGTCTATCAAAGCCTATCATGAAAATTGATGCTACCAATATTTCCCACTCGGTCCTACCGATTTCCACCTCAGACAGACCCCTGCCAAACCCTAGGTCTTCAGTACAACCGATTCTGCATCGGTGCCGCCGAGATCAGTTTGCCAACTCTCTGTTACCTTATTTCTTAAAATCGGATTTTTCGAGATTTTGGATCACTGTCACCGAGTTGTGAAATATGACCGTTGGTCACCTTATCGGTACTGTCGAGTTTTATGTATCAGTCTCCCCGAGATTCAAAAGTTGCTACCTTTGGAGAAACTTGGTACCATCAAGTTTTATACTTCGGTGTCACCGAGTTCATCTTGCCATCGAGTTCATCTTGCCAACTTTTTGTTACCTCGTTTCTTAAAATCAGAATTTCCGGGATTTTGGATTGGCATCACCGAGTTGTGAAATCTGACCGTTGGTCACCTTATTGGTACTCCCGAGTTTTATGTATAGGTCTCACCAAGATTCAAAAGTTGCTACCTTTGAAGCAACTCGGTACCATCGAGTTTTATACTTCGGTGTCACCGAGTTGGTCACTTTAGGTGTAACGGTTGTATTTTTGGAGATGCCTATATATACCCCTCCACTACCACTCACTCCACAAGAAAAGCACTTGGAACAGATCCCCATTTATCCCATCAGATTTTCTGAGAGAGAGCCGCCTACTCATGTGTTGAGATCAAGCCATTCCATTCCATCCATATGAATCTTGATCTCTAGCCTCCCCAAGTTGCTTTCCACCCAATAAATTTCTTCCATCAAAGCCAAATCTATGAGAGAGGATTGAGTGTTGAGGAGTCTATCATCTTGAAGCACAAGAGCAAGGAGTTCATCGACATTATCGAGCCTATTACCTTTTGGAGGGTGGTGCCTCCTAGATTGGTTAGGTGTTGCTTGGGAGCCTCCTACTTCGTGCCGTGGAGTGAACCAGAAAGTTTTTAAGGGCAAGGAGATTACCTATTTCGTGAATATCTACCCCGAGTTAGGCTAGTCCTCCATGGACGTAGGCCATCATGGTATAGACAAGGTTGCTTTTTGTGGAACCCTCCGTGGGTAGATCCCTCAGTGGACTCTTGAGACCATTACCCTCCACGGGTTGAAGTCTCCATAAATGTGTACGTACGATATCACCACCTAACGGAACCATGGGAAAAATCTTCGTGTCTCCAAATTGCGTTTGATCTCCCTCCCTATCCTCTATTACATATGCTTGTCCTTACTTTCTGCTGCTATACTCTTAGACATACATGTGTAGGGTGTGTTTGACTTGCTATCATTTATAAAATCTGCCAACACTTAAAATTGGGAAAAGGTAAAAAAAATATTTGGTCAAGTAGTACAATCACCCCCCTCTAGAGAAACTTTCAATCCTACAAGTGGTATCAGAGATTTGGTTTCCATTGCATTGGTTTCACAATCTAGGAGAGTATGGCATCTAGCAAGGGAAATTATCATCGTAGAGGTCCGTACTTTGATGGCACAAATTTTGCTAGTTGGAAGCACAAAATGAAAATGCATATTATTTGTCATAACCCCGCCGTTTGGGCTATTGTTCGTGTTGGATTGCAAGGTGAATTCTTTGCTGATGGAAGGGAACTAGATCGTGAAGCGACCGTGAATGAATTGAAGAAGTTGCAATACGACGCTCAAGCATGTGACATTCTATTCAACTGCCTACGCCCTGAAAAATTCAATAAAGTCATCCTTCTTGAGAATGCCAAGGAGATTTGGGACACTTTGGTTGATATGCACGAAGGTACCAAATCCGTGAGAGAATCCAAGTTGGATGTACTTTAGAGTCAGCTTGACAAGTTCAAGATGAAGGATGGCGAAGGAGTCGCAGAGATGTACTCTAGGCTAGCTCTCATCACCAATGAGAATTTGAGCTTAGGAAGCGAAGAAATGACCAACAAATTCATCATCAAGAAGATACTTAGAGCTTTCGATGAGAGATACGACACAGTGTGCACATTGATCCAAATGATGCCCAACTACAAAAATCTCAAGCCTACAGAAATGATTGGAAGGATTGTTGCTCATGAGATGACACTCAAAGACAAGGAAGAGCTTCACAACAAGTCTAGTGGTGCTTACAAAGCTACAAGTGATGCTCCCAATACTTCAAGCGACAACCTTGTCACCAATGAAGAGATAAGCCTCATGGTCACGAAATTCAAAAAGTTATACAAGAATAGAGGCAAACACTGAAGCTCCAACTCAAGATATGAAGATAAGCATTCGTCAAGTCGTGACCAAAACTACTACAATTGTGGGAAGCACGGACACTACTCCAATGAGTGTATGGTACCTACAAAATAAAAGAAGAGTCACCAAGAAGATGAAGCTCAAGAGATGAGTCACCTCGAAGAGAGAGAAGCAGTAGAGATGATCGTTATGAACGAAGACCCTCAAGGAGAAGTAGGGACTCGGAGTAGAAGTACAAGTACACCAAGATCTACTCAAGAAGAAGACATCAATCTCATATTGGTGAATGGTTTTTCGGCTCCGAATCGACACCACTCCAAGCGAAGCTATCACTCCAACTCCGACTATAGTCAAGATGAAGGTGTTTCCGGACTTGCACTAGTAACTAGCAACTCCTACGACATATTTGATTTACCAAATGAAGGGAGTGGAAGTTGCTTCATGGCTAAAGGCCCCAAGGTACCACACCCCGAGTATCTTGATTTCAGTAGTGACGAGGATGGATTTCTAGGAGATGATGAATTGCTATTTGACAAATCTAGTGATATTAGTCAAAATGAACTTGTTAGTAATCACTCTAGTCAAATATAAGTCGTGTGATGATGATAAGTTGTAAATAGAACGACTAACTCAAGAACTAAACACTCTTAAGTTAGCCCACGAGTCTACTCTACAAGATCATAGAGAGCTTGAAAGGACACATGAGAAGCTCCGCTTCGAGAAGCTCAATTTGGAGCAAGAGCATGAATTCTTCAAAGCTATCAATGACGATCTTCGAAAGAAGACTTCCTCTTATCTAGCCAAACGACTTATCTTGTCTACATTCGTTCCACAAGTTAAGGCTAATAAAACTAGCAACAAAGGCAAGAAAGGTTCTTCAACTAGTAGCAATAAAAATGATAAATCCAATGATATTGCTTCTAGTAGTTCTATTGATCCCACTAACACTTCTCTTAGCCAAGCTACACTTGAGCAAGAAAATGAACTTGTGAAAGAGATTATAGAGAAAGGTATCTACAAGAGTCTCGTCGGGTGTAAGAAATTTGAGGAAATTGTACGCAAGCACGGAGGATACCGGAAGAACCATCGCATTGGCTACTTCAACACTAATGGAGTTGAATGGGAAGAAGGTCAATACCCCAAGACCAAGTTTGTTCCTCAAAGGGAGAAGTATGAACATAATCTTCCCAAGGGAACAAAAGCTCAAGATGACCTTCCACCACAAGACCACAGTCTCAAGGGCAAGGACAAGATTCAAGAGGACATTGACTCATATGAAGATGAATCCCAAACTTTGGTGAAGTGGGATCCCAAGGCTACTTCAAACTCAACTTATACAAGTGCCACTTCAACACTAAGGATCCCCATCAACTTGAGGTGGGTCCCCAAGAAGAAAAACTAGATAAGTTCTTAAGGGGTGACTCCGCCTATGAAATTCACTCACATTCATTTTTGGCAAGAACTAGTTGCAATCAACATCAACACCATGCAATAGTTCAAGGAGTCACACATTCCCTCAAAGGTAAGCAAGGGACAAGGCAATCAACAAATCCATGGACATCATCATGTATGCTTTGCACTCCATGTCCATAGATATCCTTGTGTTTGTCTCTTGTGTGTTGTGACTAACCCGTGTAGGTGAGAGGAGTAAGAAACAACAAGGATGATCCCAACTCATGGGGGTCTTCATCAACTTTGAGCATCCATCACCACTTCATCTACATGAAGTCTTCATAGACAAAAGCCAAGGTTAGCTTATCCCTCTCAAGGTGGGATGTCCCATCAAGGGGGGGGGGGGGGGGATTTACTCTAAGACTTGAGTCAAAGCATCTCATAGCATGTGACAACATTAACAAACTTTTTGTAAAAGTGGTAACCCCACTCGTGCTTAAACGACGAGTATGACCTATGATCAAGTATTCTTACTTGGCTCCTAAGTCAATATACTCATATATAGATGACTATGTCATCGCCAAAATGCTTGATAGATGCTAGTATGTATGTGCATGTTTGGCATGATTTCATTTGACATCTTATTGTGTGAGCATGTTGGTCTGAATTTCTTTATCCATTCAAGGACATCCAATTGTTGCTATTTCGACTTTGATTTTCTTTTGCCAATTGGATGGACAAGAATGCCCAGGACCCCTTGATACGTCTCCAACGTATCTATAATTTTTTATGATGGCATGCTATTATATTATATGTTTTGGATGTTTTATATGCATTAATATAATATTTTATATTATTTTTGGGACTAACCTATTAATTTAGAGCCAAGTGTCAGTTTCTGTTTTTTTCTTGTTTTTGAATTTTGCAGATATGGAATATTAAACAGAGTCCAAACGGAATAAAACCTTCAGAAGGAATTTTTCTCAAAGGAAACAAGTCATCCAAGCTTAGAGTGCACGTCAGGGGAGGTGCCAAGGCGCCACAAGCCTGCTAGGCGCGCCCCGTGGCCATGCCTAGCAGGCTTGTCACCTCCTGGCAGGTCTCCTAACCCTAATTCTTGGCCTATAAATACCCGAATATTCCCCCAACATTAGAACAAGCCACGAAAATACTTTTCCATCGCCGGAAGCCTTCGTTCCCAAGAGATCCAATCTTGGAGCCTTCTCCGGTAATCTGCTGGAGGGGGAATCAATAACGAAGGGCATCTACATCAACTCCATTGCCCCTCCGATATGTTTGAGTAGTCCACCACAGACCTACGGGTCCATATATAGTAGCTAGATGGATTCTTCTCTCTCTTTGATCTTCAATACCATGTTCTTCATGATCTTCATGGAGATCTATCCGATGTAATCTTCTTTTGTGGTGTGTTTGTCAAGATCCGATGAATTATGAGTTTATGTTCAGATTATCCATGAATCTTATTTGAATCTCCTCTAATTTCTTATATGCATGATTTCATATCCTTGTAAGTCTCTTCTAGTTATTGGTTTGGTTTGGCCAACTAGATTGGTAATTCTTGCAATGGGAGAAGTGCTTGGTTTTGGGTTCAATCTTGCGGTGTCCTCACCCAGTGACAAAGTAGGGAAAGCAAGGAATGTATTGTATTGTTACCATCAAGGGTAACAAGATGGGGTTTTCATCATATTGCTTGAGTTTATCCCTCTACATCATGTCATCTTTTTTAATGTGTTACTCTGTTCTTCATGAACTTAATACTCTAGATGCAGGCAGGAGTCGGTCGATGTGTGGAGTAATAGTAGTAGATGCAGAATCATTTCGGTCTACTTGTCATGGACGTCATGCTCATATGCATGATCATTTCCTTGGATAACTACATGATTATTTGCTTTTCTATCAATTGCTTGACAGTAATTTGTTTACCCACCATGATATTTGCCTTCAAGAGAGAAGCCTCTAGTGAAATCTATGGCCCTCGGGTCTATTTTCCATCATATATTTCAGATCTATTCTTGCTGCATTTATTTACCTCTTACTTTCCACACTCGTTACATCTATCTCTATCGGATCTATTCCTTGCAAATAATCGTGAAGGGATTGACAACCCCTTTATAGCGTTGGGTGCAAGAGTTTTATTATTTCTGTAGGTGCATCCATTGGTGACTTGCTTGTTCCTCCTACTGGATTGATACCATGGTTCTCAAAAACTATGGGAAATACTTATCTACTTCACTGCATCACCCTTTCCTCTTCAAGGGAAAACCAACGCATGCTCAAGAGGTAGCAAGAAGGATTTCTGGCGCCGTTGTCGGGGAGGATACAGATCAAGCCTACCAAGTACCCATCACAAACTCATCTCTTGCATTTACTTTATTTTCCATTTCCCTCTCGTTTTCCTCTCCCCCACTTCTAAAACAATTTGAAGAAAATACCAAAAAGATTTTCCTTTTTATTCGCCCTCTTTCGCTTGCCTTTCGTTTGCTTGAACTCATGGCTAGTCTTACTACTATAACTAATACTACCGAGTATGAGGTTCTTAATTTCAAGCAAAGGGAGGGAGAAAACTTAAAGGATATTTGGTATAGAATTTCCAACTCTCAAAATAGATCTATTTGTAAGCAATCTACCACCATTCTCCTTCGCAATTTTTACGTGGGCATCACTCCTTGGAATAGATATGTTCTAGATACCATCATGGGAGGGATTTTTTTGGGAAGTCATACCTTTGACTGCTATAGTGTTTTGATAAATTTGTTTGGATCAGCCCCAATCATGGCTAATGGGACTATTTTAACTTTGAAACATGTGATGCAAAGGCTTGATATTATTTAAAAAAGGGTTGCTACGGTTGAGCTCATTGAAAACTTGGATAAAAATATTCATAATCACATTATTCAATATGGATCTAAAGTAGGAGTTACCTTAAAAAATCTTAAAGAAAAGGAACCCATAGTTAATGAAAAATTGGAACAAGATTCCTCTAGAATTGGCAAGCTAGAGGACATTATTACCAACTTGGGATCCACTTTTGCTTTAGTACAAATCCCTCCAACTCCTTCGCCTCCTAGAGCTGCCAAGTTTGTTTATGTTCCTAAAAATAAGGGTGAAACTTCTAGTAAAGATGAAGATCTTACGACGATAAGTATTCACCCCAACTTTCTCAATATTATTAAGGAACCAATTGCCACCATTGAATCTCTTGATTTTTTACCTAGGAGTATTATCATTGATAGGAACAACGGGCCTCCTAGGACTTATAAGTGTGCAATTGAGGAGTTACATACCAAAGATGACAATACCTAGATCTGTCGCGTTTTGCCTAGCTAGGGGCATTAAACAATAGCGCTTGTTGGGAGGCAACCCAATTTTATTTTTGTGTTCTGTGTTTGCTTCTGTTTTCAAGTGTTTCCCACATTACTACTTATGTAGTAATTGTGTTTTGGTGTTTTAATTAGTGCTTGAGCCAAGTAAAACCTTTAGGGTGATCTATGGTAGTTGGCGATTTGCTCTTGCTGAAAAACAGAAACTTTTGTGCTCAATCCAGGAATTTTCCAATTATTTCAGAGCGTAGAATTGATGTGAAATTTTTTCACACGATTGATATATATATTTACCAGTTTTACTAATTTTTCATAATTGTTTGAGTTACATAAGTATACGAAGTTTTCAATTTTCTACAGGCTGTTTTGTTTTTGACACATTCTGTTTTCTTTGGGTTGTTTGCCTATTTTGTTGAATCTATGGGTTGTATCATGTGGTATGAGCCTTGGAGAAGTTAGATTATAGTAGGCATAACACCAACATAAATAAATAATGAGTTCACAACATTACCTAAAGTGGTGATTTATTTTCTTATACTAACGGATCTCACGAGTTTTCTGTTAAGTTAAGTGTTGTGAAGTTTTCAACTTTTGGGTAAAGATTGGATGGACTATGGAATAAGGAGTGGCAAGGGCCTAAGCTTGGGGATTACCAAGGCACCCCAAGTCATATTAAAGTATGCCAAAAATCCTAAGCTTGGGGATGCCCCGGAAGGCATCCCCTCTTTCGTCTTCAATCCATCGGTAAATTTACTTGAGGCTATATTTTTATTCACCACATGATATGTGTTTTTGTTGGAGCGTCTTGTATGATATGAGTATTCGCTTGTTAGTTTGCCACAATCATCCTTGCTGCACACATCTTTTGAGAGAGACACGCTGAATCATTAATTTTTTAGAATACTCTATGTGCTTCACTTATATCTTTTCAGTTGGGCAATCTTGCTCTATATGCTTCACTTATATCTTGTAGAGCACAATAGTATTTTCGGTTTATAGAAATACTTGAAGTCTCATACCTCACTTATAATATTTTGGGAGTTTCTAAAAACAGCATGGTAATTGGTCTAGGTTGTGAATTTAGTCCTAATATGACAGGCATCCAAAAGGGATATAATAAAAACTTCCATATTAAGTGCATTGAGTATTTATGAGAAGTTCGATTCCTTGCATAAAGTTTTGAGATATAAAGATGGTAATGTTAATAGACATGTTAGGAACTAAATTGTGATTTGGTAAAAATACTTGTGTAAAGGTTTGTGATTCCCGTAGCATACAGGTATGGTGAACCGCTATGTAAAGAAGTCGGAGCAAGACTTGTTTATAGATTGTCGACCTTTGTGTGAGGGTCGGGGGCGCGCGATAGTTAACTCCTACCAACCTCCTCCCTAGGAGCATGCGTTTAATGCTTTGCTTCAATGACTAATAGACTTTTGCAATAAGTATGTGAGTTCTTTATGACTCATGTTGAGACCATGGATTATACGCACTCTCACCCTTCCACTTTTTCCAGCCTTTCTAGTACCGCGCAACTTTCGTCGGTGCAACAAACACCTTCCTCAAAACAGCCATTCCGAGATATATTGCCATGCAACTTCCATTGTTTCCTTTTATGACATGCACACCATCACTTCCATATTGCATATAGAGTCATATTTTATCATAGGTATCGAGTTGTAATTTTCCTTTTGAGTTGTAAGTAAATAAAAATGTGATGATTTTCATTATAGGGCATGTCTCATGTGAGGAAAGGATGATGGAAGTTATGATTCCCTTATTAGTAGGGATGAGAGTCTGGACTTTATGAAAAATAAAAGAGGCCAGCGAAGCCCAAATAAAAATAGAAATGAAGAAAAGAGGCCTTAGAAGCCCAACAAAAAAATGAGAGCAAAGAGAGAAGGGACATTGCTACTACCTTTTGCCACACTTGTGCTTCAAAGTAGCACCATGATCTTCATGTTAGAGGGTCTCCTATTTTGTCACTTTCATATAACTAGTGGAATTTTTCTTTATAAAACTTGGATTGTATATTCTGATGATGGGCTTCCTCAAATTGCCCTAGGTCTTCATGAGCAAGCAAGTTGGATGCACCCCCACTTAGTTTTTTTTGAGCTTTCATACACTTATAGCTCTAGTGCACCCATTGCATGGCAATCCCTACTCACTCACATTGATATCTATTGATGGGCAACTCCATAGCCCGTCGATACGCCTAGTTGATGTGAGACTATCTTCTCCCTTTTCATTGACAACCTCCACCATATTCTATTCCACCTATAGTGCTATATCCATCGCTCGCGCTCATGTATTGCGTGAGAGTTGAAAAAGTTTGAGAAAATGGATGTGAAAACAATTGCTTGACTTTTCATCGGGGTTGTGCATGATGTAAATACTTTGTGTGGGGAAGATGGAGCATAGCCAGACCATATGATATTGTAGGGAAAACTTTCTTTTGCCATTATGTTTTGAAGAGATACAATTGCTTTGCTAGTATGCTTGAAATGTTATTGTTTCTATATCAATATTAAGCTTTTGTTTTGAATCTTATGGATCTGAATATTCATGCCACAATAAAGAATATTACTTGGATAAATATGTTAGGTAGCACTCCACATCAAAAGTTCTATTTTTATCATTTACCTACTCGAGGACGAGCAGGAATTAAGCTTGGGGATGTTGATACGTCTCCAACGTATCTATAATTTTTTATGATGGCATGCTATTATATTATCTGTTTTGGATGTTTTATATGCATTAATATGCTATTTTATATTATTTTGGGACTAACCTATTAATCTAGAGCCAAGTGTGAGTTTCTGTTTTTTCCTTGTTTTTTGAGTTTTGCAGATTGATGTCGCTTGAAGCTACGTCGGTATTTCCCCAAAGAGGAAGGGATGATACAGCACAACGGCGGTAGGTATTTCCCTCAGATAGGAAACGAAGGTTATCGAACCAGTAGGAGAATCAAGCAACACAATGTAAACAACCCCTGCACACAAATAACAAATACCCGTAACTCGACAAGTTAAAGGGGTTGTCAATCCCTTTCGGGTAACGGCGCAAGAAAGGCACGTGGACGGGAGAAAGTTGTAAATGTTGATAGATCGAGCGCCAAATAAAATAAAGTGCAGCAAGGTATTTTTAGGTTTTTTGAAATATAGATCTGAAAATAAATGCAAGAGAAAAGTAGACCGCAAAGGCAAATAATATGAGAAAGAGACCCAGGGGCCGTAGGTTTCACTAGTGGCTTCTCTCGAGAAAAATAGCAAACGGTGGGTGAACAAATTACTATTGGACAATTGATAGAACTTAAAATACTCATGACGATATCCAGGCAATGATCATTACATAGGCATCACGTCTAAGATTAGTAGACCCACTCCTGCCTGCATCTACTACTATTACTCCACACATCAACCGCTATCCAGCATGTATCCAGTGTATTAAGTTCATGGAGAAACGAAGTAATGCAATAAGAATGGTGACATGATGTAGAAAAGATCTATCGATGTAGAGATAGACCCCATCGTTTTATCCTTAGTAGCAACGATACATACGTGTCGTTTCCCTTTCTATCACTGGGATCAAGCACCGTAAGATCGAACCGACTACAAAGCACCTCTTCCCATTGCAAGATAAATACATCAAGTTGGACAAACAAAACCCAAATATCGAAGAAGAAATACGATGATATAAGAAATCATGCATATAAGAGATCAAAGAAACTCAAATAACTTTCATGGATATAAAAAGATAGATCTGATCATAAACTCAAAGTTCATCGATCCCAACAAACACACCGCAAAAGAGTTACATCATATGGATCTCCAATAGACCATTGTATTGAGAATTTAGCGAGAGAGATAAAGCCATCTAGCTACTAACTACGGACCCAAAGGTCTACAAAGAACTACTCACGCATCATCGGAGAGGCACCAATGGAGGTGGTGAACCCCATCCGAGATGGTGTCTAGATTGGATCTGGTGGTTCTGGAGTCTGCGGTGGCTGGATGAATATTTCGTTTGTTACCATAGGGTTTCTGGATATTGGGGTATTTATAGAGCAAAGAGGCGGTCCGGGGGGCACCCGAGGTGGGCACAACCCACCAGGGCGCGCCTAGGCCTCCTGGCGCGCCCTGGTGGGTTGTGCGTCCCTCGGGGCACCCCCTAGGCGCAGCCAGGGCCCGTTGTGTTCCTTCTGGCCCATAAAAAATCCTCGTGAAGTTTTGTGGTATTTGGACTTCGTCTGGTATTGATTTTCTGTGATGTAAAAAACATGGAAAAATAGCAACTGGCACTTGGCACTATGTCAATAGGTTAGTACAAAAAATGATATAAAATGACTATAAAATGATTATAAAACATCCAAGATTGATAATATAACATCATGGAACAATCAAAAATTATAGATACGACCCACAAGTATAGGAGATCAATTGTAGCTCTTTTCGATAAGTAAGAGTGTCAAACCCAACGAGGAGCAGAAGGAAATGACAAGTAGTTTTCAGTAAGGTAATGTCTGCAAGTGCTGAAATTGTAAGTAGCGAAGTAGTTTCATAGCAAGATAATTTCTAATGAGCAAGTAACGAATATAGTAACAAAAGTACAGCAAGGTAGCCCAATCCTTTTGAGGCAAAGGACATGCCAAAACGGTCTCTTATGATAAGCAAAGCTTTCTTGTAACATCCAAAATTTGGGAATGTTATATTTCAATAGAATGATAGATTGTTTGATTGAGTGATTGAAAATTTGAGTGAAAATTTGAAACTTTTAAAAACTTTTGAATGAGAGGGAATGACATGACTTTCCCTTTTTGCTTTTGAATTCAAAATTCATCCAACTCCAAATCAGTGAGAGATGATGACATGAATCCTTCATAATAAAACATTTGAAAAGTGAATTTGAAAACTATTTGAAATCTTTCTGTTACGGAGTTCATTTCATATTTGGTTCCATTTTAAAGTTTGAAAGAATTCAAATTCCCTTGACAGAATTTTGAGACGAGTAATATTACACTCCAAACCATGGGCCATTTGAATCTTATTTGAATTTATAAAACTTATAAAACTATTTTTGAAATATTTCATATTAGGTTTCAAAGCCGTTTTAAAAATTGGTTTAAAACATTTATTTTTCTCCAAAAATCAAATATATGGAAAATAGGGTAAAATGATTCCCTTGAGTATAAAAATGGAGATAAATGAATTTGAAGCCATTTTGATATTTTTAAAATGTTTCATTTGCCTTTTATCTAAAACAGTAGCACTGTTTGATTTTTCTGATATTGTAAGAATTTTATTTGACTCTAAAAATATGTTCATCTTTTAGAGTTTATTTTTTTGGTCATTTTGATATATAATATGCCTATATAAAAGTATTTTAGTTTTTATTTTATTCAACTTCCTTTTATATTTTGTTTTATAAAAAGGAAAAATATATTAGGAAATATCCCGAGGTCCATTTGGAAGGAATTCGGCCCGTATCTCCTCGCGCCCGATCCGAATCTGGATCAGATCGGCACCCGATCTATTTCCTTCCCCTCTCTCTCTCTTGCACGCGGGTCCCACCTGCCCGACCGAATCCCGCTACGCTCGTCTCCTTCCTTTCCCCTCTCCCTTTCCTTCTCGGCGAGATCTCACCGGAGCAACCCGATTTTCCCCCGATTTCATCCTTTCCCTCGACCTTGACCCCTTGGCTATAAAGCCCGTGCGTACCACCCCCCGTTCCACCCCGACTCCCTCCTCTCCACGCACCACCGCCGCCGCATCACCTCATCGGAGTTCCACCCGAGCTCCCGAAGCTTCACGAGCTCATAGCGCTCGATGCCGTCGCCCCCAACCCATCCCGACGCCACCAATCTTCACTGGAGACTCACCGCCATCGTATGGACCTCCCCTCTGCTATAGCCGACCACCGGAGCGACGCTTACGCTGACCTCGTCGGAGCCCTACCCCAACAGAAGCTCTACAAGCTCGAGGTGCTTCCCTCCGACACCCCTGAGCTCTAACGTCGACGCCAATCGACGCCGGAGGTTTGCCTCCATCGACTGGACACCTCCACCACCTCTGAGGATCACCGGAGCCCCATCCCGACGTCCTCATCGCCCTACCTCGCCGGAATCTTCCATCACCGACGACATAACCCTGTGAGCTCACCCCCTCTCCTCTGTAGACGTTGGATCTGGATCCAACGATCCAGATTGGAAGTTTTAATACCCCGAACCGTTTTCTTTTACGCTGTGGACGTTCACCGATTAGCAGCCCCGCACGCACAACCTCAACCAACCAGAAAGCGCCACGTAGCACCCCATGTTCGTTAGTTTAGTTTTTTTTTATTTTAAAAAAAGAATAGACTCTGATTTTGTTTTTGCTATAACTATTAGTATTTTTAGTATTTTTGAGTGATTCTTTTTGAATGTTGTCACAAATTTTATCTAGTTTCTGTAGATGTAAAGTTTGGCTATATTTGAATAATTTAAATTTGAATTCAAACAGATATTATTCAAATCTTATTTTCTGAATATCTTGAGTTTAAAAATAGATTTTGAGTTGATTTTTTTTGCTACTGGTCACTAGTGATCTTATTTATCAGTAGGTATAATTTGAGAATTTTTAGAATATTTTAAATTAGGGTTTCAAGCAAAACAGATTCTGTTTTAGTTCTTTTTAAGTTTATTTCTATTTCTTTTGTTTTAAATTGTTTTATTTTATCTTAGTTGACAAATTTTACTTGGTTTTCTGTTAGTTAGCATTAGTACTTCAACCAAATTTATTTTTATGTTATTTATTATTTTTGATAGCATGAAATCAATTCTAGTTTCATAATAACTTGCAAATTGATTTCATTGCTAGTTGGATTTCTTATTTGAATTTGTTTTCATAAATTGTTTTATAAGTTTTACTTTCTATTAACTTAGTTATTATATATTTTTGTTTTGTATTATTTTAGTATTTTATTGTTTTTCTTGTTGTTAAGTTTATTAGGCAAAAACTTATGTTGTTTAGAGTATTGTTTTCTTAGTTCTTAGTTGTTCTTCAAAAGTAATTCTTTTTGCTAGTAAAATATTTACTAAAATACTTTTGTTATATTTTACTTTGTTTTTTTTGTTTTGTTACTTTTGAAAATAGGCTATTTGTAGGGAAAACTACACATGGTTGATTTGATGAAGTTTGGTAGTTTTAACTTTTGTCTTAAGTATTTCCTTCATCACAACCTTTGTTGCTTTTAGTTTTGTGTTGCTTCTTGTTTGTTAGTATTTATTGCTAGTATGATTGATTATATGAATGCAATGATTGATTATATAGATTTTCATCGGAGAGTGACGTATAGTTCTATCAAGTTATTTCCTGAGAGCGATTCTATCTTCATCAACTTTACCAGGCAAGTTCACTTTGACCATCTATTTCATACCTATGTTTTATTGCATGTAGTGACATCATTCAACAAATCCCTCCAGTAGTGTTATTGGAATTCTTGTAGTTGAGTAGCATGCATGAGGTAGAAACCCACCACTTGTTACTAAAGCCCCGGGAACGCTAGTTATTTTTAATGCTATGCTAAAGTAGACAGGGTCTGGTATAAGTGTTCATGAGTGGTGTGACCAGGAAGACTCCACGTCAAAACGACAACTTCATGAAGGCATCTTCGAGTCCTGCATCTTCAAGACCTCAAGACTTCGAGACTCGAGAAACAAGTTTTCAATACACACTACTGGGTGAAGGATGGATTTGATGGGCACCCTGGAGTAACTAGTGGATGGCCGGGATGCATGGAGAAGCGCCATGACATCTTGCGGAAAGCTTCACCCAGACTCAAAGAGACAGATGAATACTTCATGCCCGGAAGCTTACCTGTGTAGCCACAAGTCATTATGGGCTCTGGCTTGGTTGATCTTTGTTGTGACTCTGGCTGGGTAGTGCTACGAGATTTAGTCGATGTTAGGATCGGATGGGCACTGACAGTAGTCAGGGGAACACTCTGAAAGACCATGTTTCGTTCGTCCTGTTCTCAAACACCCGATAGTGCGAGGACTTACAAGGAGGGGACGAATCTTATGGGTAAAGTACACAACACTCTGCAGAGTTAAACCTAATCGATTAGTCGTGTCCCTGGTTACGGACAATTTGAGCCTGTGGACTTGGATCTATCTCTAAACTCTCAACACTGGACTGATAATTAATTGCTAGCAACTTATGATACTTGTGGGCATTAAGACATCGGTTGGCGGAACCATGTCATGTTAGGTAACTCTATAGTGAAAACTCCTGATATTCCTTTGTTGTAGGAAAATAAAATAAAATCAGCTTTTATGCAAAAACTCAGACACAGAGCCAGAAAGCCCTACTGCATATAGAATAGTCTTTATCTTCTGTTCTGCTATGGTGATCTTGCCGGTACATTCAATGCACTGACCTACACGGCTGCAACGTCTTATGTTGCACATAAGTTCTACGACGAGTAAGAGTATGCTTCAGGGTTACGGTCTGCACTCAACCTGCCGTTGGTGTTATTGGGACTCCACTCCCATTGACTGTTTCTGCTGAAATTTCGAGGTATATATCAGTTTTACGTTATTTACATGTGATTGCATTTTGATATATACATTGGTGTACTGTGTGTGCCAGCATGCTGATCCAGGGATGGCACAGAACACATAGAGGCTTGACTCATTTTGAGTCGGGTCGCTACAGTTCTTGAGGGTACACGGGAATTTCATCTAGTCACTTTCATCATGTTGGTTTATTTCGTGTTCGGTACTTTGATAATTGGATATGTCGGTGGGTCGGTGCTTAGGTGCTACTCTTACTTGAACAAACCTCCTACTTATGATTAACCCTCCCGGAATCATCCGCAACCAAAATAAAAGTATTAAGAATAAATTCTAACCATAGCATTACACTTTTGGATCCAATCGGTCCCTTACAGAATAGCGCATAAACTGGGGTTTAAGCTTCTGTCACTCTCGCAACCCATCATCTAATTGCTACGCCACAATGCATTCCCTTAGGCCCAAATATGGTGAAGTGTCATGTAGTCGACGTTCACATGACACCACTAAGGGAATCACAACATACTTACTATCAAAATATCGAACACATATCAAATTCACATGATTACTTGCAACATGATTCTCCCGTGACCTCAAGAAAAAAGTAACTACTCACAAATAATAATCATGCTCAAGATCAGAGGGATATTAAATAGCATAATGGATCTGAACATAATATCTTCCACCAAATAAACCATATAGTGATCAACTACAAGACGTAATCAACACTACTAGTCACCCACAAGCACCAATCTATAGTTCTGGTAACAAGATTGAACTCAAGAGATGACCTAGGGTTTGAGAGGAGTTGGTGTTGTTGAAGGTGTTGATGAAGATTGCCCTCCCCAAGAAGGAAGAGTTGTTGGTGATGATGATGACAATGATTTCCCCCTCCGGGAGGGAAGTTCCCCTGGCGGAATCACTCCACCGGAGGGCAAAAGTGCTCCTGCCCAAGTTCTGCCTCAAGGCGGCGGCGCTTCGTCCCGAAAGCCTCCTCTTGATTTTTTTCTAGGTCAACATGACTTATATACCAGAAGATGGGCACCGAAGGTGGGCCGAGGAGGGCAAAACCCACCAGGGCGCGTGTGGGCTCCTTGGCGTGCCCAGGTGGGTTGTGCCCACCTGGTGGGGCCCCTCTAGTAGTTGTTTGCTCCAATAATTTTTAAATAATACATAAAAAATCTGTGTGAAGTTTCAACTTGTTTGGAGTTGTGTAGAATAAGTAGCCTGGCGTAGCTTTTCCAGGTCCAGATTTCCAGCTGCCAGAATTCTCCCTCTTGGTGTGTTCCTTGCAAATTATGAGAGAAAAGGCATTATAATTACTCCAAAAAGCATTATTATGGATAAAAACATTATAAATAACAACAAGAAAACATGATGCAAAATGGACGTATCAACTCCCCCAAGCTTAGACCTCGCTTGTCCTCAAGCGATAACCGAAATCGAAAAACATGTCCACATGCTTTGAGAGAGAGGTGTCGATAAAAACAAAATACAGACATAGAAGCATCATGTGGATTATTATAACAGCAATAGAATTAAACATAGGACTTTTATCATAGAACTTTTATCATATACTTCTCATGAATAAGTAATAGTTCATCACACAATCGAAGTATAAAGCGAAAACTCTATTAGAAACCAACAAACTATGTTCTCAGTCAACTTTGCAACTAAAATTCATCATCTTTTCAGGAAGGGTCATGTATCGGAGCCTTTAGGCAAGTCCACATACTCAACCATCATATAGTCTTCTATGATTGTTAAGACTCGCCTCGTACCTATGAGCAAAACGTTTCAACCGGACACATAGAAAGATAGAGGCTTATAGTTTCGCATCCCAACATCCTCACCTCAAGGGTGATGTCAACAATAATAACTCATGCTATCTATATTCAAATGGACATATGTGCCTAGATCTTTCCTCATCACATGATGCTTGCCAAAGGAGAAAAATAAAAGGAATAGAGAAAAACTTTGACTCTTGCATAAAAGTAAAAGATAGGCCCTTCGCAGAGGGAAGCAGAGGTTGTCATGTGCTTATTTGTTTGTATGCTCAATCCCTTAGTGCAAGAGAATGTTATGTTGTATTGCCCCTTAAGATGACAACCTTTATTATGCAGTTTGTCGCTTTTATTCTTTGTCATCCAAGTTCGTACAACGCTCAATTTTCTCTTACACTAAATGATCTTACACTTTTAGAAGCAATTTTTATTGCCTTATTGCACCGATGACAACTTACTTGAAGGATCTTGCTCAATCCATAGGTAGGTATGGTGGACTCTTGAAAATAGGATTTGGGTTTAAGGGTTTTTGGATACACAAGTAGTATCTCTACTTAGTACGGAATTTTTGGCTAGCAAAGGTAGAGGGGCAAGCATCACATGTTAAAGGATCTATGACAATATGAATTCTATGTGAATATAAACAAACATAAACCATTAAGTTGTCTTCCTTGTCCAACATCAACAATTTTGTCATATAATATTTTGATGAGGGCTCACAATCACAAAAGATTTCTAGGATAGTATATTTATATGTGAATCTTCTCTTCCCTTATTAATTCTTTCATGAGTTGCATCATTGACTAATGCTATGTTTTTCAATCTCTAATAAAATTTCTTACTTATACTTTTCCTTATGTGGTGCCATCACCTACCATGGGATTAGTATATGATCTTATTGATTTATTTCCTTTCTTTCTTATTTGTTTTTCTTTATTTGCAACATGAAAGTAAAGAAAGCAAAAACTCAAACTAAACTTTATCATATAACTTGCACACAATTACAATGATAGATCACTAAGCAAACTCTCAAATAAGAAAGGATCGAACTGAACTTTATTTCATCTAGGCAAAAGATTGAACTAAGATAAGTAAAAGCAAAAATATAGTGAGATGATACGATACCAAGGCACCTCCCCCAAGCTTGGCGGAAGCCAAGGGGAGTGCCCATACCCAATACTCAGTTCTCCTTTGGTGGTGAAGAAGATGTTGGTTGTGAAGAAGCGATCCTATCCTTAAGGATCAAGAGGTTCTCCAACTGACGGATGATATGCTCTTGATGCAGAATATTCTCGCGAGTAAGATACTTATTCTGTATGCGTACTAATTCAATGACGTGAAAGCTTCAATCTCAACAGGAGTAAGCTGAGTAAGGTAGGGTTTAAAGATATCTTCCTCCTCCTCGGCCAGCAATGTTTCTGCTACCACTGGGGGTGGATCTACGGTAGATTCCTTGCCCTTGTCTCCCTTAACGGCGTCCATGGGCTCCTCCCTCTTTGTCTCGATCTTCATCAGCCAAGCATCTTCTTCCATGTTGTTGGAGGAGCGAGAAGACATGACGCCTGGCTTGACAAATCTGACTAGAGACAACAAGAAAAGAGAACAGAGGATTTCTTCACGATACGGTGGTTAATAGGTTCGGGAAGTACATGTTTATTTTTTATCTTGGAGGACAAGTACATGCAAGAAAAACAGTACGAGAGGTGTCCCAAGTGGGCACAACCCACCTGGGCACGCCAGGCAAGCCTGGCGCGCCTTGGTGTCTTGTGCCCACCAGGGGACACTTCCTGGGAGTTTTTTTATTTCCAAAATTCCAAAATATTCCAAAACTGACAGAAAATATTTTTGCGGATTTTCCGGAG
This sequence comes from Hordeum marinum, assembly GCA_022496015.1. Classification (NCBI taxonomy): domain Eukaryota; kingdom Viridiplantae; phylum Streptophyta; class Magnoliopsida; order Poales; family Poaceae; genus Hordeum; species Hordeum marinum. The sequence continues at coordinate 148,316,108 of CM039673.1, forward strand.
TCTGTTTACTTACTGGAGTGTTCCGTAAGGACTCTTTTATGTGTTCTTCCGGTGTCAAAGTTTGGATAAATATTACTTTCAACATTAATAGGCGTACCTGAGATATAATGCTTTCTTCGTTGTCCATTGACAACCTTCGGGTCTGTACCTTCGATATTATTTATTTTGATGGCACCAGACCAATAAACCTCCTCGATGACATATGGGCCTTCCCATTTTGAGAGGAGCTTCCCTGCAAAAATCTAAAACGAGATTTGTACAAAAGAACATATTCTCCGACTTTCAACTCACGCTTTTGAATTCTTTTGTCATGCCATCTTTTGACTTTTTGGAATAATTTTGCATTTTCATAAGCTTGGGTTCTCCATTCATCTAATGAGCTAATATCAAATAACCTCTTCTCACCAGCAAGTTTGAAATCATAATTGAGCTCTTTAACTTCCCAAAATGCTTTATGTTCTAACTCAAGAGGCAAATGACAAGCTTTTCCATAAACCATTTTGTAAGGAGACATACCCATAGGATTTTTATATGTTGTTCTATAACCCCAAAAGTGCATCATCTAATTTCTTAGACCAATTCTTCCTGGACCTATTGACAGTCTTTTGCAAAATCAATTTTATTTCTCTATTTCTAAGTTCAACTTGACCACTAGACTAAGGATGATAGGGTGATGCAATTCTATGGTTAACATCATACTTGGCAAGCATTTTATGGAAAACACCATGAATAAAGTGTGAACCACCATTATTCATTAAATATCTAGGTACTACAAACCTTGGGAAAATAACTTGCTTCAGCATTTTAATAGAGGTGTTATGATCAGCACTACTGGTTGGAATAGCTTCTACCCATTTAGTAACATAATCAACAACAACCAAAATATGTGTATACCCATTAGAGGAAGGAAAATGTCCCATGTAATCAAATCCCCAAACATCAAATGGTTCAACAACAAGTGAATAATTCATAGGCATTTCTTGACGCTTACCGATATTACCTATTCTTTGACATTCATCGCAAGATGAGACATACTTACGGGCAGCCTTGAAGAGAGTAGGCCAATAAAATCCAGATTGTAATACCTTATGAGCGGTTCTATCTCCAGCATGATGCCCTCCATAAGCCTCAGAGTGACATTTCCGTAGGATTTGTCCCTGTTCATGCTCAGGTACACAACGTCTAATAATACCATCTACTCCTTCTTTATAAAGATGTGGGTCATCCCAAAAGTAATGTCTTAAGTCATAGAAGAATGTTTTCTTTTCTTGGTAAGTAAAGCTAGGTGGTAAATATTTAGCAACAATGTAATTAGCATAGTCAGCATACCAAGGAGTACTATTAGCAACATTTATTGCAGCTAACTGCTCATCAGGAAAACTATCATCAATAGGTACTGGGTCATCAAGCACATTTTCAAGCCTAGACAAGTTATCAGCTATGGGGTTCTCGGCTCCTTTTCTATCAATGAAATGTAAATCAAATTCTTGTAGAAAGAGAACCCAATGAATAAGTCTAGGTTTAGCATCTTTCTTTTCCATAAGATATTTAATAGCAGCATGGTCTGTGTGAATAGTTACTTTGGAATCAACAATATAAGGTCTAAATTTATCACAAGCAAACACAACTGCTAAGAATTCTTTTTCAATGGTAGCATAATTTCTTTGAGCACTGTCTAGAGTTTTACTAGCATAATGAATAACATGCAATTTCTTATCAACTCTTTGTCCTAGAACAGCACCACCAACATAATAACTAGCATCACACATAATTTCAAAAGGCAAGTTCCAATCAGGTGGTTGAACAATAGGTGCAGTAATTAAGGCTTTCTTGAGTGTTTCAAAGGCTTCAAGACAATCATCATCAAAAACAAAAGGGATATCCTTTTGCAAGAGATTAGTAAGAGGCCTAGAAATTTTAGAAAAGTCTTTGATAAATCTCCTATAGAAACTAGCATGACTAAGAAAGTACGAATACCTTTTATATCTTTAGGACATGGCATTTTCTCAATTGCATCAACCTTAGCTTGGTCCACTTCAATACCTCTTTCAGAAATTTTATGACCCTAGACAATGCCTTCATTAACCACAAAGTGGCACATCTCCCAATTCAAGACAAGATTTGTTTGTTCACATCTCTGCAAAACTCGCTCAAGATTGCTTAAACAATCATCATAAGACTTTCCATAAACAGAGAAATCATCCATGAAAACCTCAACAATCTTTTCATAAAAATCAGAGAATATAGCCATCATGCATCTTTGAAAGGTAGCAGGTGCATTACATAAACCAAAAGGCATACGTCTATAAGCATAGGTTCCAAAAGGACAAGTAAAAGTGGTATTTTCTTGATCAGATTGTGATACAGGTATTTGTGAAAAGCCAGAATATCCATCAAGGAAGCAAAAGTATGTGTGCTTAGATAATCTTTCAAGCATTTGATCAATAAAAGGCAAAGGGTAATGATCTTGTCTAGTTGCTTTGTTTAATTTTCTAAAATCAATTAGCATTCTATAGCCTATACCAATTCTTTGTGGAATAAGTTCATTTTTATCATTAGGAACAACAGTAATACCTCCTTTCTTAGGAACACAATGAACAGGACTTACCCATCCACTATCGGCTATAGGATAGATTATACCTGCTTCTAGAAGTTTTAATATTTCCATTCTTACCACCTCTTTCATCTTCGGATTTAACCGACGTTGGTGATCAACAACTGGTTTAGCATCAGGTTCCATATTGATTTTGTGCTGACATAGAGTGGGACTAATGCCTTTTAAATCGTCAAGAGTATATGAAATAGCAGCCCGGTGCTTCCTTAGAACTTTCAATAATCTTTCTTCTTCATGTTCTGAAAGGTTAGCACTGATAATAACAGGATATATCTTCTTTTCGTCAAGATAAGAATATTTCAAAGTGTCGGGCAATTGTTTTAATTCAAACACAAGATCACCTTTAGGTGGAGGAGGACCTCCAAGAGTTTCAATAGGTAAATTGTGTTTAAGCATAGGACAGTGTTCAAAGAATACTTTATCTATTTCATTTCTTTTATGCATATGTAAATCATTTTCATGGTCTAGCAGATATTATTCTAAAGGATCAGTAGGTGGTATAGCAATAGAAGCAAGACCAATTAATTCATCTTACTAGGAAATTATTTTTCATGATGATTTCTACTAAACTTGGAAAAATTAAACTCATGATACTCATCACCAACGCTAACTCTCACAGAAGTTTATTTCTTACAATCTATCTTAGCATTAACTGCGATCAAGAAAGGTCTACCAAAGATAATGGGACAGAAGTCATCTTGTGGGGAACCAAGAACAAGAAAATTAGTAGGGTATTTTCCCACACAAGACTTCAACATCTCTAATAATCCCAATTGGTGATATAGTGTCTCTATTAGCAAGTTTAATAGTAACATCAATTTCTTCTATCTCAGCAGGTGCTATGTCTTTCATAATCTCTTCATATAAAGTGTAAGGAATAGCACTCACACTAGCACCCATGTCACATAAACCATGATAACAGTGATCTCCTATTTTAACTGAAATAACAGGCATGCCCACAACAGGCCTATGGTTATCTTTTCTATTAGGTTCAGCAATTCTAGCAGCTTCTTCACAGAAGTAAATAACATGCCCATCAGTATCTTCTTCCAAGAGATCTTTAACCATAGCAATGTTAGGTTCTACTTTAATTTGTTCTTCAGGTTTAGTTGTTCTAATATAGCTTTTTTTAACCACAATTGAAACTTTAGCATGTTCCTTTATCCTGACAAGGAAAGGTGGTTTCTCTATATAAGCAGAAGGAACAACGGGATCAACATTATAGAGTATAGTTTCTTCTTTAACTGGTGCTGGTTTTTTAATTCCTTCATTAATAGGTGGGTGATATTTAAACCACTTCTCCTTAGGGAGTTCAACATGAGTAGCAAATGATTCACAAAAGGAGGCTACTATCTCAGAGTCAAGTCCATATTTAGTGCTAAACTTTTGAAAAGCATCGGTATCCATAAAAGTTTAACACAATCATACTTAAGTTTAATACCTGACTCTTTACCTTCGTAGAGTTCCCGATCTTCAGATTTGTGTTTAATTCTTTCCAAAAGATCCCACCGGAATTCAATAGTCTTCTTCATAAAAGAACCAGCACAAGAAGTATCAAACATGGTTTGATCATTACGAGAAAGCCGAGCATAAAAATTCTGGATAATAATTTCTCTTGAGAGCTCATGATTGGGGCATGAATATAATATTGACTTAAGCCTCCCCCAAGCTAGAGCGATACTTTCTCCTTCATGAGGCCAAAAATTGTATAAATAATTTTGATCACGATGAACTAGATGCATATGATAAAATTTCTGGTGGCACTCCAATTTCAAACGATTCCAATTACATGATCCAATATCATCGCATAGCCTATACCATGCTAATGCTTTTACCTTCAAAGATAAAGGGGAAAACTTTTTCATAACTTGATCCCTGGGTAAACCTGCAAGCATAAACAGTCCACAAATTTGTTCCACATATATCAAGTGCATATCAAGATATTCAGTTCCATCTCCTGCATAAGGATTAGCTAGCAGTTGTTCTATCATACCCGAAGGAATTTTATATTTAATATTTTCAGTAGGTGCAGTAGGTTGAGGGGTAGCTAATTGTGGTTCCAAACGAGGTGAAGATACCCCGAACAAACTCCTCAAAGGATTGTTTTCCATAGTAACAAGTGACAATAAATTTCAGCACACTATATAAATGTTTCCTTACCAAACGCGCTTCACTCCCCAGCAACGGTGCCAGAAAATAGCCTTGATGACCCACAAGTATAGGGGATCAATTTTAGCTCTTTTTGATAAGTAAGAGTGTTGAACCCAACGAGGAGCAGAAGAAAATGACAAGTAGTTTTCAGTAAGGTAATGTCTGCAAGTGCTGAAATTGTAAGTAGCGAAGTAGTTTGATAGCAAGACAATTTGTAACGAGCAAGTAATGAATATAGTAACAAAAGAAAATAAAGGTAGCCCAATCCTTTTGAGGCAAAGTACAGGCCAAAACGGTCTCTTATGATAAGCAATGCATTCTTGAGGGTACACAGGAATTTCATCTAGTCACTTTCATCATGTTGGTTTAATTCGTGTTCGGTACTTTGATAATTTGATATGTGGGTGGACCATTGCTTAAGTGCTGCTATTACTTGAACAAACCTCCTACTTATGATTAACCCTCCCGCAAGCACCCACAACTACGAGAAAATTATTAAGAATAAATTCTAGCCATAGCATTAAACTTTTGGATCCAATCGGTCCCTTACGGAATAGCGTATAAACTAGGGTTTAAGCTTCTGTCACTCTAGCAACCCATCATCTAATTGCTACTCCACAATGCATTCCCTTAGGCCCAAATATGGTGAAGTGTCATGTAATCTATGTTCACATGACACCACTAAGGGAATCACAACATACATGCAATCAAAATATCGAACACGTCAAATTCACATCATTACTTGCAACATGATTTCTCCCGTGACCTCAAGAACAAAAGTAACTACTCACAAATAATAATCATGCTCAAGATTAGAGGGGTATTAAATAGCATAATGGATCTGAACATATAATCTTCCACCAAATAAACCATATAGTGATCAACTACAAGACGTAATCAACACTACTAGTCACCCACAAGGACCAATCTATAGTTCCGGTAACAAGATTGAACTCAAGAGATGAACTACGGTTTGAGAGTTGTTGGTGCTGTTGAAGATGTTGATGAAGATTGCCCTCCCCAAGATGGAGAGTTGTTGGTGATGATGATGACGATGATTTCCCCCTCTACAAGGGAAGTTCCCTTGGCGGAATCGCTCCACCGGAGGGCAAAAGTGCTCCTACCCAAGTTCCGCCTCGAGGCGGCGGTGCTTCGTCCCGAAAGCCTCCTCCTAATTTTTTCTAGGCCAACATGACTTATATACCATAATATGGGCACCGGAGGTGGGCCAAGGAGGGCACAACCCACCAGGGCGCGCCTGGGCTCCCTAGCGCCCAGGTGGGTTGTGCCCACCTAGTGGGGCCCCTCTGGCAGTTATTTCCTCCAATTCTTAAATAATCCATAAAAATCTCTGTGAAGTTTCAGCTTGTTTAGATTTGTGCAGAATAGGTAGCCTGACGTAGCTTTTCCAGGTCCAGATTTCCAACTGCCGGAATTCTCCCTCTTGGTGTGTTCCTTGCAAATTTTGAGAGAAAATGCATTAGAATTACTCCAAAAGCATTATTATGGATAAACACATTATAAATAACAGCAAGAAAACATGATGCAAAATGGACGTATCACAGATATGGAATATTAATCGGAGTCCAAACGGAGTAAAACCTTCGGAAGGAATTTTTATGGAAGGAAACAAGTCATCCAAGCTTGGAGTGCATGTCACGGGAGGTGCCAGGGCGCCACAAGCCTGCTAGGTGCGGCCCCCCTGTCCACGGCTAGCAGGCTTGTTGCCTCCTGGCAGGTCTCCTAACCCTAATTCTTGGCCTATAAATACCCAAATATTCCCCCAACATCAGAACAAGCCACGAAAATACTTTTCCGCTGCCGGAAGCCTCCGTTCCCGAGAGATCCAATCTTGGAGCCTTCTCCGGTAATCTGCCGGAGGGGGAATCGATCACGGAGGGCATCTACATCAACTCCATTGCCCCTTCGACGATGCTTGAGTAGTCCACCACAGACCTACGGGTCCATAGCTAGTAGCTAGATGGCTTCTTATCTCTCTTTGATCTTCAATGCCATGTTCTTCATGATCTTCATGGAGATCTATCCGATGTATTCTTCTTGTGTGGTGTGTTTGTCAAGATCCGATGAATTGTGAGTTTATGTTCAGATTATGCATGAATCTTATTTGAATCTCCTTTGATTTCTTATATGCATGATGTCATATCCTTGCAAGTCTCTTAAAGTTATTGGTTTGGTTTGGCGAACTAGATTGGTAATTCTTGCAATGGGAGAAGTGCTTGGTTTTGGGTTCAATCTTGCGGTGTCCTCACCCAGTGAAAAAGTAGGGGTAGCGAGGCACATATTGTATTGTTGCCATCATGGGTAACAAGATGGAGTTTTCATCATATTGCTTGAGTTTATCCCTCTACATCATGTCATCTTTCTTAATGTGTTACTCTGTTCTTCATGAACTTAATACTCTAGATGTAGGCAGGAGTCGGTCGATGTGCGGAGTAATAGTAGTAGATGCAGAATCGTTTCGGTCTACTTGTCATGGACATGATGCCTATATGCATGACCATTTCCTTGGATAACTACATGATTATTTGCTTTTCTATCAATTGCTTAACAGTAATTTGTTTACCCACCATGATATTTGCCTTCAAGAGAGAAGCCTCTAGTGAGACCTATGGCCCCCGGGTCTATTTTCCATCATATATTTTCAGATCTATACTTTCTGCAACTTATTTACCTTTTATTTTCCGCACTCATTACATCTATCTCTATCGGATCTAATCCTTGCAAATAACTGTGAAGGGATTCACAACCCCTTTATAGCGTTGGGTGCAAGAGTTTGATTATTTGTGTAGGTGCATCCATTGGTGACTTGCTTGTTCCTCCTACTGGATTGATACCTTGGTTCTCAAAAACTAAGGGAAATACTTATCCACTTTGTTGCATCACCCTTTCCTCTTCAAGGGAAAACCAACACATGCTCAAGAGGTAGCTCCCCTCTCTAGCTATCTTATCTTTCTCGTCTCATATTCTATTCTTGTTGCATCACAAAATTTGAACAAGTACTTTTTGATATCTTTGTGTGAGGAGCACTCGGAGTTCCGTATCGACGAGGACTGACCATTAAAACCTCCCAAGTGCATCTCGGTTGAACCAACACAAAATTCTCGGTCTCACTGATGCCTAGGGTTGATCTGGTTTTCAATCTCGGTAACACCAATTCCATCTTATCGGCTTCATCAAGTTTCCCTGGCAGCTCATATTTGAGGAATTCAGTGGCATCGATAATTTTGAACCGGTGTCACCAACAGCGATGGGTACTTAATGTGGCGGACCCGACATCTAAAATTACTTCTTCAAACATTCGTTCCCTCAAACCCTAGCTGTCGTTTGTGGACCCCTGGTCATCGTGTTTGTCTTCCCGAGCGCCTCCACTGTTGTAAGTCGCCGCTGTTGACTGAATCCTCACTGCCGTCGTCGTCGTAGTGGAGTTGTTACCAAGCTAGGGTACGATTCCGAACCCTTGTGCGCTCCTCCCTCCAACTCATGTCCATTAGGATTGTTCCATCTATAAGCCACCGTTTGAGATCGATCTATCCTAAAAAATTCTCCGTTAGACTAGCAAACAATGTATTTTTAGGGTTTTGCCCTCCGCAATTTGAATCTCGGTGAAACCAAAGCGAAAGAATCGGTTGTACTAATTCTGTTTCAGGTCTACCGAGGATAGTGTTGGTGAAACCGAGCATACCGAAATGGGTGCCAACTTTTTGTGAAGTAGGCTGTGTGTCTCGGTGGGTCCAAAATCTTTGACTCAGTTGTACTGATATTCCCTTTATAAAAAGCAAATCTTGAGAATTATACATTCAAATTTGAGAAAATTTCTGCATTTTGTGATGACTCAATCTATCTACTCTTCTATGCTCTATTCACAGGGTCAGAGATGTCAGTTTGAGGTGATAGCCAGAATGACCTTAGAGAGCTCAGTGTAGATACAGATCTAGGTACTAGTCCTCATGGACGCTCATCTTCCTATGATGATGTTCCTTGCTCTCCAGACTTCCCCAAGGTAGAAACCAGAGCAAGGAGGAAGCTTAACTCAAATGAAGAAGATTCTCACTTTGTGTCTGAGGAGATTCCTGCCAAGGCAAAGCAGGACAAGGCTAAGAAGACCACCAAGAAGCCTACAAATGAGGCTACCTCTTGTAGGAAGGTAGTCAGGATGGAATATGCTAGCTCACGGGCATTGAAAGAACATGAGAGTGTTAGGGCTTCTATGTCTGTTGAGCCCCCAAAGAAGTTCATGCCCAAGAAGGCTGGAGACAAGAAAAGCAGGAAGAGAATCATACATTTTGTGGGAAGACCTACCTCAGTGTATGAAGATCCATTTGAGGCTCAGGCTGAGGAGGAGGAAGATCCAGCTCCCAAGGCTCCTCCTTAGAAGAAGAAGGAGCTGCTTGTTGATGCTATGCCAATACAAGCTCCATACAAGAGCACGCCAGCTACACCCAAGAAGCTCACTACTCCAAAAACCAAGAGGTTTTCAAGAGAGATTCCAGCTGCTCACAAGAACAAGGGTTCTACCTCTAGATATGTTGAGGAGGATGCTATGTCAGTGTCGATGAAGCTGAGGCCACACCTTCCAGAGCATAATACCAATCATCTGCTTGCTGAGGACATGAAGAAGAGGAAGGACTCAGGATTGAGAGAGTGGAGAGCCATCGATCCATATTCTCAAAGGAGAAAAATAGTTGTAGACTACAGGTTCTACACAAAGGAACACCAAGACTTTTATGAAACAATTCTACTTGACAAGAGCCCTGTAGTGAGTGACATGAGGTATGTGGACTGGAAGTACATCAAGGAGAACCAAGATTACTTTCCAGGTGTGCAAGATAATTTCCACTGCATTGGTATTGATGAGTTTGTTGGTAAGGAGTTCACTGCTTGGAACGACGAGATGATCATGCAATTCTACTCCACTTCTCATTTCTATGGAGATGGTAGGATTGTATGGATGACAAAAGGCACCAGGTATGAATCCACAGTTGAGGAGTGGGATGCCATCCTAGGAGCCCTATAGGTGGAAGAAGGTGACCTAGATGTGTACTCTGAGCCCAAGGCAAGCCACAATGCCATGAAAACATGTACAAGGATATCCCTGCTGCAAATCTGCAATCTCACAAGCTTGGATCCATCTACTTCCTCCAGGATGGTCTACGCACGATCCACACCATATTGAGGCACACCTTGTTGCCTAAGTCTGGAGATGAGAAAATGGCCAGAGTCTACTCTATCAACATGCTGCTCCATCTTGATCAACACACCAGATTCAGAGTGATGGATTTCATTGTTGAGACTGTGAAGAGGATTGCTGCAGATCAGAAGCGATCATGTGGTTATGCACCGTATATTCAGATGCTTATCAACTCCCAGCTGGAGAAGCACATATATGCACTTGATTGACCACATTTGCCACTCCTGCGAGAGCTACAAGACAATGTTGTGGTGACGGACCCAGATCATCCCACCTCAGCTACAACACAGGCACAAAAAGAGGCATCCAAAAACACTAGTGATCTTGTGCCAAAGACTCTGAGTGAGCAGATGGATACTCTCCTTAGCTCTATGATCAGTATGCAGAAGGACACTAGGAACATCTTGAAGAACCAGGAGAGCCTTGCGAAGATTGTTGATAACAAGTTCCATATTCTCAACAACAAGGTGGATGGGCTCACAGTGACTGTGAATGATCTCAAGAAGGAAGTTGATGGCGTGCCTAGTCCCCACACTACAGATGATGATGAGGATAATGCACCTCTCAGGACAACCATTCAGTTCAGGACTCAAGCCAGGACTCCTACAGTGCCAGTTCTAGAGACGAGACCTTCTTCAACAGCACCTGTTGCATCTCCTTCAGCTCTATCAGCTCCACCAGCACCTCCAGTTTCTACCCCAACTCCGTCCATGACGTCTACTGAAGTCTTCGCTGATGTCGTTCTCTCGACTCCTACATCAGCTATCAGAGGAGATCAGCCCCAGAAGAGCGTTTAGTTCTATACCTTTGAACTTTTTGGTAACTTGTTTCCAAAGGGGGAGTAGTTGTATAGATCATTGGCGCTTTGAGAGAGAGAGCATTGCTTTTTATCACTTTTCAAAACTTTGATTTCTTTTGGCTTGTTTGTCTTAAACCTTGTTGGTGTTTGATCATACACTTGGTGTGTGTTGCTACTATTTACTATCTTTATTTTTCCTATGAGATGATCATTCACTTTGCTTGATTGTGTTGTGATATGATATTCATTCATATTATTCTCACACACCACCAAGTTGTACGTGACATGGAAGAGTGCCCCATGTACCTAATTGATTGTGCATTTGCATTCAAACGCAAATTCAAAATAATGCAATAATTTAGGGGGAGCTCTTGCTTATCATATACTTCTCAAAGCGATGATTGTATTCATTGATTATATCATATGTTGAAGCTTTGATCTATATGTTGTCATCAATTACCAAAAAGAGAGAGATTGAAAGCACAATTGCTCCCTTGGTGGTTTTGCTAATTAATAACAACATATATCTCGTTGGACTAATGTTTCGACTAAGTATATTTCAGGAAAAGTTCAATGATGTATTGGCAAAAGTATTGTGGAGAGACCCCAAGATGCAAGGAATAGGATTGGCAAAGATTCAATCAAGAGGACTCTACATTTTACTTTGTGAGAAATCACTTTGAGTCCATAGGGAAGCCAATACTATTAAAAGGGGGTAAGGTATTGTTGGTGAACAAATTGCTCCATGTGCACAAGTGATAGTCACCAAAAACACCCACAAGCTATTCCACAAAAGTCTGTCCAAGCCTATCATGAAAATCGGTGCTGCCAACATTTCTCACTCGGTCCTACCGATTTCCATCTCAGACAGACCCCTGCCAAACCCTAGGTCTTTGGTACAACTGATTCTGCATCGGTGCCATCGAGTTCATCTTGCCAAGTTTTTGTTACCTCGTTTCTTAAAATCAGAATTTCCGAGATTTTGGATTGGCATCACCGAGTTGTGAAATCTAACCGTTGATCACCTTATTGGTACTCCCGAGTTTTATGTATAGGTCTCACCAAGATTCAAAAGTTGCTACCTTTGAAGCAACTCGGTACCATCGAGTTTTATACTTCGGTGTCACCGAGTTGGTCACTTTAGGTGTAACGGTTGTATTTTTGGAGATGCCTATATATACCCCTCCACTACCACTCACTCCACAAGAAAAGCACTTGGAACAGATTCCCATTTATCCCATCAGATTTTCTGAGAGAGAGCCGCCTACTCATGTGTTGAGATCAAGCCATTCCATTCCATCCATATGAATCTTGATCTCTAGCCTCCCCAAGTTGCTTTCCACCCAATAAATTTCTTCCATCAAAGCCAAATCTATGAGAGAGGATTGAGTGTTGAGGAGTCTATCATCTTGAAGCACAAGAGCAAGGAGTTCATCGACATTGTCGAGCCTATTACCTTTTGGAGGGTGGTGCCTCCTATATTGGTTAGGTGTCGCTTGGGAGCGTCCTACTTCGTGTTGTGGAGTGAACCAAGAAGTTTGTAATGGCAAGGAGATCGCCTACTTTGTGAAGATCTACACCGAGTTAGGCTAGTCCTCCATGGACGTAGGCCATCATGGTATTGACAAGGTTGCTTCTTCATGGAACCCTATGTGGGTAGAGCCCTCCATGGACTCTCGCGACCGTTACCCTCCATGTGTTCAAGTCTCCATAAATGTGGACGTACGATAGAACCACCTATCGGAACCACATGAAAAATCTTCCTGTCTCCAAATTGTATTTGATCTCCCTCCCTATCATCTATTACATATGTGTGTCTTTACTTTCCGCTGCTATACTCTTAGACATGCATGTGTAGGGTGTGCTTGACTTGCTATCATTGATAAAATTTGCCAACACTTAAAATTGGGAAAAGGTATAGATTTTATTTGGTCAAGTAGTTTAATCACCCCCCTCTAGACATACTTTCGATCCTACAGATACAATTATTGTGCCTTTTCTTTGTGACTTTACAAGGTACATCACAATGAGGGAAATTGCCGAAAATTGGAATTCTAGACCTAAAAACCAAGAAAAAGGTTGAAAATTCTCTGGACTCCAAATGACATGAAACTTCATGGGGAATTTTTGTGGAATATATGTGAATTTATGGAGAAAATATATAGCAGAGGGGGTAGTTGTTGGTGCCAAGCCAATAGAGAGCACCCACCCCCTGGGTGCGCATTGATGGCTTGGGGCCACCTCCCAGGTGCTCCGGCCTCCCTCTTCTACTATAAGTTGGGTTTTGGCCTATAAAAATGAGAAGATACTTTTGGGACGAAGCACCGTGATGTTTCATATGCAACTTTATTCTTGTAGACTCGTGTTGGGCCTCCAAGCGCAGAGTTTTGTAGGACAGTAGCAATTTTCCCTCAAGTGGATGGCCTAAGGTTTATCAATCCGTGGGAGGTGTATGATGAAGATGGTCTCTCTCAAACAACCCTGCAATCAATACAAGAAATCTCTTGTGTCCCCAACACACCCAATACAATGGCAAACTCTATAGGTGCACTAGCTCGACGAAGAGATGGTGATACAAGTGCAATATGTATGATAGAAATAGGTTTTTGTAATCTGAAAATATAAAAACAACAAGGTAACAAGTGGTAAACAACGAGCAAAATGTTATATAAATTCTTGGAAATAAGGCCTAGGGTCCGTACTTGCGCTAGTCCAATCTCTGAACAATGCTAATATAATTGGATCACATAACCATCCCTTAAGATGCAACGAAGAATCACTCCAAAGTTCTTATCTAGTGGAGAACATAAGAAGAAATTGTCTATAAGGTACTAAACCTCCTTAAAGTTATCATTTCCGATCGATCTATCGAAGAGTTTGTGCTAAAATAACACCAAGTTATCTTTGCCGATCGGTCTATCTAAGCATTCATACTAGAATAACACCATATGATACGCATCAACCAACTATAATGTCACCTGGATACTCCAATGTCACCACAAGTATCCACTAGTTAATTATACGATATGCATCAAACAATTTCAGATTCATAATACTCAATCCAACACAAAGGACCTCAAAGAGTGCCCCAAGATTTCTATCGGAGAACAAGGTATGAAAACATTCAATCAACCCATATGCATAGATCCCCAAGGTCACCGGAATCCGCAAGTTGACACCATAACATATATCAAGTGAAAATCACTTTAATACCCCAATGTCACTACGGGTATCCTCATGCAAGAAATACATCAAGTGCTCTTGAATCCATAAAAGTATTCAATCCGATAATAACAAAATCTCAAAGGGAAAACTCAATTCATCATTACAAGATAGAGAGGGGAAAACACCATATGATCCAACTATATTAACAAAGCATGTGATACATCAAGATGGTGCCATCTCAAGAACACGAGAGAGAGAGCGAGAGAGAGATTGAACACATAACTACTCGTACAATCTGTATTTTTCTCAGTTACGAAACCAAGGTATCAATCCGTAGAGGAAGATCAAGCACCTACGTAAACAGCACCTGCACATAAATAACAAATACTTGCAACCCGACGCGTAAGAGAGGTTGTCAAGCTCTCAATGATAAAAAGATAGATTAGGTAGTGATAGTTTTGGCAAATAGATCTTGCAAGAACACAAAATAAAATAGGTAAAAAAAGTGCAACAAGGTATTTTTGTTTTTTTTGGATTAATAGATCTGAAAACAAAATGGCAAAATAGAAGATTGGATATGTTGGAAAAGTAGACCCGGGGGCATAGGTTTCACTAGTGGCTTCTCTCATGAGTATAGCACATGATGGGTGAACAAATTACTATTGGGCAATTGATAGAAGATCAAATAATCATGACGATATCCAGGCAATGATCATTATATATGCATCACGTCCAAGCCAAGTAGACCGAAACGATTCTGCATCTACTTCTATTACTCCACACATCGACCGCTATCCAGCATGCATGTATTGTATTAAGTTCATGGAAAAATGGAGTAATGTAATAAGAACAGTGACATGATGTATACAAGATCTATTCATGTAGGAATAGACTCCATCTTGTTATCCTTAATGGCAACGATACATGCGTGCCTTGCTTCACTTCTGTCACTAGGAAAGAACACCGCAAGATCGAACCCATCGCAAAGCACCTCTTCCCATGGCAAGAAAAATTGATCTAGTTGGCCTAACTATACCAATTATTCAAAGAAGATTTACGAGGCCATAGGTAATCATGCAAATAAGAGATCAAAAGATACTCAAATCACATTCATGGATAGAAACTGATCATGAACTCAAAATTCATCGGATCCCAACAAACACACCGCAAAAGTCATTACATCAAATAGATCTCCAAGAGACCATTGTATTGATAATCAAGAGAGAGAGGAATCTATCTAGCTACTGCCTACGGACCCGTAGGTCTATGGTCGACTACTCACGCATCATAGGAGAGGTACATGTGATGAAGATGAACCCCTCCGTGATGGTGTTAGATTGGATCTCGAGGTTTTAGAACTTGCAATGGATGGAATTGTGTTTCGTTGATTCCTCTAGGGTTTTCCAAAAATTTGAGAATTTATAGATGCGATAGTAGGTGGAGGGGGGTCTCGAGGTGGGCACCACCCACCAGGCAGCGCCAGGGGCCTCTGGCATGCCTTGGTGGGTGTTCCCCACCTTGGCCCTCTTCTCTGGTACTTCTTTGGACCATATGGTGTCTTTTGCTCCAAAAAACTTCTCCAAAAAGTTTCACGATGTTTGGGATTCATTTGGTACTGATTTTCTGCGAAGTAAAAAACAAGCAAAAACAACAACTAGCACTTTGGCACTATGTCAATAGGTTAGTCCCAAAAAATGATATAAAGTTGCTATAAAATGATTGTAAAACATCGAAGATTGATAATATAATAGCATGGAACAAGCAAAAATTATAGATATGTTGGAGACGTATCATGGACTACTCCCTCCTCATCATGGCCTTCGTTGGGATGATGAAGATGGCCACCAAAGATGATCTACCTCTCCGGGAGGGTACTGGAACGCCTCCAGATTGGTTTTAGTCAGTACAGAGAATTGCGGCGGCGGAACAAGGAGTCTAGGGTTATTTATGATGGTTTCTGTATTATAGGATTTTTGAGCGTCGGTTTCATGCGAAGATGGGACACGAGAGCACAAGACACGAGGGCGCGCCGGACGGGCCTGGCGTGCCCTGGTGGGTTGTATCCACCTCATGGCTCTTCTGTCCCTCCAACAAAGCTTCTAGTGCCTATTTTGTTCCAAAAAATCGTCAAAAAGTTTCCTAGCATTTGGAGAACTTTGATTCTGCACAAAAAACAATAACACGGTAGTTCTGCTAAAAACAGCGTTAGTATGGGTTAGTTCTAAATAAATCATCTAAAATGTATCAAAACCATATAAAAGTATTGTAAACATAGGTGAATATGGCACGAATACTTCATAAATTACAGATACGTTGGAGACGTATCACGCCGCCATCTCAAGGCGGAAACCTGAGCAGAGGCCCTTTTGCTCTCCGGTAGAGAGATTCTGCTTGGGAAATTTCCCTTCGGGAGGGAAAAATTGAAGCCATCGTCATCACCAACGCTTCCTCCTTCGTGGGAGGATCAATTTTCATCAAAATATTCACCTACACCATCTCATCTCAAACCCTAGTTCATGTCTTCTATTCAATCTTTGTCTCAAAACCTCAGATTGGTACATGTGGGTTACTAGTAGTGTTGATTACAGCTTGTAGTTCATGCTAGTTGGTTTATTTGGTGGAACATAGTATGTTCAGATCCTTAATCATAATTATTATACCTTTGATATTGAACATGGTGATGATCTGTGAGTAGTTACTTTTGTTCCCGGGGACATGGGAGAAGTCCTGTTATAAGTAATCATGTGAAGTTGGTATTCGTTTGATATTTTGATGATATGTATGGTGTTGCTTCTCTTAGTGTTGTCGTGTGATTATGTTTACTATATGTCACATCTATTTGCTAACTCTTTCTCTTCGTGTTACTCAAGTATATTATGTTGCATTTTATTGTTGAATTTGTTTGATGTAGATGCATCTCTAACATGTACATAGGGCCTTCATGGCGAAGAAGTGCTATGTCGTGTACATTGGGAGTGTTCCGGGAGTGTACGATGAGTGGCCACAGTGTCAGGCCCAAGTGTTAGGGATCTTAAGTGACAGCCAGAAAGGATTCGATAGCATAGAATGAGCGGAAGCTAGTTACTTGAGGTTCACGCTAGCGCGCGAGAGGAATCAGAACCGATGCCTCATGTACTGCGTAATTCCGCTCTTGCTCGTAGTGATAGCTCTTCTATTCTATATCATAGTTTAGATGGATGATGAAACATGTTTATGGGATGACCATGTAGTTGCACGCAAAGTTGTTAAATCGAGATTTTGAAACGGATCGAAGCCCCGTTGGTAGGATCGTGAGTCGTAGAATCATAAATTCCAGGATCTTAGAAACTTATATTCTATGACCAGAATCGTAGAATTAGAGGGGGCTACTTTGGACTGTAAGGTAGTAAGATTCTAAGACTTGAGTCGCGATTCTAACAACCTTGGTTGCACATATTCGAGACATGTGATAACTTGTACCGCTATATATTTTGAGATGATGACGAGAGACATCGATCATTTGTGTTGGATGATGATGATGACGACGACATGATACGATGAGACTATTATATGTGTATGCATGATATGATGAGATTTGTACGTTTATGATATGATGAGACTATTGTGCGTATGATATGATAGACAATATTGTATAAAACATGTACAAATACAGAGTAAATATGTAGCGGAAAAAATACAGAAAATAATAACAATAGTGCGGGGTATGTGTGTAGCAGCAGCGCTGCTTTATCAGTAGCATGTGCTAAATAGGGGCGCTGCAGCTTTTAACAGTAGCGCAGAGTAGTACCCCTGCTACTGCTAAAAGTTAGTTGTAGGGTCGTAGCAGTAGCGCGTGTGCCCATGCTATTGCTAGGCCTTTAACCCGCGCTACCGCTAGGGTTTTCCCTAGTAGTGATTTATATATGGGAAGTCATATTGAGGATTCTGGAAAATGTTCAAGATTTTTTGGTATTGTACCGGGAAGGTTCTAGAAGTTTCTGAAGTGGGGCTCACCTGCATGGGGGACCCACATGGACTTGGGTAGTGGGGCAAGGCCCCACACCCCTGGTCTAGGCGCACCAAGATCCCCCCTAAAAGGAATAGGATCATATCCCAAAGGGATAAGATCGGGATCCCTAAAAATGGAGGATATCGATCGGTGTGGATGGAAAGGAGGGATTTCCTCCCCCCCCCCCTTGACCAACGATCCTAGGGGCTTGGAGGGCAAGCTATCGGCCCTCCCACGCCAAGTGGGGAGGCTCAAGGGGCCGACACCCCTTCCCACGGCTGCTGCCACTCTCTTGTTACTCTTGTTCTTCCTCGGTTCGTCATTCCGAAGGCGCTTAGCCAAGCCCTGCCGGCACTGCGACTCCACCATATCCACCATGTCATCATGGTGGTCGAGATACTATCTACTTCTCCGCTCTCTCTTGTTGGATCAAGGAGGCGGAGACATCATCGAACCGCACGTGTGTTAAATGCGGAGGTGTCGTCCGTCCGGCGCTGGCTCAGATTGGATCACGATTGGATCGGGAAGAGTACGACTACATCAACCATGTAACATACCCTTCCTCTTAACAGTCTACGAGGGTATGTAGACACACTCTTCACTCTCGTTTCTATGCATCTCCATAGATAGATCTTGGGTGTTCGTAGGATTTTTTTTCATGCTTCGTTCCCCAACAGAACCTGGGCATGAGCACTTATGCTCTATGGCGGAGTGGTTCCACAGGGGATACTTCTCTCCAGGAGGGGGAAATCGAAGTATTCATCATCAACAATCCTACATCCATCGTGGGAGGACTCATGTTCGTCAACATCTTCACCTGCACCATCTCATCTCAAACACTAGATCATCTCTTGTAATCAATCTTTGTCTCAATACCTTAGATTGGTACCCTGGGTTGCTAGTAGTCTTGATTA
Source organism: Hordeum marinum (assembly GCA_022496015.1). Classification (NCBI taxonomy): domain Eukaryota; kingdom Viridiplantae; phylum Streptophyta; class Magnoliopsida; order Poales; family Poaceae; genus Hordeum; species Hordeum marinum. The sequence continues at coordinate 148,334,948 of CM039673.1, forward strand.
CATCTTGTACTTCACGCTAGTTGTTTTATTTGGTGGAGGATTATATGTTCAGATCCTTAAACATATTCAATACACTTCTGATCTTGAACATGAATATGATGTGTGAGTAGTTACATTTGTTCTTGATGACATGGGAGAATCTTGTTATAAACTATCATGTGAAGTTGATATTCGTTCAATATTTTGATGACGTGTATGATGTGTTTCCTCTTGTGGTGTCGTGCGAACGTCGACTACACAACACTTCACCATATTTAGGCCTAAGGGAAATCATTGTACAATAGGAAGTAGATAATGGGTTGCGAGAGTGACAGAAACTTAAACCCTAGTTTATGTACTATTCCGTAAGGGGCTGATTTGGATCCATATATTTCATGGTATGTTAGATTTATCTTTATTCTTCGTTCATAGTTGTGAATGCGTGCGAAAGAGGATAATCATAAGTAGGTTGTTTGTTCAAGTAAGAACAATGACTTAGTACTGGTCCACCCACATTACAATTTATCAAAATAGTGAACGCGAATCAACTAAAACATGATAGGCATGACTAGACGGAATTCCCATGTGTCATCGAGAACGATTTTCTCAATATAAAGAGATACTTTTGCCCTGTCCTTTGCATAATAAGGATTGGGCTACATTGCTACACTTTGTTACTATTGTTATTTGTTACTTGCTATAAATTATCTTGATATCAAATAACACTTGACCGCTACTTTCATCACTTGCAGAGAATACCTTATTGAAACCGCTTATCATGTCCTTTTGTTTCTTGTTGGGTTCGATACTCTTACTAACGAAAGGACTACGATTGATCTCCCTATACTTGTGGGTCATCAAGAGGCTCGGGAGTGCAAGGAGGGCAGTGATGGAGAGGAGTTTGACGCTGAGGAGTGGCAGAGCATCTGTCCTGGCTGGAGGACGACGACACTGACGCAGACCCGGATCTCACCAAGGGTGGCATGACGAGGAAGGATTGGCTCGACGTCTAGTACGACCGTTGAGTACCTTTTTAGTGTAGTTTAAGTTTAGTGTGTGGTTTTAAATTTCAATTTAATGTTCGGTTTTAAATCTATGTTTAATGTTCGGTTATCAGGACTATTTATGTCGAATTTATGTTTAAATGCATGCAAATTCTAGTTCAAAATATGTTAAATTTATGCAAATTTATGTTTACTTCACTAATTTTAGAAGAGGAGCTAAAAACGACCAAAACATAATGAAGGACTCCCTCCGTTCCTAAATATATGTATTTATAGAGATTTCACTATGAACTACATACGAATATATACAGACATAATTTAAAATGTAGATTCATTCATTTTGCTTTTTATGTAGTCCATAATTAAATCTCTAAAAAGACAAATATTTAGAAACGAAAGGAATATATACTTCATTAAAGTTTACTCAGTCGGATATTTCACTGTTTTTTAAGATCGATTGAAAATGGCCAAACACTAACATAGGTGTCCGCCGTGCGAGTCCGTGTGATCTAACAATCCACTCAGGCACAGCAGGAGATATCCAGGAGTAAATATCTCGAGCATTTTGAACAAATATTATCCCTGGGCGTCAATTCAGACACACATCCCATCAATTTGTGAAGGCCAAATGCAAGTCGTCCAACGGGTTTTCAGACCATCTTTCGGCGCATCGCGGGCGAGACGCATGGACGCGGAGTATCGCGCACCATTCAGAATCCAATCTGCGGCTGGTGGGCCCACTATCGTGGAGCCCGCCACTGCCAGCCTCGAGCGTCTCGACCTGGCGGTACCATGTTCGTGCAACTTTGCTTCACCGCGTGGGCCATCCCCTGCTCGTTTTGGTGGGTCCCACGAGCGGAGCCGAGCAGCACGCTGGGATTTTCTGTGCCCCTTGCTTTCTCCGTGGCTTCTGCTGAAATTGATGGAGAATGAAAAAAGACGGCGAAACATTGGACAGTGTGGGGCCTGCCCATCACTGTGACCACTGTGAGGACAGTATAAACACGCTGCTTGCCCTCGCTGAAAAGGCCGCGAAACCAGAGGAATACCGCGGCGCCAAGGGCGGCTTTCCCACTCCTTCTTTCTTCCGCGCTGGTTGATCGTCTGCGCCTCAAGCGTCATGTCGTCGTCGTCGCTTGCCGGCCCTGAAAGCTGCCATGGTGGAAGCAGGCCGGCCACGGGCAGCTGCCATGCCCGCAGCCGGCCACACCGGCCGCCCGTGTGAGTGTGCCTTTTGTACGGTCTTTGCTTTCCTCGGCCTCTCGCGGAAATGATCCGATCGATCATCAAGCTTTCGCTGATTTTGTAATCTTGGTCCTGCCGCCGTAAATGTTCGCCTGATTGTTTTGAGTTGTTGGTTGCTGTGCATTTTCTCCTCGGTGATCCAACTTGACCGTAATCTTTTTCTTCGGTGATCTAATATCTTTCCAAGCGCAGCGTCTGAGTACTGTTCCCTTTTCCCCTGGAATCGTCTCCGTGATGATCTTGATGTGTTGCTTGTGCCCAATGCGTTGCTCAGATTTTATCAGTTTTACCATTTTATGCCCATTGCAGCAGAACAGCATTGCAATGCTGTAGTAATTTAGAAGATTTTATTGCCTCCCCAAAGAAAAGAGATAATGATATATATCAGATCGATGAAATCACTTAAAAGTATCCACTTGATCACGACAACTGTAAGAGGCAACTGCAGCTCCTGATTTGACGTACTTTCTCCATTTCATAACGTAATGTGCTCGTATTTTTTAAGATTTAGGTTTGATCATAAATTTAACCAATCTGAACGATTATGATGAAAACAAAAATTATATCATTAAATTCGTATTCGAAAGAAGCATTCAATGTTATAATTTTTGCACCCGTCGCAGTCGTCCGTATTAGTTAAATTTATGATTAAACTTAAATTTCGAAAAACATGAACGCATTGCATTGTCGAATGGAGGGAGTACTGCTAAGGGCATCCCAAGTCAGACCGCAAACCTTCCGTAGCGGTACGGACCGTGGAAGCCATTCAGCACGGTCCTCTGTCGGTCCGCAGAGCGGTTCAGACGTAATTTCCCCCGTAAATTGGAGACAAACGTGAAACGGTTTGTGGGAGTCCAGACCGCTACTTCGCTCGATTCTCACCGTTCTAGGCCACTAAGAAAAACCTCCCCCCTTCCCGCGCGCACTTCTTGCCCGACGTCATTTGCCTGCATCATGCCGCTCTAGAGTCGTCTCTCCTTATTGAAGAGAGGACGCGACCTCTCAATGACGCCCGCATTGAAGTGGCTCGCCGATCAAGGACGCCACCCGCGACGTGTCTCCGGTGTCCGTGCTTGTCCAATGCTGGAGACGCGTGACTGGACGGGAGGGGGCGGATATCTATCACACATTTTCAATGGCCCTTCCGTATGCCACCATTAAGTAGGCTTGCCGCCCGAGAAACCCACTCTGGCGTCCCGCATTGACGCGGAGGTCTCCAACGACGACGAGGACGACACCACGATGGAGACGGGCTCCAATGACACCATGGCCCAGGTGCATGCTCACTACAATGTTGTCATAGCGAAGCGACAGCCTGCGCTGGCGCGTACGTTGACATTATAGCGGGCACAGGAGAAATAGCGGCTCGCGTTGGCTCAGATCGACGACGAGCGCGCGAGCCAAGAAGCCCTGGTCATGGCCACGATGGAGCCGAACTTTGTCATGGAGCAGTGTGCCATCTATGATGCCATCCGCGCTCAAGCTGCCACTTGCCAGGAAGCGGCTGCCGTGGAGGCGCAGCTGTAGGCGATCACGGAGGAGAACAACGCCAATTGTGCCTTCTATGTGACGCCCACGAACCATCAACCAACACGGCAGGACGAAGACAACGTTGACGCCACCATTTCCATCGTGGACCTCATGTCCACTATCGACGGACAGGGTGCGAACTCCTCCGAGGATGAGTAGGGCACGGGAGGCGGCAAGGCCTTGTGTCCCATGTGGGCCGGTCCGTCTCTTGTGGTCTACTCTTCCTCGTCGGAGACCGCACCTTAAATTCATCGGTCCTATCGTCGGTACTCATGGAGACGGCGAATGAAGGAGGACACGGGCTTGGACGTCGGGTACCACCGCTGTAGGATAGGTTTAGGGGCGGTTTTTTCTGTTCTAGACATTCAAAATGTAATGAAATCCGTCGTGTTTTGTATGAAATCCGTGGTGTTTGCATGAACTTTGGTCGTGTTTGCACGAATATCGTCCGGTTGGTTCGAGTTGTTGTCAAAATGTATGCCGCTAGAGTTGGATGTCGCCCTCCCGCATCCGTGTCCACGGACTGCACCCCCCCTCCCGTTCACGAACGGATGTGAGAAGAAATTTGCGGGTTGCCGTTGGAGATGCCCTAGCTGATAAACACATGTATGGTGGTAGAGACCATTCGAAGAACAGACATATGCACCCATGATCAACAAAGCACAACATAATAGGGTATCTCCTACGGAAACGCACAAATTTCTTCCCGCATCCGTCCATGCATAGGGGGGGGGCTGTCTGCGGACATGGACGCGGGAGGACGCCATCCAACTCTACCCTGTATATGTCCGTCGGTAAATTTAAATTCAAATGTATTCTGACCGATCCACACAACGTGCCAGATCGAATGTCCGATCACAACAAAAAGAGGCAAATATGCTTACGTTTTACATGCCCTGATTCGGAATCCAAAAGAACACCGGTCCGAGAGTCCGTGCATTTCTGCCATGCTGGACCGGCAATCCCAGTCAGCTCCTCCTCCTCCTGGTGAGGTTGGTGCTCTCCGATGGCCCATTGTTGATGTTGTTGTGTGCCATCGTCGGTCTAGGTGTACGTCTGTTGCGTGGTCGTGTAGGTGTAAGACTGTTGCTTGTAGTTGTCGGACTGGGTGGGACCTGAGTCTTCCACTTGCCCGTCCTCATAGCCCCCTCCCCCTCTACCGCCATTGTAATGGATGATGTCGAACATATCCCCATTCGCACTAAAGTACGTCTGGAATGGGAGATGTGCAAAAAAGATAAATTCATGATCTGAGAGAATCAATAATATCATGTGTTAAAAAACATCAGATTTGTCTGTTTTGCACAACCCTCATTTTAACGTATTTCGTCCCAAAAATTACACGCTGGTGCAATATGCCTTCATGTATCTCTATATTGTTTTCTCAGATTTTTTGGAAATGTAAAATTTAGTTTTTTCATGAATTTTGAATTTTTCATTTGAAGGGCTCCATGGAGCTCGGCCTCCAAGAGCAATTTCTGTTAGAGTACCGGATTCAAAAGTGCTTAGATCTTTTTTTATCAAGCATACCTTTGAGGTGATATTTGTGATCTGCGTTAGGTTTTCTGTGAAGAGGAACAGGTTATCGCGGCACAATGTGGATAAGTATTTCCCTCAGTTATGAAACCAAGGTTTATCGAACCAATAGGAATATCAATCTGTTGACACACGAACACGTCGCCGTGTACCCTCAGCGCCGGGGGTGATGCACCACAGCTCATGTCGAGGGAGGTCTGTCCGGCAGCGCGATATGAAAGACAATCGTCGGGTGCTTTTGCAGACCCGAAATCCCGCACACCCAGGAGGGACCCCGTCAGGGAGTGCGGCGACTATGGTCTGCCCTAGGTCGATTCGCTCGCCCCTAGAGCCTCGGGATTCGCAGCTCTCAAACGAAGAACAACGAAGAACGAGAGAAAAAACGAAGAACGTAGATGAAAAAGTAGTATAGATTGATTTGTTCGATTGTGTGTTGTTCAATCGGCCGTCACCCCCAACATATATAAGAGGCGACTTGACTTCCTGTACAAGCAAAGGCTTCATCTAGGCTTTCCTTACAAGAAAATTACATCAATTCACGTTCTAGATTCCTAGTTCTAGTCCCACTCGGATTCAGCCCAAATCTGGCCCAATCTTATGTCTTGCTCCTTGTGTGGGTCGTGGAATCTACATATGACCTCAGATTGAGACTGTCCAAACATCAATTTTGTGTGCCTCGATGAGGCCAACAATCCGTATTTTGATAACTTTCCCAAATAAAGTCATCTTGAATACTCCACGAGGTCATCTTTAACTTTGAATCGGACTCAGTCACGTAACAGACTAGACTGCCCGAGTGTTGTAGCGTCTCTGCAGGCCGCATACTATCTTAGATGATAATGACCTTCAAATCAAAGTTGACCGTTTCGATGTTACAAACAACTTTCATGTTGAACATTTTTCCATCTGAGGCCATTTTGAACTTTCACTCGACCGATACTTTTCACTCGGACAACAATTTTCACTCGGACGACAATTGCACTCGGCCGGTGCTTTCACTCGACCAGTACTTTTCACTCGGATGACGATTTTCACTCGGACGGCAATTTCACTCGGCTGGACAGAAAACTTTTCACTCGACCGGACGACAAACGTTTCACTCGGCCGACAAACTTTCACTCGGAAGTCTCGAGTGAAACTCCAGGCTGATTTTGTTTTGCCTCTCCAGGTCGCATACGACCTCGTATTGAGAAGAATTATATATCAGATCAATCATTTTGACAACACAAAACTTTTTCATGTTGTAAGTTTTTCCATCCGAGGACATCTTGAGGGCCGAATGACTCGTGCGACTCATCAAACATGTGTCTGATCTCCTGCGCCACATTTTGCTTTGTCGTAGGGCTGCACTCTGGTTGCTCTAACTTTTGCATACGACCTCAGATTGGGATGATTTGTATATAAAAACCGATCATCTCGACGAGACAAAGACAATCCATGTAGAACATTCCTTCATTCGAGGTTGTCTTGGAGGCGCAATAGACCAAAAAGCACTCAAAACATCTACATGACAATCCAAGTGTAATTTGGCCCTCGAAATGATGCCGAATGGTGATGACCTAAACTTCAAGGTTGTTTCACTCGGCAATATGAACTTTCTCGTAAAAAAAACTTTTCATTTGAGTCCATTTTTACTACATTTTGCATCGTGCCAAAATCAGGTGTCAACACATGCACCCCTATTTTTCGGCAAAGCTAGCATGCCAAAAAATAATTTGCACTATGTTTGTTCTAAGGACGATGTCAACACTCCATCGTCCATGTATATTTCTCAGGGAGATAATTATGTATCGGACATGTTTATGCTAAGGGTTATAATGATATATCGGCCATTGCCTAATTAGGCTTCTTGCCACACACTCGGGTGCTACTTCTTTAGATATCTGCCATTGAGAGCTCGAGGTAATAATACTCCTTGTATGGATTCCACTAAATATGAATTTCCAGGAACTATTCTTGCAATCCTGAAAGGACCTTCCCAGTTTGGAGACCACTTCCCGAATTTTCTATCTCTAGAACCAATCAGTAGAATCACTTTCCACACAAGATCGCCAACTTGAAAATTCTTCAACTTGACCTTTTTAGTGTAAGCTCTTGCTACCCTCAATTTGTCCTTCTCTATGGACTTTAACGGAGCCAAACGTTTATCAGCAACCTCATCAATATTGTCCATCATCAAATCATAAAAGTCCGCTGCCAATAAATCATTTTGTTTGGCTATTCTCAAAGCACTCAAATTTACCTCCACTGGTAAAACAGCTTCTTGACCGTATACTAGCTCATACGGATTTACCTTTGTAGCACCATGCCTGGAGATCCTATGTGCCCATAAAGCCTCAGAAACAACTCATGCCATTTTCTTGGATTATCCTCAATCTTCTTCTTGATGAACTTAATCAATATTTTGTTGCTAGACTCAGCTTGTCCATTATCTTGGGCATAATACGGAGATGAATTGAGCAACTTTATGTTGTATGATTTGGCAAATTCTCTAACTTGATGTGACATGAAAGATGAACCTTAATCTGTAGTTAATGTCTGAGGAATGCCAAATCTATGAATAATGTGTTCGGTTATGAATTGAATTACCATCGTATGTGTCATGTTCTTGAGAGGTACTGCTTCAGAACATTTAGTGAAATAATCGGTTGCCACCAACATGAACCGATGCCCCTTTGAAGAAGATGGATGAATTTGTCCAATGAAGTCTAAACCCCATCCTCTAAAAGGCCACGGCTTGATAATAGGATGTAACATAGCAGCAAGAGCCAACTTAATATCACCAAATTTTTGACAGGCTTCACACCCTTTACAATACCTGAAGCAATCATTGATCATATTCGGCCAACAAAATCCAGCACGTCATAAGAGCCAACTTAATATCACCAAAGAGACTTGCCGATAACAAGGTTGAACTAGGTATGGAGATACCGACGATCGAATCTCGGGCAAGTAACATACCGAAGAACAAAGGGAACATCATACGGGATTAACTGAATCCTTGACATAGAGGTTCGACCGATAAATATCTTCGTAGAATATGTAGGAACCAATGTGGACATCCAGGTCCCGCCATTGGTTATTGACCGTAGAGGTGTCTCGGTCATGTCTACATAGTTCTCGAACCCACAGGGTCTGCACACTTAAGGTTTGGTGACGTTTCGGTAGTATAGAGTTATGTATGGTGGTGACCGAAGTTTGTTCGGAGTCTCGGATGAGATCCTGGATGTCATGAGGAGCTCCGGAATGGTCCGTAGGTAAAGATTCATATATAGGAAGTCCCGGTTTGGTCGCCGGAAAAGTTTCGGGCTCATCGGTAGTGTACCGGGAGTGTCGGTAGTGTACCGGGAGACCTCCGGGAGGGGTATTTCGACCCTAGAGGGTCCATGGGCTGTGGGAGATTAATAACCAGCCCTTAGTGGGCTGGTGGAACAGCCACAAAAGGCCCATGGCGCCAGGAGGAAAAAGGCCTAAAGAAAAAGGTGAAAAAAGGGCCAATAGGGAGCAATCCTAGTCCAACTAGGATTGGAGAAGGAGAGTCCTTCTCTCCCTTCCTCTTGCGGACGAATTGGCTTGGCCCTTGCGCCAAGCCAGCCTTCCTCCCTCCCTCCTTTATATACTGGTGGATTTGGGGCTGTTTGCACTAGTTTTTCCGGCCACGTGCTACCTGTTCCACCGGTGCATAGTTTCTCCTCTAGATCGTATTTCCGCAGTGCTTAGGCGAAGCCCTGCCGGAATTGCTCCACCACCATCGCCGGAGCACCGTCATGCTGCCGGCGAACTCTTCCTCCTCTCCACTTCTTCTTGCTAGATCAAGACGATGGAGATCGTCATCAAGCTGCACGTGTGCTGAACGCGGAGGTGCCGTCCGTTCGGTACTAGATCGGAAGGACCGTGATCAAGGCCACGGGACGGTTCATGATTGGATCGCGGGACGGATCGTGACGAGATCGCGGGATGGATCGTGATTGGATCGCGGGACGCTCGGCAATTTGAATCGTGAAGACGCTCGACTACACCAACCGAGTTTCTTAACGCTTCCCGCTTAGCGATCTACAAGGGTACGTAGATCCACTCTTCCTCTCGTAGATGCTCATCACCATGGATAGGTTTGCGTGTGCGTAGGAAATTTTTTGTTTCCCATGCAACGTTTCCCAACAGTGGTATCAGAGCCAGGTTGATGGTTCGATGAGATCTCGAGTAGAACACAAAAGGTTTGTGGGCGTTGATGCTTAGATTGCTTCCTTCCTTGGTCGGATTTTGGTTCAACGGTATTGTGAGATGAAGCGGCCCGGACCAACATTACTCGTACGCTTACGAGAGACCGGTTCCCTCGACGCAACTTGTTGCCTAGATGGCTTGCGGGTGGCAGTTTCTCTCACTTTAGTTGGATCGGATTCGACAAAGGCGGTCCTTGAGAAGGTTGAAAAGCAAATTATGTATCACCGTTGTGGTTTATGCGTAGGTGAGAATCGTTCTTGCTAGAAACCCATAGCAGCCACGTAAAACATGCAACAACAATTAGAGGACGTCTAACTTGTTTTTGCAGGGTATGTTGTGATGTGATATGACCAATTACATGATGTGATATATGTGATGTATGAGATGATCATGTGATGTACAGAATTTCACGACTTGCATGTCGATGAGTACGGCAACCGGCAGGAGCCATAGGGTTGTCTTTAATTATTGTATGACCTGCGTGTCAATCATTAAGCGCTATGTAATGCTTTACTTTATCGCTAAACGGTAGCAATAGTAGTAGAAGCATGCAGGGCATGACAACCTCGATGGCGACATGTTGATGGAGATCAAGATGATGGAGATCATGGTGTTGTGCTGGTGACGATGAAGATCATGCCGGTGCTTTCAAGATGGAGATCTAAAGCACAAGTTCATGGCCATATCATGTCACTTATGAATTGCATGTGATGTTAATCCTTTTATGCACCTTGTTATGCTTAGTACGGCGGTAGCATTATAAGGTGATCCCTCACTTAAATTTCAAGATAAAATTGTATTCTCCCCGAGTGTGCACCGTTGCGAAAGTTCGTCGTGTTGAGACACCACGTGATGATCGGCTGTGATAGACTCTACGTTCACATACAACGGGTGCAAGCCAGTGTTGCACATGCAGAACACTTGGGTTAAACTTGACGAGCCTAGCATGTACAGACATGGCCTCAGAACACAAGAGACCGAAAGGTCAAACATGAGTCATATAGTAGATATGATCAACATGATGATGTTCACCATTGAAGCCACCTCAACTCACGTGATGATCGGACTTGAGTTAGTGGATTTGGATCATGTGACACTCAGATGACCTGAGGGATGTCAATTTGAGTGGGAGCTTTAGTAATTTGATTAACTAAACTCATTATCTTGAACAATAGTGTAAATGAACTTTGCATATTTCTGTTGTAGATCAATGGCTCGCGCAGTAGCACCCCTGAATTTTAGTGCGTTCCTAGAGAAAGCTAAACTGAAAGACGATGGAAGTAACTTTGTTGACTGGGCCCATAATCTGAGGATTATCCTCACGGCTTCCCAGAAATTATATGTCCTTGATGCACCGCTTGGTGACCAACCAGAAGACATGACCTCCGAAGACGTTAAGAACGCTTGGGAGGCACGTACTGGAGATTACTCAATAGTTCAGTGTGCAATATTTTATGGCTTAGAACCGGGACTTCAAAGACGTTTTGAACGTCATGGAGCATATGAGATGTTCCAGGAGTTGAAGTTTATCTTTCACAAGAATTCCCGGATCGAGAGGTATGAAACCTCAGATAAGTTCTATGCTTGCAAGATGGAGGAGAACGGGTCTATCAGTGAACATATACTCAGAATGTCTGGGTATTCAACTCGTCTAGCGGAGTTGGGAATTGCCCTTCTGCCAGAGGCGATCACTGACAGAGTTCTTCAATCACTGCCACCTAGTTACAAGAGCTTTGTGATGAACTATAACATGCACGGGATGAACAAGTCAGTCGCCGAGCTGTTTGCGATGCTAAAAGTCGCTGAGTCTGAAATCCAGAAAGAACATCAAGTGTTGATGGTCAATAAAACCACTAGTTTCAAGAAAAATGGCAAAGTCAAAGGCAAGGGCAAGAAGGGTAAAACCAAGAAGGATGGCAAAGCAGTTGCTACTCCTGCAAAGAAGCCCAAGCATGGACCCAAGCCAGAAACTGAGTGCTTTCATTGCAAAGGAACTGGTCACTGGAAACGGAACTGACCCAAGTACCTGGCTGACAAGAAGGCGGCCAACGACAAACAAGGTATATATGATAAACATGTTATTGATGTGTACCTTACTAGCTCTCGTAGTAGTGCCTGGGTATTTGATACCGGTTCGGTTGCTCACATTTGCAACTCAAAGCAGGAACTACGGAATAAACGAAGGCTGGCAAAGGACGAAGTGATGATGCGCGTGGGAAATGGTTCCAAGGTTGATGTGATCGCTGTCGGCACGCTCTCTCTTCGATTACCATCGGGATTAGTGATGAACCTGAAAAATTGTTATTTAGTGCCTGCGTTAAGCATGAACATTATATCTGGATCTTGTTTATTGCGAAACGGTTACTCATTTAAATCAGAGAATAAAGGTTGTTCTATTTATATGAGTAATATCTTTTATGGTCATGCACCAAATGTTAGGGGTTTATTCATATTGAATCTTGATGGTGATGACACACATGTTCATAACATTGATGCCAAAAGATGTAGAATTGATAATGATAGTACCACTTTCTTGTGGCACTGCCGTTTAGGTCATATTGGTGTAAAACGCATGAGGAAGCTCCATGCTGATGGACTTTTGGAGTCACTTGATTTTGAATCACTTGACATATGTGAACCATGCCTCATGGGCAAGATGACTAAAACTCCGTTCTCTAGAACAATGGAATGGGCGAGTGACTTGTTGGAAATCATACACACTGATGTGTGCGGTCCAATGAATGTTACAACGCGTGGTGGATATCGTTATTTTCTCCCCTTCAGTGATGACTTAAGTAGATATGGGTATATTTACTTAATGAAACACAAGTCTGAAACATTTGAAAAGTTCAAGCAATTTTAGAGTGAAGTTGAGAATCATCGTAACAAGAAGATTAAGTTCCTGCGATCTGATCGAGGAGGTGAATATCTGAGTTATGAGTTTGGCAGTCACTTAAGACAGTGTGGAATTGTTTCATAGTTGACACCGCCCGGAACACCACAGCGTAATGGTGTGTCCGAACGTCGTAATCAAACCTTATTAGATATGGTGCGTTCTATGATGTCTCTTGCTGATTTTCCACTATCGTTTTGGGGTTATGCATTAGAGACAGCTGCATTCACTTTAAATAGGGCACCATCAAAATCCGTTGAGATGACGCCATATGAACTGTGGTTTGGCAAGAAGCCAAAGTTGTCATTTCTTAAAGTTTGGGGATGTGATGCTTATGTGAAAAAGCTTCAGCCTGAAAACCTGGAACCCAAAGCGGAGAAATGCGTCTTCATAGGATACCCGAAAGAGACAGTTGGGTATACCTTCTATCTTAGATCCGAAGGCAAAGTGTTTGTCGCTAAAAACGGAACATTTCTTGAGAAAGAGTTTCTCTCGAAAGAATTGAGTGGGAGGAAAATAGAGCTTGATGAGGTTATTGAACCTTTACTTCAACCAGAAAGTAGCGCAACGCAGAAAGATGTTTCTATGGAACCTACGTCGGTAGAAGAGGAAGTTAATGATGATGATCATGAAGCTTCGGATCAAGCAGCTATTGAACCTTGTAGGTCGACAAGGCCGCGTACTACCCCTGAGTGGTACGGCAACCCTGTCTTGGAAGTCATGTTATTGGACAACGATGAACCTACGAGCTATGGAGGGGTAGTGATGGGCCGTATTCTGAGAAATGGTTAGAGGCCATGAAATCCGAGATGGGATCCATGTATGAAAACAAAGTATGGACTTTGGAAGTATTACCTGAAGGGCGAAAGGCCATTCAGAACAAATGGATCTTTAAGAAGAAGACAGACGCGGACGGTAATGTCACCGTCTATAAAGCTCGACTTGTGGCAAAGGGTTTTTCACAAGTTCAAGGAGTTGACTACGATGAGACTTTCTCACCCGTAGCGATGCTTAAGTCTGTCAGAATCATGTTAGCAATAGCTGCCTATTTCGACTATGAAATTTGGCAGATGGATGTAAAAACAACGTTTCTCAACGGTTTCCTTGAGGAAGAGTTGTATATGATGCAACCCAAAGGTTTTGTCGATCCAGAGAATGCTGACAAAGTTTGCAAACTCCAGCGATCCATTTATGGACTGGTGCAAGCATCTCGGAGTTGGAATAAGCGCTTTGATGAGGTGATCAAAGCGTTTGAGTTTATACAAGTTTACGGAGAAGCTTGTATTTACAAGAAAGTGAGTGGGAGCTCTATAGCATTTCTAGTATTATATGTGGATGACATATTGCTGATTGGAAACAATATAGAAATGCTGGAAAGCGTGAATGAATATTTGAACAAGAGTTTTTCAATGAAGGACCTAGGAGAAGCTGCTTTCATATTAGGCATTAAGATCTATAGAGATAGATCGAGCCGCTTAATAGCACTTTCACAGAGCACATACCTTGATAAAGTTTTGAAGAAGTTAAAAATGGAACAGTCCAAGAAGGGGTTCTTGCATGTATTACAAGGTGTGAAGTTGAGTAAGACTCAATGCCCAGTAACTGCAGAAGATAGAGAAAAGATGAGTGTCATCCCCTATGCTTCAGCCATAGGCTCTATCATGTATGCAATGCTGTGCACAAGACCCGATGTCAGCCTTGCCATAAGTATGGCCGGAAGGTTTCAAAGTGATCCTGGAATGGAGCACTGGCAAGCGGTCAAGAATATCCTTAAGTACCTGAAAAGGACTAAGGAAATGTTTCTCGTTTATGGAGGTGATGAAGAGCTCGTCGTAAAGGGTTACGTCGATGCAAGCTTTGACACTGATCCGGACGACTCTAAGTCACAAACCAGATACGTATTTATTCTTAACGGGAGAGTGGTAAGATGGTGCAGTTTCAAGCAAAGCATGGTAGCCGATTCTACGTCTGAAGCGGAATACATCGCAGCCTCGGAGGCGGCGTAGGAAGGTGTCTGGATGAAGCAGTTCATGACAGATCTTGGAGTAGTGCCCAGTGCACTGAATCCAATGAACCTATTCTGTGACAACACTGGTGCCATTGCTCTGGCCAAGGAACCAAGGTTTCACAAGAGGACCAGACACATAAAGCGACGCTTCAACTCCATCCGTGATTACATCTTGGAGAAAGACATAAATATTTGCAAAGTGCACACAGATCTGAATGTTGCAGACCCGTTGACTAAACCTCTTCCAAGGGCTAAACATGATCAACACCAGAATTGCATGGGTGTTCAATTCATTACAATGTAAATCACATAGTGATGTGAACTAGATTATTGACTCTAGTGCAAGTGGGAGACTGTTTGAAATATGCCCTAGAGGCAATAAATAAAGTGTTTATTATTGTATTTCCTTGTTCATGATAATCGTTTATTATCCATGCTATAATTGTATTAATTGGAAACATGGATACATGTGTGGATACATAGACAAACACAATGTCCCTAGTATACCTCTAGTGAACTAGCTCGTTGATTGAAAGATGGTTAAAGTTTCCTAGCCATGGACATGAGATGTCCTTTGATAACGGGATCACATCATTAGGAGAATGATGTGATGGACTAGACCCAAACTACAAATGTAGCTTATGATCGTGTCAGTTTTCTGCATGTCAAGTATATGTTCCTATGACCATGAGATCATGCAACTCACAGATATCGGAGGAATACCTTGTGTGTATCAAACGTCGCAACGTAACTGGGTGACTATAAAGGTGCTCTACAGGTGTCTCCGAGGGTGTCTGTTAAGTTAGCATGGATCGAGACTGGGATTTGTTACTCCGTGTGACGGAGAGGTATCTCAGGGCCCACTCGGTAATACTACATCACAGTGAGCCTTGCAAGCAATGTGACTAATTGTTAGCTGCGGGATCTTGTATTACGGAACGAGTAAAGGGACTTGCCGGTAACGAGATTGAACTAGGTATGGAGATACCGACGATCGAATCTCGGGCAAGTAACATACCGAAGAACAAAGGGAACATCATACGGGATTAACTGAATCCTTGACATAGAGGTTCGACCGATAAAGATCTTCGTAGAATATGTAGGAACCAATGTGGACATCCAGGTCCTACCATTGGTTATTGACCGTAGAGGTGTCTCAGTCATGTCTACATAGTTCTCGAACCCGCAGGGTCTGCACACTTAATGTTTGGTGACGTTTCGGTAGTATAGAGTTATGTATGGTGGTGACCAAAGTTTGTTCGGAGTCCTGAATGAGATCTTGGATGTCACAAGGAGCTCCGGAATGTTCCGGAGGTAAAGATTCATATATAGGAAGTCCCGGTTTGGTCGCCAGAAAAGTTTCGGGCTCATCGGTAGTGTACCGGGAGTGCCGGTAGTGTACCGGGAGACCTCCGGGAGGGGTATTTCGACCCTAGAGGGTCCATGGGCTGTGGGAGATTAATAACCAGCCCTTAGTGGGCTGGTGGAACATCCACAAAAGGCTCATGGCGCCAGGAGGAAAAAGGCCTAAAGAAAAAGGTGAAAAAAGGGCCAATAGGGAGCAATCCTAGTCCAACTAGGATTGGAGAAGGAGAGTCCTTCTCTCCCTCCCTCTTGCGGCTGAATTGGCTTGGCCCTTGTGCCAAGCCAGACCTCCTCCCTTCCTCCTTTATATAATGGTGGATTTGGGGCTGTTTGCACTAGTTTTTCCGGCCACGTGCTACCCGTTCCACCGGTGCATAGTTTCTCCTCTAGATCATATTTCCGCAGCGCTTAGGCGAAGCCCTGCCGGAATTGTTCCACCACCATCGCCGGAGCGCCGTCACGCTGCCAGCGAACTCTTCCTCCTCTCCACTTCTTCTTGCTGTATCAAGACGGTGGAGATCGTCATCAAGCTGCACGTGTGCTGAACGCGGAGGTGTCGTCCGTTCGGTACTAGATCGGAAGGACCGTGATCAAGGCCATGGGACGGTTCTTGATTGGATCGCGGGACAGATCATGAAGAGATCCCAGGACGGATCGTGATTGGATCGCGGGACGCTCGGCGATTTGAATCGCGAAGACGTTCGACTACACCGACCGCGTTTCTTAACTCTTCACGCTTAGCGATCTACAAGGGTACATAGATCCACTCTCCCTCTCGTAGATGCTCATCACCATGGATAGGTTTGCGTGTGCGTAGGAAATTTTTTGTTTCCCATGCAATGTTTCCCAACATGAAAGCCATACGCCAAACAGCCCTGTCCACCCCTTTCACTCAGATTGCACAAATAATCAATAATGGGCTTCCTCCAGTCATGATTTTCACCTGCACTAGATTTGTTGTTAGTTGCCAAACCAGTGGGCTCTAGTTCGGCCTCTCCCATATTAGTAAGACAAGACATCGGCTTCTGAGAAATATGAAACATGCCATTCAATATGATAGTCGGATGCTTGTTGTGCTAACTCATTTGCTCTCCAATTGTCAATGCAAAAAATAATCCAAAGTAGAAATCGCATCTAGACACTTATCAAGATAAACATTAAGTGATTCTTCTAAACATTGAAAGACTTTGGACACTTGTTGCACTACTAATAAAGAATCACCAAAAGCCTCAACATGTGTAGCACCTATAGCGAGCAACATCTCTAAACCGAATAACAATGCTTCATATTCGGCTTGATTATTTGTGCAAAAATATTCCAGTCAGCATGAGGCTTCAAAACCAGCACCGTGAGGAGATATATAAACAATACCAACACCTTGGCCATTGCTACAAACCGAACCATCAAAATATAACCTCCATGGCACTAACGATACAAGGTTTATATCAACATCATGCTTATCATTAATCCGATGCTAAACAATAAAATTAGCAACAATTTGGCCTTTCATGGATTTTAGATATTCATAAGCCAAATCATACTCAATTAAAGCATAAGCCTACTTGCCAATTCTGTTGGGGAACATCGCATGGGAAACAAAAAAATCCTATGTTCATGCAAGACCTATCCATGGTGATGAGCATCTACGAGAGGGAGAGTGGATCTACATACCCTTGTAGATCGCTAAGAGGGAAGCGTTAAGAAATGCAGTTGGTGTAGTCGAACGTCTTCGTGATCCAAATCACCGAGCGTCCCGCGATCTCATCACGATCTGTCCCGCGATCCAATCACGATCCGTCCCGCGAAATCATCACGATCTGTCCCGCGAACTCATCATGATCCGTCTCGCGATCTTGATCACGGTCCTTCCGATCTAGCACCGAACGGACGACACCTCCGCGTTCAGCACACGTACAGCTCGATGACGATATCCGCCTTCTTGATCTAGCAAGAGCGAGCAAAGAGGTAGAAGAGTTCTCCGATAGCATGACGGCGCTCCGGCGATGGTGGTGGAGCTATTCCGGCAGGGCTTCGCCTAAGCACTGCAGAAATCCGATCTAGAGGAGAAACTATGCACCGGAGGAACGGGTAGCACGTGGCTGAAAAACTAGTGCCAAAAACCCTAAAACCTTCAGTATATATAGGAGGAGAGGAGGAGGAGGCTTGGCTCCCAAGGAGCCAGCCCTTAGTAGGACTAGGACTCCTTATTTTTGCCTTTTTGCCTTTTTCCACCTTTTTCTCTTTGGGCTTTTTCCCCCAGCCACATGGGCCTTGTGTGGGACTTACACCAGACCACTAAGGGCTCGTATTCACTCTCCCACAGCTCATGTAGCCTCTTGGGTCGAAACACCCCTGCCGATGGTCTCCCGGTACACTACCGGCACTCCCGGTACACTACCGATGAGCCCGAAACTTTTCCGGCGACCAAAATAGGGCTTCCTATATATCAATCTTTACCTCCGGACCATTCCGGATCTCCTCGTGATGTCCGGGGTCTCATACGGAACTCCGAACAGCCTTCGGTCACCACCATACATAACTCTATACTACTGAAACGTCACCGAACCTTAAGTGTGCAGACCCTGCGGGTTCGAGAACTATGTAGACATGACCGAGACACCTCTATGGTCAATAACCAATAGCAGGACCTGGATGCCCATATTGGTTCCTACATATTCTACGAAGATCTTTATCGGTCAAACCTCTATGTCAAGGATTCAGTTAATCCCGTATGATGTTCCCTTTGTTCTTCGGTATGTTACTTGCCCGAGATTTGATCGTCAGTATCTCCATACCTAGTTCAACCTCGTTACCGGCAAGTCTCTTTAATCGTTCCGTAATACAAGATCCCATGACTAACACTTAGTCACATTGCTTGCTAGGCTTGTTGTGATGTTGTATTACCGAGTGGGCCCTGAGATACCTCTCCGTCACACGGAGTAACAAATCCCAGTCTTGATCCATGCCAACCCAACAGACACCCTTGGAGATACTTGTAAAGTACCTTTATAGTCACCCGGTTACGTTGCGACGTTTGATACACACAAGGCACTCCTCCGGTGTCAGAGTTGCATGATCTCATGGTCATAGGAACATATACTTGACATGTAGAAAACAGTAGCATTAAACTGACATGATCATATGCTACGTTTGTAGTTTGGGTCTTGTCCATCCCATCATTCTCCTAATGATGTGATCCCTTTATCAAATGACATCTCATGTCAATGGCTAGGAAACCTTAACCATCTTTGATCAACGAGCTAGTCTATTAGAGGCATACTAGGGACATGGTTTTGTCTATGTATCCACACATGTATCTAAGTCTCCGATCAATACAATTATAGCATGGATAATAAACGACTATCATGACCAAGGAAATATGATAATAACTAATTTATTATTGCCTCTAGGGCATATTTCCAACAGTCTCCCACTTGCACTAGAGTCAATAATCTAGTTCACATCACCATGTGATTCGCATTGTTATGAATCTTACACCCAATGAGTTCTGGGGCTCGATCATGCTTTGCATGTGAGAGAGGTATTATAGTCAACGGGTCTGCGACATTCAGATCCGTGTGTATTTTTCAAATCTCCATATCAAACTATAAACACTGCTACCACACTCCACTTGGTACTATTCCAAATGGCTGCTCCACTATACGTATCCACATTGCTACCACGAGTCATCCGGATTGGTGTTAAAGCTTGCATTGACGTAACTCTTTATGACGAACTCTTTATCACCTCCATAATCGAGAAACATCTCCTTATTCTTTTAGTTACTAAGGATAATCTTGACTGTTGTCCAGTGATCCACTCCTGGATCACTCTTGTACCCCTTGACGGACTCATGGCAAGGCACACACAGTTGCGGTACACAGCATGGCACACTATACAGAGCCTATGGCTAAGGCATTGGGGACGACATTCGTCCTTTGTCTTTCTTCTATCGTGGTCGAGCTTTGAGTCTCACTCAACTTCACACCTTACAAAGCAGGCGAGAACACTTCTCTTTGACTAATCCATTTTGAACTCTTTCAAAATCTTGTCAAGGCATGTACTCATTCAAAGTTTCATCAACCATCTTGATCTATCTCTATAGATCTTGATGCTAAACAATTAGGTAGCTTCATCCAGGTCTTCCTTTGAAAACTCTTTTCAAACAACTGTTTATACTTTCCAGAAATTCTACATCATTTCCGATCAACAATATGTCAACCACATATGCTTACCAGAAACTCTATAGTGCTCCCACTCACTTTATTGTAATTAAAAGTTTCTCATAAACTTTGTATAGACTCAAAAACTTTGATCACCTCATCAAAGTGTATATTCCAACTCCGAGATGCTTGCTTCAGTTCATAGAAGGATCACTGAAGCTTGCACACCTTTTAGCATCCTTAGGACTAACAAAACCTTCTGGTTGTATCTCATACAACCTTTCCTTAAGGAAGGAAACGATGTTTTGGCATCCATCTGTAGATTTCACAATTGAAAAATGCAGCAACTGCTAACATAATTCGAACAGACTTTAGCATCGCTATGAGTGAGAAACTCTCATTGCAGTCAACTCCTTGAACTTGTAGGAAACTTCTTTGCAACAAGTTGAGCTTTATAAATGGTGACATTCCCCATCAACGTCTGTCTTCATTTTAAAGATCCATTTGTACTCAATGACCTGCCGTCCAACGAGCAAGTCTACCAAAGTCTATACTTGGTTTTCACATATGGATCCTTTCTCGGATTTCATGGCCTCTAACCATTTGTCGGAATCCGGGCCCATCATCGCTTCTCCACAGCTCGTAGGTTCATTGTTGTCCATCAACATGACCTCCAAGACAGTGTTGTCGTACCGCTTAGGAGCAGTACACATCCTTGTCAACCTACGAGGTTTGATAGTAACTTGATTCGAAGCTTCATGATCATCATCATTTACTTCCTCTTCAACTGAGTAGGTTCCATAGAAACATCTTTCTGCGCTAAGCTACTCTCTTGTTGAAACAAAGGTTCAACAACCTCATCAAGTTCTATCTTCCTCCCACTCAATTCTTTGGAGAGAAACTTTTTCTCAGGAAAGGACCCGTTTTAGCAACAAACACTTTATGCTTGGATCTGAGATAGAAGGTTCACCCAACTGTTCTTAGGGTAATCTATGAAGATGCATTTGTTGGCTTTGGGTTCGAGCTCATTAGGTGAAAACATTTTTCCACACAAGGGTCGCAACCCCAAACATTAAGAAATGACAGCTTAGGTTTCTATCAAACCATAATTCACACGGTGTCATCTCAACGGATTTAGATGGTGCCCTATTTAAAGTGAATGTAGTTGTCTCTAATGCATAACCCCAAAATTGTAGTAGCAAAAACGATAAGAGACATCACAGCCTGCACCATATCCAATAGAGCACGACTATGACGTTCGGACACACCATCACACTATGGTGTACCCGGTGGTGTGAGTTGTGAAACGACTTTCACATTGTCTAAAGTTGTATGCCAAACTCGTAACTCAGATATTCACCTCCACGATCATATCACAGACATTTTTACCTTCTTGTCACGATGATCTTAAACTTCACTCTGAATTTGCTTGAACTTTTCAAATGATTCAAACTTGTGTTTCATTAAGTAAACATACACTATATCTACTCAAATCATCAGTGAAGGTAAGAAAATAACGATATCCACCGCACGCTACAAGACTCATTGTATTGCATACATCAACATGTATCATTTCCAATAAATCACTTGACCGCTCCATCAAACCGGAAAACGGGGCCCTTAGTCATCTTGCCCAAGAGGCATGGTTCGCATGTCTCAACCGATTCAAAATCGAATGATTCCAAAGATCCATCAGCATGGAGTTTCTTCATGTGCTTTATACCAACATGACATTTAGCGGCAATGCCACAATTATGTGGTACTATCATTATTAACTTTGTATCTTTTGGCATCAATGTTATGAACATGTGTATTACTACGATCAAGATTCAAAAAACCATTCTCACTAGGTGCATGACCATTGAAGGTATTATTCATGTAAACAGAATAACCATTATTCTCTAACTTAAATGAATAACCGTGTTGCAATAAACACGATCTAATCACGTTCATGTTCAACACAAAACACCAAATAACATTTATTTAGGTTCGTCACTAATCCCGAAGGTAGAGAGAGTGTGCGATGTTGATCACATCAACCTTGGAAACATTTCCAGCACACATCGTCACCTCACCCTTAGCTAGTCTCCGTTTATTCCATAGCTTTTACTTCGAGTTACTAACATTTAGCAACCAAACCAGCATCCAATACCCAGGAGCTACTAGGAGTACTAGCAAGGTACACATCAATAACACGTATATCAAATATACTTCTGTCGACGCTGCTAGCCTTCTTATGTACCAAGTATCTAGGGTTGTTCCGCTTCAGCGACCGCTCTCCTCATAATCGAAGCACTTAGTCTCGGGTTTAGGTTAGACTTTGAGTTGTTTCACTGGAGCAGCAACTGACTTGCTATCCATGAAGTTTCCCTCCTTGCTCTTGCCCTTCTCGAAACTAGTGGTTTGGCTAACCATCAACACTTGACACTCCTTCTTGATTTCTACCTTCGCGGTGTCAAACATCGCGAACAGCTCAGGGATCATTATTTCTATCCCTGGCATTTTATAGTTCATCACCAAGTTCTAGTAGCTTAGTGACAGTGACTTGGAGAACTATATCAATCACTATCTTATCTGGAAGATTAACTCCCACTCTATTCAAGCAATTGTAGCACCCAGACAATATGAGCACATGCTCAACGATGGAGCTATTCTCCTTCATCTTGCAGGCAAATAATCTTGTTGGAGATCTCATATCTCGCAACACGGGCAGGAGCCTGAGATCCTAATTTCAGCTCTTAGAACATCTCATATGTTCCATGACGTTCAAAACGTTTCGGAGCCTCAATTCTAAGCCGTAATGCATGACGCACTAAACTATCAAGTAGTCATCAGAACGTGCATGTCAGATGTTCACAACATCTACAGACAACGCTAGAGGGGTTGGCTCACCAAGCGGTGCATTAAGGACATAAGCCTTCTCTGCAGCAACAAGGACAATCCTCACATCACGGAGCCAGTCCGCAATATTGCTACCATCATCTTTCAACTCTATTTCTCTAGGAACATACAAAAAATGAAAGGGAGCTACAGCGTGAGCTAGTAATCTACAACATAATTTTGCAAAGACGCTACTGACTATGTTCATGATAATGAGTTCAATTAATCATATTACTTAAGAACTCCCACTCAAATTGACATCCCTCCGGTCATTCGAGTGATACATGATCCAAATTCACCAACTCAAGTCCGATCATCACGTGAGTTGAAGTGGTTTCAATGGTGAACATCATCATCTTGATCATATCTACTATATGACTCATGTTCGACCTTTCGGTCTCTTGTGTTCCGAGGCCATGTCTGTACATGCTAGGCTCGTCAAATTTAACCCGAGTGTTCTGCGCGTGCAAAACTGGCTTGCACCCGTTGTATGTGAACATAGAGTCTATCACACTGTAACATCCCAAATTTTGGAATGTTATAATAATTATAGAATGATTGTTTGTTTGCTTGAATGATTGAAAGTGAGTGCAATTTGAAACTTTTGAATTTTTTTGAAAGTTTGATGAGAGGGAATGAAATAACTTTCCCAAAATTTTCACTTTGCATTTTGATCACCAGGAATTCAAATTCATTTCATCACAAAACCCTAGAGTGAAGATGACATGACTTCTTCCATTTAAAAAATGAAAAGGGATTTGAAAATGATTTGAATTTCATTTGAAAAATATTTCAAATTCAGAAAACTTTATGCAACTCAATGATTTTCATGAGAGAAGATAAAATGACTTCTTCAAATTATATGAAATATGAGTTGGAAGTTTAAAATAAATTTTTGAATAGTGAATGTGAAAATCTCTCGATTTTCTTTTGGAATCATTTCATATTTGGTTCCTATTCCAATTTTCAAAGTATTCAAACCCCTGACAAAAAATTTGAGAGGAGTAACATGACACTCCACACCAGGGACTTCTTGGTGATTTATTTGAATAATAAAAACCAGGGGTTATTCTGAAAAATATTTGCAAAGGGATTTAAAAGCAAAGAGGGCAATTTCTGAAAATAATATTTTTTCCAAGGTATTCAAATGACAGAATAGAAATGTTCATTAAATAAAATTTATTATTCTGTTAATTTCGATATATAATACCCCTATATTTAGAGACGATTTGAATGCTTTAAATGTATTTGAATGTCTTTGGAAAATTATTAAAAAGAAACGGTAACCGTTTCCGGTATTAAACGGGCCGGCCCACGACAGTTATTCGCGAATTAATTAGAAGCCGGCCGACCGAGCGCAGTAACGCCCCCTCTCTCCCTATGACGTGTGGGGCCCACTATCCGAATCAAAGCCGCCGCGGTCATCTCTTCCCCCCCCCTCACCCGAAGACCATGTCGGCAACCCCCGCCGTGACCACCTCCTCCGTTACTCCCCGACCGCCCCACGGCCTCCTATAAATACCCACCGCTCCCCTCCCTCCATTCTCGTTGTTTCCCCCTCTCCCCGAGCCCTATCTACGCCGGAATCGCTCGCCGGAGTTCCCCCTATCACCGAAGCTTCTTTCACTCGTGGTCGTCGCCCCGGTCGTCCCCGCGCCCCTCCAACACCACCACCGGTCGCCTGGACCTCGCCGCCGTCAGTTGGAGCCCTCCGACGACTCCCTCGACCACCGGAGCTACTTCCCCGAGCACCTCGACGATTCGGCCTCGCCGGAAGAACCCTCGCCGGCGACTCCATTCCCTGTGAGCTCCCCTCCCTCTCTCCTAACCTTTGGATCTGGATCTGACGATCCACATTAGATCCTGTTATAAAAACGAACCGGTATTCTCTAATGTTCGGCCATCCGCCCGTTAGCATCCCGCGCACACACCCCTGGACCAATGAGATAGCGCCACGTGTACCCCCCTGTCCGCTAGAAACCCTTTTTCTTTTTCTGTTTTAATTTCAAAAACAGAATAGTTCTGTTTTCATTTCCTTTATATCTTTTATGTTTTTAACTATTTTAAATTGATTCTTTTTGCATTAGATCATAAATTTCATCTAGTTTCTGTGGATAGCAAATTTGACTATGTTTGAATATTTAAATTGGAATTTGAACAGATTTGATTTAAATTTTGTTTTCTGAATATCTTGAGTTCTAAAATGAATTTTTGATTGATTCTTTTTCCTACTTGTCACTAGTGATCTTAGTTATCATTAGGTAGAGTTTGAGAATTTTTTCTAAAATAAAATTTATTAGGGTTTTAACTAGAAACAGAATCTGTTTAGTTGTTAATATAGTTTAATTAGTTTTATTTTGCTAGTTTAAATCTGAGTTAATTATATATTTGATTTAGTAAATTCTGTTAGTTAAACTTTAGGTGAATTACTTGTTGTTAAAATAAAATAATTTGCTTAGTTTACTACCATGTTGTTATAGGAACACTATACATTTTCAAATAGGTTTAATTTGTGATAAACAAACTAGTTAGTAATAGTTTATTCCAACAAAGTTTTATATAATTAGATTCTGTTTTCAAATAAAATTTGTAGTAATTCCTTTCTGTTAAGAAATGCTTAGTTAATAAAAATAATTTAGATTAGTTCTATTATGATAGGAAAACTATATTATTTTCATTAGGTAATATGTTATAAAAACAATTTAGTTTCATAGAAACTCTTTTCACAAAGTTGTAGATGACTTAATTCTGTTTTATAATAAAGATTTTATTTAATTACTTTCTGTTAACTAAGTTGTTTCATAATTTGTTTTCTCTTAGTTTCTGGTTGTGCTTGTAGTTAAGTTCATTAGGCAAACACTTATGTTGTTTAGAATATTGTTTGCATAGTTTTACTTGTTCTTCAAAAGTAATTCATTTTGCTAACAAAATATTTACTAAAATACTTTTATTATATTTTCACCTTGTTTTGGGTTTTGTGTTACTTTTGAATTTGTTGGAGTTTTGTGTTTCAACTTTGTCTTAAGTATTTCCTTCATCAACCTTGTTGTTTTTGTTTCTTGTGTTACCTTTTGATTGTTAGTATTGCTTATTAGAAGTGTTTGATTATGTATACAATGTTTGCTATATAGATTTTCATCGGAGAGTGACGAATAGTCTATCAAGTTATTTCTAAGAGCGATCTTTATCTTCATCAACAGTACAGGCAAGTTCACTTTGACCATCTATTTCATACCTATGTTTTTATTGCATGTAGTGACATCATTCAGCACATCCCTCCCGTAGTGTTATTGAAATTCTTGTAGTTGAGTAGAATGCATGAGGTAGGAACCCACCACTTGTTACTAAAGCCCCGGGAACGCTAGTTAGTGCAATGCTATGCTAAAGTAGACGGGGTTTGGTATGAGTGTTCGTGAGTGATGTGAAGAAGGACTCCACGTCAAAACGACGACTTCATGAAGACATCTTCAAGTCCTGCATTTTCAAGACCTCAAGACTTCAAGACTCGAGAAGACAAGTTTTTCAATACATACTACTGGGTGAGGGATGGTTGATTGGGCATCCCTGGAGAAACCAGTGGATGGCCGGGATGCATGGAGAAGCGCCATGACATCTTGCGGAAAGCCTCACCCAGACTCAAAGAGAAGGATGAATACTTCATGCCTGGAAGCTTACCTGTGTAGCCACAAGTCATTATGGGCTCTGGCTTGGTTGATCTTTGTTGTGACTCTGCTGGGCAGTGCTACGAGATGTAGTCGACGTTAGGATTGGGATGGGCACTGTCGGACAGTCAGGGAAACACTCTGAAAGACCATGTTTCTTTCATCCTGTTCTCAAACACCAGGCAGTGCGAGGACTTACCAGGAGGGAAAGAATCTTGTGGGTAAAGTACACAACACTCTGCAGAGTTAAACCTAATCGATTAGCCGTGTCCCCGGTTACGGACAATTTGAGCTTCTAGACTTGGATCTATCTCTGAACTCTCAACACTGGACTGATAACTAATTGTGGGCAACTTAATGATACTTATGGGCATTGAGACATTGGTTGGCGGAACCATGTCATGATAGGCAACTCTATAGTGAAATTTCTGATATTCCTTTGTTGTAGGAAAATAAAATCAGCTTTTACGCAAAAAAAACTCAGACACAGAGCCACAAAGCCTTTGCATATAGAATAGTCTTTATTCTTCTGTTCTTCTATGGTGATCTTGCCAGCATATTCAAAATGCTGACCTACACGGC
The DNA here is from genome assembly GCA_022496015.1 of Hordeum marinum. Lineage (NCBI taxonomy): Eukaryota > Viridiplantae > Streptophyta > Magnoliopsida > Poales > Poaceae > Hordeum > Hordeum marinum. The sequence continues at coordinate 148,362,016 of CM039673.1, forward strand.
TGCAACGTCTTATGTTGCAGATACTCTTCTACGACGGGTAAGAGTACGATTCAGGGTTACGGTCCGCACTCAACTTGCCGTTGGTGTTATTGGGACTCCACTCCCGTTGACTGTATCCGCTGCTATTTTAAGGTATATATCAGTTTTACGCTATTTACATGTGATTGCACTTTGATATATACATTGATGTACTGTGTGTGCCAGCATACTGATCCAGGGATGGCATAGAAAACACAGAGGCTTGACTCGTTTTGAGTCGGGTCGCTACACACACCCGATCATCACGTGGTGTCTCGACACGACAAACTTTCACAATGGTGCACACTCAGGGAGAACACAATTCATCTTGAAATTTAAGTGAGGGATCACCTTATAATGCTACCGTCATCCTAAGCAAAACAAGGAGCATAAAAGGATTAACATCACATGCAAATCATAAGTGACATGATATGGTCGTGAACTTGTGCTTTTGATCTCCATCTTGAAAGCACCAGCATGATCTCCATAGTCACCGGCATGACACCATGATCTCCATCATCTTGATCTCCATCAACGTGTCGCCATCGGGGTTGTCACGCCCACCATGCTTCTAATACTATTGCTACCGTTTAGCGATAAAGTAAAGCATTACATAGCGCTTAATAATTGGCACGCAGGTCATACAATAATTAAAGACAACCCTATGGCTCCTGCCGGTTGCCGTACTCATCGACATGCAAGTCGTGATAATCTATACATCACATGATCATCTCATACATCACATATATCACAACATGTAATTGGCCATATCACATCACAACATACCCTGCAAAAACAAGTTAGACGTCCTCTAATTGTTGTTGCATGTTTTACGTGGCTGCTACGGGTATCTAGCAAGAACAATTCTCATCTATGCAAAAACCACAACGGCGATACACTAGTTGCTTTTCAACCTTCTCAAGGACCGCCTTTGTCGAACTCGATCCAACTAAAGTGAGAGAAACTGACATCCGCAAGCCATCTATGCAACAAGTTGTGGTTGAGGGAACCGGTCTCTCGTAAGCGTACGAGTAATGTTGGTCCGGGCCGCTTCATCTCACAATACCACTGAACCAAAACACGACCAAGGGAGGAAGCAATCTAAGCATCAACACCCACAAACTCTTTGTGTTCTACTCGAGATCTCATCTACACATAGACCTAGCTCATGATGCCACTGTTGGGGAACGTCGCATGGGAAACAAAAAATTTCCTACATTCACGCAAGACCTATCCATGGTGATGAGCATCTAAGAGAGGGAGAGTGGATCTACATACCCTTGTAGATCGCTAAGTGGGAAGCGTTAAGAAACGCGGTTGGTGTAGTCGAACGTCTTTGCGATCCAAATCACCGAGCGTCCCGCGATCTCATCACGATCTGTCCCATGATCCAATCACGATCCGTCCGACATCCCATGTAGCCTCTTGGGTCGAAATACCCCTCCCGATGGTCTCCCGATACACTACCGGCACTCCCGGTACACTACCGATGAGCCCAAAACTTTTCCGGCGACCAAAATAGGACTTCCTATATATGAATATTTACCTCCAGACCATTCCGGAGCTCCTCGTGATGTCCGGGATCTCATCCAGGACTCGAACAGCCTTCGGTCACCACCATACATAACTCTATACTACCGAAACGTCACCGAACCTTAAGTGTGCAGACCCTGCGGGTTCGAGAACTATGTAGACATGACCGAGACACCTCTATGGTCAATAACCAATAGCGGGACCTGGATGCCCATATTGGTTCCTACATATTCTACAAAGATCTTTATCGGTCAAACCTCTATGTCAAGGATTCAGTTAGTCCCGTATGATGTTCCCTTTGTTCTTGGGTATGTTACTTGCCCGAGATTCGATCATCGGTATCTCCATACCTAGTTCAACCTTGTTACCAGCAAGTCTCTTTACTCGTTCTGTAATACAAGATCCCGTGACTAACACTTAGTCACATTGCTTGCAAGGCTTGTTGTGATGCTGTATTACCGAGTGGGCCCTGAGATACCTCTCCATCACACTGAGTAACGAATCCCAGTCTTGATCCATGCCAACCCAACAGACACCCTCGGAGATACCTGTAAAGTACCTTTATAGTCACCCAGTTATGTTGCGACGTTTGATACACACAAGGCACTCCTCCGGTGTCAGTGAGTTGCATGATCTCATGGTTATAGGAACAGATACTTGAGATGTAGAAAACAGTAGCATTAAACTAACATGATCATATGCTACGTTTGTAGTTTGGGTCTTGTCCATCCCATCATTCTCCCAATGATGTGATCCCGTTATCAAATGACATCTCATGTCAATGGCTAGGAAACCTTAACCATCTTTGGTAACGAGCTAGTCTATTAGAGGCATACTAGGGACATGGTTTTGTCTATGTATCCACACATGCATCTAAGTCTCCGATCAATACAATTATATCATGGATAATAAACGATTATCATGAACAAGGAAATATGATAATAACTAATTTATTATTGCCTCTAGGGCATTTTTCCAACAAATTCTACCACTAAGAATTGGTCTATGCAACATGTACTTAATGGCATCGGTTTGACAAGCTACTATGCAGGCACTCGGCACTAGGTAATGTCTCATTTTTGTGCAAGCATAATATAAAGAGGGGCATAACTTTTCAATAAATGCATACCTTGTCTCGGCGTCCAATAAGCGTCGACTTAGATATGTAATAGTATGTTCTCTTCCTTCGGCTTCTTGAGTCAACACAACACCAATAACACCTTCCCTCGTCGCAATGTAAAGCTTAAAGGGCTCTCTATGTTTGGGTGCTTTCATCACTGGAGGAGTGCTCAAATAAGTCTTGATCATGTCGAATGCTTCTTGTTGTTTTGCCCCCCAAGTAAAATCAGCATCATTCTTTAACCGAAGGATAGGAGTAAATGCATCAACCTTCCCTGACAAATTAGCTATGAACCTTCTCAAATAATTGACCTTGAGAAGGAATTTTTGCATATCTCTCTTGCATATTGGAGCCTCCACTTTTTGTATAGCTTCTGTCTTTGTGGGATCAATTTCTATGCCATTCTCATGAATAATGAAACCCAAAATCTTCCCAGCCGATACGCCGAATGCACACTTCAAAGGATTCATCTCTAGTTCGTATTTTTCATCCTTTCAAAGGCCAAACGCAAATCGGTTAGATGAGATTCAAAAGCATCCGATTTGACAACAATATCATCAATATAAACATCAAGTATAACACTAAGTAAATCATGAAACATTAAATTCATAGCCCTCTGATATGTGGCGCCAGCATTCTTTAACCCAAAGGTCATCACTGTCCACTCAAATAAACCAAGGAATCCGGGGCACCGAAAATCCGTTTTGGACATGTCCTCTTCGGCCATGAAAATCTGGTTATACCCCGCATTGCCATCAAGAAAGCTAATGACCTTATATCTAGAAGCATCATTAATAAGCATATCAGCTATGGGCATGGGATACTCATCTTTGGGCGTAGCTCTATTCAAATCTATGAAATCAATGCACACCCTTATCTTGGCAGAGCCATTCTTCTCTACTGGCACAATGTTAGAAATCCACTCGGCATACCTGTAAGGTCTAATAAAATTAGCTTTAAGTAAACGACCGAGCTCTTCTTTGATCCGGTCATATGTTTTTGGATTAAACTTCCTGGCCAATTGCTTATGAGGTCTAAAACCAGCCTTTATAGGTAACGGATGCTCTACTAATTCTCGGCTTAAACCGGGCATCTCATGATACTCCCATGCAAAGCAGCAAACATATTCTTTCAACAACTCAATCAACCTAGCTTTATGATCGGCTCTTAAGTTTTCATTTACAAACTTCGGCCTAGGAACTGAACCATCCCCTATATCTATTTCTTCTAATGGATCTGCCGATTGAAAACCCTATCCTAATTTATCCATGTCATCCAACTCCTCTACAGATTCATACATATCGTTCTCACTAGACCGATATTTTGCAAGACGTTTCTCCAACCACTCGTAATTAGAATCCACTTAAACATATCATACCTTGGAGCCGATTGCCACTAGTCGGCTTTAAAGAGACGGGCACAAAGCCATTCTTCGTTGCGCTAAGGAAATCAAACTCTCACAAGTCGCGTCCCGTCAAGCAAGTAGCATTGGGATGTTGCCAATCCACCGATGCATCGGCCAAAGCAACACAAGCCGAATTATCCGCATGAATGACTTCCACCTCATCATCAACCCATTGGATCAAAAACTGGTGCATGGTAGATGGTACGCACTGGTTTGCATGAACCCAATCACGGCCTAGTATGATGTTGTAGTTACCTTGCACCTCAACGACAAAGAATGCAGTAGCCAAAGTTTTGCTCCCGACTGTAAGCTCCTCATACATCATACCTTTGGCTTTAGTTTTCTCTTTGCCTTCAAACCCATTAAGCACCATATTGGTCTTGATTAATTCATCGTCGGGCAAGCCCAATTTCTTGAAGACCGAATAGGGCATGAGATTCACCACAGCACCACCATCAACAAGCATCCGAGTGAGTGGTGATCCATTGATACGACCTCTGAGGTAAAATGGTTTCAAGTGCATCACTGGTTCTTTTGGCTTCTCGAATATTGCATTTCTGGGGCCAAAATCCAGCTGAGCCACTTTCCCTTCTTCATCTATAGCACGGAATTCAGCGGGTAAGTAATACACCATATTGATATCCATACCTTCACGAACCGGTGTAGACTCATAGTCCAACAGATCGTCTTCCTCTTCGCGTGCGTCCACTAAATCTGAATTCTGTCCGAGTGAAGGAGAAGTAATAGGCGACTGAGACGATGTCATAGCTACATCGTCCTCTTTTGCTGGTGTAATTTCTACTGTGATAGATGTAGAAGCCACTATGTCTTGCATTGGTTTAGGCTTCCACACTTGTTTCACTGGTATCATGGGCCGAGTGACATTGAACAACTCGTCCCTTTGCTTCTCAGCCTCTTGTTTTGCCATCTCTTGATTCCTCAACCTCTGCAATTTTCTCTTTTGTGTCTTCGTTAGCCCTGGAGGACACCACCTTGGCCGAGTGTATTTAGGATCAATTGGCTTCACTTGGCTGGTACTTGCTTCATGATCATTGGTCGAGTGCTTTGGCGCGATAACAAGTATCAGCTCAGTTGGGTTGCTATGCACAGTCGGTTGTTGTGTGGTGAACATTTCACTACCCAAGACGAGTGAGTCAGCATTGATATTTTCCTTGCCTTCCCCTGACTCTACTGCTGCAACACTTGGCAGCTTGACGCGCCACTCTTGTCGACTTTTTTGGCCTACGAAGTTTTCACTCAGGCGCACCTTTTTACTCGGATGAAATCCATTCGGACGTTTGACTGGGTAGAATCCACTCGAACGTATTCTTTCATTCAGATAGCTTCCACCCGGGTACATTCTTACACTCGGATAGTTTTCACTCGGAGGTATTTTTTGACCAACCGAGTAATGAACACCCATGCTTAGTCGGTTTTCATACGAGCATCCAAGTCGATCCCAAACAGGTTGTCGTTGTTCTTGTGGAAACGACACCCTTGATCCAGTCGATTTTGCATGCCGACTGGACATATCAGCTGATGGTGACCTTGGTTGCTTCAGTCACGATGACCGATTAGAGCTAGAACCGGCCAACTAATTTGCATATTTGGACAACAGCATATCAAAAGTTGGCTTGATTCGCTTACGATGTACCTTGGCTTCATTCCTCTTCCACTTGCCAACTTCTGGACTCTTGGGTTTAACAAATTTAACATGAGTGTCTTGTTGAACTTGTGGTTGCCCCCCGAGTGTAGGATTCTTAATGGTATCTTGATTACTTCCTTGCCATTGGGTTGCTTGTCAAGCACAACCTGCCTCCCCAAGACCTTGATGTCCTCCTTGCTTTTCCTAGGCTCACCAATAATGACATTAGTTTTATTAGCATATTCGTCTACCTCTGGCCGAATGAGCAACTTTTTTCCCTCCAAATCCAGAGTGTTCATTGGGAAGGGCTGCTTATCAACTTGCATCTCAGAAAAGTTCAATCGTCCGTCATTAATGGCCGATTGTATCTGTCGTCAGAAAACATTGCAATCATTAGTAGCATGAGAAAAAGAATTATGATATTTGCAATAAGCATGTCGTTTCAACTCTTCAATCGACGGTACAGTGTGAGATATCCTAATGATCTTAGCTTGCAGCAAAGCATCAAATATTTTGTCACACTTAGGAATCTTAAAAGTAAACTTCATCTCTTCATTGCGATTCTTATGAATCGGTTTCAGATCATTGCAAGTAAACGGTTTGGCCTTAGATGGCCAAACAAATTCAGCAACATACATATCACCTTCATCATCCGAGTGATCACTACCATACTCAACCATATTCATCTTAGGACGATCAGTTTTATATTTATGCACCTCCTTGAGATCTTTGCTCCGACTCTCCTGAGCCAAAGCTTTTTGCAAGACTTGGTTGACACTTAAGAACTCATAACCTTCTAGCTTTTCCCTAATGTGAGTTTTCAAACCACTGAGCACAAGGTCAGCCAAGTCCCTCTCGGTTATCACCAAACTATAACACCGATTCTTTATATTTCTAAATCTCCTGATGTAATCGGAGATCGATTCATCATTTTTCTGCTTAACCGATGTAAGATGTGATAATTTAAGTTCATTGTCGCCGCTATAAAAGTGATCATGAAATTTTTGTTCCAGCTGCGACCACACACGGATAGAACCATGTGGTAGAGAAGAAAACCATGAAAATGCAGTACCAATTAATGATAAAGGAAACAAGCGCACTTTCAATTCATTCAGAGAGCCTGCTTCACCCAGTTGTGCTAAGTATTGACTAACATGTTCCCATGTGGTTTTTGTGCCTTCTCCATTGAACTTAACAAAATATGGAATTTTATATCCCGGAGGGCACTGGATAGCGTTAAAGTACTCGGGGTATGATTTTTGGTAAATCCGATTCCGAGGTAACTCAACTCCAAAATTCTCTCGAAGCATCTTAGTCGTCTCCTCTCTAAAATTAGCTAAAGTATCGTCCGTAGTAGACGGTAAAGCTTGTAGTTGTGGGATGGGAGGAGTAGAATTACTAGTAGTAGCCAGGAACTGTGGCACATACGCCGAACCATAGTTCAGATGTGGCCGAGTGCTTGCACCTATAGGTACAGCTTGGTTCGGTATAGGTACCCAACTTGGCATGCTCATGATGGAATTAGCGGGTGCAGCCACAATCTGATTGGTTTGGGTATGATAGTAACTCATCGTCATGGGAGGTGTCGATGAAAGAGGTAAAGACAGATTAGGATTTTCTACACTAGGAACCACACCAATATTACCACTAGACGATTGAGGCATATTTTTCTACACATTGGTATTTTCTATGAAAGTTTGATAGACCAAATTATTACCATCGGCAATACGACTCTCAATCTCAGCTCACTTCTCGGGAGAAAAGGTAGTACTTACAGGAGGTTTAACCTGCTCGGCTTCAAGAGGAGGGAACTTGATTTCTCCAATCGGAGTGATATTGCCTTGGCGATCTTTCTTGAAGTTTCCAAGGAACTCCTGCAACTCCTTCTCTTCACGCACCTTCTTGTACTCCTCATAAGCTTGGCGATGATCAGCCGACAGTTCATCAAGCTTGGGCTTAATGATGTTATCGGCATCTATCTCAGATGGCTTGGGAAGATCAGACATGATGGTTGATGGGGATGATTGATCTTTGATCACCAGAGGAGTCGCCAAAAAGTGTGTTGACACACGAACACGTCACCGTGTACCCTCTACGCCGGGGGTGATGCACTGCAGCTCACGTCGAGGGAGGTCCGTCCAGCAGCGCGATACGCAAGACAGTCGGCGAACGCTTTTGCAGACCCGAAACCCCGCACGGCCGGGAGGGACCCCGTCAGTGTCAGGGAGTGCGGCGGCTATGGGCTGCCCTAGGTCGATTCACTCACCCCTAGAGCCTAGGGATTCGCAGCTCTCAAACGAAGAACGACGAAGAATGAGAGAAAAAACGAAGAACGTAGATGAAAAAGTAGTATAGATTGATTTGTTCGATTGTGTGTTGTTCAATCGGCCATCACCCCCAACATATATAAGAGGCGGCTGGACTTCCGTACAAGCAAAGGATTCATCTAGGCTTTCCTTACAAGAAAATTACATGAATTCACATCCTAGAGTCCTAGTTCTAGTCCCACTCGGATTCAGCCCAAATCTCGCCCAATCTTCTGTCTTGCTCCTTGCGTGGGCCGTGGAATCTGCATATGACATCAGATTGAGACTGTCCAAACATCAATTTTGTGTGCCTTGATGAGGCTAACAATCCGTATGTGGATCACTTTCCCAAATAAAGTCATCTTGAATACTCCACAAGGTCATCTTTAACTTTGAATCGGACTCGGTCACGTAGCAGACTGGACTGTCCGAGTGTTGTAGCGTCTCTGCAGGCTGCATACTATCCTAGATGATAATGACCCGAAAAGAAAAGTTGACCGTTTCGACATTACGAACAAATTTCATGTTGAACACTTTTCCATCCGAGGCCATTTTGAACTTTCACTTGACCGACACTTTCACTTGCCGGTACTTTTCACTCGGACAACAATTTTCATTCGGACGGCAATTGCACTCGGCCGGTACTTTCACTCGACCCGTACTTTTCACTCGGACAGCGATTTTCACTCGAACAGCAATTTCACTTGGTTGGACGGAAAACTTTTCACTCGACTGGACAGCAAACGTTTCACTCGGCGGCAAACTTTCACTGTGAAGTCCCGAGTCAAACTCCGGGCTGATTTTGTTCTGCCTCTCTAGGCCGTATACTACCTCGGATTGAGAAGAATTATATATCAAAATCAATCGCCGCGATGACCCGAAACTTTTTCATGTTGTAAGTTTTTCCATCGGAAGACGTCTTGAGGGCCGAATGACTCGCGCGACCCATTAGACATGTGTCTGATCTCCTGCGCCACATTTTGCTTTGTGGTAGGGCTGCACTCTGGTTGCTCTAACTTTTGCATACGACCTCCGATTGAGATGATTTATGTATCAAAACTGACCAGCTCGACGATACAAAGACAATTCAAGTAGAACATTCTTTCATTCGAGGTTGTCTTGGAGGCGCAATAGACCAAAAAGCACTCAGAACATCTACATGACAATCCAAGTGTAATTGTCCCTCGAAATGATGTCGAATGGTGATGACCTAAACATCAAGGTTGTTTCACTCGGCAATATGAAAATTCTCATAGAAAAAACCTTTTTGTTTGAGTCCATTTTTACTACATTTTGCATCGTGCCAAAATCAGGTGTCAACACAATCCTCAACCATCTTCAGCGGCTGCAGTCAAAAAAACAAACAAATTGCACCCAACGCCGGCAAGAGGGTTGTCAATCCCCTTGATCTCGTTATTTGCAAGCAAGTGAGTTGTGTAGATAATTGTAGAGAATCGTCAATTGAAAAATAAAATAAACCCAAATAAATAACAACAAGGTAGTAGCAGCGTTTGTAAATATATAAGTGCATAGACCCGGGGGTCGTAGTGTTCTCTAGTGACATCTCTCATAGAAATAGCATATGGTGGGTAGACAAAGTACTATTGGGCAATTGGTAGAAAAGCGAATAGTTATGCGATTTTCACGGCAGTGATCATGTGTATATATGCATCACATCCATAAGAAAATAGGTCGAGTCCTGCCTGCACCTATTACTATTACTCCACTCATCGAACACTATCCATCATGCATCTTGAGTATTAAGTAAAACAGAGTAATGCTTGGCGAGTGATGACATGATGTAGACAAAGTGAACTCAATCAATATGAATAAAACCCATCGTTTTATCCTTAGTAGCAGCAACACAAAGACGTATCTTGTCCCCTACTCTGTCACTAGGATATAGAAATTCGTCAGGTTGAACCTACCACAACGCACCACTCCCTCCGCAGAAATATCAATCTAGGTCAAACTATCTCAATAGATCACAGAGCATTAAAAAGCTATAATAATCATGCAAATAATAATCATAGTATTTAGGTTTGACTCAAATACTTTTCATAAATAATCTGAACATAAACTCACAATTCATCGGATCCCAACAAACGCTCCACACAAAGGGATTACATCGGATAGATCAAGGCAAAGATGTGATGAACATTGTATTGAAGATCAAGAGAGAGAGAGAGAGAGAGACTTCCATCTAGGTACTACCTATGGACTCATAGGTTTGTAGTGAAATGCTCACACATCATCATGAGGGCAACAAGGTTAATGAAGAGGCCCTCCGTGATCGGTCCCCCCTCCGACAAGGTGTCGGAACAGAGCTCTAGATGGGCTCCCGTCGAAACAGACACTTGAGGTGGCAGAAAAAGTGTTTCGGGAGCTCCCTTAGGATTTTGGAGATATTAGAGAATTTATAGGCTAGAGAGGGACGTCGAGAGACGCCCGAGGGGGACACTGTTGGAAATATGACCTAGAGGCAATAATAAAATGGTATTATTATATTTCCTTGTTCATGATAATTGTCTATTGTTCATGCTATAATTGTTTTAACTGGAAAGCGTAATACATGTGTGAATACATAGACCACACCATGTCCCTGGTGAGCGTCTAGTTGACTAGCTCGTTGATCAATATATAGTCATGGTTTCCTGACCATGGACATTGGATGGCATTGATAACGGGATCACATCATTAGGAGAATGATGTGATGGACAAGACCCAATCCTAAGCATAGCACAAGATCGTGTAGTTCATCTGCTAGAGCTTTTCTAATATCAAGTATAATTTCCTTAGACCATAAGATTGTGCAACTCCCGGATACCGTAGGAATGCTTTGGGTGTATCAAACATCACAACGTAACTGGGTGACTATAAAGGTGCACTACAGGTGTCTCCGAAAGTGTCTGTTGGGTTGGCACGAATCAAGACTAGGATTTGTCACTCCGTGTGACGGAGAGGTATCTCTGGGCCCACTCGGTAAAACATCATCATAATGAGCTCAATGTGACTAAGGAGTTAGTCATGGGATCATGTGTTACGGAACGAGTAAAGAGACTTGCCGGTAACGAGATTGAACAAGGTATAGGGATACCAATGATCGAATCTCGGGAAAGTGACATACCGATGGAATTGTATACAAGATTAATTGAATCCCCGACATCGTGGTTCATTCGATGAGATCATCATGGAACATGTGGAATACAATATGTGTATCTAGATCCTGCTATTGGTTATTGGTCGGAGAGGTGTCTCGGTCATGACTGCATGGCTCCCGAAACCGTACGGTCTACACACTTAAGATTCGATGACGCTAGAGTTGTAATGTGAATTATATGTGGTTACCGAAAGTTGTTCGGAGTCTCGGATGAGATCTCGGAGGTCACGAGGAGTTCCGGAATGATCTGAAGGTAAAGATTTATATATGGGAAGTCCTATTTTGGCCACCGAAAAATGTTCGGGATTTTTCGGTATTGTACCGAGAAGGTTCTAGAAGGTTCCGGAGTTGGGACCACCTGGATGGGGGACCCACATGAACGTGGGTAGTGGGGGAAAGGACCCACACCCCTGGTCAAGGCGCACCAAGATCTCCCCTTAGAAGGAATAAGATCATACCCCGAAGGGATAAGATCAAGATCCCTAAAAAGGGGGATAACAATCGGTGGGGAAGGGAAAGGATGGGATTTCTTTCCTCCAACCTTTGCCAACGCCTCAATGGACTTGGAGGGAAAAAACCATCCCCCTCCACCCCTATATATAGTGGGGAGGCACATGGGAGCTGCACCCTTGCCCCTGGCGCAGCCCTCCCCCTTCCTACACCTCCTTCTCCTCCGTAGTGCTTAGCGAAGCTCTGCCGGAGAACCACGAGCTCCACCGCCACCATGCCATCGTGTTGCCGGAGCTCTCCCTCAACTTCTCCTCCCCCTTACTGGATCAAGAAGGAGGATATGTCCTTGGGTTGTACGTGTGTTGAACGCGGAGGCGCCGTCCGTTCGGCGCTTGGATCGGATCTTCCATGATTTGAATGCTTCCGCTTAGCGATCTTCAAGGGTATGAAGATGCACTCCATCTCTCTTGTTGCTAGAATCTCCTAGATTGATCTTGGTGACATGTAGGAATTTTTTTGAATTATTACTACGTTCCCCAACAGTGGTATCAGAGCTAGGTCTATGCGTAGATTCTATGGTGATCATGTCGCGCCCGAATATGGAGATCAAAGGCGCAAGATGATATTGGCCATATCATGTCACTTTATGATTTGCATATGATGTTTATAATGTTTTTACATCTTATTTTCTTAGAACGGCGGTAGCATAAATAAGATGATCATGCCGCACTAGAATCTCCCTCACTAAAATTTCAAGAAATGTGTTTCCCCTAAGTGTGCACCATTGCGAAGGATCGTTGTTTCGAGGCACCACGTGATGATTGGGTGTGATAGATCCTAACGTTTGCATACAATGGGTGTAAGCCAGATTTACACATGCAAAACACTTAGGTTGACTTGAAGAGCCTAGCATGTACAGACATGGCCTCAGAACACGAGAGACCGAAAGGTCGAACATGAGTTGTATAGTAGATGCGATCAACATGGAGATGTTCACCATTGATGACTAGTCATCTCACGTGATGATCAGACATGGCCTAGTCGATATGGATCATGTATAACTTAGATGACTAGAGGGATGTCTATCTGAGCGGGAGTTCATTAGGTAATATGATTAATTGAACTCATTATCATGAATATAGTCAAAAGTGTATTTGTAACTTATGTTGTAGATAGCTCACGTTGTAGCTCCCATGTTTTATTGATACGTTCCTAGAGAAAAGTATGTTGAAAGATCATGGTAGCAATAATGCGGACTGGGTCCGTGATCTGAGGATTGTCCTCATTGCTGCACAGAAGGCTTATATCCTTAATGCACCGCTTGGTGCGCTACCCCCTCAAGCATCGTCTGTAGATGTTGTGAACATATGACAGGCACGTTCTGATGACTACTTGATAGTTCAATGCATCATGTATTACGTCTTAGAATTGAGGCTCCAAAACGTTTTGAACGTCACAGAACATATGAGATGTTCTAAGAGCTGAAATTGAGATCTCAAGCTCGTGCCCATGTTGAGAGGTATGAGACCTCCAACAAGATTCTTTGCCTGCAAGATGAAGGAGAATAGATCAATCGGTGAGCATGTGCTCATATTGTTTGGGTACTACAATCGCTTGAATCGACTGGGAGTTGATCTTCCAGATAAGATAGTGATTGATATAGTTCTCCAAGTCACTGTCACTAAGCTACTAGAGCTTCGTGATGAACTATAAAATGCCAGGGATGGAAATAATGATCCCTGAGCTATTCGCGATGTTTGACACTACGAAGGTAGAAATCAATAAGGAGCATCAAGTGTTCATGGTTGGTGAAACCACTAGTTTCGAGAAGGGCAAGGGCTAGGAGGGAAACTTCATGGATGGCAAGTCACTTGCTACTCCAGTGAAGAAATCCAAGGTTGAACCCAAACCGGAGACTAAGTGCTTCTATTATGAGGAGAGCAGTCGCTGAAACGAAACAACCCTAGATACTTGGTAGATAAGAAGGCTGGCAATGTTGACGGAAGTATATGCATATTATTGATGTGTACCTTGCTAATACTCCTAGTAGCACGTGGGTATTAGATACCGGTTCAGTTGCTAAATGTTGGTAACTCGAAATAAAATCTGCAAAATAAATGGAGGCTAGATAAGGGTGAGGTGACGATGTGTGTTGGAAGTGTTTCCTAGGTTGATGCGATCACCATCTCAATATATCTCTACCTTCGGGATTAGTGATAAACCTAAATAAATGTTATTTGGTGTTTGCGTTGAGCATGAGCGTGATTAGATCGCGTTTAGTGCAATACGGTTATTCATTTAAGTTAGAGAATAATGGTTATTCTGTTTACATGAATAATGCCATCAATGGTCACCACCCAATGGTAATGGTTTATTAAATCTTGATCGTAGTAATACACATGTTCATAACATTGATACCAAAAGATACAAAGTTAATAATGATAGTACCACATACTTGTGGCACTGCCGCTAAATGTCATATTGGTATAAATCACATGAAGAAACTCCATGTTGATGGATCTTTGGACTCATTCAATTTCGAATCAGTTGAGACATGCGGACCATGCCTCATGGGCAAGATGACTAAAGACCCTGTTTTCGGTATGATGGAGCGGGCTAGTAACTTATTGGAAATAATACATGTTGATGTATGCGGTCCAATGAGTGTTGTAGCGTGCGGTGGATATCGTTATTTTCTTACCTTCGCTGATTATTTGAGTAGATATGGGCATATTTACTTAATGAAACACAAGTCTGAAACGTTTGAAAAGTACAAGCAAATTTAGAGTGAAGTTTGAGATCATCGTGACAAGAAGATAAAAATATCTACGATATGATCGTGGAGGTGAATATCTGAGTTTCGAGTTTGGTATACAACTTAAGACAATGTGGAAGTTGTTTCACAACTCACGCCACCTGGAACACCATAGTGCGATGGTGTGTCCGAACGTCGTAGTCGTGCTCTATTGGATATGGTGCGTACTATGATGTCTCTTATCGTTTTGACACTATCATTTTGGGGTTATGCATTAGAGACAACTACATTCACTTTAAAAAGGGCACAATCTATATCCATTAAGATGACAACATATGAATTATGTTTTGATAGAAACCTAAGCTGTCATTTCTTAGAATTTGGGAATGCGACACTTATGTATGATAAGCTCGAACCCAAAGCAGAAAAGTGCAACTTCATAGGATACCCTAAGAACAGTTGGGTATATCTTGTATCTCAGATCTGAGTGCAAAGTTTTTGTTGCTAAAACCGGGTTCTTTCTCAAGAAAGAGTTTCTCTCAAAAGAATTGAGTGGGAGGAAGATAGAACTTGATGAGGTTGTTGAACCTTTGTTTAAACCAGAGAGTAGCACAACGCGGAAAGATGTTTCTGTGGATCCTACGTCAGTTGAAGAGGAAGTTAATGATGATGATCATGAAGATTCAAATCAAGTTACTATCGAACCTCGTAGGTTGACAAGGACGCGTACTGCTCCTGAGTGGTACGACAACCCTGTCTTGGAGGTCATGTTGTTGGACAACGATGAACCTACGAACTATGGAGAAGCGATGGTGGGCCCGGATTCCGACAAATGGCTAGGAGCCATGAAATCTAAGTGTCGTGGTTTTGCCATGGCAGATGTCCGAAGTCTTAAGTTCGAGGCCATCGCTAAGGTGATGGACTCAAAGGGGTTGGTTGAGACGAGGGACACGAGTTTACCCAGGTTCGGCCCCTCAAGAAGAGGTAAAAGCCTACGTCCTGCTTGTGTTGTATTGATTTGAGTATCGATTACAAGGGAGCGGATTCGCTTGACCTAGTTCTCGATTGATTGGTTTTCTGTCCAAGCCACCCCAAGGTCTCACCTTTATATAGGAGGTCGAGACCCTTGGTTACACGAGTCATAAACCGACTCTTACAACGTAAGCAATCCTGTCTCGAAGTTGCCTTGCCTTCTTGGGCAAACCGTCTCCGGGCGGCTTAACCTCCCGGGTCTCCTACCATCTTCTGTCTGGGCTTCCGTCTTGGTCCATCTTGGTAAGCCGGCAGGCCTATGTCTTTCAGACCGCTTCTCTGGTCTTGATTATGAGCCGCTAGGTATACCCGGCCCCACCTGGGCGGGTCTTACCACGGGGTTATATCCCCAACATTAGGCCCCAGGTTCATTTGAGCCTGCTTAGGTCAATCTTCAAACTCACTTGGCGGCGAGTCTCACACTCCATCACCTGAAAGAAAACATGTAACCCGCCGTGACATCACACCAGATATGCCAAAAAAGATTCCGTGACATTCACAATAGATCTTTTCATTAAAACTGTCAGCCCAAAAATCGAGGCGTCCGTCTCGGTCGGTCAGGTTCTGCCGCCTTGATTCTCATGCCCGTTTCAACCTTCGAGCCTCTTAAATAGGAATGTGAAGGGTCCTTCTCATTCCTTTGCTGCCTGCACTTCTTCTTCTTCCTCTCGACGCCATCGCCCCCGAGATCCATCGCTCCGGTGAAGCTCCATCGTCGTCATCGTCCCAGGCCGCTGCATCAACCTGAACGGACCAGAATCTCGCCCGCGTCCACCGCGTCACTTCCGATAAGTCTTTCTTCCTCCCCTAGATCCGTAGACTAGTACTTCAAATCCACCGAGTTCTTTGGCTCCATTAGAACGTGAGTCCTTCCCATAATGCCAAGTGATAAGTATCTCTATGGATCTTACAGTGTTTATCCTTCCGTTGCGGTAGGTTACGTAGAATCCGCAATGGCCCAGCGTGGATCTGTAGCCGTTCCCACTTACTGCACTTATTTTTCTTAGTTTCCATCAGTTCGTCACTAGGGCTGAAATAAACTTGATTTTCATCTGCCCGTAGATCTGTAGTTATAAAGACAACCTGTGAAACCTGTTTATCCATACTTAGCTATATTTTCCCTCACTCTTGTGTCAACTTAACCCTTGCTTTGGTGGCTGTCCCAACACACTATGCCGGCGGTTTAGCATTTTGATATTTAATTTCCCAAGCTGTCTTAGTTGTTGAGATAATTTCTGATCCGCCACGTTCCGTTACCTTTCACAGCCTTAACCCACCGTCATGTCTTGGGCGTCTTCAACCTGTAACTCGGTCGGCTCTGCGGTATCCGAAGAGTTCTTGCAAGATTTCGTAGACACAAGAACTTTGCCGGCTAAAAATGGCATTCACTGGTGGGTTCCGGGCAATGAGAAGAAACCCATCCCTAAAGAGGGCGAGATAGTCATATTTGCTGACCACCTTGCGCGTGGTTTCAGCCTGCCCGGTTCTAAATTCTTCCGAGATGTCCTCCATTTCTTCAAGTTGCATCCTCAGGATATTGCACCCAACTCCGTCTCAAACATGTGCAACTTCCAAATCCTCTGTGAAGCTTACTTACAAGAAGAGCCGTCAGTTGACCTCTTCCGGGAGTATTTTTATGTAAACCGCCATACAGAAGTGGCAGTCGGCCCAAGCTTAGAGCTCGGCAGAGTCTCCATTCAAAGGTGACGGGATATGGCCTTTCCGGCCGTTCGAATGCCATGCCACCCCAAGGACTGGAATAAGACTTGGTTTTATTGCAAGGATACGTCTCTAGAGGGAGAACATCCACTATCGAGTTATCGTCCTACCCGGCTTTGCACGACAACTGAGCTCCCAGACCGGATGTCAGCTTCTCCACGAGCAAAGTATGCTCCAGCTTCGCCAAAATTAGAGCCCTCCTGGCCAACGGTCTGACAGGAATCGATCTGACCCGCTATTGGGTCTCTTGGAAGGTCATGCCTCTGAGCCGGCAGGACCGGCTTATGTGTGAATACACGGGTGACGCCAATGACCCCCTCTGCTTCAATCATACCACCCTGACAGAAGAGAATATTGTGGCTGCCATCAAGGCGCTTGTTCGCGAGTCCCAAGAAGCTTGCCGCTCCGTCGGGTTATCGCCTTTCTGTGCTTCTAACCCAGCCCCAGATGTAAGAACATCCACAAAATCTCTTTATCTCCGGGTTAACTATATATGTATGTAATGATCTTCAACCTCTTGCGGCGACTCTCGCTTTCAGGCCAATCCAGCTTTTGGAAGAAGAAATATATTCCTCCCGTGAATAAGTCTAAGGAGAAGACCGGCGCTCGTAAGAAGAAGACTGTTGTCCCAGAGCAGCATGACCTTGATGACTCGGAGGTAGAACTTGACTCTCTTGGCCGCTTTTTTATGCATCTTGCTGACAATGATTACTCATAGGAAGAATCGGAAACAAGCCATGCCAACATCCCTGAAGTAACCTATATTTCATCTGACTCAGAACTCCTTCCACCAAAGAAGATACGGCGGGCCATCCGAAAAGTCCCACTTTCTCATCCTCTTGCTCACTTAGACCCTGATTTTCTTTTGAAAAAGCAACAACACACTTCCCGACGCTATACCCGGAGCACCGGCTCTGAAGATCTTGTGGCCGGGTTATCCAATTCTCCGGCTCAGCGGAAACGGCCGGCTGAGGTGGTCACTTGACTAAGCTCAGCTTTGTCAACTTTGTATTATAACCTTACTCTGCCTTATATTGCTTTGATTGTCTTTCAGGAAACGCCCCCATCATCAGGCGACTCTACGGCAACTAAGCTGTCGCCTCTGAAGATCAACCCGAAGTACGTACTTTTATGTTTTTGTATCATATCCTTTGTCATCCTTGAACTTTATGTAATAACCTTCTGTGCTTTCCAGGGCTCAACCAAAACGAAGGAAAACCGGTGGGTCTACTTCTACCCCCACTGCCCAGGAACCGGAGCCTGCCAAGCCGGACTCTCCTGCGGCACGCGCTAAGCCCTCTGCAGCCACAAAGGACGCGCCTGAAGACGCTCGTCGATCCTTCAAGCCATCGGCCCATGAGATGGCAACTGATAGTCCTCCAAGGACCAGTTCTAAGCCGCCTAGCCCTTCAACAGTCGTCGAAGAACCAATTCTTCCGGATGTTATCATCACTGGTACTGGCTTCCACAAGCCGGAATATGGAGCTCAAGCTCGTCGTCTTAATGAAGCAAAAAATACGAGGTACTTCTTTCTTTCCTTATACCCTGATGTAGCCCCCAAGAGCTGGTTTAATATTTGCAAATGGTAAACCGGGTCTTCCAATCTGTGTCATAAGTAGAACAACTTAGCATGTAGCCCGCAAGTATCGGCTTGATATGTATATGTTGAGCCGGTACTCGGTGTTGGTGAGTTGATCAAATGTAGCCCCCAAGTCTGGGTCAGTATAAAAATAGTCGGTCGGAACTTCCGTGTAGATTGAATGAAGAGCCATAGGTAGCCCCCAAGTGCCGGATTAACTTCACGAAGATGAGCCAAAACTTCATTGTAGACTTGGAAAGCATCACCGTAGCCCCCCAAGTGTCGGCTTAACTTGATGAAGATGAGCCGGAACTCACTTGTAGTCTTGGAGAGCAAACAAACATTAGCCCCCAAGTGTCGAGTATATTGCTTGGAATCTTCTTGAGACTTGCATTATATTTCCTTAACTGACCACCTGGTAATATTTTATCCTGGTGACTTACCCCTTGTTTGCTTTTGTATGTCACACGAAGCTTTGAGCCATGACGAGTCTGAACTGATCGGCTTAAAGGGCAATCTTGCCTCCCAGCAAGCTGCCCGAAGTGAAGCAGAGGAGAAGTGCCGGCTTGCCGCTGAAGAACTTGTAAAAGTTAAATCTGAATTTTCTGCCTTCAAGAAAGTTGTTGAGACGGAGCAAACTGTCCTAGCCAAACGTGCAGATGACGCTGATCAGTGGCTCATGGTCGTATCAGACGAGTTGCACTCCCTCAAGCGCCATATCTCAAAGATGACTGCTGCTATCTTTGGTAAGTACTGAAAACTCAGCCAATATTCTTACTTAGAAGATTGTGTAGGCGTCTTATAACGCGAAACTCGTCTTTGCAAGTCAAAGAAGCCACCAGCTTGGTGCCGCCAGCTTGCTGCAGCTGAAAGCCGTCTACACTTTATCACAACACTTGTACTGTGGGACTCTTTGCACGATCAGAGCAATGCTAAATAAAGAGAGTATCCCCAAGTTCATGAAGGGAGTCATTGAGCTCTTATCAACTTTGTCAAAGCAAATTCAAGAACTCAAATGTTCAACCACCTGGAATGGTGCAATTGCTGCGCTAAGCCAGGCACTGGCCTTAGCCTCGGAGTTGACTGCCAAAGAGATGATGGATGGCTTTCCATCCAAGAAGGACGACGGCTCAGAATTCACAGAAGTCGATTACGCCTGTTGTATGAAGGCTTCCAGGATCCTTGCATCAGTGCTGGCGGAAGAGGTTGATCTATCAACGTACCAGGCGGCTTACAATGCTGAAAACAAGCGAGTGTGTTGCCCAACCTTTGAGGCCAGGGATTTAACTCCTGCATGCCATAAGCATCTCTTTGCCCCTGACATTGACCCGTCTCCCCTTTTTGAAGAGGCCAACTTTGAAGCTTTAATGAACTGCAACTGGGATGTGGACAATCTTCAGATCGAGGAGGTCGAAAACCCGCCACAGGATGACCCGCCGTCCAGTTGAGCCAATTGATACTGCAATGGTATAACCCGGCTCCTTGACCCGCCGAAACTTGAGCAGTGTATAAAAACTTTAAATCTTGCTTTCTGGCCTCTGTGGAGAGCTTTGTAATAGGCTTACAAAAACCTTGTCTTGCCTGAACTTGTGGCATCGTGCACATAAGAGTCTCCATGGCGTAATATATATTTATCTGCCTTGTGCTTCAATCATATCAAATTTCATGGTGGCTTATCTTTTGAGACAACCTTGATTTTTCAATAACTCATGTCGGTTCTTCTAGGTGGACTCGCTACAAGAACTCTTTAACAATACAGGGTCTCTATCAAGATTGGTCGGCAACTTCTTTGAACGGCTCAGGGTCTCTAAGCGAGATTAACTGACAGGAGCGTAACAAACCAGAAAGAGACGCGGCAGGGCATGAGTACCCTGGTAGCCCATAAACTGCCTCTCACGTGACATAAATCCGTCGCTTTATCCTTAAACAGTGCAGGGTCTTTAAAAGATTAACTGTCTAAGAGTACGAAAACGGGCCACGTAGCGGAGAGTCGGCAGTAGATGGGTGAGTTGGTCCTCGCTTTCCATAAGCCGGCCCTCACGTGACAAGAACCTACGGTTTAACCTTAACCAGTACAGGGTCTCTATCGAGATTGGTTGTTAACCTCTTTGAACCGGATCAAGGTCTCTAGGCGAGATTAACTGGTAAGAGTTCGGCGGGTCACATAGCGGAGCAGCACCAGCTTACAGACAGGTTTAACTCAAACTTGCGGCGGCTTAAGAGCCAATCAAGAGGATATGTAAGCTAAACCCGGTGGGTTGGAAGCCCCCAAATGACCTTGTTGACGGAGTCAACTTTTGGGTATATAACCTCCCTAACTGTGGCTTAAGAGCCGATCAAAAGGGTATGATAAGCTAAACCCGGTGGGTTGGAAGCCCCCAGATGACCTTGATGACGGAGTCAACTTTTGGGTATATAACCCGCCTGATTGTGGCTTAAGAGCCGATCAAAAGGGCGTGATAAGCTAAACCCAGTGGGTTGGAAGCCCCCAAATGACCTTGTTGACGGTGTCAACCTTTGCACACTCTGAGATGTATGAAACGGTGGAGGCCCCGGCTTGCAGGGATGCCAAGTTTATTTTATATATATATATATATATATGTATGGTATGTACAATGGTGGTGTACAATGTCGAGTTGTGATGACTCAAGTATAGTAAGGCCGCATATGAGCTATATTCCACGACCGGCGAGTCTCCTAACCAGAAGTGCTTGACTCGTCTCGGACATCAATAAGATAATATGACCCGTTGTTGAGATTTCTGTTGACCACAAAAGGTCCTCCCCATGGAGGGGATAACTTGTGTGCATCCGTCTGATCTTGAATCAAACACAACACCAAATCGCCTTCTTGAAACGTCTAGGTCTTAACTCTGCGGCTATGGTAGTGACGCGGGTCTTGTTGATAAATCACCGATCAAGACGCCGCCAGATCACACTCTTCATCCAAAGCGTCCAACGTGTCTTGACGCGTTGTTTCATTATCTTCCTCAACGTAAGCCGCCAGTCGCGGTGAGTCATGACGTATATCACTTGGTAGTACGGCTTCTGCACCATAAACCATGAAGAAGGGCGTATAGCATGTTGATCTGTTGGGAGTAGTTCTGATGCTCCATAAGACTGATGGCAATTCCTCTACCCAACATCCCGGTGTTTGCTGCAAATGAACCATAAGCCGGGGCTTGATACCTCTCAAGATCTCCTGGTTAGCATGCTCTGCCTGACCATTGGATTGTGGATGAGCAACCGCAGAAACATCAAGCCGGATGTGTTCACCTTCATAGAACGCTTGCATAGCCCCCTTGGATAAGTTCGTACCATTGTTTGTGATGATACTATGAGGGTAACCAAAACGGTAAATCAACTTTTGACAAACTGAACCGCTGTAGCCGCGTCACACTTGCTAACCGGCTCAGCCTCCACCCACTTAGTAAACTTGTCCACTGCCACCAAGAGGTGGGTCTTCTTATCTTTTGATCTCTTGAAGGGCCCGACCATATCAAGCCCCCAGACCGCAAACGGCCAGGTAATTGGAATCATGCGCAATTCCTGAGTCGGCACGTGAGCACGTCGCCCGAACTTCTGACAGCCATCGCACTTGAGAACCAAGTCCTCTACATCCTTGTGAGCTGTCAACCAAAAGAAACCATGCCGAAAAGCCTTGGCCACCAAAGATTTTGAACCGGCGTGATGACCACAATTGCCAGTGTGAATTTCATTCAAGATTTCTTTACCTTGTTCAGGTGAAACACAACATTGAAAAACGCTGGTAACGTTGCACTTATGTAACTCGCCATTGATGATTGTCATAGACTTAGATCGCCGGACGATCTGTCTTGCCAAGGTCTCCTCCTCAGGTAACTCGTCGCGTGTCAAGTACGCTAAATAAGGCAGCGTCCAGTCGGGGATAGCATGTAGAGCCGCCACCAGCTGCCCCTCCAGGTCAGGTATAGCTAAGTCTTCCTCTGAAGGTAGCTTGACCGACGGGTGATGTAGCACGTCCAAGAATACGTTAGGTGGCACCAGCTTTCACTGGGAGCCCAACCTGGACAATGCATCATCCACCTCATTTCTGCGACGGTCAATATGATCCACCTGATACCCCTTGAAGTGACCAGCGATGACATCCACCGCCTGACGATAAGCCTCCATCTGTGGGTCCTTGGAATCTCACGTGCCTGAAACTTGCTGGGCCACGAGATCTGAGTCGTCGAGACACCGCACCCGGCTCAGGTTCATCTCCTTAGCGACCCGAAGGCCATGAAGTAAAGCTTCATACTCAGCTGCATTGTTAGTACAAGGAAACATCAAGCTTAACACGTAACAAAACTTATCACCTTTAGGGGAGGTTAAGACAACCCCAGCCCCTGATCCTTCTAGTTGCCTAGATTCGTCAAAGTGAATCGTCCAATAAGTGTTATCCGGCTTCTCCTCAGGCACCTGACACTCTGTCTAGTCATTTATGAAATCCACCAAGGCTTGAGACTTGACCATCGTGCGAGGCACGTATTTTAGATTAAGAGGTCCAATCTCCAACACCCACTTAGCAATCCGGTCGGTGGCTTCTCTTTTTTGAATTATGTCCCCCAACGGGGCAGAGCTGACCACTCTGACCTGGTGCCCGAGGAAATAATGCTTCAGCTTATGATTCGCCATGAATACCCCATACACCAGCTTCTGCCAATGTGGATACCTCTGCTTGGACTCTATCAGAACCTCACTGATGTAATAAACTGGCCTCTGAACCGGATATTCCTTCCCTGCCTCCTTACGCTCAACAACAATTGTGGCGCTAACTGCCTTGTTATTAGCCGCCGCGTATAGGAGCAGAGGTTCCTTCTCAGCCGGAGCAGCTAAGACCGGCGGCTCAGTGAGTTGCTTCTTGAGTGCTTCAAACGCTTCACCCGCCGCCGTACTCTAGACAAAGTTGTCTGTCTTCTTCATCATCTGGTACAAAGGAATGGCCTTCTCACCCAGGCGTCTTATGAACCGGCTTAACGCAACAATTCGACCTGCGAGGCGCTGAACATCATTGATGCATGCCGCTTCAGCCAGGGAGGTAATAGCCTTTATCTTATCTGGATTAGCTTCGACGCCCCGCTCAGAGACGAGAAAACCCAAAAGCTTGCCTGCAAGAACTCCAAAAACACACTTAATCGGGTTAAGCATCATCTTGTAGACCCGTAAGTTAACGAAAATTTCCTTCAAGTCATCAAGTAGAGTCTCCTTCTTTCTTGACTTGACCACAATATCATCCACATATGCATGAACATTGCGTCCAATTTCACTGTGAAGACAGTTCTGCACACAACGCTGGTAAGTCGCCTGGGCACTCTTGAGCCCGAAAGGCATAGACACATAGCAGAAAGCACCAAAAGGTGTGATGAAAACCGTCTTCTCTTGGTCTTTGACTGCCATCTTGATCTGGTGGTAATCGGAATAAGCGACCAGGAAGCATAAACTCTCACAACCCGTCATTGCATCAATAATCTGGTCGATACAGGGAGAGAAAACGGGTCAACCGGACAAGCTTTGTTAAGATCCGTGTAATCCACGCACATACGCCACGTGTCATTCTTCTTAAGCACTAGCACTGGGTTAGCAAGCCACTCTGGGTGAAATACTTCTACGATGAACCCTGCTCCCAGAAGTCGGGCCACTTCTTCCCCAATAGCCTTGTGCCGTTCTTCATTAAACCACCAGAGGAACTTCTTAACCAACTTAAACTTAGGATCCATGTTAAGGTGGTGCTCAGCAAACTTTCTCGGTACACCCGGCATGTCAGAAGGTTTCCATGCGAAGATGTCCCGATTCTCACGGATGAATTCGATGAGCGCGCTCTCCTATTTGGGATCCATATTAGCCCCAATAGTGAACTGTTGGGATGAGTCACATGGAGTGAAATCCACCAATTTGCTATCATCCGCCGCAAACTTGAGGGGTAGCTCAGATTCCGTAGTAGGCTTTTTGAGCGGAGTAATGTCCTCTGGGTCAACATTTTCCTTATAGAACTTGAGCTCTACTTCAGCACAACTTGATTCTGCGTAAGCTGCGTCTCCTTCCTCACACTCAATTGCCATCTTCCGATCACCATGCACAGTAATCGTTCCATTTAAACCTGGTATTTTGAGCTCTAAGTAGACATAGTAGGGCCTCGCCATGAACTTGGCATAAGCCGGACGTCCAAATAGGGCATGATATGGACTTTTGATCTTGACCACCTCGAAACACAAGGACTCCACCCTGTAGTTATATTCGTCACCAAAGGCAACCTCCAAGGAGATTTTACCCACTGGATAAGCTGACTTTCCGGGTACCACATCGTGAAAGACTGTCGAAGAAGGCCTAAGATCCTTATCGAGCAACTTCATCTCGCAAAAGGTGTCATAATACAGCATGTTGATGCTGCTACCGCCATCCATAATCACCTTAGTAAACACATATCCTCCCACTTGGGGGGCAACCACCAAAGCCAGCCGACCTGGGTCGTCAACACGCGGCGGGTGATCCTCTCGGCTCCAAGTTATGTCATACTCAGACCACTTCAAGTATTGCTAGAGAGCCGGCGTGTTTGCATTAATTGCGCGCTTGCGCACCTTTTGGTCTCGCTTGTCAAGGCAGGTTGTAAAAACATGATATTGGCCCTGGCTGAGCTGCTTCAGATTGCTTTGATACCCGAACTGGTTATTCTACTGGTGATTACCGCCACTAGATTGTTGATGATGACCTCCTTGATTTCTCTGACCCTGATATCCGGATCCTGAGCCGCTAGTGCCAAGACCGGCTCCTGACCCGCCTGGGCCTGAGCCGCCCGGCGGGCCACCACCATTGTTATGATGTTGCCGCAAGCTGTAATCCCGAAACTGGCGCATGATGTTGCAATTCCTCCACATGTGACCCGCCACCCTGTCGGGCCGGCTAGGCTCCGGACAAGGTTTATTGAGCATCTCCTGCAAGTTGAAAGGAGTCTTGCCCTTATTAAAGGGTTGCCTGAAATTCCCGTTGCCTTAGCTCGATTGTTCCCGGCCCTGGTGTTGGCCACCAATTTGGACCCGCCTTCTGTATTCTTCCTCTTGCCATGGTTGCCACTGCCTGCTGCACCCTTTCCATTGTTATTCTTCTTACCCTGGCCAGGCTTCTCCTCATCAGAGCCTGGGTCCTTCGTGTTGTCAGAGTCAGCATACTTTGTGAGAGCCGCCATGAGCTCCCCCATATCTTGACACGAGCGCTTGAGCCGGCCAAGCTTCCGCTTCAGAGGCGTAAAGTGGCAATTCTTCTTTAGAATCAAAACCGCTTGAGCTACCGTAATCTGCTCAGACGAGTGGATGATAGTTGAGATCCACCGGACCCAATGATGAGCCGACTCATCCTCCTGTTGCACAAAATTATCCAAATCCACAATTGTCATGGGCTGCTTGCATGTTCCTTGGAAATTTTTGGTGAACTTCGCCTTCAATTCGGCCCAGGAATTAATGGTGTTGGGTGGCAAGCCCTTCAAACACGTGCGAGCCGGCCCTTCCAGCATCATGATGAAATACTTGGCACATACTACGTCGTTGACGTCTAACATCTCCATGGCCAGCTCATAGCTTTCAATCCAAGCCTCCGGAGGCAGGTCAGCAGTGTAATTTGGGACCTTGCGAGGGCCCTTGAAGTCTTTCGGCAGATGCTCGTTCCGCAAAGCCGGCACTAAGCACGGCACTCCCATGGCCCTGGAGGTTATTCCTTCTCCTACCGAGATGGAAGGTGCGGGTTCTTGATGAGCCGCCGCCGCCAGAGCCGCCGCCTCTTGCTATGCTCTCGCCCGGTCCACCAGCACCTGAGCATCCAGAGCCGCCCGGTCATCTCGTGGCGGGTCCCGGTGTCGATCACTGCTAGAAACCGCCAGCGACTCATAGCGCGGGCTATATCTGCGGCTAGGGATGGGGGTAGAATGCACGCGACTCCGGCTGTAAGTGTACTTCTCCTGCTGGGCCATTGTCGTCTGTAGGTATCCAATAGCATTTCGCACCTCCTCTGCGAAAGGCGCCTCGTCCGAGATAGGGATCGTACCAAGTCGAGTTGTTGTCACGATCATGTTCTCCGCCGGGTTGGAATAATGACTCGCCGAAGTTGGGAAAGACATTGGGGATGCCTGGTTCCGTCGGGGCGGGTTAGGCTGTTGAACCGCCGGTCGGCTTTCGGGTACTTCCGCCGCCCGTCCTGTCCCCGGCGTGTTGAAGAGATTCCTGGCCTCGTACCGATCCGACAAGCGGGATTGATGACTCATCCGTTGAACCCCCGCTGCAGACTCCTGCTCCAGCTCCAGGCGGAAAGCATCTGCCCTAAGGCGCTTCGCCTCTGCCTCCATCTGATCCTTCATTGCATTGATCTCCTGTTGAACTTCGGTCATCTGGTCCTTTAGCCTCGCGATCTCCGTGTTCCGGGCTGCTTGATTTTCAGCTATGACCTCCGTGGCCATCAGGGTTGTAAGCTCATTCATCAAATCTAGAAGAACATGAGCCGGCAACCTACCAACCCCCGATCCTGCTGCGCCGACGGCTGTGCTGCTCAGGGCTGGACTGGATCCTGCCATGAAGACGGCAGCACGGCTCGAAGGATCATAATTCTCCGACTCATGATATTCTGACACGGGGTAAGGCTCATCGTAGCCCCCGAGCCCGCCATTATGCAACTGATAAATTGATTCTGTCTCTCCGCTCGAAGATTCATCCCCCGAACAGATGAGAGTTTCCTATGACATAGATCCTTCAAGATCCGTGCCCTGAGTAAAGCCGATGAAGACATGCTTCTTAGCCGGGTCGGCACGGGCGGATTGCTCATGCCGGCGGGGTGCGCACGCCGGGCCAGCTCAACGATGTTGGTGCACACGTCCAGCCTGGATTCAGATCCGCCGATCTTGCCAATGAAGACGTGGATTCCGCCGAAGGGGATACCGAAACCGTACTCAATTGAGTCGGTCTCGGGGCCCCAACCGGCGTCGTCGATGTAGAGCCAGCCACGGCGACTCTTGTTCATCCTGCCAACAGCATACCCCTCGATCCCTAGGAGAGAGACTTTGAGAACTCAACATCACCGAGTGCTAGCCCCACGGTGGGTGCTAACTGTCGTGGTTTTGTCATGGCAGATGTCCGAAGACTTAAGTTCGAGGCCGTCGCTAAGGTGATGGACTCAAAGGGGTTGGTTGAGACGAGGGACACGAGTTTACCCAGGTTCAGCTCCTCAAGAAGAGGTAAAAGCCTACCTCCTGCTTGTGTTGTATTGATTTGAGTACCGATTACAAGGGAGCGGATTCGCTTGACCTAGTTCTCGATTTATTGGTTTTCTGTCCAAGCCGCCCCGGGGTCTCACCTTTATATAGGAGGTCGAGGCCCTGGGTTACATGAGTCATACACCGACTCTTACAACGTAAACAACCCTGTCTCTAAGTCACCTTGCCTTCTTGGGAAAACCGTTTCCGGGCAGCTTAACCGCCCGGGTCTCCTACCATCTTCTGTCTGGGCTTCCGTCTTGGTCCATCCCGGTAAGCCGTTAGGCCTATGTCTTTCAGCCCGCTTCTCTGGTCTTGATCATGAGCCGCCAGGTATGACCCAGCCCCACCTAGGCGGGTCTTACCACGGGGTTATATCCCCAACACCGAGAAAGGATCCATGTATGAAAACCAAGTATGGACTTTGGTAGACTTGCTCGTTGAACGGTAGGTCGTTGAGTACAAATGGACCTTTAAGGTGAAGACGGACGCTGATGGTGAATGTCACCCTTTATGAAGCTCGACTTGTCACAAAGAAGTTTCCGCCAAGTAGGAGTTGACTGCGGTGGAATTTTCTCATCCGTAGCCATGCTAAAAGTTTGTTGAAATTATGTTAGCAGTTGCTGCATTTTTCGGTTATGAGATTTGGCAGATAGATGTTTAAACATACCTTCCTTAACGGTTTCCGTGAGGAAAAGTTGTATGTGATACAACCGGAAAGTTTTTTCAATCCTAAAGATGCTAAAAGGTATGCAAGCTCCAGCAATCCTTCTATGGACTAGAGCAAGCATCTCGGAGTTGGAATATACGCTTTGATGAGGTGATCAATTTTTGAGTTTATACAAAGTTTACGAGAAACTTGTATTTACAAGAAAGTGAGTGGGAGCACTATAGAATTTCTGATATATATATATGTGGTTGACATATTGTTGATCGAAAATAATTTAGAATTTCTGGAAAGCATAAAGGGTTGTTTGAAAGGAGGTTTTTCAAAGGAAAAGCTGGATAAAGCTACTATTATATTAAGCATCAAGATCTATAGAGATAGATCAAGACACTTGATAAAACTTTCAAATAAGAACACACCTTGACAAGATTTTGAAAGAGTTCAAAATGGATCAGTCAAAGAAAGAGTTCTTGTCTGATTGGTAAGGTGTGGAGTTGAGTGAGACTCAAAGCTCGACCACGGCAGAAGAAAGAGAAAGGACGAAGGTCGTCCCCTATGCCTTATCCATAGGCTTTGTATAGTATGCCATGTTGTGTACCACACCTGTGTGTGCCTTGCCAAGAAGTCTGTTGAGGGTTATAAGAGTGATCCAGGAGTGGATCGCTGGACAACGGTCAAGATTATCCTTAGTAACTAGAGGACTAAGGAAATATTTCTCAATTATGGAGGTGATAAATAGTTCTTCGTAAAGGGTTACGTCGATGCAAGCTTTGACACCTATCCGGATGACTATGAGTAGTAGTCAGGATACGTTTAGTGGAGCAACCATTTGGAATAGCTCCAAGTGGAGCGTGGTAGCATCTGTAGTATGACATATAGATCTGCAAAGTACACACGGATCTGAGTGTTACAGACCCATTGACTAAAACCTCTCTCACAAGCAAGACGTGATCAAAACCCAGAACTCATTGGGTGTTATTCACATGATGATGTAAGTATTAATCACATGGTGATGTGAGCTAGATTATTGACTCTAGTGCAAGTGGGAGACTGTTGGAAATATGCCCTAGAGGCAATAATAAAATGGTATTATTATATTTCCTTGTTCATGATAATTGTCTATTGTTCATGCTATAATTGTATTAACCGGAAACCGTAATACATGTGTGAATACATAGACCACACCATGTCCCTAGTGAGCCTCTAGTTGACTAGCTCGTTGATCAATAGATGGTCATGGTTTCCTGACCATGGACATTGGATGTCGTTGATAACGGGATCACATCATTAGGAGAATGATGTGATGGGCAAGACCCAACCCTAAGCATAGCACAAGATCGTGTAGTTCGTCTACTAGAGCTTTTCTAATGTCAAGTATCATTTCCTTAGACCATGAGATTGTGAAACTCCCGGATACCATAGGAATTCTTTGGGTGTATCAAATGTCACAATGTAACTGGGTGACTATAAAGGTGCACTACAGGTGCCTCCGAAAGTGTCTGTTGGGTTGACACGAATCGAGACACGGATTTGTCACTCCGTGTGACTGAGAGGTATCTCTGGGCCCACTCGGTAATACATCATCATAATGAGATCAATGTGACTAAGGAGTTAGTCACGGGATCACGTGTTACGGAACGAGTAAAGAGACTTGTCGGTAACAAGATTGAACAAGGTATAGGGATACCGATGATCGAATCTCGGTCAAGTAACATACCGATGGACAAAGGGAATTGTATACGGAATTAATTGAATCCCCGACATCATGGTTAATCCGATGAGATCATCGTGGAACATGTGGGAGCCAATATCGGTATCCATATCCCGCTATTGGTTATTGGCCGGACAGGTGTCTCGGTCATGACTGCATGGCTCCCGAACCCGTAGGGTCTACACACTTAAGGTTCGGTGACGCTATTGTTGTAATGGGAATTGTATGTGGTTACTAAAAGTTGTTTGGAGTCCCGGATGAGATGCCGGATGTCAGGAGGAGTTCCGGAATGGTCTGGAGGTAAAGATTTATATATGGGGAGTCCTATTTTTGGCCACCGAAAAATGTTCGGGATTTTTCGGTATTGTACAAAACTCAACAAAACTTCATGAGATTCTTTAGTATAAGAAACGTATTGAATACTTTAGGTACTATTATAAATTGATTCTTATTTAATTTTTTCATAATAGGTATTGTATTCTAACTTCTCCATGGCTTATACCCCCCGATATAATTCATAGCATAATCAAAACAAGCAAACTATGCAAGCAAAACAGAATCTGTTTAAAACAAAACACTATGTAGAAATCTGTAAAGATCCCATATTTATGTAACTCTAAAAATTCAGAAAAAATATCAAAACGTGTAGAATGTATATAGAAATATTGTGTAAAAATTCAGATCATTATCAGGCTCCGGTAAAAAATGGAAATTCCGGTACTGGAGTCAAAAGTTTATGTTTTGTTTCAGCATCGTTTCTACACATCTCGTGAGGTATCCCAAAGGCTTTACTTGGCAAAAACACTAATTAAAACATAAAACTATAATCATTACAGATTAAATAATCATGATACACAAAATAATAGAAGGTAAAAAGCAAAACTAAAGATGACTATTGGGTTGCCTCCCAAGAAGCGCTATTGTTTTATGCCCCTAGCTAGGCATAATGTATAGTTTCAAGTGTTGTCATCTTTGAAACTCCACCCATAAGTGGCTCTCATGATAGATTCATAAGGTGGTTTATTTATCTTCCTAGAGAAGTATTCCATTCCTTTCTTTAATGGGAATTGGAACCTTATGTATCCCTCTTTCATGTCAATAATTGCACCTATAGTTCGTAAAAAAGGCCTTCCAAGTATTATGGGACAAGAAGGATTGCAATCAATATCAAGCACAATGAAATCTATAGGCACATAAATTTTTTTGAAATAATAAGCACATTATTAATTCTATCCAAAGGTTTCTTAATGGTAGAATCCGCAAGATGCAAGTTTAGGGAACACTCTTCAATATTAGTGAGACCATGCACACCCCATAAAGTTTTAGGTACGGTTGAAACACTAGCACCAAGGTCACTCAAAGCATTGAATTCATATTTATTTAACTTTATTTTTTTCATAGTTCCCCACTCATCATGCAATTTTCTAGGAATAGAAACTTCAACTTCAAGTTTCTCATCATAAGCTTTTATCATAGCTTCTACTATATGTTCGTAAAAGCTTTGTTTTGTTCATAAGCATTGGCTGAGATAATAATGGATTGCAGCAAGGAAATACATTCTACTAAATATCATTTATCATAATTAAAGTCCTTGTAATCCAAGATAGTGGGCGCATCACTAGTTAAAGTTTTGACCGCTCCAAACCCACTTTTTTCAGTTTTAGCATCACAACCATCACCCTCCAAACAAACATGATGCTTCTCAACTAAAGTTTACTAATATCCAATACCTTTATCATTTATATTCATATAAGTAAACAAAGATTCAATATGAGAAACCACAATCATTTTAAGATATTCATCATGATTCCGGTAAAAAAAACGGGTGGAAGAGATTTTTCTAAGAATTCCCTCTTAGCTCTCTACTTAGCACTCCTCTACTTAATTTAATTAATAGATATTTTGATAGATCTAATAGTATGATTAAAATCATTCTTGGGTGGCAAAGCTTTATTTTTAAGAGTTTCTACATCAAGAGCAATTCTATACACATTTTTAGCCAAAGCATCAATCATATGCAACTTTTCTTCTACCGTAGTATTGAAAACCTTTTGAGAATTAATAAATTACTTAATTGTGTTCTCAAGATCAGAAGGTATACTATTAGAATTTTTAGAATAATTTCCATAAGAATTTCAATAGTTGTTAGAGGAATTACCAGGATATGGTCTAGAATTGAAATTTTCTCTATAAGCATTGTTATTGAAATTATTTCGCGAGATGAAGTTCACATCAATAGCATCATTATTTTGATCAATCAAAGTAGAAAAAGGCATACCATTGGGATCGACATGAGTATTTTTACTAGCAACCATATTCATAAGAGCATCCACTTTTTCACTCGAAGTAGCGATTTCTTCGACAGAATTTACCTTCTTACCAGTTGGATCCCTTTCGGTATGCCATTGAGAATAGTTTGTCATAATGTTGTCCAGAAGTTTTATTGCCTCTCCTAAGGTCACATCCATAAAGTACCACCTGCAGCAGAATCTAGAAGATTGCTAGACACAAAGTTTAGTCCAGCATAGAAGTTCTGGATAATCATCCACAAGTTTCAACCATTAGTTGGGCAATTTCTTATCATCAATTTCATTCTCTACCAAGCTTGTGAAACATTATCTTGATCTTGCTGTTTAAAATTCATTATTTTATTTCTAAGGGAGATGATCTTAGCTGGAGGAAAATACTTGGCAATAAAATCATCTTTACACTTATCCGATGTTCCAATACTATCATGAGGTAACGATGAAAACCATGCTTTAACGTTATCGCTTAGTGAAAAAGGAAATAATTTTAATTTCACAACATCATTATCCATATCCTTTTTATTTTGCATATCACATAATTCAACAAAGGTATTAACATGTGACGCGGGATCCTCATTAGGACTTCCTGAAAATTGATCTTTCATGACGAGATTTAGCAATGCGGCATTAATATCAAAAGCCTCTGCAGTAGTAGCGGGTGGTATGGGAGTACTGATAAAATCATTATTAATAGTATTGAGAAATCACAAAACTTAGTAGTATCTTGAGACACGGTGAACGAAGAAGCAAAGCAACAAGAGAAACAAGGAAACTAGCAAGTAAAGCAAGCACAGAAGTAAAGTAGTAACTAGCAATGATAAATATTTTTTTATTTTTTATTTTTATGATACAAAATAAATATAACAACAAATAAAAAGAAGAACAAGTGAATGATATTTTGTGCGAAGTTATTTGATAGTTGGTGATGGTATTCCCCAGCAACGGCACCAGAAATTGTTCCTGATACTTGTGATCTGCGTTGGTTTCCCGTGAAGAGGAACGTGTTATCGTGGCACGATGTGGGTAAGTATTTCTCTAAGTTATAAAACCAAGGTTTATAGAGCCAATAGTAATACTAATCCTCATCCTTTTCAGCGGTTAAACACAAAAGAACAAACAACTTGCACCCAACGCTGGCAAGAGGGTTGTCAATGCCCTTGATCTCGTTATTTTCAAGCAACTGAGTTGTATAGATAATTGTAGAGAATTGTAAATTCCAAACGAAAATGAAAGACAATAAATAATAGCAAGGTAGTAGTAGTGTTTTTAAATATGTAAGTGAATAGCCCGGGGGCCGTAGTGTTCTCTAGTGGCACCTCTCATAGAAATAACATACGATGGGTAGACATATTACTGTTGGGCAATTGATAGAAAAGCGAATAGTTATGCGATTTTCATGGCAATAATCATGTGTATATAGGTATCACGTCCATAAGCAAATAGGTCGACTCCTGCCTGCACCTATTACTATTACTCCACTCATCGACCGATATCCAACATGCATCTTGAGTATTAAGTAAAACAGAGTAATGCTTGGAGAACGATGACATGATGTGGACAAAATAACCTCAATCAATATGAATAAACCCCATAATTTTATCCTTAGTAGAAGCAACACAAAGTCCTGTCTTGTTCCCTACTCTGTCACCGGGATATAGAAACTCGTCAGGTTGAACCTAACAAAACACACCACTCCCACCGAAGAAATATCAATCTAGTTGGCCAAACTATCTCAATAGACCAGAGAGCATTACGAAGCTATAATGATCATGCAAATAAGAACCATAGTATTTAGGTCTGACTCAAATACCTTTCATGAATAATCTGAACATAAATCATCGGATCCCAACGAACGCACAATACAAAAGGATTGCATTGGATAGATCAAGGCAAAGATGCAACAGACATTGTATTGAAGATCAAGAGAGAGAGAGAGATTGCCATCTAGGTACTACCTACGGACCCGTAGGTTTGTGGTGAACTACTCACACATCATCATGAGGGCAGCAAGGTTGATTAAGAGGCCCTCCGTCATTGACCCCCCCCCCCCTTCGGAAAGGTGCCGGAACGGAGCTCTAGATGGGCTCCCGTTGGAACAGAGACTTGCGGTGACAGAAAAAGTGTTTCGGGAGCTCCCTTAGGGTTTGGGGGATATTAGAGAATTTATAGGCCAGAGAGGGACGTCGGGAGGCACACAAGGGGCCACCACATATCAGGGTCCACCCCGGGCCTCCTCCCGAAGCTTCCAGGTCTTCTTTTGATCCAGAAAAAATCATCAAAAAGTTTCGTGGAAATTGTACTTCATTTGATACTGTAAACCTGAAAAGTGAAAAACATGCAGAAAACAACAACTGACATTGAGCACTGGGTCAATAGGTTAGTGTTCACAAATATTATAAATTGGTAAACAAATGCCCAAAAAGTATCTTATAATGATAATATATTAGCATGGAACAATAAAAAATTATAGATACATTGGAGAAGTATCATGGGGTAACCATAACACTATACATTATACCTCCCTTAAGCGTGTAGATAATTCTGTCCAAACATAAATCGCCATCCAACGTCGTGTTTCAAATGTATGTGGACATGTATAGACGTCAACATACAACAAGTCATTACCAATTTGTGAAAGCTTAGGCGTTCAGACTCGTGCCACATAGGCCTCCGACTATATGGAGAGAAAGGTGACATTTCAGACTCGTGCCACATAGTCCTCGCAATTGGACTTTGTTTGGTACTGTAAACCTGAAAAGTGAAAAACATGCAAAAAACAACAATTGACAGTGGACACTGGGTCAATAGGTTAGTGCTCACAAATATTATAAATTGGTAAACAAATGCCCAAAAAGTATCTTATAATGATAATATATTAGCATGTAACAATAAAAAATTATAGATACATTGGAGAAGTATCATGGGGTAACCATAACACTATACATTATACTTCCCTTAAGCGTGTAGATAATTATGTCCAAACATAAATTGCCATCCAACGTCGTGTTTCAAATGTATGCGGACATGTATAAACGTCGAAATACAACAAATCGTTACCAATTCATGAAAGCTTAGGTGTTCGAACTCGTGCCACATAGGAATCCAAAACCCTCCTCGCACCTTTCTCTCCAAAATGTCTATCCACTATCGCTGTCGCATTCATGCCGGTCTAGAGTGAATGTCACCGGTCGCTACCGCACGCCAACCGAATGGCGCGGTATTCAATCGGTTTCATCATAAAAACCACTCCATCCCGCTACTTGCTCTCCGCATCGCATTAATACTGGATTGGAGAAACATGACTGGGCAATCCGACGGGGTGTCTTCCTATCACATTTAAACTGCCGCTAACCGTATGCTTGCTTGCCCAACATTCAACCAGCTCAGAGTTCAAGAAACTAACTCCAGGTGCCCTCATTCAAACTAATGATGCCCGAACCTCGATAATTAAAGATGGTTGTCAAGGGCACAAACCGCACCACCTCTGAGCCTCATCTCCCATAGTCTATTGTTAACGCACCACTGCTTCCCCCTTATTTGCATGACAATCGATGCAATGTCCTGGACTAGTCGCGGGTGGTGGAAGAGTCTCTCACCATGGCTCCAACATGAGATCATGAACCTTGTGCACGACTGGTAAACCCGGCACCCATAACACATTGAGGCGGGACTACGTTCGAGCTTGTTGAAGGAATGTTCGGACGACAAAGTCGTACGATGGAGGGGTCGCCCGCACCGGTTGTTGGGTTCATCATGGTGCAAGCGCACTTCAACGATGTGATGACAGAGGTGGCACGAGAGGAGCAGGCGGCTCCGCCGGTCTTCACGTTTTGCATGCTGCAGAAGGATCTGGGGCACAACTTGCAGCTCCTCAATAGCACAGGCGAACGAGGAGGCCACGTCGGAGAATCGGGTCATCGTCAATAAGCAGTGTGGGCTTCATGAGTCCATGTGTAGTGCTTGAGCCATCCGTCAGGGGTGATGGTGGCATCGCATTGACGAGGTGGAGCGCAACTGCTTGTTTTCCACGTGCTCACAAACACATAAACGATGCTCATATACAGGCTCAATCATAAAAACGCACACACTCACCCTATCCCTATTAGTAAATTTGAGATACCGAGTAGACACAATATCTTAAGATTGACGAAATCATCATTGACACCTCGTAGTCGTCGGGGTGCGTGATCGAGAAAAAACTAAAATAAATTTAGTAAAATGTGGGACTTTAAATCTTGTCCAATCCAATATTAAAGGGCACCGCTAGGCCCCGTCGTTCGCGCCCCCCGTCTTCGTTGACGCATCATCCCATCATTCGCAACCCTTGTCGCCGTTGGTTGCAAGATGGCGAGCTCCATGGTTGTAGCTAAAAGGACGTGGATGCCGTCTAGAGGGAAGGGGGTGAATAGGCGCTTTAAAATAATTAGGTTTAGGTTTGAACAAATCCGGAATAAAACTAGCGTTTAATTTGTCAAACACAAAACCTAAAACAACTAGGCTCACCTATGTGCACCAACAACTTATGCTAAGCAAGATACACAACTAAGTGATAGCAAGATATATAACATGAAATAATATGGCTATCACAAAGTAAAGTGCATAAGTAAAGGGTTCGGATAAGAGATAACCGAGGCACGCGGAGACGACGATGTATTCCTAAGTTCACACCCTTGCGGATGCTAATCTCCGTTTGGAGCGGTGTGGAGGCACAATGTTCCCCAAGAAGCCACTAGGGTCACTATAATCTCCTCACGCCCTTGCACAACGCAAGATGCCATGATTCCACTAAGGAACCCTTGCGGGCGGTCACCGAACCCATTCAAATGGCAACCCTTGTGGGCGGTCACTGAACCCATACACTTTGGTAACCCTTGGGGAGGTCATCGAAACCCATACAAATTGCTCGAGACAATCTCCACAACCTAATTGGAGACACCGCCACTTGCCCGAAGCTTTACACCACAATGATTGAGCTCTGAGACACCACCAATCATCTAGGGCGCCAAAGCACCCAAGAGGCACAAGCTCTAGGGTGCCCAAACACCCAAGAGTAATAAGCTTCTCACCTTTCACTTCGAGGTATAATCATGGAGAACTCAAACAGATGCAACTAATGCAATGGCAAGAAAACACGAAGTGGTCAAGCCCCTCACACTCAAATCCCCCCACAACAAAAAAAGTTATGGAGGAATATGAGAGGAAGAACAAGGAGCTCACAAAAAAGTCCAAGATCTAGATCCAAGGGGTTCCCCTTACATAGAGGAGAAAGTTATTGGTGGAAATGAAGATCTAGATCTCCTCTCTCTTTTCCCTCAAGAACTAGCAAGAATCGTTGGAGGGGTTGAGAGTTAGCAAGCTCGAAGAAGATCAAAAGTGGGGGAAGAACACGATCTCAAAGGATAAGATCCATTGGGGAAGAAGACCCCCTTTTATAGGAGGGGAAAATCCAACCGTTACCCCCTCAACCCCCACACAAGCGGTACTACCGCTCCGGAGAGCGGTACTATTGCTCAGACAATAGTACCCATAGAGAAGTGCAATGGCGAGGAGCCACGAGGCGATAGTGTCGCGGGAGTGGTACTATCGCTCTTCCTAGCGATGCTACCGCTTATAAACGGAAGTGGAGCGATAGTGAGGGGCGGTACTACTCCTTCGCACTACTATGCCACTACCACGCAGTCTGACACAAAAAGTCAAGACCCCCCAGAGGCAGTGGTAGTACCATCGATACTGGACAGGGGAACTACCGCCTATAGGCGGTTCTATTGCTTGTTCAAAGCGGTACTATCGCTTATAGGCGGTAGTACCGCTTGCCTAGAGCAGTACTACCGCAGGAGTGCAACAAAAATGCCAAAGCAAACTAATGGAATACAATAAAACCTGAATCGGCACAACTTTCGCATACGAGCTTCGAAATGAGAAAACTCAAGCTTGTTGGTTATAATAAGAACATGCAGCATAAAATGCCAATGATATAGAGATGTGAAACCTCTATGAATGAAGAACCGGCAAAAACTGTAACATTGAAAACATCATAGAAGATGCATATGAACTCCGTTTTCGATGAACTCGAGCTTGTCTTGAAGATGACTATGAGCTCTAAGACCCGCGGAGAGCAAAGCCAAACAGGAACCAAGAAAGATGATGATGCCAAGAATGCAATTCGTTTGGGCTCTCAACGAACGATACGATCAAGCTACTCACTCGATAGTCCCCCTTGATAGTACGACTATCGATCCTATAAACTGGTCTCCCAACTACCACCATGAGACCGGTAAAATAGAAAACCCTATCAAGGTCAAACCTTTGCCTTGCACATAGTCCACTTGAACTAGATGATGACGATCTTGTCCTCCTCAAGGTGCACCACCTTTCTTGATTGCGCCGGCTCGATGAATACTAGTAGATTGCTCCCCCATACCCCACTATGGGTGAGCCTCTCTTCACATGTCCATTATCACCATAATGCACGGCAAGCTTCAAGCATGTGATCTCTTCATGATGCTACGTTTGAAATTGCACACCTCAACAGTCATGACGATCACCACTTGATGTCATCCTCCATGGGTTGTATGAGATCTTCCTTTTGATTCATGCCCATGGAAACATACCTAACCCCACAAAGAACATTCACAAAGATCATGGGTTAGTACACAAAGAGTAATGGACAATACTTATCGTACCATGAGATCACTTGATCCCACTTGGTACATCTTCTATGCTTTGTGTGTTGATCAACTTGAATCACTCTTTGCCTTAGTCTTGATCAACATTGTATCTTATCTTCTCTCTTTATAAAGGTGATGTCTTCAAGATAAACATGAATGTTCACATAATCTTCTTCTTCAAAACATACTTGCAATAAGCTCAACTCTCACATGACCAATCTTTGGATAAATCTTTGAATGCCACCTTGGTCATCACATAAACTCCTTGAAACCAACAAATGGACTTCAAGAAATTCCCATGGACAAATCCTTCGAATATAAGTCAAGGCAACTATTCGTCCATAGGGACTGTCATCAACTACCAAAACCACATGGAGAAATATGCTCTAATAGCAGCCCCCCGCCGTAGCAGCCTCACTCCTTGTAGACTCTTCGTTGTAGCTTGCAACCTCGTCGTCGTAGCCTCGTCGTTGTAGCCATGGTTCCAGCATTCCAAAATGCCGCTCCGACACCTGCAGTCGCCGAACGAAGCTTTTCTCGTGGCCACTTGCAACTTTCGTTAAAGCCCAGTCGCATCTTGGTCGTCGTCCCCGTAGCTTTCCATCGTCGTTGGTTGAAACCTTTCGCGACGCCGGTTGTAGCTTTCTTCGTCATCGCTTACAGCTTTTTCCTGTGATAATGGCCAGCCCCAGCATCCGTTGTCGTGGCTGGAGCTTTTTGCGATATCAGTTGTAGCTTTTTTGTTGCCGATTGTAGCATTTTCTTCTGCGGGATGCATCTTCCTGGTCGTCGGTAGCAGTAGTGTGCCTCTCTAGCCAAAAAAATCACAGTCGCTGATGCGGCAAAAATGGGCGCTAGTTGTAGCTTTTTCGTGTTGGTTGCAACTCTGGA
Source organism: Hordeum marinum (assembly GCA_022496015.1). NCBI lineage: Eukaryota > Viridiplantae > Streptophyta > Magnoliopsida > Poales > Poaceae > Hordeum > Hordeum marinum. The sequence goes on from CM039673.1 coordinate 148,402,230, forward strand.
GCATGAGGTTGCAATTTCCACGCCCCACTACCCGTCGTTGCAGCCCCGATGCTCATTGTCACTGTCCAAAGCTTTACCTTTTCCGCTTGCAGCAAAATGGTCAACGAGTTGTAGCTTTTTCGTTTGCGAGTTGTATCTTTTTTCTTTTCTGCGGGATGCATCGTCACGATCGCATGTAGCCAAACACACGCTAGCTGTAGCCGGACGAGAAGCCGCTCGTAGCAATTTGTGATGCTGGTTGTAGCTCGCAGCTCCGGTGATGTCCCCTCCCATCACATCCCCATGCTAGGTGCACCCCTTCGTCGCAGCTTCTCATGACTCGGGTGTGACTCGTCGTCGTAGTTATGCAGCTCGTCCATCGGAGCTGACAAAACTGTCAGAGCTGGAAATCGTCGGCTCTACGGTGGACGATGATCTCACCGACAAGATCGATGCGGGTGGAGACAACTGCCTTGTTGGTAAGATTAGGCTACAGCAGGTATGGAGGACGCCGGGCTCATCTCGCATGGATCCACGACTAGAGGTTGAAGAAAGAGAAAAGACGAAAAACAGGTTCGTGCGCAACCCCACCATCTACACGATCTCGCGCGAAACGAGTGTCTCGTGCGCGCGTGAGCCAGTGTGCCGTTGGAGCTGACCGAAAGTTTGGCCGGACTGCCGACTCCAAACGTTACAAATTTATTGCACACCAACCAACGCTTGAATTTTTTATTCTCTAGTCCATATCCATTGCACATTCCATGCTTGATGCCAGCCGATATATCTTAAAAAATCTTTAGCGAATTCGAACAATATCTTGTTTTTACGTAGGGGCTGAAAAATATGGCCAGTGCTCTGTGCCGGCACGCCGGCTTAAACTTTCGATCGGCCGCACGCGGGCCGCCTGATCCGTCAGATTGAATCTGGTTTGACCGTCAGATATGTCCATGCAGCAAACATCCTCGATGCAGCAAATTTCGGTCACGATGTTGCAAATTTTGGCCACGGATGCAACAAAAATATGGTTGTAGCAAAAAAAATCAACGTGGTCGTAGTAAAAAACGACGATGATGATGTGTGGTAGCAAAACAAAATGTGGGTTGTAGCAAAACAATCCGATGAACTCGGGTTGCAATTCTGACGAACGTGTATGCAAAATTTTTTTAATGAACGGTTGTAGCAAAAAATGGTACCGGTTGTAACAAAAATAACACCGGTTGTAGCAAAAAAAATCGAAAAACTTGGGTTGCAACTAAACATGGATGTAGCTTTTTTAGTGAACAAAAATATAGCAAAAATCATCAACAATTACAGCAAAACATCCTGTCGGTAGTAGCCAAAAAAATAACAGTTGCAGCAAAAAAAAAATCCACGTACGGAATTTCATGACGCGCAGGACCGGCCGAAGTTCGGTCGGCGCGCCATCGGGAAACCTTTCCCAAAAATATCTTGTTGACCGGAAAAAGAAACGAAATTATTTTGTTGACCAAATCCAGAACACACAAGTACCCAGCTATCATATCCTTTCCGGGATGGACCAATCCACGTCGTCCGGTGGCTGGGGATCGTGCGTCAACGGGTGCACGGTCGAGATGACCTTTCCCTCTCCACGTCGAGAACCCGAGATCTCATCGCGACAGGGATAGCCGTGGGCCCCGCATAGCGGTCCAGTCTGCTTTCCGTGCCCACCTGGGTCCACAAACACGTGGGGCCACGCCCGACCCGGTGCCGTGTCTGTATAGTTCTGCTATGTGCTCCTCAAGGGGGTCCCACGTCTTCATATGCCATGGGTCCGACACGGTAGTGGCAGGCTACCGGCCGCTTGTCGCTGTACCGCTCGGCGAGTAAATATTTCGCGGGTGGGCCGAGGGTGGGCCCGCACGAATATACGGCAGATGCTGGGCCACGGAAGCGTGGGACCCACTAGCTTTTTCACCCCTCCCCAAATCCCCTAGTACTACTGCTGCTGCTGCAAGGAGTACAGTGGTTGACGTGATGCGCCGCTGCACTGTCATGTGCAGGCGGTATGGTAGTAGTAGTACTCCTACTAGCATAGTCAACCCGAGGGACGGTACCAAGGCCGCAGGGCGCCGCGCCGGGCTGCGCGCTCTGAAAAGACGATGACAGCCGAGGAATACCACGGCGACGAGGGCGGCTATCTCCTCACTCTCCTTTGCCATCGTCACTGAGCTTGAAGCGTCAGTTCGCCGCCTGCACCGCCGTGGAAACCTGCGCCGCCTGGGCGGTCGGCGACGGAAGCGAGCTGACGACGGCGGGGAGCGGCCACCGTGGCCATCGACTTGCTGCCTTCTATTGCCGCCCAGGCCGGTGAGCTTGTCTTGGTTTTCCATTCTCCGTCTGCCTCGGTTGAACGGTTCGGTCGATCCGTCTCTTTCTAACTTCGCCGCGTTCTCGTTCTTGTCCCCTCAAGGTTTGATATGTATTTCTCGCAAGAAATAAAGCTTGATATGTACAGTACTAGTATATTGTTTGGCTGGTTGCTTGCTGCGCATTCTCCTCCTTGGCGATCGGTTCCACTTTTGAGCATCGTTTTCCGCCGCTCCACTCTAGAAGCCTATGAATTTTCACGTGTTTCCTACTTCCTACTTCTTTTATCCGAACTGCTGCTAGTAAATGATGTTTAGTAGTACCCCGACACATTAGGACCGTCTCATGGAATGACTATTTCCATTTTTGAAGGGTATATCATTTTCCCAACCTTACAAAAAGGAAAAAAATGATAAATCCCGAACGATTTGGATTGTAAGCATGTTAATCCAAACGTCTTTTATAACTTTGTTCATGCGAGGTTGACAAGTATGATTATTTTCGGACAAAAAAATAAATTGTTGACAAACTTGCCATGTTTTAACAAATAAAATTGTCATGAAAAAAAGGTTCGAGATAACATGTTAAAATCCAAACGTGTTCGGGATTTTTGTGTGTGTGTGTGTGGTGTGTGTGTTGGGGAGAGGGGTGAGGAGGTTGCCCAAAAGGAAAACAACCTGAAAACAAAACGAACTGCATAGTACTTTCTCTGTCTCAAAATAACTGTTTAAATTTTATACTAGCGTTAGTACAAAGTTGTATTATTAGGGCATGGTTAATAGTATAGCCAGCTGCTAGCTATAAGCCAATGTCATGTCATCTATAGCACATCTTATAGCCAACATGTACAATAGTTGAGAGCAAATACAATAAGATGACATAAGCAGGCTATAAGAAATAAAATATTATATCCTTGCTTAGTTGGAGGAGAAAGAAGAGGAAAAAGAAGAGAAGCGGGCTCTTGGTGAGTAGTCAGCTACAGCACGAGACCCAAGACGCTTTGTGAGGTTGTAAGGTGGGCCAACTACTAATAAAATAATATGAATCTAAAACTTACTATTGTATATGTTGGCTATTAGGTTGACTTTAGATGACATGGCAACTCCTTATAGCCAGCAGCTGGTTGTATTATTAACCTTGCTCTTAGGAAAGTGTAATACTTATTTATTATATGACTCGTCTTTCACTCTCATAAAGTGTCTAAGAGCACGTGCTAGAGCTGACTCTTCATCAAGAGTCTGCTTAGAGCAAGTATAATAAGGTGATATAGGCAGGCTGTAAGGCTTTAAATATTATATTTTTATTCAGTTGGAAGAGAGAGAAGAGGAGAAGATAAGCAAGCTATTAGTTAACAGCCGGCTACAACACGTGCTCCTAGACACTTTGTGAGAGAATGAGGTGAGTCATGTATCAACAAAGTAGTATATAGTTTTATCTTACTATTGTACTTGTTGGCTGTAAGCTTGGCTAGCAACATCATATAGCCAGCAACTGGCTCTATTATTAACCTTGCTCTTACCTTTTCTTTTCACTTTTCTTTCCTCTAACTAACTAAGTAAAAATATATTAGTTTATTTTTATAGCATGTTGACTCATTTTTATTGTATTTGCTCTTAATATTAAGACAGTTATTTTGGGATAAAGGGGTAATAATTTGCTAATTGCTGCTTCTCCTATCGTTGAGGTGATATCTGATGGAGAAATGTACTACTCTACTCGAACAGTAGCACAGCGTTCAAAATGCCTACCGGTCCATGCCGGCAATGAATACTTTGCCCACCGGAGTCACCATCACTCAATCCTAGTGGAGAACACACACAGAAATGGGACGTACTGTACGCCGGGACCACCCGCCGATTGGTGGCCCTACCACTGGCTCACGAATCGGGACGGCCCGTCCTTCCGTGGGGCCTCACCAGCGTCCGTAATTATCGCAGCCTGGTCGTTGTCGGCGAGGGACGTGTCGCGCTGCCAGTCATCGTCGCCGACGTGGATATTTTCAACACGGGGCCCACGATCCACTGGCTATAGCCGGTGCCCGGCCTATCGTGTCAAAGGCACAGTAGTAAAGCCTCGTTTCAATCTCTGAAACATGGGGAAAAAAACTTGCCCAATTTGTAGCACCCCGTTGCAGTGGGGCCCAGTGTATACAATTAGCAAAGGAAACATGAGAAGAACTTTTGGAGTGCACATCACAGAACTTGATTCATGTGGCGAAGGGAAATATTGACAATGGCAGTCGGACAGCTAGACGGCGAAGGCCTAATTACAAAACGGAAACGAGGGACGCAGCAACACTGTCTGAACTTTGGAGCCATCCATCAGCCTTAGCAAGAGTGATCGCAGAGCGAGTTGGCAACCATCCAATGACAGGAAGGCTTCGGAAATCTTGTGGCCTACAAAATTTCACCTGTTAGTAGTGCTAATTTGGCGAAATAACAACCGTCGTCGCAAGGTTCGTGATAACCCAACAAATGTGTTGGTTGCTGATACGTCAGTTTCTTCAACACAGCCAAGGTACTTCACAGGACGAAATGCAACTCACCAGTTTTTGTTCGGGTCGGGGGTCGGGATCTAAACCTTGCTCAGCTCCTGAAAAGGGAAAATTTGATAAGATTTTGTTTATTTTTGCATGGTTCTCGGGCAATGATAACTTCTTTGGCATAAAGGTGAAGCCATTTTTAACACATTCATACTAGTTGCGTCAAATTAATTAACCAATTATCTTAAGAGAGGAGTAACATTGAAACAATAAGCAGGACGATCTTAAGGACCGCAGTACCTGTTCCTTCTGCTTTTGGATGGCTTCAACCTTTTTCATGTACTCATCTGTGATTTTCTGTAGAATTAGTACAAGAAGTTAGTCGTAGTCCCGAATGCATCACTGTACTAACTACAGGGGGTCATGGAAGTGTGTATCCTCACTTGTAGATCGGCTGATAAATCCTTCACATTATCTTCAGAAAGTTTCTTTTCCTATGCATACAAGCGCAAGCTGTTAATTTGAGGGCAAAGGTAGAATAGCCTCAATGAACTAGTACCAGCTGAAAAGAGCAAACCTTCTCTAGCTTATCGTAGGCTTTGATTGCGTCTCGTCTTATGTTTCTGACAGCAACCTGAAAAAAACCAGCCATGATTATCACACATTGTTATTAGAATCTGATTAGGAGAAGGAAATCACAACATTTAATCAAAATTATCGTGCAACTCAACATCTTGTACTTCCTCCGTCCCGAATTACCTGTCTTAGATACGGGTATATCTAGTGTTAGTGTTAGATACATCCGTATCTAGACAAATAATTTGGGACGGAGGTAATATATATACTAAAGTATGAGCATCTATCGATGTTAGAAGAACAGCAGAGAAGAACAGAGATCGACTTTGGAACTCTAGCTTTTGTTTTTGCCACTCTAGTTTTTGCTCCCTTTGCTTATGCCACACTAGCTTTTGCCCACTTTGATTATATCACTCTAGCTTTTATGCACTTTGCTTGTGCCACTCTAGAATTTGACATCTCACTTTTGCCACTCTTAGCTTTTGACAATGTATCACAAATGTCATTCCATGGCAAAAGCAATAGTTTTTCATTTCACTTTTGCCATTCTTAGCTTTTGACAATGCATCACAATTGCCACTCCAAATTTTCCTTTTGCCACGGAATGACAGTTGTGATGTATTGTCAAAAGCTAAGGGTGGCAAAAGTGAAATGCCAAATTCTAGAGTGGCATAAGCAAAGTGGGCAAAGACTAGAGTGGCAAAAACAAAGTTAATTCGTAAAGGTGAGATTAAATATCTTATCACTAAATGCATAAAGGCTTCAGATATACTTCAAACTCCTGAAATAGTGCAAGTAGGGTGACCAATCATAAATAAAATCCATGAAAACGTTTTACAGAAATTAAGCCCCAGTATAAAATATAGTTATAAATATTCTGCGAAAAAAAACGCAAATGTGTGCCAAGGTGAGGTTGTACCTTGCCTTCTTCAGATAACTTGGCGACAGTTTTTGTCATTTCCTGCCCCACGAAAAAAGAGAATATTAATTTGGAAAAAAACTATAAGAATTTTATTATATATGCAGAACCTAGAGATATAATATTGGGGGTGTTATCAAGCTATAAAAAATTCCTATGCTTGAAGAACTACACTTAAGCAGCATTGCAACATTTACCAGATAATCTATCTAAAGAGTTCCCTAGAAAAAACATGCGCATTTTACGCATCATGTTCAAATCAATTTCTGATCTTCTTTGAGTTAAAGAATGTTGTATTTCATGGTGCTAGTAATCAGTGAAGGTGCTACTTGGAATCACATAATTTTCAGAAACATATTTTATTGCAAGTGTTATTAAAGTGTCCTTACTATTATGACTCGAGAAATCGTATGCATATTAAGATTTTTTGCTGTCATATTTCAACTGAATGTTAACACAAGGAAGAAGAAAAAGGCACAATCATGCAAACTAAAATCTTGACCAAGCGGGCCAGAATGCAATGCACTACTAATTTAAGACAGGAGGTTGGAAATGTAATGCACATACCTTTCTGCGGTCAGATGTCAATGGTGGGACAGTGACTCGTATCACTTCTCCATCATTGCTTGGTGTTACCCCAATATTTGCAGCAACTATAGCTTTCTCAATGAGCTTGAGGCTGCACAGTATATGTATGTCAGCAACACGGGGCGTACAAAGCAGTACCAGGTTATGCCTAAATTGGGGACCATAAATAGCTTACCAAGACTTGTCATATGGCTGTATAAGAAGAGAAGTCGCATCTGGGGTATTTATCTGTGCAATAGTCTTCAAGTTTACAGGAGTTCCATAGTACTCAACCTGCAAGGAATTATTCGCCATATGAGCAGCTTCACCTTTGCACAGTAACCTCTCTGTGATTTAGTCTGACTTGCAGACGCTAATTCAATTGTTTCCACACAATAACAGTGAATTGTATTGACCACACGTTGTGCCATTGATATCAGTTCCTACTGCAATAACTACTACTCCCTCCGTCCCATAATGTAAGACGTTTTTTGACACTAGTGTAGTGTTAAAAAACATCTTACATTATGGGACAGAGGGAGTAGTTCACATGTAGCCTAGTTATTAAGTAAACAAATTAAATTGTTATACAGATATAGAAAGAACATTATACGGAATGGCAGGTGCTATCATGCAATTGTTACTTTCAGAATATAAAAAAAGGAACAAAGCTAAATCATCAACCTCAACCCTGTCAAGCATAGACGGATTTGCCCGCCCAGTCCTCACGGTATTGAAGTTCGATTGAACTGTTTCAATGGCCTTCTCCATCTTTTCTTTCTGACAATACATAGTGCCAGCTAGTTAGCACCATACATGGAAGACTCTACAAGGCAAATATTAACACTTCTAATACAGAGTTGCATTGCATTTACAGCTTGTTCTTCAATGATTTTCTTTTCTGCCTCAATTTCTTCATTAGTGGCATGCCTCAAAACTGCTCTGATACATGACAAGCACAAGTTAACGAAGATTAACTTGAAGCTCATTAAGTACAAGAAATATCAAAATGCAAAACTACTCGCCTCTTGTCCGATTGTTGGAGAACCAAAGGCACACCAAAGAAGGCCACTGCTCCAGAATGAAGTTTCATGAAGTTTGTGGACGGACTCAACAGGGATGAACGGATTGAGAGACAACCACAACCTGTGAAATACAGTATTCTCTGATGAGACCTTGCCCAATATTGAGTCCTAGTAGGAATATGTACTCTGGTTGCTTGGTAAACTAGTAGGAATATGTAAATAAGGTAGAAGCAGTACTGAGAAAGAACCACAACATGTTGAATGCAGTATGCTCTGATGACTGATGATGCCTTGTCACATTATTCCTTGCTGATGAAATTATGTGAATACAGCAGTCCGCTCTTATCTACTCCCTCCGTCCGAAATTAGTCGATGTTCAAACAGATGTATCTAGCACTGAAATACGTCTAGATACATCCGTTTGAGTGCCAACTAATTCCGGACAGAGGGAGTAGAAACTAGTTACTTGGAGCCACATTAGCTACTACATCCGTCTCACCAGTTTTCCATGACAAACAACGAACATCCAGTGATGAATTTCGTGAGACACATCGATTTATAAATGTCTTCGGTCACTTCTGAATGACCCTGAATTGTGAAGGATAACAACTGTCAATGGTTTCCTGATATCTACCCATTTAAGTGCAGAGAAATACTAGTATTCCAACAGCTTGGGGAAGACATTAGCTTGAAACGACAAGTAAAGTAATGCTAGTATTCCCTCCGTCCGGAAATACTTGTCCTAGAAATAAATAAAATGAATGTATCTATAACTAAAATAAGTCTAGATACATTCATTTCTAGGACAAGTATTTTCGGGCGGAGGGAGTACATATTTTCTACAGGTATCGTAAAATGCAGGCTGAAATGACTCTCAATTACATATCCAAGTGCACAGAGCACAGTCGAGTATAGAACTTGCCGTTCCAAATCCGATTCAGTCTTTTAGTTTGTCTGTTTGTTGGCGCGATGCAAACAGCAACTAACTGCACTGGTCGCAAATGTTGTGCCGTGAACGAGCGATAAAAGCACCCGCATTTGAATGTCACCATATTCCTGACCTGGGGTTCGTCTTAGCGCTACAGTGCTTACTACGCCGCAACCCGTATCATGAATGATAAAAGCAGAATACGGGTGACACTCGCGGGTTTCAACGAAGCGGGAAAGCGCGGAGGAAGGAGGAGCAACCTGGGCGCTGGGGCAGACGGGCAGAGGAGAGGGCGCAGGGCGGAGATGCCGCCGCCGCAGGGGAGACGGCGTGAAGCGCCATGGCGTGGCAGCAGGCGGAGTGGCAGCAGGCGGAGTGGTAGCGAGGGGAACGCCGAGTGGAGAGTGGTGGATTGGTGTGGAAATTGTGGATAAGGAAAGGGAGATGGAGGAGGGGAGGGACCGAGGGAGGGAAATGGCCGAAGAGGTTTGTGAGCTCTTGTGGGCTAGTAGCGCGTGCTTGGGTCCAATTATGCTGGGTGACCTATATGTCATGCATTTCTTATGGCCGTGTGTAAAACTTGAGAGATTTTTTTTACATAGTTCAGAAAATTTGATTTATCATTAAAAAACATTTCCAACGTGCATTTTTTTGAAAAACATGTATACAAAAAAATTTCAAAGCATGTTTTTGTAAAAAATATATTTAAAAAATGTGAAACATTTATAGCATTACATGGATATAAAAAATGTACACTGTGTATGAAAAAATTATACGTCAAAACATATATTAGAAAAATGTTAATCATGTATTTAAAATATTTTAAAAGTGTCCCAAAAATGTTTCAAATGTATAGGAAAAAAAGTACAGCGCGTATGAAAAGTATAGATATGTGTTAAAAAAGGGAAAAGGGAATAAAAAGAAAAGAAACCTAGAAAAAATTGGTGGAAACTAATGAAATAAAACAAAGAAAACTATAATAAAAATAAAAACAAAACCGGAGAAAACGAATAAAAATCATGAAAGAAGCAAAAAAACTGCAGAAAAATAAAATTTTACATAATCAAGAATTTCTTATGGGCTGTATGTAAAACTTGAGAGAGAAATAGTTTACATAGTTCAGATTATGATTACAAAATTATTTCGAACGTTAATTTAGTAAAGTTAGCATGTATTCAAAAACAAAGTTCAAAGCTATTTATGTACAAATGTTAAAAATATATTTAAAATATATAACATTTATAAAAATGTACAATGTGTATGAAACAATTTAGACGTCAAAAAATATATGAGAAAAATGTTAATCATCTATGAAATATGTTAAACGTGGGTAAAACAATGTGCTTCATGTATAAAAATATGTAGAATGCATATGAAAAATGTAGATATGTGTTAAAAATAAAAAGAAATCAAAGAAAACCAGAGAAAAAAATGAAAACCGATGAAAGAAAACAATACGAGAAAAGAAAATTGGAAATAGAAAAGCCACGAAGAAAATGAATAAAACCCATGAATGAAAAAATACAACTAAAGATAACAAACAAGTAAACAAACGTACATGCAAAAATGGACAGGTCTGGTACTGTAACGACTATGGGCGACCCTATCTTCCCTAATAATAATAATAATAATAAAATGACTATTGCTTCTGTCGAGTTCACTGTCATGGTATTTTTTATAAAAGAGACCCTGCTATTTTATGCAATAAACCCGCAGCCCGTGTTTAAGTGACAAATAACGTTTTGATTTTTCGATTTGATGGGCCTTATGAGCGGCCCAATGATCGTCGTCCCGCCTGGGCCCTTTCGCAACCAAAAAGAAAGGATTGTTGTCCTTCAGGGACAAATACTAATCACAAACCAAAAAGGAAACAGATTGGACGTGGAAGATGAAAAGCAAACGGAATAAATCCCTACACCAAGTCGGACTGCCAAAGGTTGAAGTAATATAAAGTCCCCATCTTCCAGAGATTGTACGCCCAGATTAAACACGAAAAAGGTACAAGCAACTTAGTACACACTCACGTTACAGAGATTGGTAGACCAGGATTACACGGTCTTGTTTTCAATCTACAAGCAACCGAGTCAACCAGAGCCAACGAGCCATCAGATCAAGTATGTCCCTTAGTATGTCCCTTATACATGATTACTATGCAGCAACTCTATGATCCATCTTTCCATATGACATCCCTCAATATCCTTACGAACAATGTGGAACCCCTGCCATGCATATACATAAAACTTATCATTAGCAATTTTAAACTTCTACGGAAATAAAATCAGTTAGTTATAAAATTTATGATCAACAATGTTCTTATTTACTTAATTATACACTGTAAAGGAGCATTAAAAATGTTCTATGCATATAATCACTGTTTTAGGAAAATTAAAGATCCACTTGGCATTTGTTAGGCTGAACTTGGGATATACTATATGCTTATCAGTAGTTGTAACTTTAATATTAGAAAAATAAGGTCCCGTTTGGAATGAATAAAAACGTTTCATTCACTGGAATCAACAAAATTTTGATGCCCCCAACTGCAACAAGTGGCAGCATGAACTTCCTATTAGATATAAAGATTATAGGGTAGTACTAGAAATCCTATAAGCTATATCATCCATTTATCAAACTACAATCTACAAACTTTGGTGCAGGAAAGCCATGGATGTGAAGGAGAAAATAAGAAAGAGAGATAAAGAGCGGTATGAACGAATGAAAAATGAAGAAAGGCAGGAAAAAGTCAAAAATGCTAAGGAACAAAAAGGAAAGAGAGATAAAGAGCGATATGAACGCATGACTAATGAGGAAAGGCAGGACAAACTGAAAAAACGCCGTGAAGCCTATCATCAAAAGAAAGATTCTGGAAAGACACCAGAACAGAAGGCGGCACAATGCGCACAAGAAAAACAAAAAAAAATGCAAACATGCAGCCACAACAAAAGAAAGCAAAATAGGACAAATTGAAGCTCGCCGTCAACTGAGATGCATCACACCATCCAAAGATTCAATTGCAATGGAGAACCCTGAATATGCCGCAACCGAACAAGAAGTTAGTACTTCTGCATTTACTATAAAACACAGGGGTCCTGTGACGACAGGAAAAAAGCAAACATTGCTATACCATCATAATGAAGAATTCATGACAAAACAGAGCAAACTGTTTCAGTATCATCAAAAGAAGATGCATCCATGAGGAAAAACTATGACAAAAACAAAGATCCTCTAGAGCAACCACAAGTCACTACTTACGGTAATAATCTTGATTTTATAAAATACTCACATTCCAAGTAAATATAAAACTGTCTATACAACTAACCATCTTTTGTGGACAGACATCCCCACCTCAATGTTTCCAAGCATCAGAGAAACAAATGAACCAACACAACCATTATACAATGATGATCACAATAAAGCGGTTTTCTGGCCAGACATCCCCTCCTCGATGCTTCCAACAATCAAAGAATTGGATGCACGAATACAATCATTCTGTAATGATAATCACGGGAAGGTTATAAAAATACATATGAATACTTTTATATGCATAACAATAACAAATCATTACACATGTAGTGATGGAATCATATATGAGCAAGAAGCCATCAAGGAAATAGATGCGGCAGCAAAAACAATATACACCGAGGATCACGGTAAGATTATCAATTTCAGACATTATCAATTTCATATATGTTCTTAGGCAATACAAACAAATATTTATATGCAATAAAAAATTATAACACAGGTAATGATGGAGTCATATTCGAAGAAGACACACACGAAGATGACTACATGTTCACCGGTGAAGGTATGCTTAATACAATTAAAATAAATTTCCAACATTATAATACTACTTGCTAGATTTAATATGTTGCATATCAAACCAGAGTTGGACAAAGAAGTGGAAATTGAAATCATAGAAGACGACAAAGCTCTCAACCCTGATCCATATGATTTCGTCTACAACAACATGCCAACAAGCACAAATGTGCTCGAAAAATAAGAAAATTGCTTTTTCTGCCATGCAACCAAATTCAAGTATGAAACTAAGGAATTGTGCTGCAATGAAGGACATATAAGACTAGCCAATCAGGAAACACCACCTGAACTCATGAGATTTTGGACAAGCAATGACTCTGATGCAAGACATTTTCGACAAAATATAAGATTTTTCAATGGTCACTTCTCATTTACTACTCTATACTGCCAACTTGACAGAGACACAATAGACATGCGAACGGCCGGTATTTACACCTTTCGAGCACATGGTCAAATATATCATAACATACACTCATTTGGTAATAGTCACTCAGAACCAAAGCATCTTGAGCTATACTTCTACGATGATGATCCAAGCTTAGAGCATCGATACCGCTGTTGCCGTGAGGAAATGTACGAGCAAGACAAGCATGTGATTGAAATAATTACACATATCCTATGCGGTAACCCATACTCTCAAGTCTCAACCATTTAGGAGTTTCGGACAAGCACAAAACCTTGAGGACTACAGACCAAAGAACATACAACACGCCTATCAATTCGGAGGTAGCTACAGTGTGGATTGAAGGAAATGAAATAAGAAATACTTATGATAGAAATGTAATATTACATGTCAACAACACTGAAAAACATACATACAAAAAATGTTCAAACCATGTTTTTGTACAAAAATGTATTTAAAAAATATGAAACATTTATAGCATTACATGGATATGAAAAATTACTATGTGTATGAAAAAAGTAGATGTCAAAACATATATTACAAAAGTGCTAATCATGTATTTAAAATATGTTAAAAGTGTGCCAACAAATGTTCCTAATGTACAGGAAAAATATGTACAGTGTGTATGAAAAGTATAGATATGTGTTAAAAAAGGGAAAAAGGAATAAAAAGAAAAGAAACCTAGAAAAAATTGGTGAAAACTAATGAAAGAAAACAAAGAAAACTATAATAAAAATAAAAAATACAAAGAAAACCGGATAAAACGAATAAAAATCATGAAAGAAACAAATAAAACTGCAGAAAAATAAAATTTTACATAATCAAGAATTTCTTATGGGCTGTATGTAAAACTTGAGAGAGAAAGAGTTTACATAGTTCAGATTATAATTACAAAATTATTTATAACGTTAATTTAGTAAAGTTAGCATGTATTCAAAAAAGAAGTTCAAAGCTATTTATGTACAAATGTTAAAAATATATTTAAAATATATAAAATTTATAAAAATGTACAACGTGTATGAAACAATTTAGACGTCAAAACATATATGAGAAAAATGTTAATCATCCTTGAAATATGTTAAACATGGGTAAAACAATGTGCTTCATGTATAAAAATATGTACAATGCGTATAAAAAATGTAGATATTTGTTAAAAAATAAAAAATAATTCAAAGAAAACCAGAGAAATTCAATGAAAACCGATGAAAGAAAACAAAGAAAACACTAGGAGAAAATAAAATTGGAAAAAGGGAAATTGGAAATAGAAAACCCCCGAAGAAAATGAATAAAACCCATGAATGAAAGAAATACAACTAATAAAGATAATAAACAAGTAAACAAACGTACGTGCAAAAAATGGACAGGTCTGGTACTGTAACGACTATGGGCAACCCCTATAATATATCAATATCAATATGGGCAATACATAGCAATTGCAGTTTTTTTGGTTTTCTATTTTTTGTTTGTTTCCTTTTCAGTTTATATTTTAAGTTTTTTTTCTGGCATTCTTTGTTTCTTCTTTAACTTTCTAGTTTTTTTTATTCTTTTTGGTTTTCTTAAGGTTTCTTAACACAAGTTTACATTTTTCGTATATGTCGGTTCCCTTTTTTATACATGTGTAACAATTTTTCATAAGATTAGCATCTTTTTCATTTTTCATGCATATTTTTTATATAGGTTATACACATTTGTTATTATATATGCTTATCCTCATAAAATACATGCTCAATAAAAAGATATTGAGGTCTTCTTTTTTCCGTACATATTGTACGTTTTTCGTGTGCAATAATTATATAATCGTTAAACATTTTTAAGTAGATGGACAATTCTGAGATATATGTTCAATATTTACTTTTCTCATACTGATTGTACGTTTTTTCACATACATTTAAATCATTTTATTGATACACGTTCAACATTTTCCAAGTACATGTTTAACATCTTCTCAGATATATGTTTTGATGTCTATTTTTTCATACAAATTGAACATCTTTTATATACATATGAAACATTTTTCTTATACATGTTTAACATTTTTCAAGTACATGATTAACATTTTTTAAACATATGTTTTAATATAAAAAAATTTCCATACATATTATACAGTTTTCACATACATTAGGAACATTTGTAAACACATTCATCATTTTACAAATACATGGCTAACATTTTATATATATATATATATATATATATATATATATATATATATACATATATATCTGTGTGTGTGTGTGTGTGTGTGTGTGTGTGTGGTGTGTGGTGTGTATTGATCTGTACTTTTTCCATAGACCATTTACATATTTTTTATACAACGGAAACATATTTTTATACACATTTAATATAGTTTTAGATATATGTTTTGATTTCTACTTTTTTCATACATGTTGTACATTTTCTGTATACCCGTGTGAATTTTTTTAAATGCATCATTAACTTCTATTCAAAATTTATATAAAGTATTTCTTGTAATATATATGTTTAGAATATGTCAAAACAAAAAGGAAAGAAAAAAAGTAAAAATGAAATAAAATGATCAGAAAAAACAAGCACTTAAGGCCGATGGGCCTCCAAGGCGATGTGCGGGCCTTGTCGCCCGCTTCAAGCGAGAGCTTGTTCGGTCTCGACACATAATCACGCTCAAGCAAGGGGGCACCTCTCACGCTTATTGAAGGGTGTGTGTGTGTTTGACGCGCAATTAGGGTTGTTCTGACTAGTAGAAATCGTGTTGTGTGATGAGGGAACTTCAACCCAAATCATCAAATGAATGACACCAAAATCCACGCACAAATCGCTGGGCGAGCGGAAGTCATCAAATAAAGAAAAGAAACAGATTATTGCCAAACTGGCTATAATCACGACTCACGCCGTCGCCTTCTGCGTGCGACATGCGTTTGGTGAACCTCATCCCCAGCTCTATCCCCTCTCTGTCTATCACATACATTGTTTTGTATCACATCACTATGATTAATAAGGCTGAATAAATTGGACCAACAAGAACTTTTGTGTTGATTTGATGTTTGAATTGATTTTCTATTTGCTTGTTGTTTGGATGTGCTCATAATTCATGGATATTCCCCTACTCTCATAACTCCTTCCCTTGAGCTGAAGTTTTGCCCAATGATCATGCCATGTGTATAGATCATAAAAATATTTTTTTACAAAAATATCTTGGCAAAAAGCATTTCTTAAATTTAGGTTTTCAAAAACCTCCGAGTTAAGGCTTGAACTGCAAGTACTTAATTTAGGCTATTTAAAATATTTCAAAAATTATATTTGAAACCCATTACCTATAAGACTTCCCAAAACAAAACAAAAAATATTTTAAAACTTACTTTGGTATTTTATTTAAAGTCTTTTTCCTGAGGCCATAATTGGTCTTTCGTAGGAGCAAATTATTTTTATGTTTCAATTTTTTTCTGAAAAAAATTAGGGAAAACTGTCAGAACATATATTTTTCATACATGTGAGTTTCAACACATGGTCATGTTTAAAATATTTGTTAAACCCTTAAAACCCGTTTCTAGATATTTCAAGTATTTAAAATGTTTTTGTAAGAAATATTATTAAGTAAATCCAGGAAAAATTCTAGCAAGTCACATTTGCCTCAAATGTGATCTTGAAAAGTTTCATTTCCACCCCAATTGATTTGGTTAGTCAGATCATCCCAAAACCCTCTCTATTCGTTTCTAGGGTTTGAAATAATTGCATTGTCAAGTCTCTCCATTTGAGCTGGGTTTTTTTTTCAGAGTCTCATTTGATCATACCCTTCACTGTTGTCAAGTGGATCAAGGAGAAGATGAGTGAAACTAGTCCAAAACATCATCAAACGCCTTCTGCCCTATTGCAAGTCACTGTTTTCACCTCTTCTGCTAATCCAAATTAGCTCAAATTTTTATGAGAGCTCTTCCTTGTCACCCTCTACCTCAAGTAACTCCGTCTCTTCAGTTGCTTAGTGATTGAGGGATAAAACCCTTAATTTCTCTCTCTGGTTCACCATGGGAGCTCCCTCCCTCTCTCCATTTCTTTATATTGCAGCCCACACTAGCCCTTGAGCACTCTATTGCACCCTAGAAATCACCCAGAAGCAAGAGGACATGCTAGAGCGCGTAGAAAATGGCCATGCCGTCCATCTGAGAGTGCTACAGTGCACCAAGGTACTGTAGCCAGCGCCCATCCCCACCCCCGACCACCTCGGGCCTCTCTAGTGCACCTGTCGAGGCGCATCGACGTCTGCAACATGCCACCCGGTCGCCCCCTCCTCTCTCTTCCTCCTTGTGTTTACCGAGCACCGTCCGAGCCCGCCAATGGCCACGAGCATCCCCTACGCCCCTGAGGCCCTCCCTCTTTGTTTAAGCGGCACGCCGAAGCGAAGACGACACATATGCTTCCCTCCTTCACCTCCAAGTATCCTAGCTCCCCCTCTCATCGTCGTTTTCTCTCTAGAGCACGCAGGTCCATGGTCTAGCACCTCGCGTGCGCTCCGGTATCGCATCGCTGGCCCGCAGCTCGGTCGCCTTGGCTTGTTGCGGGTTGTCGATTAGCTTCCCCTGCAGACCCCCTCTTCCAGTCCACGCCACAAAGGCCTTCCACGCCCGCTCCACGTCGCAGCACGCCACCACCACACGCCGCGTCTACGGTGCGCTGAGGCATTGCTATTGTTGGCTTTTAATCGCTAGATCAATTCACCAAAGTAACAACATGAGTACGTGCAAGCTAGAAAGCAGGCTGGCTGGTTGATTGATGAACAGTGCCTTAACACATGCACACCCAGCCACCGTACGTAGCTTGAGCTAGCTTGCGATCCAATCGATCTATTTCCTTCGGCGGAGTCGACGGAACTCAGCAAACACAAACGAATTGTGTATTGCAAACAGGCTCGTGTCGACCTTGCTTTTGCTTTGTATTACTTTGATCTGGTGTATTACAACATGGGGCTAGGTACATGTATATATAGCAGGCAACCTAGTACTACTATACGACTCGGGTGAAGGCTCCAAGTCCGGCTCGGACTGGACATCGTGGTTTACTCCAACATTCACCCCCCTGAACATGATGTCCTTACTTTACAGTTTGGACGCCGATCATTTCTCAAATCTTCAAGAACTTCTGTCGTCCGAGAGACTTCGTGAGAATATCGGCAAGCTGGTCTTTCTTGTTGACGTGTTGAACTTCGATCATCCCTTCCTCAATGCACTCCCGGATGTGGTGGAACCGGGTATCTATGTGCTTGCTCCTTTCGTGATGAACCGGATTTTTGCACAATGAGATTGCAGTTTGGTTGTCGATCTTCAATGACACCTTCTACACCTCCCGCTTCGCAAGAATAGCTAGGAGTCTTCTCAGCCACACTGCTTGACAAGCTGCCGTGCTTACCGTTATGTATTCTGCCTCGCATGAAGACAGTGCCACCACCTTTTGCTTTTGAGATTCCAGCTAATCGGATTCGGACCAAGGTAGAAAATCATGCCCGTTGTGCTCTTCCGGTCATCCACATCACCTGCCATGTCGCTATCTGAATATCCACGAAGGATCAATCCTTCCTTTCCCTTTCTATACGTGCAGCCAAGATTAATAGTGCCTTTCACATAGCGCAAGATTTGATTGACCGCGCTCATGTGTTCGGTTGTCGGATTCTCCATGAAACGACTCACGATCCCGACTAAATAAGCCAAGTCAGGTCGGGTGTGCACCAAGTATCTTAGGCTGCCCACAACGCTTCGATACATTGTGGTGTCCACCTGCGAATTTGAGCTACGCTTGCTCAACTTGTGACGTTGGTCCATTGGAACTTGTGTCTCGTAGCAATCTGACATGCCACACTTTTCCAGTAACTTGACCGCATAAGCCGATTGACATAGAGAAATCTCACCGAAGCTTTGCTTCACTTCGATGCCCAAGTAATAGCTGAGTAATCCTAGATTGCTCATGCTAGACTTGTTCTTCATTTGCGCCTTGAAACATTCAATTTCTTGTACGCTATCTCCGGTGATAATCAGATCCTCGACATAAACTCCCACTAGCAGGTTTGAGCCTTTGGAGTTCTTTGTATAGACTGCGTGCTTGAGGGGACATCTCTTGAACCCGAGCGAGACCAAACTTCGGTCTAACTTTGAGTTCCAAGCTCTTGGCGCTTGCTTCAACCCGTAAAGTGCCTTCTTGAGCTTGTAAACTTTCCCTTCTTCACCTTTCTTCTCGTAGCCGAGGGGTTGTTCTAAGTACACTTCTTCTGTGAGATCACCGTTGAGGAAAGCGGATTTAACATCCATATGATGAACCTTCCAATCCTCTTGTGCTGCCAAAGCTAGGAGCACTCTCACCGTCTTGAGTCGAGCAACTGGTGCAAACACCTCATCGTAGTCAACTCCTTGATGTTGTACATAGCCCTTCACGACGAGTCTTGCTTTGTACTTTACAATAGCACCCTGTGTGTCCTTCTTTAACTTGTAAACCCACTTCGAACCTATGGTGGAGGAACAGGCGGCGCCAACGTCCAGGCGCATCACAACATCCCCATCCAGTACCCGATGCTCACCGACGCCAATTATGGCGTGTGGGCGGTGAAGATGAAGATTATTCTTCGAACTCTTCGAGTGTGGCAGGCAATCACGGACGACGACATCGACGAGGAGTGCGACGAAGGTGCCATGGCCGCCATAGCCTAGTCCGTGCCGGATTCCGTGCTGATGACATTGGCAGAGTTCCAGACAGCCAGAGAGGCGTGGAACGCACTCAAGGAGATGAGGATCGGAGAAGATCGCGTCACCAAGGCTCGGGCACAAGTGCTGAAGCGCCAATTTCACAAGTTGCAGATGAAGGAAACTGAATCGGTGAACGACTATGCCATGCGTCTTACTACATTAGTGGGAGAGATCTGCGCGCTTGGTGCAAAGCTCGAGGAGACCGAGATTGTGGAGAAAATTTTCAGTTCGGTGACTGACAAATTCACGTACATCATCGACACACTCGAGCAACTTTATGACATCGATGACATGACCATAACGGAGGCGATCAGACGCCTGTGAACGTGGGAAGAGAATGCTCGTGGCTGTCGGAAAGGCAAAGGAGGAGGTAGTGACCAACTCATGTACTCGCGCATAGATTGGGATGCCCCAAGTAGCAAAGGAAGGCGTGGCGGTGGCGAAAGCTCAAGCAACGCGAAGCGCGACGGACAAACCGGAAAAGGCAAAGGAAAAGGCAAGCCACAAGGTCGTGGTAAGACAAACCAATCTAAAGGGCGGAAGCCACAGAACTTGGATTTATCCGAGGTCAAGTGCTATAACTGCAACGAGATGGGTCACTTTGCAAAGGATTGTCCGAAGCCTAACAAGCGGGAGATCAAGGCAAAATTGGCGAAGCAAGAAGGCGAAGGTCCAGGTCTTCTGATGGCCGAAGTTTGTGATCTCGCTGAAACGGTGGTTGTGAAACCAAGCCGAAAGGTGCTACTTCATGAGAAGAAAGTGACACCGAAGCTATCCGGGGATCAGAACGTGTCGTGGTATCTCGACACGGGTGCCAGTAACCACGTGACGGGATGCAAGGAGAAATTCCTCGAGCTGGAATACGATGTTGAAGGCTCGGTCAAGTTCGGTGATGGTTCAGCTGTGGAGATTTGCGGGCAAGGATCTGTCCTCTTCGAGGGTCTCATAGGAGAACATCGCATACTCACCGGAGTGTACTACATCCCACGGCTTCGCAACAACATCATCTATACCGGGAAGCTTGACGAGAATGGATGCAAGGTGAATATCGAGAATGGAGTGATGACGATCTTCGACAACCTCCGAAACGTGCTGGCTCATGTTAATCGCACACGGAACAGACTCTATATCCTCAACCTTGATCAATCTCAACCGGAGTGTTGGCTCGCCAAGAGTGATGATGATTCGTGGTTATGGCATGCTAGATTTGGACACGTTAACTTCTAAACCTTGAAGAAGATGTCAAAGATGGAGATGGTATCTGGGATGCCATTTATCGACCATGTTGATCGAGCATGTGACGGGTGCTTGGTTGGAAAACAACACCGCAGGCCGTTCCCTGCTCAGTCTACCTATCGTGCAAGTGATGCACTGGAGCTGCTCCATGGTGATCTATGTGGCCCCATCACCCCGGCAACTCACGCAGGAAATAAGTACTTCTTCCTTGTGGTAGATGACTACTCGAGATATATGTGGGTCGTTCTCCTACGATCTAAAGATGAGGCCTTTGAAGCGCTCAAGAAGCTAAAGGCTGCAACGGAGATGGAACACAAGTTGAAGGTTCGCGCTCTACGGACAGATCGCGACAGAGAGTTTACGTCGAACGAGTTCAACGACTACTGCGAGAAGATTGGCATAAAAAGGTTCCTCACGGCACCTTATACGCCACAGCAGAACGGGGTTGGTTGAAAGGTGCAATTGAACCGTCGTTGACATGGCAAGGAGTTTACTCAAGATCAAGAACCTGCCGGGGACTTTTTGGGGAGAAGCTGTCTCGACGGTGGTTTATCTTCTCAATCGGGGTCCAATGAAGGCGGTGATTGGCAAGACTCCGTATGAAGCAATTTACGGACGTAAGCCGAATGTGTCTCATCTACGGATGTTCGGGTGCGTGGCGCATGTGAAGACGGCGGAGCCGCATCTCTCAAAGCTTGCCGATCGTAGCATCAAGATGGTGTTCATCGGATACGAGAGCAGTTCCGGCACCAAGGCATACCGCTTCTATGATCCACAAACCAAGCATCTACGGATTTCACGCGACGTCGTGTTTGAAGAAAACAAAGCGTGGAATTGGAGCGCAGCAGCCAATGATGCTCCAAACGGTAACATATTCACAGTTGAGTTTCCTGATGATGATGCAGGGGAAGACATCCAGGTGGTTGGCAAGACGCCCAACCAAGGTGACCACAATGGTAGTGATCATCATGGTGCCGACACCGACGACGACGCACATGGGTCGCAAAGTGATAGCGACAACGACGTGCACGACACAAGCGGAGATCTCGACGACGACATCGACAACGAGGCGCATAGTGACAACAACAATCAAGATGATGGTCACGGTCACAACGACTACGTCGACGACACGGATGTCGATGACACGCCTGAGACTCAGTCGTCTTCCTCAAGTGCATCAACACCGACACAATTTGTGTCGCCTCCTTCGCAAGCCACAACGGACTCCTCCGGGCCTCGCCGCTACAAGACCCTCAAGAAAGTCTACAAGTACACAAAGGCAGTTACGCTCGAGTACTTCGGACTATGTCTGCTCGGAGTTGAGGAGCCGTTGAACTTCGTAGAGGCAAGAAAAAGTCCTAGCTGGATGCACATCATGGATGAGGAGATGAAAACGATTGAGAGCAATGACACGTGGACTTTGGTAACCCGACCTCCAAACCAAAAAGCCAACAATTGGGCGCCCCCAGCCCCATTTCCTCCTCTTGCAGCTCTCTCTCATTCCCAATTCCACACCTGCACCTCGCCCCTCTCGTTTTGGATCTCGAACGCCCCAGTTTGAGAAGGAGCTCCGCCGCCTCGGTTCAACATCAACCAGATGGTGTAGATTCCCTTCGGCCACCCTTTCTTCTCCCTCGGCTCCGTCTCATCCCCAGGGACCTAACCTCGCCCTCCATTTGATAAATTGAAGGCGAAACCGAGCGAACCATCCTCAACTTCCTTGGCTGTCGCTCGGCTTCGACAGCGTCGTTGATTCCGTCACCGACAGCTACCAAGTCCATGACCCTCCGATAGGCGACGTTTCCCTAAGCTCGCTTGTACCCTTGGCTCACCTCGCCGTAGAGCACAACACTGCATATGAGCTCCTTCTCTGTCTGGCCAGAGGTTAGTGATGACAGGTGCCCCCCACATGTCATCCCCTTCTTTCCCTTTGTCCCACTAATGGGTGGGTCCCACCCTTTAGGTCCAAATCAAACCGCCGCGCTTACCAGTTCGGTACGTTACGTGGAGATGTATTTTGGAATACGCCTTCTATGTCGTCATCCTATTCAGGCTGAAATGCTTTAGGTGTTGCGCTCTGTTTAGGCCCAAAATGAGCAATGTCATTTTTCGTTTTCTATTTTATAGAAACTTTAGACAATCACAATTAAATAAATATAAGTCCAAATGAGATGATTCCAGTTCCTAAATTCTTATAAAAATCCCACCTATTTTGGTACGACTCTTATAGTTTTCCATCACACTTTTCTGCATTGTTCATATTTAATTCAAATTTGAACATGCTAGCCCACGTCTCAAAATCCACATCTTGATTTCTATCAGTCCAAATCCAATACTAAGAATATTTTTATTTTTATTTTTTCTCAAAATATTTAATAAAAACGGTTCAACATTTTTCTAAGCACTTTTCTTTTTTCTGTTTTTATATTGTCTTAATTTATTTCGTTAATTTGCAATGTTAGATCACGTTTACGATGAAGGAGAAGGACTTGAAGACTTTGAAGATCAAGCCAACCAAGGACAGTTGCCCTTTGACCATGATGATGAAACCCTTTTTATGTCAACATAACATTTCCTTGTGGCACCAAAATCATGGTATCATAGTGATGGCAAACTTGCTAGGCCTACCTCTGATTGCATATTTCCGTTGAATCCTTTCTTAGAGTTGTGTTGGTGGGAAGTAGTTAGATGGTTGTTCAAGCTTGACTATGGAAATTGGGGGCAGGGTCATGCATTCAAAGAAACATGTGTGGTTTAACAAAGACTTTCAAAAACCCCAACGGGTGGCACTAACGCCCTTGGGAGATGTTGAGCTAGGTCACTACTTCAAAAATAAGTGGTGTATCGAGGCAAGTTGAGTGAGTTGTTTTCAAAAATGGATTAGATTTAAGTTTTTTCTAACGTCCCGACCACACTACTAGA
The DNA here is from genome assembly GCA_022496015.1 of Hordeum marinum. Taxonomy (NCBI): domain Eukaryota; kingdom Viridiplantae; phylum Streptophyta; class Magnoliopsida; order Poales; family Poaceae; genus Hordeum; species Hordeum marinum. Next base: position 148,426,109 of record CM039673.1, read on the forward strand.
AAAGATCCCACATTACTAGTGGCGGGAGTGACTCGTTCACTCTCGATACGGGGTCATGCCTGATTGGACGACTATGGCTGTTTTTACAAACACCGGGCACAACGTTGAGTCCCCTCATGGAAATGAATTGTTGAACTTGTTTAATGCAATGTTTTAACATGAGGGTTGTGTACCAACGAGTGGACACTATGTTAGTATTGTCTAGGGAAAGGCATTGTTCGAGTGCTTACCTCAGGTACGTAATGTATAGCGAGTCGTGGATTGACACGGAAGTTCCCCGAGTCTTGTGGGAAAGTGTACAACCTCTGTAGAGTGTCAAACTATTTGAATAGATGTGTCCACGGTTAAGGAAAAATGAGTGGTGCTGCTTAAACTACTTCCATTGTTTTACAAACTTTGGGTATTGGAAGAACTCTTGGTCTATTCAAAATAGATGTCGACATGATGAAACCGGAGTTGAGCAAACTCTGCTTATATTGATATCTGTAACCTCATGATGCATGGTTTTCAGAATGATAGGACATATCATTGCACTCAAAAGTTAGCTTTATGCAAATGAACATAGTGTAGAAGCCTTTCCTTTGTACTAAGCGTTGCAAGAATATATTCCGTTATTACATTCCTTGGGTTGGTTGTGAGTACATTCAAAGTACTCATTACCTTGTCCATGTCTATTAACTTGGCCAGGCATGGAAGGGCAGAGTATGAGGAAGAGTTATGTAATGACGAACATGCGAACTAGGACACTTTCCCAGTCAGAATGCATGTAGGGTTAAGGCATATGGCATATGTCCAAGTTATCGTTCAAAATTTCCACTCAAGTGTTTTATTTGATGTTTAGCCTACATGGCTCTATCTATGTAAGACTTGACCATAACGGTTCTATTTGTGTAAGACGTTATGTAATCGATGTAAACTCTTGATATTTAGTTTGTTGTGTTCGGTGAGCAATGATCTTGGGATCATTGTGCACACACAATCGGAGCCTTCGACTTTATGAGTCGGGGTCCCCACAGAGCTGGTAAGCAAACGATTGATCATATACCCTAAAATGCGGGACACAATTTCTGTTTTGATATGGCATGCCAATTAGAGTGTTGCCTCGAACCGCGATTCTAGTAAGTAGTAACCGATGTGCATGATCTCACGAGCGGTGACGCGTCGGAAAAAGATGTTAGTAATTGACCGTCGAACATGCCTATACATCTATTCATCGAGACTAGGAAGGCCATGCACCTCGGATAAGCAAAGACATGTCTTAATAATGCATGGCCAGACTGGCTTTATCCCTTGCTAAAATAGTAATATAAGCTGGTTCTACGGGTTTTGTGCAGTCTCTTAGGATGGGCTGTTGAACTTGCCTGCTAAGCCAAAGACTATCGGTATGAAGACATTATCTGAAGGCCGTTATCATCCTGGGCTTCTAATACAAGTTCGGGGGCTACTAATGGTGTCCTGGACTAGGGGTTCCTGGCCGAGCTGGCCTAGTCCATCGGACGGCTGATGGCCCGTCAAGAAGGAAGGACTCTAGAGGCCTTTAACCTACAGCGTAAGCATATCGGACTTCACCAAGGACCTGGCGTGCACTCCAAGCATGGCTATTATATTAGGCATGTAATCCCTAGATGGAAACCAACCATATGTAACCCTAGATACCCTCGGTACCTATATAAGCCAAAGGGCTTAGTCCGTAGACGATATATAAACATTCATCGTCATCAGTTCATCACCCTTAGGGTTTAGATCACAACTTACGGTCTCGAGGTAGATCAACTCTGTACTTTGATACACCCACAATATACACAAGAGCAGGACGTAGGGTTTTACCTCCCTAAAGAGGGCCCAAACCTGGGTAAAAGCTTCATGTCCCCTGTCTCTTGTTACCCATCGATCTGATCTCATAGCTTGCCCCCCCGCTACCCGAGGTTTGCCGATTTTGACACTGACATAAAGCTTCTGGAGGTAGCAATAATCTATCCTACAACTACTAGTAGGTGGGTAAGTCCTATTAATTGTGTCCCTAATAAAGGAGGCATTACCATTGGCTCTAATGATAGAAATGAACTTACCGCACAGAGAATTATAACTGGCTATAGGATGGTAACTGATTTCATGAAATTAAACAAAGCTACTAGAAAAGATCAATACCCCTTGCCTTTTATTGATCAAATGTTAGAAAGATTGTCTAAGCATACACACATTTGTTTCTTTGATGGATATTCTAGTTTTTCTCAAAAACCTGTAGCAAAAGAAGATTAAGAGAGAACCACATTTACTTGTCCTTTTGGAACATATGCCTTTCGGTTTATGCAATGCACCTGCTACCTTTCAAAGATGTATGACTGTCATATTCTCTGATTTCTGTGAAAATATTGTTGAGGTATTCATAGATGATTTTTTTTTCGTTTATGGACCCTCTTTTGATGATTGCTTGAACAACCTTGATCAAGTTATGTAGCGATATGAAGAAACCAATCTTATCTTGAATTGGGAGAAGTGCGATTGATTCCTGTGATCTACGTTGGGTTTTCCGCGAAGAGGGGCGGATGATGCAGCACGGTATAGATAAGTATTTCCCTCAGTAGAGAACCAAGATTTATTGAACCAATAGGAGTAGCATGCAACCCCCATCTTTTGTGACTGCTCATAAAGAAGCAAACACTTGCACCCAACGCAGGCAAGAGGGTTGTCAATCCCCTTGGACTCATTACTTGCAAGCAAATGAAGTGTGTAGATGATAGCAGAAATTATAAATTACAAAATAAAATAAAAGGTAAATAAGAACAAAAAGGTAATAAAGGTTTTTGTAAAATATATAATTGGATAGACCCGGGGGCCATAGTTTTCCCTAGTGGCATCTCTCATGAAGTAAGCATACGGTGGGTAAACAAATTACTATTGGGCAATAGATAGAAAAGCACATAGTTATGCAATATTTGTTCATGGCAATCATCATTACATATAGGCATCATGTCCGTAAGCAAGTAGACCAACTCCTTCCTACATCTACTACTATCACTCCCCCCATCGACCGCTATCCAACATGCATCTAGAGTATTAAGTAAAACAAAGTAATGCTTGGAGAAAATTGATATGATGTAGACAAAGTAGATTCAATTAATATGAAAAAACCACACTGTTTTATCCTTAGTGGATACAATACAAAGATGTGTCTTGTCCCCTTTGGTCACTAGGATATAGAGCACCGCCACATTGAACCCACTACAACGCACGTCTCCCATTGAAGAAATATCGATCTAGTTGGCCAAACTATTTCAATAGATCGGAGAGAATTATGAAGCTATCCTATAATCATGAATATGTAAAGAAGGACCAGGAAGAAACTCAATATTATTTCATGAAAAATCTGAACATAAACCCACAATTCAACGGATCCCAACAAACGCACCATACAAGAAGATTACATCGAATCGATCACCACGAAGATGTGGTGAACTTTGTATTGAAGATCAAGAGAGAGAGAGAGCCATCTAGGTACTAACTATGGACTCGTAGATCTATGGTAGACTACTCACACATCACCATGGGAGCAACAAGGTTGATGTAGAGGCCCTCCGTGATCAATCCCCCCGGTGACAGGGCACCGGAACAAGGCTCCAGATGGGCACACGGCAGAACAAAGACTTGCAATGGCGGAAAAAGTGTTTCGGGAGGCTCTCCAGGGTTTTGGGGATTTATTGGAATTTATAGGCTAGAGAGGGGCATCGGGAGGCGCCTGGAGGGGCCAGACACATCAGGGCGCGACCATCCCCTGGGCGCGCACTGTTGTGTGCTGCCTCTCTCGTGCAACCTACGCTCTTCTCCAAAAGCTTCTAGGTATTCTTTTGGTCCAGAAAAAATCATACAAAAGTTTCGTGGTGACTGGACTTCGTTTGGTATCGTAAACCTGAAAATGTAAACACATACAAGAAACAATAACTGACACTTGGCACTGGGTTAATAGGTTAGTCCTCCAAAATAACATGGATTGACATATAAATTCCTAAAAGGTATCCTAGAATGATAATATTATAACATGGATCAATAAAAAAATATTGATATGTTGGAGACGTATCAACGACTTTATGGTGAATGAAGGTATAGTACTTGGGCATAAGACCTCCTAAAGACGTATTGAGGTAGATAAAGCCAAAGTTGATGCAATTAAGAAAATGCCATGTCCTAAAGATATCAAAGGTATTCGAAGTTTGGTCATGCTGGTTTCTATAGAAGGTTCATTAAAGGCTTCTCTAAAATTTGTAGGCCTCTTACCAATATTTTGCAAAAAGACGTTCCATTTGTTTTTAAAGATGATTGTGTAGAATCCTTTGAAATACTTAAGCAAGCCTTAATTTCTTCACCTATTGTTTAACCACCTAACTAGAACCTACCCTTTGAAATAATGTGTCACGCTAGTGATTATGTCATTGGTGCTGCTCTAGGACAAAGAGTTGATAAGAAGTTGAATGTTATTCATTATTCTAGTAAAACTCTAGACATTGCGCAAAAGAATTATGCTACTACTGAAAAATAATTGCTTGTAGTTGTGTTTGCAGGTGATAAATTCAGATCTTACATTGCCGATTCTAAGGTAATAATTTCACACCGATCATGCTGCTATTAAATATGTTATGGACAAAAAAGATGCTAAAGCTAGACTGATTAGGTGGGTTCTTTTATTACAAGAGTTTGATTTGTATATTGTTGACAGAAAGGGAGCTGAAAACACTATAGCAGATAATTTTTCTAGGATGGAAAATATTCTTGATGACCCACTTTCTATCGATGATAGTTTTGCGATGAGCAATTGGCTGTTATAATTCCTTCTACTTCTCGCAATAGTCCTTGGTATGCATATTATGCTAATTACATTGTTACTAAATATGTACCACCTAATTTCACATACCAACAAAAGAAAAACTTCTTCTTTGACTTGAGACATTACTTTTGGGATGACCTGCATTTATATAAGGGAGGAGAATATGGTATATTAGACGTTGTGTACTTGAGAATGAGCAGGAACAAACCCTACATAAGTATCATTCCAAAGTATATGGAGGACACCATGCAGGAGATAGAACTGCACATAAGGTATTGCAGTCTGGTTTTTATTGGCCTACTCTCTTCAAGGATGCACGTAAGTTTTTCATTTCTTGTGATGAATGTCAATGCGTTGGTAATATTGGTAGACGTTAGGAAATGCCAATGAATTATTCACTCATTATTGAACCATTTGATGTTTGGGGCTTTGATTATATGGGACCTTTTCCTTCCTATAATGGATACACTCATATTTTGGTTGTTGTTGATTATGTTACTAAGTGGGTAGAAGCCATTCCAAGTAGTAGTGTTGATCTTAACACCTCTATTAAAATGCTTAAAGAGGTTATCTTTCCGAGGTTTGGAGTCCCTGGATATTTAATGACTAATAGTGGTTTGCATTTTATTCATGGAGCATTTTGCAAACTCTTAGCTACATATGATGTCAACCATAGAATTGCATCTCCATATCATCCTCAATCTAGTTGTCAAGTTGAATTGAGAAGTAGATAAATAAAGTTAATTTTGCAAAAGACGGTTAATAGATCTAGGAAGAATTACTCTAAGAAACTTGATGATACACTATGGGCATATAGAACTGCTTATAAAAATCCTATGGGTATGCCCCCTATAAAATGGTCAATGGAAAAGCTTGTCATTTACCTCTAGAATTAGAACACAAGGCATATTGGCCAATTAAAAACTTATTTGTGATTTTAAGCTTGCCGATGAAAAGAGATTATTTGACATGAGTTCTCTAGATGAATCAATGACATAAGCTTATGAAAATGCCTAGTTGTTTAAAGAAAATGTTAAAAGATGGCATGATAAGAGAATACAAAAATGAGAATTTTACATCGGTGATCATGTGCTATTATACAATTCTCGTTACTTCTCTCCAAATTGGAAGGACCCTATATTATCGAGGATGTTTATCGCTCTGGAGCCATCAAGATCAACAACGTCGAATGCAGAAATCCTAAGGTGGTTAATGGGTAAAGAATTAAACATTATATTTCAGGTACACCCATTAACAAGGAAACCAACATTATCCAAATGATGACACCAAAGGAGTAGATAAAATAGACCTTTGAGAACGCTCTAGAATTGTGAATAAAGAGGTAGGTATGTGGTACGGTTAGCGAACCGACTCCAAAAGTTCCATAAAATCATTTTTTGTTTGTTTCGGAATAAAAAAATTACAAAAACAATAACCAGCCAGGAAAGAGCATGAGGAGGCCACGATGTTGGGGGGAGGGCCCTACCCCCAGGGTGAAAGCACAGCATGCTCCCTTGGTGGTTTTGATAATTCATGATAACATACATTGTCTCTTGGACCAATACTTTTATCTAGTGTATTTTAGATAATAGTCCATGGAGAGTTTGGCTGGCGAAAAGGAGTGTGGAGAGTATCTCCATGAAGAAGAAGGAGAGGAAATAGGTTGTCCAAGCTTCAAGTAAGAGGACTCTACATTTTATATTTGTGAGAAATCACTTTGAGTCCATAGGAAAGCCAATACTATTAAAAGGGAGTAAAGTTTTGTTGGTGAACAAAATGCTCATACGTGCACAAGTGATAGTCACCAAAGACACCCACAAACTCTCCCACCAAAGTCTGTCCAAAGCCAAATACTCAAAATCGGTGCAACCAACATTTCCATTCTGGTGCCACCGATTCCACACCCTAGACAGACTCAGCCAAACCCTAGATTTTCGGTACAACCGATACTGCATTCGGTGCCACCGAGTTGGGCTGCAAACTTTCTGTTACACAAGTTCACAGTTTTGACCCCTCCGAGATTGTTGGATCGGCGTCACCGAGATTGGACATTCTGACCGTTGGTCACCTTATCGGTGCATCCGAGATTCCTATGTTGGTCTCATGGAGATTCAAAAGTTGCTAACATTAAGTCACTTCGACACAACCGAGATTCACACATCGGTTCCACCGAGTCTGACTTATTGTGTGTAACGGTTGGATTTTTGGAGATGCATATATATACCCCTCCACCACCACCTACTCGAAAGAGAAGCACTCAGGACTATTCCATACCTATCCTATGAGTTTTCTTAGAGATAACCACCTATCCTTGTGTTGAGGTCAAGATCTTCCACTCTAACCATATGGATCTTGATTTCTAGCCTCCCCAAGTTGCTTTCCACCAAATCAATCTCTTCTACCAAGCCATATATGTGAGAGAGTGATTCTGTGTTGAGGAGTCTATCATCTTGAAGCACAAGAGCAAGGAGTTCATCACATTACCGGGCCTATTACCTTTTGGAGGATGGTGCCTCCTAGATTGGTTAGGTGTCGCTTGGGAGCCTCCCATCTCATGTTGTAGAGTGAACCAAGAAGTTTGTACGGGAAAGGAGATCGCCTACTTCATGAAGATCTACCCATAGTGAGGCTAGTCCTTCATGGATGGAAGTCGTTATGGAATAGTCAAGATTGCTACTTCGTGGACCCTTATGGGTGGAGCCCTCCATGGACTCTCGTGACCGTTACCCTCCGTGGTTTGAAGACTCCATAAATGTGGACGTATGATAGCACCACCTATCGGAACCACGGAAAAATCCTTGCGTCTCCAATTGCATTTGATCTTCACATCTCAACTCTTTACTTCATGTGCAATGTCTTTACATTCTGCTGCCATATTTGTTGACATGCATGTGTAGGGTATATAGACTTGCTAGCCTTGCTAAAACTGTTAAAATTTGCCAACAAATTAACTTGGGAAAAGGTTAGGTTTTAATTTCCTGCTAGTAGTCTATTCACCCCCCCTCTAGACACTCAATTGGTATCAGAGCTTTGGTCTCCATTGCTTCGGTTTAATCACCGAGGAGGAAGATCGACGTGTCTAGTATCGGGATTTTGAGTTGTAAAGTGGCTATTCTTGATGGAGAGTATTATGGTCAATGGAAAACTTTGATGCTTGAGCTGTTTAATGAATTTCAGTTGAGCAAATGTGTTATGCACCCCTATGAGCCTCCTATTGATCCCTTGCATCCCACACACGAAGAGGAAATTGATATGTTATGCAATCTTAGAATTGTCAATATTATTGTTAGAGGCTTACCAAGATTCGTGCTTTCTCAATTGAAGAACTTTGCATGTGCTTATACTTTGTGGACTGATTTGAAGAAACGATATCCAAATCTTTAATTAAATAATCTTGATGAAATTCTTCATAAAACTGTTGCTTTTCACAATATGACACCTAGTGATCCTAAATTTGATGATTGTCTATTTGAGCTTAGAGACCTCATGCGTGCTAAAGGAGATGTCACAACTATCAACAATATCATTATAGACGCCTTTCGCATTCATAAACTTGAACATTTTGATGATCACCATCCTAACGAATCTCTTGTTCTTTATGACGAGGATTTCCCTCTTGATGATGATAATGTGGAGCATGGCTACTATGATGAAGATGAGCTGTTCGACATCGAGTATGAGAAGATCATGAAGAATCTAAGTCTCATGGAAAACTTCAAGGATTACATGTTCGGAGGAAAAGAGTGGATTCTCGATAGCGAATGTACCGACCATATGACCGAAGATAGAGAAATGTTTGAAGAGATCACACCAAACCATGGACCGTGAAGGTACGTAACATTTGGAGACAACTCCAATGATAAGTTACTTGATCTTGGTAAGGTGGCCATATCCCATGATAGCTCTATTCAAAATGTTATGCTTGTTGAATCTCTTGGCTACAATCTTCTTTCTGTATCTAGACTTGCTGATTTTGGTTTCAATGTGATATTCACGAAAGTAGATTGCCAAGTGTTTCATCAAGATAATCATAAAATGGTCTTTACTGGTTTCCATAGAGGTGATCTATACATTGTTGATTTCACTAAGAGATCCAAGCCTCGCACTTGTTTGACTGCTAAATCTTCTAGAGGTTGGCTTTGGCATAGAAGATTAGGACATGTTGGCATGCATAATTTAGACAAGCTTATTAAAGGTGATCACATACTTGGTGTTAAATATGTTATCTTTGACAAAGATAGACTTTGTAGTGCTTGTCAAGCAGGAAAGCAAGTAGGTGGAAGTCATCCTGTTAAGAATATCATGACTACTAGGAGACCACTCGACTTACTTCACATGGATCTTTTCGGTCCCAATGCTTACAAGAGTCTCGGTGGAAATTCCTATGGTCTAGTTATAGTTGATGATTTTTCCAGATTTATGTGGGTATTTTTCCTTGATGATAAGTCACAGGTTCAAAAGATCTTCAAGAACTTCGTTCGCAAAGCGCAAAATCAGTTTGAAGTGAAGATCAAGAAGGTTCGAAGCGATAACGTATCGGAGTTCAAGAACACCCATGTGGATACCTTTCTTAACAAAGAAGGTGTCTCACATGAGTTCTCGGCTACGTACACGCCTCAACAAAATGGAGTTGTTGAGAAGAAGAAACGGACGCTTATTGAGATGGCTAGAATGATGCTTGACGAATACAAGATGCCAAGACACTTTTGGGCAGAAGCCATGGAGACAACATGCCATGCCACAAACCGACTTTATTTGCACAAGCTTCTTGGTAAAACGACATACGAGATACTCACCGGTAACAAACCCCAAGTTGTATAGTTTCGGGTATTCGGCTCAAGTGCTACATTCTTGACAAGGATCGTCGTACAAAATTTGCTCCTAAATCTCATGAAGGATTCCTACTTGGTTACAGATCAAATTCTCACACTTACCGTGTCTACAACAACTTCACTCGAAAAGTTGAACAGACGGTAGATGTGAAGTTTGATGAATCTAATGGTTCGCAAGTGGAACAATTGCCAAATGATGTAGGTGATAAGGACCCTTAGGAAGCTATCCTAGATTTACCCATTGGCAAGATTCGTACCATGGAGGTGAAGGAAAGTACTTCATCAACTCAAGTGGAAGCCCCTACTTCATGACAAGGTGAACCACAACATGACATGGAGGCATCCACAAGAGGTACACGACAAGATGATGAAGAGGAGGAAGTACATCATGAAGATCCACCACAACCTCCTTCACCACCACCTCAAAGGAACGACACCGTCAACAACAACGAAGTTGAAGGAGATGATGATGATGATGAAGAAGAAGCTCCACCGTCTAACAATCGAAAGCTGACCCGAGTCCGAGCACAAGTGACCAAGAACCATCCTCTAAACCAAATCTTTGGTGACATCCAAACCGGGAGAATCACTCACTCTAAAACTCGTCTAGCTAACTTTTGTGAGCATTATTCTTTCATCTCTAGCATTGATCCCTTTAAGGTAGAACAAGCTCTTGAGGACGCGGATTGGGTGAACACTATGCATGAAGAGCTTCACAACTTCGAAAGCAACAAAGTGTGGACACTCGTGGAGAAGCCCGAGGATGAGCACAACATGATCGGAACCTAATGGGTGTTTCAGCAAGCAAGAAAAAGATGGTGAAGTCATACGCAACAAGGCACGTCTCGTGGCCCAAGGATATACTCAAGTCGAAGGTATGGACTATGGTGAGACTTATGCCCCTGTTGCTAGACTTGAAGCTATTCGCATTCTTCTTGCCTATGCTAATCACCATGATATCACACTTTATCAAATGGACATTAAAAGTGCCTTTTTAAATGGTGAAATTGAAGAAGAGGTTTATGTTAAGCAACCACCTAGTTTTGTGAATCCTAAGAAACCTAATCATGTTTACAAGCTTCGCAAAGCCCTTTATGGTCTTAAGCAAGCCCCTCGTGCTTGGTACAAATGCTTAACGAAGTTTCTCATTGAAAAAGGTTTTGAAATTGGTAAAATTGATGCAACCTTGTTCACTAAGAGAGTTGATGGTGAATTATTTGAGTGCCAAATTGATGTGGATGATATTATCTTTGGTTCCACTAACCCTCAATTTAGTGAAAGATTTGGAAGGTTGATGTCCGAGAAGTATGAGATGTCCATGATGTGTGAGCTAAAATTCTTTCTTGGATTGCAAATCAAGCAATCAAAATAAGGAACTTTCATCTCTCAAACTAAGTATACCAAGGACTTGATCAAGAAGTTCAACATGCAGGAATGCAAAGGTATGAAAACTCCCATGCCAACTAGTGAACATGTTGATCTAACCAAAGAGGATGAACCTGTTGATCAAAAGGTTTATCGATCTATGATTGGTTCATTGCTATATCTATGTGCATATCGTCCCGATATTATGCTTAGTGTTTGCATATGTGCAAGATATCAAGCTACACCTAAGGAGTGTAATCTTTTGGCCATGAAACGTGTTGTGAGATACTTGATACAAACACCAAACTTTGCCATTTGGTATCCCAAGGGATCTTCTTTTAACCTTGTTGGCTATTCCGATTCGGACTAGGCCGGTGACAAGGTTGATAGAATATCCACCTCGGGTACTTGTCAATTTTTGGGTAGATCTCTTGTGTCTTGGTCCTCCAAGAAACAAAAGTCGGTATCTCCATCTACTGCCAAAGCTGAGTATATTGCTGCAGGATCTTGTTATGCGCAATTACTATGGATGACACAAATGCTTAAGGATTATGAAATCCATGTTAAAAATGTTCCATTACTTTGTGAGAATGAAAGTGCTATTAAGATTGGTCATAATCCTTTGCAACATTCTCAAACTAAGCATATACAAGTTCGACATCATTTCATTCATGATCATGTTGCCAAAGAAGATATTAATCTTAAGCATGTTCGCAATAACAAGCAATTAGCCGATATCTTTACTAAGCCACTTGATGAGAAAAGTTTTTGTCACCTGAGGAGTGAGTTGAACATCATTGATTCTTCAAACTTGAGCTAGACTCACTCGGATGCTTGCAAGGGCATGAGCTTTCTTGATACTTCCATGATATTCCTAACATGTTATCTTATGCCATGGAATTCTATGCTCCCTTGTATTGCATCTAATCGTTTGCAGGTACTTGGAAGAACTTCATTCCACGAGATTGCAACCAACTCCAATCATAAGCAATCTTGTCTTCACCAAGTATCCACATCCCCTCTTGATGATGGAAGGAAGAAGACAAAAAAACATATCCTTGACATATACTTGATCATTATTGCAAAATCTCAATTGGTATCATGTCAAATGGATATACCTATTGTTCTTCCTTGCATGACTAACCTTTGTAGGTAACAAGTGTACTAGAACGAGAAGGATTACTCCCAACTCAAGATGTTCTTCATCAACCTCGAGCATCGTCAACAATTTCACCTACGAGCTACGTCATCAACATCACTCAAAGGTATGCTCTCATATCCTTGAAAAGGCTTTACTCCAAGTCATGAGCTAAAGCAACTCAAGAGATATGAAGACATTAAAATGCTTAGTCGAAAAATGGTATCCCCATTTTGAGCTTAACGTAGAGTATGACCTATGATCAAGTATTCTTGCTTGGCTCCTAAGTCAATATACTCTAATATAGGTGACCTAGTCACCGCCCATCATCTAATTAGGAATCTTGTGTGGTTTGTTCTCAATTATCATGATCTCTCGTAACCACTCAAATCTTCTCTAGATGATGTCCTTTTCTCTTTCCTTTGAAAATATTTTCTTTTGACTCTTTGTAAACAGAAACTTGGTCCCTTATTCCTTTCTTTCTGTTTTAGCCTCAGAGCTGCCTACTCAGATATATCGGTTCTACCAAAATTGCAGACAAGCTGCATTACAAAATCTTGGTACCACCTATCTATCTGTCTCAGAGTCACCGATTTGTATTTCTCATATCTGTTCTTCTTTTGATACTTTGATGATCCCTTCTCAAAAAGGGGGAGAATAACAAGCAAAACTTAGGGGGATAAATTCTTTATTCAAGGATACCTATCTCAAAGGAGGAGAAAACTTAACAAGATCTCACTACTATTTACCACAAGGAGAGAAGTTACCTTCAATGATTCCCTCAGTTCTTTTCTATGAACCTTACTTTCAATGACCCTTGTTCTCAAGGATCCCTTCCTTGTTAATGATCCTTGTACCTACTCCTAAATTTGACCTTTTTGGAAATTAATGCCAAAGGGGGAGAATTACAAAGCTTCATGCTAAAGGGAGAGTTACATGTTTATGCAAAGGGGGAGATATGATTTAGGGGGAGAGGAGGATATCAAAAGTTCACACTTATATAAACAAGGGGAGAATACCAAAGTAATGGGGAGAAAATTCTAACATGAGAAGATAAAAACATGTTTGGAGAATATTATTGAGCTTATTTTATTCGACTGTTCACTTTAGAACTTTTATCACCCTATCCAATCCCAATATCTACATGCTAAGATTTAGGGGGAGAGGATGAACTACTACTTTCATATCTAAGGGGATAAAGTTCTAAATGATCTTGGAGACATATCAATCTTAAGGGTTATCATCTTTTATATGTTCTCCACATCTTGGTACTCTTGAGTTCTATTGTCTTTATATTAGTAGAATACTCTTGTGTTTCCTAACATTGTTTTCTCAAGTGTTTTTCTACTACTAGAATGATCAATAACTCAAGGTAAGTATATGCATAATATCCTTGATCAAGATGATCTCTTTCTTCTTGCACATATTGTTTGCAAGAGTGAAGTCTTGAACGAGGATACATCTCATGCACATACATTTGATGCATATAGCCAAGATACACATGACTCATTTCTATCCCTTCTACTACATGTGTGTCCATGCATTCCAAGCAACTATACTTTAAAGGACTTCACACATTTAGGGGAGCAAATCTAAGTCATGTGTCTCTCAAAGTCTTCATTATATCCACACATATCTTTATTTGAAGCTTTGATTGTATGTTGTCATCAATTACCAAAAAGGGGGAGATTGAAATCACAACATGCTCCCTTGGTGGTTTTGACAATTCATGACAACATACATTGTCTGTTGGACTAATACTTTTATCTAGTGTATTTCAGATAATAGTCCATGGAGAGTCAGGCTGGCAAAAAGGAGTGTGGAGAGTATCCCCATGAATAAGAAGGACAGGAAATAGGTTGGCCAAGCTTCAAGCAAGAGGACTCTACATTTTATATTTGTGAGAAATCACTTTGAGTCCATAAGAAAGCCAATACTATTAAAAGGGGGTGAAGTTTTGTTGGTGAACAAAATGCTCATACGTGCACAAGTGATAGTCACCAAAGACACCCACAAACTCTCCCACCAAAGTCTGTCCAAAGCCAAATACTCAAAATCGGTGCAACCAACATTTCCATTCCGGTGCCACCGATTCCAAACCCTAGACAGACTCAGCCAAACCCTAGATTTTTGGTACAACTGATACTGCATTCGGTGCCACCGAGTTGAGCTGCCAACTTTCTGTTACGCAAGTTCATAGTTTCGGTCCCTCCGAGATTGTTGGATCGGCGTCACCGAGATTGGACATTCTGACCGTTGGTCACCTTATCGGTGCATCCGAGATTCCTATGTCAGTCTCATCGAGATTCAAAAGTTGCTAACTTTAAGTCACTTTGGTACAACCGAGATTCACACATCGGTTCCACCGAGTCTGACTTATTGTGTGTAACAGATGGATTTTTGGAGATGCCTATACATACCCCTCCACCACCACCTACTCGAAAGAGAAGCACTCAGGACTGTTCCATACCTATTTTATGAGTTTTCTGAGAGAGAACCACCTATCCTTGTGTTGAGGTCAAGATCTTCCACTCCAACCATATGGATCTTGATTTCTAGCCTCCCCAAGTTGCTTTCCACCCAATCAATCTCTTCTACCAAGCCATATCTGTGAGAGAGTGATTGTGTGTTGAGGATTCTATCATCTTGAAGCACAAGAGCAAGGAGTTCATCGCATTACCGAGACTATTACCTTTTGGAGGGTGGTGCCTCCTAGATTGGTTAGGTGTCGCTTGGGAGCCTCCTACTTCGTGTTGTGGAGTGAATCAAGAAGTTTGTACAGGCAAGGATATCATCTACTTCGTGAAGATCTACCCATAGTGAGGCTAGTCCTTCGTGGACGGAAGCCATTATGTAATAGTCAAGGTTGCTACTTCGTGGACCGTTATGGGTGGAGCCCTCCGTGGACTCTCGCGACCGTTACCCTCCGTGGGTTGTAGACTCCATAAACGTGGACGTGCGATAGCACCACCTATCGGAACCACGATAAAAAATCTTTGCGTCTCCAATTGCGTTTGATCTTCACATCTCAACTCTTTACTTCATGTGCAATGTCTTTACTTTCTACTGTCATATTTGTTGACATGCATGTGTAGCGTATATAGCCTTGCTAGCCTTGCTAAAACTGTTAAAATCTGCCAACCAATTAACTTGGGAAAATGTTAGGTTTTAATTTCCTGCTAGTAGTCTATTCACCCCCCTCTAACACTCTTCTAGTGATCCCTCATAGGGCACGCCTACCAAGCTCATGGGATCCTCGTGGACTTTCCCGACTCTGTTTTTCTTTTGTAGACTTGTCCTGCATGGGGCAAATTCATTATATATACTCCTTGATGTTTTGACCACCTTATTGCAAGTTTTCCCTATGTTCTTGTTTCAGCTTATATTTTGTCAAATCTAGATTGCCATGTCTTCGTCAAGCTCGACCAAGGACAAGTTCTTCGAGAAGGTCATAAATCGTTACGTGTTGGAGGTGATAAAGCGCCATCAAACCATTAAGATGCATGATGGAGTGCTCCACATAAGAAGGGGGAAGCGAGAAGGCCGGGCTTCAAGCAGTGGAGAAGGAAATATTCAAGTGCCAAGGGATGGTTGAGCATGGTTTGAGTGCTAATCACTCCATGATCATGGAATTCATCCGGGAGCATAAGTTGGACAATAAGGATATGAAGCCATCTTCAAGATTCTTTACCGGATCGAGCATCTTCAAGCTCAAATCTATGACCTACAAAACCAAAAGTGTGAGTGTGAATCCAGGTTTAAAAGGATAAGCATAGTTGTAGATTTCAGGATTCCAAAGACATGTTCTTCTTTCTATGATGGGGATCCCATCACTTCCTCACCACCATCACCGAAGAAAGAAACTTTAGTAGACGGTCATGGGCACCACCCTTGGCTGAATCCAAGCTCGGGGGAGGTGCCCTGGTATCATATCCTCATCACTTTTACCATCATTGCCTATCTTAGTTTGATCCTTAATAATTTTATGGTTTAGATATATAAAATTTTAGTATAATCTAGTTTGGAGAGCTTGTTTCATGATCTAACTATCTATGTAACCGAGTGTGAGAGTTATATAATAAAGAGTAGTTTGAGTTTTTTTGCTTTACTTTCTTGCATTATTCTTCTCAATGAAAAGAATAAAAAGATCATATGCTAATCCCATGGGGAGTGATGACTTCACATAAAAGGAGTATAATTGATAAAATTTGTTGGAAGTTGACAAACATAGCATTGGTCATTGATGCAATTCATGAAAAAGTAATAATGAAAGAGAGGCATCACATATAAAAATACTATCTTGGATATCTTTTATGATCGTGATCCCCCATTAAATATTCTATGCATGATCAACTAGTTGGCATTGGACAAGGAAGACAACATAATGAGTTATGTTTGCTTGTATTCACATAGATGTTATATTGTCATGGATCCTCTAACACATGGTGCTTTCTCATAATCTTTTGCTAGCCAATACTTCGCACCAAGTAGAGATACTACTTGTGCATCCAAAAACCCTTTAACATAGTTTCTTGCCATAAGAGTCCACCATATCTACCTATGGATTGAATATGATCCTTCAAGTAAGTTGTCATTGGTGCAAAAGCAATAAAAAATGCTCCTAAATATGTATGCTCTTTTATTGTAAGAAAAAAAGCCTTGTAAGAACTTGTGATGACAAACAAATAAAAGCGACAAACTGCATAATAAAGTTTGCTATCACAAGGGGCAATATAAAGTGACATTTCTTTCCATCAAGAGCTTGCACATCCAAACAAAAAGCACATGAAAACCTCTGCTCCCCTCTGCGAAGGGCGTATCTTTTGCTTTTCAATATTTAGTTTTATGCAAGAGTCATTAATGCTCATCCCTATTCCATCCTTGTTTATTCTATACTTGGCAAGCATCATGTGGTAGGGAAAGATCCATGCATATATATCTAGTTGGATCTAGGTGATCATGAGTTATTATTGTTGACATTATCCTCGAGATAAATAGTTGGTGGTGAAAATTATGAACCCCTATGTTCCTATGTGTATTATTGAAACTTTTTGCTTCACAAAAATATGTCGTGAGTGTCAGCAATTGTAGAAGACTAAATGATAGTTGATTATGTGAACTTGCTAAACAAAGATTTGGCATAGACTCTTCCTGAAAATATGATGGATTGCAATTGTTTCAATGACTGAGAACATAGTTTGTTAGTTTTCAGTAAGATTTATGATTCATACTTTAGCGTGTGAATGAATTGTTACTTGTTCATGAGAACTTTTATGATATTATGTTGCTGATATGATAATGACCATGATGCCTTCATGTCTGTATTTTATTTTATCGAAACCTCTCTCTGAGAATGTGGTCATGATTATTGAGTTCGGCTTTCGCTTGAGGACAAGTGAGGTCTAAGCTTGGGGGAGTTGATACGTCCATTTTGCATCATGTTTTTCCATTGATACTGATTATGTTTTAGGTCATTATTTCCCTTTATTATGCAATCCTAATACCTTTTGTCTCTTATTTTGCAAGTTTCATACAAAGAGGGAGATTATCGGGCCCTGGAAGAACTTCAAATGAGCTGAAAATTTATGGAGAATTATTTTGAAATATATAAACATTATTGGCGAAAGATTTATCTGAAGAGGATCCACCAGGTGGCTACGAGCTTGGGGGCGCACCCCCGAGCTCGTGGGCCCCCTGGCAGGCCTCCAGTGCCCATCTTCTCCTATATGATGTCATTTGCCATAGAAAAAAATCAAGAGAAGAATTTGGTACGAAGCACCGCCGTATCGAGGTAGAGCCTAGGAAGGAGCACTTTTTCTCTCCAGTGGAGCTATTCCGCCAGGGAAATTTCCCTTCGGGAAGGAGAAATCGGAGCCATCGTCATCACTAATGCTTCCTCCATCATGGGAGAACCAATTTTCATCAACGCGTTAACCAACACCATCTCATTTCAAACCCAAGTTCATCTCTTGTATTCAATCTTTGTCTCAAAACCTTTGATTGGTACCTGTGGATTGCTAGTAGTGGTGATTACGTCCCGTAGTTGATGCTAGTTAGTTTAATTGGTGGAAGATTATATGTTCAGATCCTTAAGCATATTCATTACATATCTGATCTTGAACATGATGATGATTTGCGAGTAGTTACTTTTTTTCTTAAGGACATGGGATGCGTGCCTGCGCGCATGGATGGGCCCGAGGCCCATGTATCTCCCTCTCACTTACCCCTTCGCGGCTAGGACTATGTATACTTCACCCTCTCCTCATTTATAGGGTTATAAAAGTGATATCTCATTTCTAGTTGAGCTTGGCTCCTTCCTCTACCTATCCCATGGAGACCGAGACCTCCACCGGAGAAGATCCCTAGGGGATGTCAAGGCCCCTTTCGAGGGAAGATCCATCACGGATTTCAAGGACCATCTCTCCTAGAGATTTGGATGAACTATCCATATATCTTTATTTCCATTGTCGTTCTTCGATCTTGATGCAACTCATGTATTGCTTGTGATTTGAGAAGTACTTGGTGTGGATCTTGTCCAATAGAGTGTTTTCCCCTTTGATTTCTCCATGTTTTCCTCTCGTGTTCTTCGTGTTCTTCCTCGAATCCACTTTCAATTCATGAAGATTGGGCCACCCTCGGGTTTGCCCCGTATCATCTTGGTATCAGAGCCACGTTCCCACAAATTTGGATCCATACCCCTGACTTTCTATTTAGTTCGAATTTTTCTTCCCAATTTCAAAAATTCCCCACAAAAAGAGCCCCAAAAATTTCTTGCATTTTGATGATTCTTGTGAGTTTTTGTTGATTTTGATCCTTGTATATTGTGTTTGGCAAGGGGGTCTACCCCCTTGGAAACCCCTAGCCCTAATTCCCACTTTCCCCTTCATTTTTGTCTTTGGAATCGTGAATTTGCGCTCCACATCTAGTTTTCGAGCCCCAAATCATGATCTGGATTTGTCGGGGCCGGATTTCTAGGCCCCAGGCTAGACATCCAGGTCCCAAGCCAGACATTCGGCTCCCGGAGCGTCATAACAGGCGCGCTACTGGACATCAGTGACCGGATTTCGGGCCTAGCCCCGGATGTCTGGCCCTAGTAGGTTTGAGCCACGTGTGTTTCACCATTTCAGCTATAACTAATTCATCTGGAGTCCGATTTAGGCGATCTTTAGCTTGTTTTGTAGTTATTGACATCAACCATCCAACAAAATTAGTTCCACTACTATTTGAATCCATCATAGTTTTCAAATTTTGGCAAGTTTGCCTAGGACCTCCACCATATCATATGCAATTCCACCATAGATTTCTGCAACCTAACCCATTTTGATTGCCATTGCATTAGTGGTTGCTTGAGTTGTGATTTGAGTCTCCTAAGGTGTTTCGGCTACTTAGGGACGTATACTTCATCATAAACCACTGGTGTGTATCGTGCCATCGATGACATCGACCATCGACGTTCCACATCGACGATAGTCATCCATCCTTTGATACCACCTTCAACCAGAAGCAAGGCCGGTTACCCTCGACTTTGTGAAAGATTAAGTGTGATGAAGGTATCCATTCTGTCATAAGCTTTTCCTTCCTTCCCATTTACCCATGATAGCCCCAACATCTCTGCGAATACCATCATACCAATTGAGACTAGCTATCCGAGTATTGCCGGACTTCATGAAAACTTGTGCACCATGGTGATACGATATCATCTTGTTGCATCAATTGAAATATCATATAGTGCAATTGCTTGATCCCGTGCATATTTTGTGATACTTATCTCATTTATTTGGTTGAGGCTTAATAAGAATAGTGGAAAGGAAGATAAGATCAAAAAATAAGCTTCTAAGCAAGAAACAAATATCATAAGCTTATAAGAAAAAGAGTTGAGCATGAATAGATATATACTTGTGCATGAGGATACATGGAATAGGAAACATTTTGCTTGCATGAATAGGATTGGTGCCAAGTGGTGAATCGTGCCCAAACGTGCAATCAATCTAGCATCTCTCCTTGTGTTTGTGCAACACAAGCTTAGTCTTTGTTAGGATTTTTTGTATTGCTCATCTCTATAGTTGCACAAGCCCCGTTATCCCATCGCTTGTGTTTCGGTATTGTTGTCCTCTATATTTGTGATCACTTGCTTTGCATTTTGAGTCCTTTGTATTGATTTAAACTCTTACAATATATTAGACTTCAATCTTCTTGATATTTTGTGCCACTAACCCCACTGAGTTCCACTATAAGCCATTTGTGTAGGTTGTGAGAATTGGAAAAGGTTTTTTACCAAGTGCACTCTTTCCTTGCATACATTTGTGGTCTTTGAGATCCATATAGAACTTTGAAAAGAGGTAACTTTGGTATGCTCATTCCATCTCATTCTCACACCTTCTCGAGTGCTACTATGGATTGGGACGACACATCTCCTTCGGCCTACAACAAGAATGACGAGTTTGATGCCGTTAAGAACATCATTGACGCCAAGATGGATTCTCAAATGGAGGATCTCAAGGTTCTCATCAATATTGTCAAGAGGTCTTCCTCATATTTGAGAAGACGCTCGAGTGCACATGCACCCAAGCTACCATCTTCATCAAGATCACATCGTCTTCAACACCATCACCGACAATAATGTGAAGGTCAAGAGCTCGACACCAACCAACGCTCTATGACTTCACCAACCACCTTGGAATATTTTCCAAGCGACTTCAAGGCATATTCACCTTTGGATATGCGACATATTCGCTGACAAGCACATCAAGAGAAGCTCCCTGAGCTCAAGTCTGCGATTTCCATGAGCTGCTACGACGTCGACACCGACTACGAGATTCCATTCTATAGGAATCATGACCCCGAAGAGTACCTCGAGTCGGAGCGCAAGATGGACACCTACCTCAAGCTACTTCAAGTCTCTTCCGAAGATCAAGTGAAGTGCGACACAAGGAACTTCCATGACTACGCGTCAACATGCTGGTTTCACATACCTTTGAAGCGCTTCGACATGAGTTTGCCGACAACGAAGAAAGATATGCAGAGAGAGTTTGTGACATCTACATACACGGATTGGAGAACACCATACAAGGATTCAAGTCCATCAATGAGTAATTCATGGAGATGAAGAAAGCCTTGCGACGCACCGGTGTGGACGACCCCATTTGGATGAAGTTCCACTTCACGATGGGATTGAACAATGACATCGCCAATACTAACTTCCTCAACAACTATGAGTCTCTCGAAGACCTCTACATGGGTGCTCTCAAGGTGGAACAAGAACTAAAGGCCAAGGCTACTCGACCTCGAGCACACCTTCATCTTGACTATAGTCAGAGTCGGAGTGATAACTTCTCACGGACTGGTTGTCGGAGTCGTAGTCGGAGTCGGAAACCCATTCACCAACATGAGTTTGATGTCTTGTTCTTGTTTAACTCTTGGTGTACTTGTCCTTTATCTCCGAGTCCTTGCTTCTCCGGGAAGGCCTTCATTCATATCGATCTTCTCTACTCCTTCTCTCTCCGAGGTGACTCATATCTTCTACTCCTTCTAGGTGATTCATCTCTCTTATTGGGAGGTGTCATGCACTCATTTGATAAGGGTCTGGATGTTCCACAATTGTAACAATTCTGGTCATGACTAGAAGAATGGTTCTGTTTGTATCTTGAGTTGGAACTTCTTTCTTTGCATCTATTATATAATTCCCTGAAGTTCTTAACCATGAGACTTATCTCTTCATTGGATACTAGCTTGCCACTTGAAGTTGTAGGAGCATCACTTGATGCCCTGTATGCACCGCTAGACTTGTTGTGGAGCTCATTTTTGTCCTTGAGTGACATTTCATGAGAAATTATCCTTCCAATGACTTTTGTGGGCTTGAGATCTTTATAGTTGGCCATAATTTGGATCAATGTGCACATGGTATCATACATTCCATCAAAGGCACTAAGGATCTTCTTGATGACGAATCAATCGGTCATGTCTTCACTACCTAAGCCGGTAATCTCATTTGTGATGAGAGCGAGCCTAGAGTACATTTCTGCAACTCCTTCACCATCCTTCATCTTGAACTAGTCAAGTTGACTTTGAAGGATGTCTAACTTAGATTCCTGGGCGAAGTCGGTTCCTTTGTGCATATCAACCAATGTATCCCAAATTTCCTTGGCATTTTCAAGGTGACTTATCTTGTTGAACTCCTCGGGACACAAACCGTGGAATAGAATGTTGCATGATTGAGCATTGTATTGAAACATCTTCAATTTATTCGCGGTTGCTTCATGATCCGACTCTTTTCCATGTTCAAAGAATTCACCTTGCAAGCTAACATGAACAACAACCCAAACAGCGGGGCTATGACCAAGCATATGCACTTTCATCTTATGCTTCCAATTAGCAAAGTTTATACCATCGAAATATGGAACTCCACGATGGTAATTTCCCTCACTAGACGCCATACTCACCTAGGTTGTGAAACCAATGCAATGGATACCAAAGTTCCGATACTACTTGTAGGATCAAAAGTTTGTCTAGAGGGGGTGATTAGAGTACTTGACCAAATTAAAACATGACCTTTTCCCAATTTTATCGGTTGGCAAGTTTTAGCGATTTTACCGAGTCTAGCACACCATACACATGCAAATCTACATGTAGTGTAGAGGAAAGTAAAGACATTGCAAGTGAATGTAAAGGGAGGGATAGGAAGATCAAACACAATGAAGGCATGGAGATTGTTGGCGTGGTTCCGATAGGTGGTGCTATCATACTTCCACATTGATGGAGACTCCAACCCATTGAGGGTAACGGTTGCGCGAGTCCATGAAGGGCTCCACCAACAAAGGGTCCATGAAGAAGCAACCTTGTCTATTCCACCATGGCTTACGTCCACAAAGTACTAGCCTCACTTGGGTAGATCTTCACGAAGTAGGCCATCCCCTTGCCCTTACAAACTTCTTGGCTCAACTCCACAAAATTTGGAGGCTCCCAAGAGACACCTAACGAATCTAGGAGACACCACTCTCCAAGAGGTAATAGATGTTGTGTTTGTGATGCACTCCTTGCTCTTGTGCTTAAAAATATAGTCTCCTCAACACTCAATCACTCTCCCGTAGAATTTCGCTTGGTCGGAGAGCATGATTGGATTGAAAGCAACTTGGGGAGGCTACAAATCAAGGATCTATTGTTTGGACTGGAACCCCTTGATCTTAACACATTAGTAGGTGGTTCGCTCATAGAAAAGGAATGGTGGAAGTGTTGGTTCATTCTGATGACTCTCTCAATGAGTGAGAGGGGTTGGGGGGGGGTATTTATAGCTTACTCAAAAAAAACCAACCGTTACAACATTATTGCCAACTCGGTGACAACAAAGATAAAACTCGCTCCTACCAACTAGTGTGAAATATCCTAACTTTTGGCTTTTTGGTGAGACCGAATGAAAGTTCTCGGTGAGACCGATTTAGTTAAACATATGCAGATCCGGTACTTTGGTGGCTCAAAATTCTCAATCTCGGAAGTTTCAAAATTAAATAATTTGGTCACAAAAGGTTGGTCACTGCTTTTCGGTTGCACCAAATGCAGTCTCAGTTCCACTGAATGCAGTCTCGGTTCCACTGAGTTGTTAGGGTTTGGCCTAGGGTTCTATCTGGACCTGACTCGGTGAGACCGAAGAGCAAATCTTGGTGGCACCAAAATAGGAGTTTAGGGTTTTGGAATAATGTTTTGTGGGAAAATGTGTGAGCCTTTTGGTGGCATATCTCTAAGGACTTGAGCAACCAAATCATCATTAGTACCTTACCCCTCTTAATAGTATTGGCTTTCCTATAGAATCAATGTGATCAACTCACTTAAAACAAATGTAGAGTCATGAAGCTTTTGCCAATATGAGTTCTTTGCATCTTTAGGGATCTACCTCACAATCCTTGCCAATCCATTCAGTGAACTTTTCCTGAGATATACTTGAAAATCCTATTAGTTCAATGAATTGTATGTTGTAGTTAATTACCAAAATCACATAGGAAGAAGTTGTGATTTCAGTAAACATACCAAAGAGAAGGAAACTTGAAAACAAGGAGAAGTTGACCACCAACTAGAGTTGCCTCACGAGTTATCCAGTGTGCACAACATTTTCCCCATGTCACGACTTTTGAAGTGTCTCTCAATTCCAACAATCCCAACCTTTACAATGACATCGATCATCAAGCCATTGACCTTCAACCGGACCTAACTTGTAGCGAGAGCCCATTCCGCATCTTAAATGAAGCTGAGCATTGTACTTGAAGCTGCACCATTAAGTAATTCAAGGTCTAGTGGAGCAACGACACCGAGGCAGAAGCAACATGAGAACGTGAAGACTACCTTAGATCAGCATTTTCGTATCTATTTAGCCCCTAGTTTAGGAATCTCGGGGGCGAGATTCTTGTAAGAGGGGTAGGTCTGTCACACCGAATGTTTTTTATCACATCACTATGATTAATAAAGCTCAATAAATTGGACCAAAAAGAACTTTTCTGTTGATTTGATTTGCTATTTGCTTGTTGTTTGGATGTGCTCATAATTCACATATATTCCCCTACTCTCATAACTCCTTCCCTTGAGCTAAAATTTTGTCCAGTGATCATGCCATGTGTATAGATCATAAAACTATTTTTTATACAAAAATATCTTGTCAAAAAGCATTTCTTAAATTTAGGTTTTGAAAACCCTTGAGTTAAGCTTGAACTACAAGTACTTAATTTAGGCTATTTAAAATATTTCAAAAATTATATTTGAAACCCATTACCTATACGACTTCCCAAAACAACAAAAATAATTTTTGAAAAGTTACTTTTGTATTTTATATAAAGTCTTTTTCTTGAGGCTAGAAATGGTCTTTTATAGGACAAAAATATTTTTATGTTTTGAAAATATTTGAGAAAATTTAGGGAAACTCCGTGGACATATATTTTCCATATATGTGAGTTTCAACACATGGCCATTCAAAATATTGGTCAAACCCTCAAAAACCCTTTCTACATATTTCAAGTATTTGAAATATTTTTATAACAAATAATATCAAACAACTCAAGAAAAATTCTAGCAAGTCACATTTGCCTCAAATGTGGATCTTGAAAAGTTTCATTTCCATCCCAATTGATTTGGTTAGTGAAATCATCCCAAAACCCTTACTATTCATTTCTAGGGTTTGACATAACTTCATTGGCAACTTTCTCCATTTGAGCAGATTTTTTTACAACAATATCATTTGATCATACCCTTCACCGTTGTCAAGTGTCTCAAGCAGAAGATGAGTCAAACTGGTCCAAAACATCAACAAGCACCTTCTGCCATATTGCAGAAGTCATTATTTTCACCTCTTCGGCTAATCCAAATTAGCTCAGTTTTTTACCACATCTCTCCCTGGCCATCCTCTACCTTTAGTAACTCCCTCTCTTCAGCATCTTAGTGATTGGGGGCTAAAACCCTCACTTCCTTCTCTGGTTTACCATGGCAGCTCCCTCCCTCTCTCCATTTCTTTATATTGTGGACCCATCTAGCCCTTGAGAACTCTATTCCACCCTAGAAACCACCCAGGAGAAAGAGGACAAGCTAGAGCATGTAGAAGATGGCCATGCCTGCCATCTACCTACTTTGGAATGCGCTATAGTGCATCAGGGCACTGTAGCCGGCGCCCATCCCCACCTCCTAACCACCTCGGTCCTCTCTAGTGTGCATGCCGAGGCGCATCGACGTCCGCATCACACCACCCGGTCGCCCCTCCTCTCCCCTCCCCGTCGCATGCTTCGGGCACCGTACGGGCCCGCCAATGGCCACGGGCATTACATTATCCCCCTGAGGCCCTTCCTCTTTCTTTAAGCGGCACGCCGAAGCACAACCGACATGGATGCTTTCCTCCTTCGCCTCCAATTGTCCTGGCTGCCCCTCCCTATGTCGTTTTCTCTCCAGAGCGTACTGACCTATGGTCGAGCACCTCGCATGCGCTCTCGTCTCGCACCGCTGGCCCGTACCTCGGTTGCCTTGGCTTGTTGTGTGATGCTCCATTAGCTTCCCTCGCGGCACCCGTCTTCTAGCCCACGCTAGAAAGGCCATCCCTGGCCTCACTGCAGTGCGCCATCACCGTGCGCCCCGTCTATGGTTCGCTGAGGCATCGCTATAAAGAGCGATCCGCGAGCCCCATTTCATCCTTTTGCAGCTCTCTCCCACTCCCAATTCCACCCCATCACATTGTCCCTCTTGATTTGGAGCTCGGTCGCCCAAGTTCGAGCAGAAGCTCCCCACCTCGGGTCAACATCGACCGGTCGGTAAAGAGCCCCTTCGGCCACCCTTTATTCTCACTCGACTCCCTCTCATCCCCACGGACCTAACCCCGCCCTCCATTCTATAAATTGCAGGCGAAACTGAGAGAACCATCCTCGACTTCCTTGGTCACTGCTCAGGTTTGACAAAGTCATCGATCTAGTCACCGCTGGCGACCAACTCCACTACCCCCCGACCGATGACATCCCCCTGAGCCCTTGACCACAAAACCGCTGGTGATCTCCTCCCCGATCTGGAAGGAGGTTAGTGATGATAGGTCCACCCCACATGCCATCCCTTTCATTCCCTTTGCCCCACTAACGGGTGGGTCCACCCTTCAGGTCCAAATCAAACCGCCACGCGTACCGTTTCGGTACGTTAAGTGGAGGTGTATTTTGGAATACCCTTCTACGTCATGATAATCCCCAAGTGCAAAGAATCATCATAGCACTTTACAAACACGGAAGTGCTAAGTACGGAGTGCCGAATGCACAAGGAGCTAAAGGTAAGATCAATATTCTCTCAATTCCTATCTACCATCGACACGACTCTACATACACTAAACATTTGCTTCTATCTAGTAACGAGAAATAAAACTGCATTGTGGGTATAAAGAGGATAGCATTGCATGATATTGGAGAACAAAAATATAAAAAATAGTTGCTGCACTTAATAGAGTTAGAATATATCACATCCATTACAAGTAGCGAGTGTGGAATAATGATGGTATGGTGTGCGGAATCATCCTAGGCAATTGGTAACAAGATCGGTAATCATTCTTGTAATTTTATATGAGGGAGAGGCACGAGATAACATACTTTCCATACTTGGATCATATGGACTTATGATTGGGTTTCTAGCAAGCATCTGCAATGACTAGAAATCATTAACGTAAACCCAACCATAGCATTAGACATCAAGTCCCCTTTACTCCCATACGCAAAAAACTCCCTTACTCGGGTGTAAGATTCTGTCACTCTAGCCACCCAATATAAGTGAATCATGAACACATTGCAAACCCTACAATGAGAATTCCCTCACGTGTGCACGACACGAAGGGCACCATAGTACAACACCAAAATAAAGAGACCAATATTCAAGATCAAAATATATAAGTGAAGCACACGAAGCATTCTATAAAGCCATACTCAGAAGATTTAACTGAAGCACATGAAGCATTCTATAAAGTCATACTCAAAAGATTTAAGTGAAGCACATGAAGCATTCTATAAATAAGCCAAGGATTATATCATACCAGCATGGTGCATAAAATAAAAAGGAAAAATAAACACAAAATATGCTCCAAGAATAGCACATGTGAATGAATAAAAACTTCTAAACATTATAGGCTAACCGATAATTGTTGACAAAGAGAGCTGGGATGCGTAGCATCCCCAAGCTTAGATGCTTGATACTTCTTGAAATATTGACTTGGGGAGCCTTGGTCATCGCCAAGCTTGAGATTTTGTACACTGTTCAATCGTCTCATATCCCGGTTTCACCTAAGTCTCAAAATCTTCATCCACATAAAACTTGAAAAGAACTCGTGAGATAGGTTAGTACATCTAAAAATAAATCAACACTTCATGTACTGACAAGTCAAGTTGCATAATAATTCTCAAACATTATGTACCATATAGTATCATTTCCACAAGTTATATCTACCAATATAAGCCATGCAAACTCTATGATAAGTAGATAACAAAACTATCACAACAATCTGTCCAAACAGAACAGTCTGTAGAAATTCATTTAAAAGTGTACTTATGTAACTCAAAATCCTGAAAATTTAGGAAATGCTATATAATTTGTATGAGAGTACTGTGTAATTTTTTTAGAAACTTTCCACTTTTCATTAAAATATGAAAACTCAAACACTACAACAAAAGTTTCTATTTTTATACAGTCACACATCAAACATGCAACTGAAACATCTTAAGGCAATTCTTGGAACCTTTTATTGAAAAACATTATTATTTATAACATATAACAGAGAAAAACAAAATAAAATGAATCTCCAAGCAAAACACATATTATGTGACGAATAAAAATATAACTCCAAGTAAGGTATACTGATAGTGTTGAAGACGAAAGAGGGGATGCCTTCCGGGGCATCCCAAGCTTAGACGCTCGAGTATTCCTTGGATATTACCTTGAGGGTACCTTGGTAATACCCAATATTAGGGTATTGATGCTCCTTATTCTCCTCATATTACCGTCTCACCCAAAACATGGAAACTTCAATCACACAAAACTTACCAAAAACCTCGTGAGATCCATTAGTATAATAGGCACTCCGGCGCCGCCAGAAGAGAGGGGGAGAGAATCTCCCCCTTAGGATTCCTCCTCCATGGCCTCTACCTATATGGGGATAGGTTCTCCCTCTGGTCCTTGGCCTCCATGGCTCCTGGAGGGCAAGATTCCCTGCGAGATTGGATCTCTCTCTCTGTTTCTCTCCTGTTTTCACTGCTATTTTCTGGCCCTTCACCGTTTTTATATATCCAGAGATTCATAACTCCGATCAAACTGAAATTTTGAGTGTTTTTATTGAAAAACCATCTTTCTCGCGGAGAAAGAAGGTCCCAAACCGACTTAATGGGGAGGCACAAGCTATCAGTGCACCATGTTGCATAGAAAGAAGGTCCTCAACCCCTTGGTCGCACCCTGCTGGCTTGTGCCTCCCTCGGGCACCGTATTGCGTTGATTCTTCTTCCCAAAATTAACATATATTCCAAAAGAAATCTCCGGAATATTTTATTGCCTTTGGACTTTGTTTGATATGGAATTTATGTGAAACAAAAAACACACAAAAAACATGAATTGGGACTCGAGACTAGGTAAGTTAGTCCCAAAAATAATATAAAATGTTGAAAAAAGTATATAAAAGTTGTAGAATATTGGCATGAATACTTCATAAATTATTGATACGTTGGAGGCGTATCACGTCAACAACCTATTAGGGCTGAAATGCTTCTGGGCGGAGCTGTTGCTCTTTGTTTAGGCCCAAAATGAAAATTACCATTTTTTGTTTTCTATTTTCTAGAAACTTAGAAAATGGCAATTAAATAAATATAAGTCCAAATGATTCTAGTTCCTAAATTCTCCTAAAAATCCCACCTATCTGTTGGTACCACTCTTATAGGTTTCCATCACAATTTTCCGCTCTATTCATATTTGACTTTAGATTTGAACATGCTAGCCCACATCTCAAAATACACATCTCGATTTATGTGAGTCCAAATACAAAACTAGGTATATTTTTATTTTCAGTTTTTCTCAAAGTATTTAATAAAAAATGAACATTATTCTAAGCACTTCTCTTGTTTTGTTTTTGCCATTGCCTTATTTTGCTTGGTTAATTTGCAACATTAGATCATGTTTACACTGAAGGAGTTGAAGGAGGACTTGAGGACTTTAAAGATCAAACCAACCAAGGCAAGCTGACCTTTGACCATGATGAAACCCCTTTTTATATCAACATAGCATTTCCTTATGGCACCAAAAGCATGGTATTATAGTGATGGCAAACTTTCTAGGTGTGCCTCTAATTGCATATTTCTGTTGGTACTTGCATTGTTCATAACTCTATCCACTATTCAAAAAATCTTCCGATTCAGCGATTTATCGTTCGATTTATCACTACTCGTGGGGTGACCGATAAGATTATGCCTTATATTCACCGTTTATCTTCTGGGCCGATTTATCACTTTGACAAGCGATTTATCGGAAATCTACCGATAAATTAGGCCTATTCCTATCACTATGTTTGCAAAAAACTATGTTTATTTGTGTTTTTGTCGACCGTGTTATGAAATATGGACTATTACCCTATTTTTTGTCATTATACGTGGATTCAAGGGCTAGGAATCAAGGTAACACTTCTATCCTATATTGTTTTGATGTTGAATATAGCATATTTCAGTGTTGGGAACCTGTGATTTGCAAAAAATGGCCAATTAACAATCGACCAATAAAATCGATTAATCAGATGATTTCTGATTAATCTCTTATCCCCGGCTGACCGGGACACTAACGATAAGCGATATCCTCAACATTGACTCTATCCTTGCTTAGAGTTATGTTGGTGGGAAGTAGTTAGATGCTCGTCGAAGCTTGACTATGCAAATTGGGATAGGTCATGCATTGAAAGCAACAAGTGTGGTTTGAAAAAGACTTTAAAAACCCCAACAGTTGCCACTAATGCCCTTGGGAGGTGTTGATCTAGGTCACTACTTGAAAAAGAAATTGTGGACCGAGGCAAGTTGAGTGAGTTGTTTTCAAAAATGTATTAGATTTAAGATTTTTCTGTCGTCCAGATCAAAAACGTACAAGCACACTACCCCTTATGGGACGAGGCTTTACTGATTACCTTGATCAATACTAGCAAAAACCCTGCATTACTAGTGGCGGGAATGACTCATTCACTCTCGATACGGGGTTGTGCCTAAATGGAGGACTATGGCTATTTTCACAAATACCGGGCACTCTGTTGAGTCCCCTCATGGAAATGAAGTGTTGATCTTGTTTAATGTGACGTTTTAACATAAGGGCTGTGTAATAGCAAGTGGACTCCATGTTATTATTGTTTGGGGAAAGGTATTGTTTGGGTGCTTACCTCGGGTACTTAATGTACAATGAGTCATGGATTTACACGGAAGTTCCCTGAGTCTCGTGCATAAAGTGTACAACCTCTTCAAAGTGTCAAACTATTCGAATAGCCATGTGCATGATCAAGGACGGTAGGGTGGTGCTTCTTAAACTATGCCCATTGTTTTACAAACTTTGGGTATGGGAAGAAATCTTGGTCTATTAAAAAATAAATGGCGAGATGATGAAACCGAAGTTGAGAAAACTCTACTTATATTGATATCTGTAACCTCATGATGCATGGTTTTCAAAATTATAGGACATATCACTTCACTCAAACGTTACCTTTCTGCAAATGCTAAATGATACGTCTTCGTCGTATCTATAATTTTTGGTTGTTCCATGCTAATATTCTACAACTTTCTTATACTTTGGCAACAATTTATATTATTTTTGGGACTAACATATTGATGTAGTGCCGAGTGCTAGTTCGTGTTTTTGCATGTTTTTGTTTCATAGAAAATCCATATCAAACGAAGTACAAATAGGATAAAACTTTACAGATAATTATTTTGGAATATTGATACGTCCATTTTGCACCATGCTTTTATATTGATATTTATTGCATTATGGGCTGTTATTACATGTTACGGTACAATACTTATGCCTTTTCTCTCTTATTTTACAAGGTTTACATGAAGAGGGAGAATGCCTGTAGCTAGAATTCTGGACTGGAAAAGCAGCAAATATGAGAGACCTATTCCGCACAACTCCAAAAGTACTGAAAAGTTACGGAGAATTGTTTTGGAATGTATAAAAAATATTAGAGGGGACCCACCAGGAGGCTACAAGCCTGCTGGGCGCGACCTACCCCCCTGGTCGCGCCCTTGTCGCTTGTGGGCCCCATGGCAGCCCTCTGGTGCCCATCTTCTGCTATATGAAGGGTTTGGACCTGCAAAAAAGTCATAAGAGAGCTTTCTGGAAAAAGCGCCACCGTCTCGAGGCGAAACTTGGGCAGAACCAATCTAGAGCTCTGGTGGAGCTGTTCTGCCAGGGAAACTTCCCTCCCGGAGGGGGAAATCGAAGCCATCGTCATCACCAACGATCCACTCATGGGGAGGGGGTCAATCTCCATCAATATATTCATCAGCACCATCTCCTCTCCAAACCCTAGTTCATCTCTTGTATTCGATCTTTGTCTCAAAACCTCAGATTGGTACCTGTGGGTTGCTAGTAGTGTTGATTACTCCTTGTAGTTGATGCTAGTTGGTTTACTTGGTAGAAGGTTATATGTTCAGATCCTTGATCATCACTTATACTCCTCTGATTATGAAGATGAATATGTTTTGTGAGTAGTTACATTTGTTCCTGAGGACATGGGATAAGTCTTGATATAAGTATTCATGTGAATTTGGTATTCGTTCGTTATTTTGATGAGATGTATGTTGTCTCTCCTCTAGTGGTGTTATGTGAACGTCGACTACATAATACTTCACCATTGTTTGGGCCTAGAGGAAGGCATTGGGAAGTAATAAGTAGATGATGGGTTGCTAGAGTGACAGAATCTTAAACCCTAGTTTATGCGTTGTTTCGTAAGGGGCTGATTTGGATCCACACGTTTCATGCTATGGTTATATTTATCTTAATTCTTCTTTCATGGTTGCGGATGCTTGCAGGAGGGGTTAATTGTAAGTGGGAGGCTTTTCGAAGTAAGGTAAGCACCCAAGCACCGGTCCACCCACATATCAAATTATCAAAGTAGCGAACGCGAACCAAATGAGCATGATGAAACTAGCTTGACAGAAATTCCCATGTGTCCTCAGGAGCGCTTTGCTTTATATAAGAGTTTGTCCAGGCTTGTCCTTTGCTACAAAAAGGATTGGGCCACCTGGATTCACCTTTGCTACATTTATTAATTACTATCCGTTACGAATTATCTTATCACAAAACTATCTGTTACCGATAATTTCAGTGCTTGCAGAGAATACCTTACTGAAAACCGCTTGTCATTTCCTTCTGCTCCTCATTGGGTTTGACACTCTTACTTATATAAAGGACTACGATATACCCCCTATACTTGTGGGCCATCAAGACTCTTTTCTGGCACGTTGCCGGGGATTGAAGCACCTTTGGTGAGTGAAATTTGGTAAGGAAAAATTTATATAGTGTGCTGAAATTTGCTATCACTTGTTACTATGGAAAATAATCCTTTGAGGGGCTTGTTCGGGGTATCTTCACCTCGAACGGAAGCACAAAGGGTTGCTCCTCAACCTACTGAACCTACTGAAAATATTTATTATGAAATTCCTTCGGGTATGATAGAGAAACTGTTAGCTAATCCTTATGCAGGAGATGGAACACTACATCTTGATTTGCATCTAATCTATGTGGATGAAGTTTGTGGATTTTTTAATCTTGCAGGTTTGCCCAAGGATGATGTCAAGAATAAGGTCTTTCCTTTATCTTTGAAGGAGAAGGCATTGACATGGTATAGTCTATGTGATGATATTGGATCATGGAACTACAACCGATTGAAACTGGAATTTCATCACAAGTTTTATCCTATGAATCTGGTTCATCATGATCGGAATTATATCTATAATTTTTGGCCTCATTAAGGACAAAGTATCGCTCAAGCTTGGGGGAGGCTTAAGTCAATGTTATATTCATGCCCCAATCATGAGCTCTCAAGAGAAATTATTATTTATAATTTTTATGCTTGGCTTTCTCGTAATGATCAATTCGTGCTCGATACTTCTTGTACTGATTCCTACATGAAGAAAGATATTGAATTCAAATGGGATTTATTGGAAATAATTAAGCGCAACTCTGAAGATTGGGAACTCGACGAGGGTAAGGAGTCAGGTATAAACCTTAAGTTTGACTATGTTAAATCCTTTATAGACACCGATGCTTTTCGTCAATTTAGCACTAAATATGGACTTGACTCTGAGATGGTAGCTTCTTTCTGTGAATAATTTTCTACTCATGTTGATCTCCCTAAGGAGAAGTGGTCTAAATATCATCCTCCCATTGAAGTGAAAATATCTGAACCTATTAAAGTTGAAGAAGAAACTATTACTTATAATGTGGATCCTGTTATTCCTGGTGCTTATATTGAGAAACCACCTTTCCCTGCTAGAATAAAGGAACATGCTAAAGCTTCAACTGTGGTTTGTAAGAGCTATGTTAGAACAGCTACACCCCCTGAACAAATTAAAGTTGAACCTGGTATTGCTATAGTTAAAGATCTCTTGGTTGGTAATATTGATGGGCATGTTATTCATTTCGGTGATGAAGCTGCTAGAATTGCTAGACGTGATACTAAAGATAAACATAGACCTATAGATGGCATGCCTATTGTTTCTATTAAAATAGGAGATCATTGTTATCATGTCCTATGTGATGTGGGTGCTAGTGTGAGTGCAATTCCCTTTACCTTATATAAAGAAATTATGAATGATATTGCACCAACTGAATTGGAAGAAATTGAAGTTACCATTAAGCTTGCTAATAGAGACACTATAGCACCAATTGGGATTATTAGAGATGTTGAAGTTTTGTGTGGGAAAATAATATATCGTACTAATTTTCTTGTTCTTGGTTCCCCACAAGATGACTTTTGTCCCATTATTTTTGGTAGGCCTTTCTTGAATAGTGTTAATGCCAAGATAGATTGTGAGAAAGAAACTGTTACCGTGAGTTTTGGGGATGTGTCCCATGAGTTTAATTTCTCTAAATTTCGTAGACAACCCCATGATAAAGAATTACCTAGTAAGGATGAAATTATTGGTCTTGCTTCTATTGTTGTGCCTCCTACTGATCCTTTAGAACAATATTTGCTAGACCATGAAAACAATATGCACATGAATGAAAGGAATGAAATAGATAGGATTTTCTTTAATCATCATCCTATTGTGAAACACAATTTGCCGGTTGAAATACTTGGAGATCCTCCTCCACCCAAGGGTGATCTCGTGTTTGAGCTTAAACAATTATCGAATACTCTGAAATATGCATATCTTGATGAAAAGAAGATATATCATGTTATTATAGTGCTAACCTTTCAAAGCATGAAGAAAAGATATTATTGAAAACTCTGAAGAAGCACCATGATGCTATTGGATATAATCTTGATGATCTTAAGGGCATTAGTCCCAACATCTCCCAACATGAGTGGTCACTACTCTCTCACTATTCGACTTGGTTTTACTATAATGATGTTGCATCTCCCAACATGTCGACTGGCCTTCCCCCCTTCACACTGAAGCGACCCACTACTCCCTGATCATTGTTAGTGACACAGGGAGAGAAAGTCCAGGTAGGAATTTTAGTGAACGTAGTAGTGGATCTGATTCGTGGCGGAGTGACTGGTATGGACCTGTTGGAGGCATTTCTCAGTCGATGAATCCAACCCCTTCAAGCAAGGGACCACACTATGTGGCATTATTCGGGCGTTGGAGACACCACTTGGACACATCCAGAGGAAGTCTCTGAGGAGACTGTTGCATAGTGGCCCCAAAGCATCACCGGAGCCCGTGACAACCCTCCAGGAGCCAAGCAATTCTTTCCCTTCTCTGCCGAGAACCCATCGCCGAATCTGGTGAGTTATATCTTTGTCGAATGCTTTCATGTTTTGTCGAGTGATTGGGTCTTCAGCTGACTCACTTTACTGTTTGTATTTCACTGGAGTTAACGAACATGTATTCGCCCGTGCTGAATGGAGAGCAGCCCGGTGATGGAGAAGAAAGCGCAGACGACAGCGTAGACATTGATTACACCGAGAACAGCAAAGGCAGCAACAAGGACTCAGAGGAGAGTGAGGAAGAGGTTCAGTCTCCTCCGCGCATCAACCATCATTCTAAGCAGCGCCAAGACCCGGTCGCTGCCCCAAGAAAAACCTTGACATCGAGCACCAGGAACCCGAAGTGCGACCGGGCTGCAACACTTGAGTCGACTGAACGGGCCACGAAATAGCCCAGGTACGATGTACCAAAACCTTGGAAGGCTCTGCCCCACATGAAGATCGTCGTGACCGTCGCCTCAACGTGAGTGTTCATTTTCCCTTTTCTTTTGCTGTTGTGGAACTTCATGTCTTTGCTGACCGAGTGAAAATTGTCTGCCTACGCTGCTACCTCAGTGATGTCGCCTCCACGAGATGAAGAGGAGCATATGGAAGTGGACACTGCTGACGTGGCCACCTATCAACGAGGTATAAAAAATCTTCACTCTGCTCTGTTTTTTGGAAATGATTTGTCGATTGAATAAGCTAGTGTTGTCGATTGGTAGTTGTAGATGTCATTGAGTTGGAGGACAATGAAGAGCCATAGCAGGGTACGGGGGGGGGGGGGGGGTGAACGTGTGACCTTGGTCACCCCATGCGTACGTGCTTGGAGAACGTCATCATGGCAGCCGCCTCATAGGTCGACTGCCGCATCGTCTCAAGGACTTGGCGACTCGTCCCGAGCCAGAACTGAACTTGCGGCTCCACTGTCGAGTGCCCTGCTAGCTACTTCAACTCTTGTGGCCTCAGCACCAATTGGGCAACCTCAAGCAACCCTTGCGACCTTAGCTGTAGCACCGACTCATCCCACGTCCTCATTCCCTTTGTACCTCGTCTTGGTACCTCTTGAGCTTACTTTGGTTTTCCCTTGAAGAGGAAAGGGTGATGCAGCAAAGTAGATAAGTATTTCCCTCAGTTGTTGAGAACCAAGGTATCAATCCAGTGGGAGGAACAAGCAAGTCAAAAATGTTTGCACCTACACAAACAATCAAACTCTTGCACCCAACGCTTTAAAGGGGTTGTCAATCCCTTCACGATTATTTGCAAGGATTAGATCCGATAAATATAGATGTAAACAAGAACAGAAAGTAAAAGGTAAATAAATTGCAGCAAAGTATTTTTGGTATTTTTGGTTTATAGATGTGAAAGTATATTATGGAAAGTAGACCCGGGGGCCATAGGTTTCACTAGAGGCTTATCTCTTGAAGGCAAATAGCATGGTGGATAAAAAATTATTGTCAATCAATTGACAACAAAGCGAATAATCATGTAGATCATGCATATAGGCATCACGTCCGTGTCAAGTAGACTGAAACGATTCTGCATGTACTACTATTACTCCACACATCGGCCGACTCCTGCCTGCATCTAGAGTATTAAGTTCATGAAGAACAGAGTAATGCATTAAGAAAGATGACATGATGTAGAGGGATAAACTCAAGCAATATGATGAAAACCCCATCTTGTTACCCTTGATGGCAACAATATAATACATGCCTCGCTACCCCTACTATGTCACTCGGTGAGGACACAGCAAGATTGAACACCAAACCAAGTACTTCTCCCATTGCTAGAATTACCAATCTAGTTGGCCAAACCAAACCAATAAGTCAAAGAGACTTGCAAGGATGTGAAACCATGCAAATAAGAATTCAGCGGATATTCGAATAAGATTCATGGGTAATCTGAACATAAACTCACAATTCA
This sequence comes from Hordeum marinum, assembly GCA_022496015.1. NCBI lineage: Eukaryota > Viridiplantae > Streptophyta > Magnoliopsida > Poales > Poaceae > Hordeum > Hordeum marinum. Next base: position 148,463,608 of record CM039673.1, read on the forward strand.
TCAGATCTTGACAAACACACCCCAAAAGAGGATTACATCGGATAGATATCCATGATGATCATGAAGAACATGGTATTGAAGACCAAAGAGAGAAGCCATCTAGCTATTAGCTATGGAACCGTAGGTCTGTGGTGGACTATTCACGCATCATTGGAGGGGCAATGGAGTTGATGTAGATGCCATCCATGATCGAAACCCCCTCTGACAGATTACCAGAAAAGGCTCCAAGATTGGATCTCTCGGGAACGGAGGCTTCCAGTGGCGGAAAAGTATTTGCGTGTCTCCCTTAATTTTTGGGGGAATATTTGGGAATTTATAGGCCAAGAATTAGGGTTAGAAGACCCATCGGGAGGCGACAAGCCTACTAGGCGTGGCCAGGGGGCCCCTGTGCCTAGTAGGCTTGTGGCTCCCTGGCACCTCACCTGTTGTGCACTCCAAGCTTGATTGATTTGTTTCCTTCCAAAAATTTTCCTTCCGAAGGTTTTATTCCGTTTGGACTCCGTTTAGTATTCCACATCTGCAAAACTTAAAAACAAGGAAAAAATAGAAACTGGTACTAGGCTCTAGATTAATAGGTTAGTCCCAAAAATAATATAAAATAGCATATTAATGCATATAAAACATCCAAAACAGATAATATAATAGCATGCCATCATAAAAAATTATAGATACGTTGAAGACGTATCAGCATCCTCGAGCTTAATTCCTACTCGTCCTCGAGTAGGCAAATGATAAAAACAGAATTTTTGATGTGGAGTGCTACCTAACATATTTATCCATGTAATATTCTTTTTTGTGGCATGAATATTCAGATCTGTAAGGCTCAAAACAAAAGCTTAATATTGATATAAAAATAGTAACGTTTCAAGCATACTAGCAAAGAAGCTGTATCTCTTCAAAATATAATGGCAAAAGAAAGTTATCCCTACAATATCATATGGTCTAGCTATGCTCCATCTTCCGCACACAAAGTATTTACATCATGCACAACCCCGATGAAAAGTCAAGCAATTGTTTTCACACATTTATTTTCTCAAACCGTTTCAACTCTCACGCAATACATGAGCGTGAGCCATGGATATAGCACCATAGGTGGAATAGAATATGGTGGAGGTTGTCAAGGAAAGGGATAAGATAGTCTCATATCAACTAGGCGTATCAACGGGATATGGAGATGCCCATTAATAGATATCAATGTGAGTGAGTAGGTATTGCCATCCAACACATGCACTAGAGCTATAAGTGTATGGAAGCTCAAAAAGAAACTAAGTGGACGTGCATCATGAAGAAAAATTCCACTAGCTATATGAAAGTGACAAAATAGGAGACTCTCTATCTTGAATATCATGGTGATACTTTGAAGCACAAGTGTGGAAAAAGGTAGTGGCAATGTCCCCTCTCTCTTTTCTCTAATTTTTTGGTGGGCATCTAAGGCCTCTTTTATTCATTTTTTTATTTGGGCTTTGCTGGCCTCTTTTTTTCATAAAGTCCGGAATCTCATCCCCACTTGTGAGGGAATTATAGATTCCATCATCCTTTCCTCACATGGGACATGCTCTATTAATGATAATCATCACACTTTTATTTATAACTCAAAAGAGAATTACAACTCGATACCTATGACAAAATATGACTCTATATGCAATATGGAAGTGATGGTGCAAGTCATAAAAGGAAACGGTGGAAGTTTCATGGCAATATATCTCGGAATGGCTATGGAAATGCCATAATAGGGAGGTATGGTGGATGTTTTGAGAAAAGATATATGGTGGCTATTTTGAGGAAGGTATATGGTGGCTGTTTTGAGGAAGGTATATGGTGGCCTTTTTGTGGAAGGTGTTTGTTGTACCGAAAAAAGTTGCGCGCTACTATAGAGGCTAGCAAAGGTGGAATGGTGAGAGTGCGTATAATCCATGTACTCAACATTAGTAATAAAGAACTCACATACTTATTGCAAAAGTCTATTAGTCATTGAAGCAAAGTATTAAACGCATGCTCCTAGGGGATAGGTTGGTAGGAGTTAACCATCGCGTGCTCCCTACCCTCACACAAAGGTTGACAATCTATAAACAAGTCATGCTCCGACTTACTTACATAATGTTTCACCATACATGCATGCTATGGGAATCATAAACCTTTACACAAGTATTTTTTACCAAATCACAATTACTTCCTACCATGTCTCTTAATATTACCATCTTTACATCTCAAAACTTTATGCAAGGAATCAAACTTCTCATAAATACCCAATGCACTCAATATGGAAGTTTTTATTATATCCCTCTTGGATGCCTATCATATTAGGACTAAATTCATAACCTAGACCAATTACCATGCTGTTTTAGAAACTCTCAAAATAATATAAGTGAGGTATGAGAGTTCAATTATTTCTAAAAAACCCAAACACCACCGTGCTCTAGAAAAATATAAGTGAAGCACATAGAGGAAAATTGCCCAACTCAAAAGATATAAGTGAAGTACACAAAGCATTCTAACAAATTCACGATTCAGTGTCTCTCTCTCAAATATGTGTGCAGAAAGGATGATTGTGGCAAACTAACAATCAAAGACTCATATCATACAAGTCGCTCCAAGCAAAACACATATCATGTGGTGAATAAAAATATAGCCTCAAGTAAATTTACCGATGGATTGAATATGAAAGAGAGGATGCCTTACGAGGCATCCCAAAGCTTAGGCTCTTTGGCATCCTTGAATATAACTTGGGGTGACTTTGGCATCCCCAAGCTTAGGCTCTTTTCCCTCCTTATTCCATAGTCCATCAAATCTTTACACAAAACTTGAAAACTTCACAACACAAAACTTAACAGAAAACTCGTGAGATCCGTTAGTATAAGAAAATAAATCAACACTTTAGGTACTATTGTGAACTCATTCTTTATTTATATTTGTGTAATACCTACTGTAATCTAACTTATCCATGGTTCATACCACATGATACAACCCAAAGATTCATCAAAATAGGCAAACAACTCAAAGAAAACAGAATCTATCAAATCAGAGCGAGCGCAAAATTTCTGTTTTTCAGCAAGATCAAACAACAACTACCATAGATAACCCGAAAGGTTTTACTTGGCTCAAACACTAACTAAAACACAAAAACACAATTACTACAGAAGTAATAATGTGGGAAACACTCAATAACAGAAGCAAAAATAGAACACAAAAATAAAATTGGGTTGCCTACCAACAAGCGCTATTGTTTAACGCCCCTAGCTAGGCAAAACACAATAGATCTAGGTATTTTCATAATAATAAGGGATATCATCCATGCTCATCTCATAGTCCATTCTTTCAGCAGCAAGTTTCCTTTGTGGCAAGCAAAAATAATCAAAACGGCTGAATTTAATAGGATAAGGATCCTTAAGATCAAGTGCGGGAGGGATATGTTCCTCCTTTAGTCCCTTATAGTGAATAATCAATTCATCATTGTAAGATTTTCTTTGAGTAAATGTCATAAGCCTTTTTCTAAGAATGAACTCTAATATTTTATTTTGTATAGCAAAATTATCATTGAGTTCAGAAATCTTATCAACCAAAACCTCGGTAGGGACCCTTTTTCTCAAAATTTCATTATAAGCAACATAATGTGGAGATTGCAATCTCATTACCTCTTCTTGATTAAAAGGGATCTCCTCAATGGGGAGGTACACCCACCATTAATTTTATAATGGGCAAAAATTTCGCTAGCCTCTTTCATAATAAATCTAAATTCGTGGGCTAGGAATATAGTGGCGGCATGCTTAACAGAAGAATGCTGAATATTAGAGAACTCAAGAAAAATACTTTCTATGCAAGGGTGCATATGAACGAATTGCCTCTCAAGTTCAATTATTAACAAGGTTATAACATCCGCAAGACTATTAGTTTTATTGAGAATGGAACCCCCTAAGGTAGGAAGCGTTCCCGCACAAGTAAAAAAGTCTTCAATATCACCTTTTCCAATGATATTACCACTACCTATGCGGATTTTTTTGTATGAATGATAGTAGGTTCTTCTTGAGGATTGTTATTAACAAGATCATCAAAATTTCCCTCAAGATTATTACTATCCCTTTCATTGAAAGTCTCCCTAGATTCCGACATGGTGGCAACAAAGAAATCAAGCACACAAGCAAAAGAAAGACAAACGAAAGAGGGGCGAACAAGAAGGCAAATCATTTTGGTATTTTCTGAAAATTGTTTTAGAAGTGGGGGAGTGGAAAACGAGAGGCAAAAGGCAAATAATGTAAATGCAAGAGATGAGTTTGTGATGGGTACTTGGTAGGCTTGATGTGTATCCTCCCCGGCAACGACGCTAGAAATTGGCAAGTTGCCGGGAGAGATCTTGTCTTGACTTGCTAAGTTTCCTTCCCGGCAACGACGCCAGAAATTCTTCTTGCTACCTCTTGAGCTTGCGTTGGTTTTCCATTGAAGAGGAAAGGGTGATACAATGAAGTAGATAAGTATTTACCTCAGTTGTTGAGAACCAAGGTATCAATCCAGTAGGAGGAGCAAGCAAGTCACCAATGGTTGCACCTACACAAACAATCAGACTCTTGCACCCAACGCTATAAAGGGGTTGTCAATCCCTTAAATATTATTTGCAAGGATTACATATGATAGATATAGATGTAAACAAGAATGGAAAGTAAAAGGTAAATAAATTGTAGCAAAGTATTTTTGGTTTATAAATTTAAAAGTATATTATGGAAAGTAGACCCGAGGGCCATAAGTTTCATAGAGGCTTCTCTCTTGAAGGCAAATATCATGGTGGGTAAACATATTACTGTCAAGCAATTGATAGAATAATCATGTAGTTATCCAAGGCAATGATCTTGCATATAGGCATCACGTCCGTGTCAAGTAGACCAATATAATTCTGCATCTACTACTATTACTCCACACATCGACCAACTCCTGCCTGCATCTAGAGTATTAAGTTCGTGAAGAACAGAGTAACGCATTAAGAAAGATGACATGATGTAGAGGGATAAACTCAAGCAATATTTTGAAAAACCCATCTTGTTACCCTTGATGGGAACAATAAAATACGTGCCTCGCTACCCCTACTATGTCGCTTGGTGAGGACACTACAAGATTGAACCCAAAACCAAGCACTTCTCCCATTGCAAGAATTACCAATCTAGTTGGCCAAACCAAACCAATAACTCGAAGAGACTTGCAAGGATATGAAATCATGCAAATAAGAATTCAGAGGAGATTCAAATAAGATTCATGGATAATCTGAACATAAAATCACAATTCATTGGATCTTGACAAACACACCACAAAAGAGGATTACATCGGATAGATCTCCATGAAGATCATTAAGAACATGGTATTAAAGATCAAAGAGAGAGAAGAAGCCATCTAGATACTATTTATGGTCCCGTACGTCAGTGGTGGAGTACTCACGCATCATCGGAGGGGAATGGAGTTGATGTAGGTGCCCTCCGTGGTCGAAACCCCCTCCGGCAGATTACCGGACAAGGCTCCAAGATTGGATCTCTTGGGAATGGAGGCTTCCGGCAGCGGAAAAGTATTTGTGTGGCTCCTATTGTGGTTTTGTCACGGCAGATGTCCGGGTCAATGGACTTGGGTTCGAGGCCATCGCTAACGTGATGGACTCAAAGGGGTTGATTGGGTCGAAGGACATGAGTTTACCCAGGTTCGGCCCCTCACGTCGAGGTAATAGCCTACGTCCTGCCTGTGCTGTATTGCTTGTTGTATCGATTACAAGGGAGCTAAAGCTTGACCTTGTTTTCGATCACCTGCCTCTAAGTCGCCCCGGGTCTATCTTTTTATAGGAGGTGAAGACTACGGGTCATACAAGTTGTAACCGACTCTCATTGCCTCTCCGAGTCTTCCTCCATCTTCTCTGTGCAAGTTGTCCCCGGGCGGCTTACACACCCAGGTCTTCTCTGTTCGGGCCACCTTCCGGCCCATCCTATGAGCCGCCAAGCGCCCTGGGCTCTAAGCCTACGGCTTACACTTGGGCCGGTGCACGAGCCGTCAGGTATAACCCGGAGCCCTTAGGGCAGGTCATACCGTGGGGTTATATCCCGAACAGCTCCCTTTGGTGTTGGGGGGATATTTGGGAATTTTACAGGCCAAGAATTAGGGTTAGGAGACCTGCCAGGAGGCGACAAGCCTGCTAGGCGTGTCTAGGGGGGCCGCTCGACACTTAAGTTGGCTTATGAATGAGGCCAGTAAGTTGGCTTATGATGCCAGCTCAGCACTTCGCGCCAATGTCTGAGTAAGTGGGATTGTAAGTTCATTTCCGATTGAATTCTCGTCCATCTTGACTCTACACCCACTGGGTGTTTTCTTTTGATGCATACTTGCTTGTTTTCCTCTCAAGTAGATCATGTCTTAGTCGAGTGGTCTCTAGTCCAGTGGAGGCACGCTGAGTGCACCCACTGGGTGTAGTCCCCGAGACCAATGTCGAATGGCGGTGACATCGACACAGGTCTTCGATTTGTTTTTATAGTCGCTTGTCACTCAACAAGTCGAGTGATAGTAGGTCCAGTGAGGGCACGTTGAGTGCACCCATTGGGTGTAGTCCCCGAGACCGTCGTCGAGTGATTGCATCGGCAGGGGTCTGATAGAGAGAATGTTTGCCTGTTTGCTCCTTCTTTTAATGGTCGCTTGTCACTCGACAGGTCGAGTGATAGTAGATCCAGTGGGGGTACGCTGAGTGCACCCATTGGGTGTAGTCCTCGAGACCGCCGTCGAGTGCTTGCATCGGCGGGGGTCTGATAGAGACATTTTTTTTACAGGTCGGACCTGGTGTAGTATCTAGTGAGGGCACACTGAGTGCACCCATTGGGTGTAGTCCCCGAGACTACTGTCGATCGTTTACAATGGGCAGTAGTCTTAAGAACTTGGACTCGGGGTCCTTTTTCGTACTTGGAGTACGCTTGTCATTCGGTTCGTCGAGTGTGTTCTTTTGCTTAGTGTCTTAGGGACGGAGAGGTCCGAACCGGCAAGACCGATCCTGCTAGCTTTTGGACATCATTTCCATCAACCATGATATGTCGCAGGTTTCATGGACATCATTTCCATCAACCATGATATGACGCAGGTTTCATGGACATCATTTCCATCAACCATGATATGACGCCTTGCAGGGGTGTGGGGTGGGGCGGCAGGCCGCCATCTTGTCGACTAAACTTGCTCCTTTCCACTCAGGGGTGGAGAAATATTAATGTTGACATAACTATTTCTTTCATTGCTTTCGGAAAGCTTGAGAACTTGGGACTCAGTACGTCGACTTGGAGAAGGAGAAAAACCAGCTTCAACTGGATCTGGAGGTGACCAAGAACAACGTAGATCATGCACAGACCGAGCTGAAGACCCTGGGAGGTAATCCTTGTCGACCAACTGCACTATCACTCTCATCTTCTATCCTTTGAACCGAGTCTCCTCACTCGAATAGACATGCGTGATGAGAACCACCAACTCCAAGCGCAACTCAACAATGTCATTTCTTTAGATACCATGAAGAAGGTGCTTGAAGATAAAGATAAGGCACTTCCTGATGCTCAGAAGGTGGCGAGGGAGAAAACCGAGGCTGTCGAGAAGAAGCTAGCCACAGCCAAAAAGTTGGAAGAAGAAAACACCAAACTCAAGCAATAACGTGCCGACTGGATCAAAAAGGCGGAACAGCTGCGCAAGAGGAGAATGGTTCGGAGAAATACTTTGGAGACTTCACAAAGAAGATGTTCAGCATGCTTGAAGGTAACTTTCTTTCGTCGAGTGAATTTCCTTAATTCCTACAGGATAGTAGCTGTTGACACACGAACATGTCACAGTATACCCTCGACACCGCGGGTGATGCACCCCAACTCACGTCGAGGGAGGTCCGTCCGACAACGCGATACACAAGACAGTCGATGGACGCTTTTCCAGCCCCGAAACCCCGCACACCTGGGAGGGACCCTGCCAGGGAGTGCGGTGACTATGGGCTGCCCTAGGTCGATACGCTCGTCCCTAGAGCCTCGGTATTCACAGCTCTCAAACGAAGAACAACGAAGAACGAGAGAAAAAACAAAGAACGTAGATGAAAAAGTAGTATAGATTGATTTGTTCGATTGTGTGTTGTTCAATCGGCCATCATCCCCAACATATATAAGAGGCGGCTGGACTTCCCGTACAAGCAAAGTATTCATCTAGGCTTTCCTTACAAGAAAATTACATCAATTCAAGTCCTAGAGTCCTAGTTCTAGTCCCATTCGGATTCAGCCCAAATCTGGCCCAATCTTCTGTCTTGCTCCTTGCGCGGGCCGTGGAATCTGCATATGACCTCCGATGGAGACGGTCCAAACATCAATTTTGTGTGCCTCGATGAGGTCAACAATCTGTATGTTGATTACTTTCCCAAATAAAGCCATCTTGAATACTTCACATGGTCATCTTTAACTTTGAATTGGACTCGGTCACGTAGCAGACAGGACTGTCCGAGTGTTGTAGCGTCTCTGCAGGCTGCATACTATCTCAAATGATAATGACCTTAAAAGAAAAGTTGACCGCTTCGAATTTACGAAAAACTTTCATGTTGAACACTTTTCCATCCGTGGCAATTTTGAACTTTCACTCGACCGACACTTTCACTCGGACGCCATTTTTCACTCGGACGACGATTTCGCTTGGCCGACACTTTCACTCGACCGATACTTTTCACTCGGATGGAAATTTTCACTCGAACGACAATTTCTCTTGGCCGGACGGAATTTTTTTCACTCGACCGGACGGCAAACGTTTCACTCGACCATATGACAAACTTTTCACTCGGCCAACAAACTTTCACTCGGATGTCCTGAGTGATACTCCAGGCTGATTTTGTTTTGCCTCTCTAGGTCACATACGACCTTGGATTGAGAAGAATTATATTTCAGAATCCATCATCTCAACGACGCAAAACTTTTTCATGTTGTAAGTCTTTCTATCTGAGGACGTCTTGAGGGCGGAATGACTCGCGCGACCCATCAGACATGTCTTTGATCTCCTGCGTCACATTCTGCTTTGTGGTAAGGCTGCACTCTGGTTGCTCTAACTTTTGCATACAACCTCAGATTGAGATGATTTATATATCAAAACCGATCAACTCGACAAGGTAAAGATAGTCCATATAGAACATTCCTTCATTCGAGGTTGTCTTGGGGCGTAATAGACCAAAAAGCACTCAAAACATCCACATGACAATCCAAGTGTAATTTGACCATTGAAATGATGCCGAATGGTGATGGCCTAAACATCAAGGTTGTTTCACTCGGCAATATGAACTTTCTCATAGAAAAAACCTTTCCATTTGTGTCCATTTTCACTGCATTTTGCATCGTGCCAAAATCAGGTGTCAACACATGCCCCCCTATTTTTCGACAAAGCTAGCATGCCGAAAAATAATTTGCTCTATGTTTGTTCTAAGGACGATGTCAACACTCCATCGGCCATCTATATTTCTCAAGGCGATAATTATGTATCGGCCAGGTTTATGCTAAGGGCGATAATCATATATCGGCCATTGCCTAATTGGGATTCTTGCCACACACTCGGGCGATACTTCTTCAGATATCTGCCATTGAGAGCTCGAGGTAATAATACTCCTTTTATGGATTCCACTAAATATGAATTTCCAGGAACTATTCTTGCAATCCTGAAAGGACCTTCCCAGGTTGGAGACCACTTCCCGAATTTTCTATCTCTAGAACCAATCGGCAGAATCACTTTCCACACAAGATCGCCAACTTGAAAATTCTTCAACTTGACCTTTTTATTGTAAGCTCTTGATACCCTCAGTTTGCCCTTCTCCATGACCTTTAATGTAGCGAAACGTTTATCAGCAAACTCATCAATATTGTCCATCATCAAATCATAAAAGTCCACTGCCGATAAATCATTTTGTTTGGCTATTCTCAAAGCATTCAAATTTACCTCCACTGGTAAAAGAACCTCTTGACCATATAGTAGCTCATACGGAGTTACCTTTGTAGCACCATGCCTTGAGATCCTATGTGCCCATAAAGCCTCAGACAACAACTCATGCCATTTTCTTGGATTATCCTCAATCTTCTTCTTGATGAGCTTAATCAATATTTTGTTGCTAGACTCAGCTTGTCCATTAGCTTGGACATAATACGGAGATGAATTGAGCAACTTTATGTTATATGATTCGGCAAACTCTCTAACTTGATGTGACATGAAAGATGAACCTTGATCTGTAGTTAATGTCCGAGGAATGCCGAATCTATGAATAATGTGTTAAATTATGAATTGAATTACCTCCGTATGTGTCATGTTCTTGAGAGGTACTACTTCAGACCATTTAGTGAAATAGTCGGTTGCCACCAACACGAACCGATGCCCCTTTGAAGAAGATGGATGAATTTGTCCAATGAAGTCTAAACCCCATCCTATAAAAGGCCACGGCTTGATAATAGGATGTAACATAGCAGCAGGAGCCAACTGAATATCACCAAATCTTTGACAGGCTTCACACCCTTTATAATACCTAAAGCATTGATCATAGTCGGCCAATAAAATCCAGCACGTCGTAAGAGCCATTTCATTTTGGTTGCCGACTGATGAGTACCACAAATGCCTTCATGTACCTCTCCCATAGCAACTCTTGCCTTCAAAAGAACATCTTCAACCGTTCGACGATAAAGACCATCATCTCTCATCGTATATTTGAAAGCCATACGCCGAATAACCATGTCCACCCTTTCACTCGGATTGCATAAGTAATCAATAATGGGCTTCCTGCAGTCATGATTTTCACCTATACTAGATTTATTGTTAGTGGCCGAATCTGTGGGTTCTAGCTCGACCTCTCTCATATTAGAAAGACAAGACATCGGCTTCTGAGAAATATGAAACATGCCATGATCAACATGATAGCCGGATGCTTGTTGGGCTAACTCATTTGCTCTCCAATTGTCATGTCTAGATATATGAGCAATACTAAAATAATCCAAAGTAGAAATCGTATCTAGACACTTATCAAGATAAACATTAAGTGACCCGTCCAAACATTGAAAGACTTTGGACACTTGCTGCACTACTAATAACGAATCACCAAAAGCCTCAACAAGTGTAGCACCTATAGAGAGCAACATATCTAAACCGAATAGCAATGCTTCATATTCGGCTTGATTATTTGTGCAAAAATATTCCAGTCGACACGAGGCTTCAAAAACAGCACCGTGGGGAGATATATAAACAATACCAACACCTTGGCCATTGCTACAAACTGAACCATCAAAATATAACCTCCATGGCACTAACGATACAAGATTTATATCAACATCATGCTTGTCATTAATCCGATGCTCAACAATAAAATTAGCAACAATTTGGCCTTTCATGGATTTTAGAGATTCATAAGCCAAATCATACTCAATTAAAGCATAAGCCCATTTGCCAATCCTACCACTAAGAATTGGCCTATGCAACATGTATTTAATGACATCGGTTTGACAAGCTACTATGCAGGCACTCGACACAAGGTAATGCCTCAGTTTTGTGCAAGCATAGTATAAACAGAGGCATAACTTTTCAATAAATATATACCTTGTCTCGGCGTCCAATAAGCGTCGACTCAAATATGTAATAGTATGTTCTCTTCCTTTGGTTTCTTGAGTCAATACAGCACCAATAACACCGTCCTCCGCCGCAATGTAAAGCCTAAAGGGCTCTTCATGTTTAGGTGCTTTCATTACTGGAGGAGTGCTCAAATAAGTCTTGATCATGTCGAATGCCTCTTGCTGTTTTCCCCCCAAGTAAAATCAGCATCATTCTTTAACCGAAGGATGGGAGTGAATGCATCAACCTTCCCTGACAAATTAGCTATGAACCTTCTCAAATAATTGACCTTGCCAAAGAATTTTTGCATATCTCTCTTGCATGTTGGAGCCTCCACATTCTGTATAGCTTCTATCTTTTTGGGATCAATTTCTACGCCATTCTCATGAATAATGAAACCCAAAAACTTTCCAGCCGATACGCCAAATGCACATTTCAAAGGATTCATCTTCAGTCCGTATTTTTTCATCCTTTCAAAGGCCAAACATAAATCGGCTAGATGAGATTCAAAAGCATCCGATTTGACAACAATATCATCAATATAAACCTCAAGTATGACACTGAGTAAATCATGAAAGATTAAATTCATAGCCCTCTGATATGTGGCGCCAGCGTTCTTTAACCCAAAGGTCATCACTGTCCACTCAAATAAACCAAGGAATCTAGGGCACCGAAAAGCGGTTTTGGACATGTCCTCTTTGGCCATGAAAATCTGGTTATACCCCTCGTTGCCATCAAGAAAGCTAGTGACCTTATGTAACATCCCAAATTTTGGAATGTTATAATTAATGTTATAATTAATGTTATAATGAATGCTTGTTTGCTTGAGTGATTGAAATTGAGTGAAATTTGAAACTTTTGAAAACTTTTGAATGAGAGGGAATAAAATGACTTTCCCATTTTCTTTTGAATTCAACTTCTTACTTTTCAAATCAGTGAGGGAAGATGACATGAGTTCCTCAACATGAAAAGATTTGGAAAGGGAATTTGAAAACCATTTGAAAAATTTCTCATATGGAGTTTCACTTTCATATTTGAATTCCCTATTTGAATTTGTAAGCATTCAAACCCCTTGACAAAGTTTTTGAGAGGAGTAATATGACACTCCAAACCATGGGTAATTTTGTGAAGTTTTTGAATCATAAAACCCAAGGGGTTATTTGAAAAAAATAATTTTCAAAAATAAATGAAGCCATTTAGGCATTTTCTGAAAATAATAATAATTTTTTAAAGTATTTATTTTGGCCGTGGAAAAATGTCCATTAAATGACATTTATTCTCCTGGTAATTTTGGTATAACTTTTTTTATTTTTGGGAAAGTATTTATGGACCTTTATTGCTTTTTGATTCTCTGGTAAAATAAAAAGGAAAAACTTTAAGGCTTTTAAATAGCCGGCCGGTCCACTTTCCTTCTCTCCCCTCCCGACTTTCCTTATTACCGGCCAACCGACACAGCCGCCCCTCTCTCTCTCTCGCTGACGTGTGGGGCCTGCCATCCGACCACGAGATCCCGCGGCCACCTTCTTCTTCCCCGCGCCGAGACGTCGCCGGAGATTCGTCTCTCCATGATCTCCTTCCCTCTTTCCATTCGGACGCCCTCGAGCCGCCCCTATAAAGCCCGAGGACCCCTCTACCCATTCCCCCACTTTCCCCCAACTCTCGACGCCTCCCCTCGCCGTAATACCTCGCTGGAGCTCTTGGTTGCTGCCGCGCCCCTCCTCTCCTCGTGCTCTACTCCGACCACCGCGCCACCTCCCGAGCCCACCAACCTCTCCCTCTCCCAAACGCGCACCTCCCAGTGCCTTTCCCCGAGCCCAGAATCCACCAGAGCACCCTCGCCGTCTACCTCACTGGAGTTTCCCCTCGACCACCACCATTCCGAGCTCGTGCCGCTCGTCCCTGTCATCCCCAGCACCAACCGACGCCACCATCGTCCTCACCGTCCTCGTCCACATCGCCTGGAGTCCTCTCCATCTTCGGAGGACCACGGGAACGCTCACCCGCGTCACGCCCGAGCCATCGTCGTCACCTGAGTCCACCATCGCCGGCCACCACCACCGGGGTGAGCTCCTTTCCTCCTCGCCCGTCCGATCTGACATCTACGGCCTAGATTAGATGCCGCATACCCCTTCGGTTCTTTTAAAAGAACCGGCCGGCTTTTTCTTTTTTCTGTTTTAGATTGAACGGTTTTCTGTTAATTACCGGCCGTCCGCCTGAATCACTCTAGCACGCACAACCTCGACCAACCAGAGCGCACCACGTCACCCCTGTCCGTTAGTTAGGAATTTTTTAATTTCTGTTTCGGTTTTAAAAACAGATTTAGTTCTGTTTTTGTTTTGATCATATCTTTTATGTTTTTAGTTATTTTGAATTGATTCTTTTTGCATTGTGTCACAAATTTCCTCTAGTTTCTGTAGATACCAAGTTTGACTATATTTGAATATTTAAATTTGAATTTAAATAGATTTGATTTAAATCTTGTTTTCTTTTGCTACTTGTCACTAGTGATCTTCGTTATCAGTAGGTAAGGTTTGAGAATTTTTTTTGAATAAATTTTCTTAGTGTTCTTAACTAAAACATATTCTGTTTAGTTCATACTAGAGTTTAATTAGTTTAGTTTTATTTGTAAATTATTTTAAATCTGAATTAGTTTAACTTTTTGTTTTAGTTTTCTATAGTTCTGTTATACAATATTAGGTCACTTATTTTCTCTGTTAATAAAAATAGTTTTGCTTTGTTTTTATATTCAAATGATATAGGAAACTATATTCTTTTTCATAAAGAAATGTTTTATAAAACAATTTAGTTTTAGTAGTATTTCTTTTCACAAAAGTTTTAAAAGATTTTTCTGTTAAGTATTGTTTTGTTACTAAAAATTGTTTGTCTTGTTATATTAGTAGTAGCCACCAAAATTTAGATGCCCATTATTTAGTTTTCTTTATTGTATTGCTCTAGTAATGCTAGTTGGTTTCTTATCTAAAAATATTTAAAATAATTGTTTTATAAATTTTACTTTCTGTTAACTTAGTTGTTTTATACTTTGTTTTCTCTTATTTTAATATTTTATTGTTTCACTTAGCAAACACTTATATTGTTTAGGATGCTGTTTTCATAGTTTTACTTGTTCTTTAAAATTAATTCTTTTTGCTAGTAAAATATTTACTAAAATAATTTTGTTATATTTTAATTTGTTTTTGTTTTGTTACTATTTGAAAATATTTGTTTGTAAGGGAAAACTACCTTAGTTGTGTTTATGAAAACCTTGTTGATTTTAACTTTTGTCTTAAGTATTTCCTTCATCACAATTATGTTGATGTAGTTTTGTTACTTGGAGTTTTGTCTTAAGAAATTCCTTCTTCAACCTTGTTACTTTTGGTTCTTGTGTTACCTTGTGATTGTTAGTATTGATTGCTAGAAGTGTTTGTTTATGAATGCAATGTTTGATTATAGATTTTTCATCGGAGAGTGACGAATAGTTCTATCAAGTTATTTCTGAGAGTGATATCTTATCTTCATCAAAAGTACAGGCAAGTTCACTTTGACCATCTATTTCATACCTATGTTTTAATGCATGTAGTGACATCATTCAACAAAATCCCTCCTGTAGTGTTATTGAAATTCTTGTAGTTGAGTAGAATGCATGAGGTAGGAACCCACCACTTGTTACTAAAGCCCTGGGAACGCTAGTTAGTTCAATGCTATGCCAAAGTAGACGGGGTCTGGTATGAGTGTTCGTGAGTGGTGTGAGAAGGAGGACTCTACGTCAAGACGACAACTTCATGAAGGCATCTTCAAGTCCTGCATCTTCAATACCTCAAGACTTTGAGACTCGTGAAACAAGTTTTTCAATACACACTATTGGGTGAAGGATGGAATTGATGGGCATCCCTGGAGTAACCAGTGGATGGCCGGGATGCATGGGGAAGTGCCATGACATCTTGCGGAAAGCTTCACCCAGACTCAAAGAGAAGGATGAATACTTCATGCCCGGAAGCTTACCTGTGTAGCCACAAGTCATTATGGGCTCTGGCTTGGTTGATCTTTGTTGTGACTCTCTCTAGGCAGTGCTACGAGATGTAGTCGACGTTAGGATTGGATGGGCACTGTCGGATAGTCAGGGAAGCACTCTAAAAGACCATGTTTCGTTCATCCTGTTCTCCAACACCATGCAGTGCGAGGACTTACCAGGAGGGAACGAATCTTGTGGGTAAAGTACACAACACTCTGCAGAGTTAAACCTAATCGATTAGTCGTGTCCCCAGTTACGGACAATTTGAGCCTCTGGACTTGGATTTATCTCTGAACTCTCAACACTGGACTGATAATTAATTGTGGGCAACCTAATGATACTTGTGGGCATTTTTGGACATCGGTTGGCGGAACCATGTCATGATAGGTAACTCTATAGTGAAAACTCCTGATATTCTTTTGTTATAGGAAAAGAAATAAAATCAGCTTTTATGCAAAAACTCAGACTCAGAGCCACAAAGCCTTTGCATATAGAATGGCCTTTATTCTTCTGTTCTACTATGGTGATCTTGCCAGTACATTCCATGTACTGACCTACACGACTGCAACGTCTTATGTTGCAGATACTCTTCTACGACGGGTAAGAGTACGATTCAGGGTTACGGTCCGCACTCAACCTGCCGTTGGTGTTATTGGGACTCCACTCCCGTTGACTGTATCCGCTGCTATTTTAAGGTATATATATCAGTTTTACGTTAATTACATGTGATTGCACTTTGATATATACATTGATGTACTGTGTGTGCCAGCATACTGATCCAGGGATGGCACAGAACACATAGAGGCTTGACTCGTTTTGAGTCGGGTCGCTACACCTTATGTACAAAAGCATCATTAATAAGCATATCAGCCATGGGCATGGGATATTCATCTTTGGGCGTAGCTCTATTCAAATCTATGAAATCAATGCACACCCTTATCTTGCTAGAGCCCTTCTTCTCTACAGGCACAATGTTAGAAATCCACTTGGCATACCTGCAAGGTCTAATAAAATTAGCTTTAAGTAAACGACTGATCTCTTCTTTGATCCGGTCATATGTTTTTGGATTAAACTTCTTGGCCGATTGCTTATGAGGTCTAAAACCAGCCTTTATAGGTAACCGATGCTCTACTAACTCTCGGCTTAAACCGGGCATCTCATGATACTCCCATGCCAAGCAGCAAACATATTCTTTCAACAACTCGATCAACCTAGCTTTATGATCGGCTCTTCAGTTTTCATTTACAAACGTCGGCCTAGGAACTGAACCATCCCCTATATCTATTTCTTCTAATGGATCTGCCGTTTGAAAATCCTGTCCTAATTTATCCATGTCATCCAACTCCTCTACAGATTCATACATATCATTCTCACTAGACCGATATTTTGCAAGACGTTTCTACAACCTTTCGTAATTAGAATCCATTTAAACATATCATACCTTGGATCCGATTGCCATTAATTGGCTTTAATGAGACGGGCACAAAGCCATTCTTCATTGCGCTAAGGAAATCAAACTCTGACAAGTCGCGTCCCGTCAAGCAAGTAGCATTGGGATGTTGCCAATCCTCCGACGCATCGGTCAAAGCAACACAATCCGAATTATCCGGACTTCCACCTCATCATCAACTCATCGGATCAAAAACTGGTGCATGGTAGATGCTATGCACTGGTTTCCATGAACCCAATCATGGCTTTGTATGACGTTTTACTTACCTTGCACCTCAGCGACAAAGAATGCAGTAGCCAAAGTTTTGCTCCTGACTGTAAGCTCCACATACATCACACCTTTGGCTTCAGTTTTCTCTTTGTCTTCAAACCCATTAAGCACCATATTGGTCTTGATTAATTCATCATCGAGCAAACCCAACTTCTTGAAGACCGAATAGGGAATGAGATTTACCACAACAGCACCATCAACAAGCATCCGAGTGAGTGGTGATCCATTGATATGACCTATGAGGTACAATGGTTTCAAGTGCGTCATTGGTTCTTTTGGCTTCTCGAATATTGCATTCCTGGGACCAAAATCCAGCTGAGCTACTTCCCCTTCTTCATCTACAACACGGAATTCAGCGGGTAAGTAATACACCATATTGATATCCATATCTTCATGAACCGATGTAGACTCATAATCCAACAGATCGTCTTCCTCGTCACGCGCATCCACCATATCTGAATTATGTCCGAGTGAAGGAGAAGTGATAGGCGACTAAAACGATGTCATAGCTACATCGTCCTCTTTTGGTGGTGTAATTGCTACTGTGATAGATGTTGAAGCCACTATGTCTTGCATTGGTTTAGGCTTCCACACTTGCTTCGCTGGTATCATGGGTCGAGTGACATTGAGCAACTCGTCCCTTTGCTTCTCAGCCTCTTGTTCTGCCATATCTTGATTCCTCAACCTCTGTAATTTCCTCTTTTGTGTCTTCGTTAGCCCTAGAGGACACCACCTTGGCTGAGTGTATTTACGATCAATTGGCTTCACTTGGCTAGTACTTGCTTCATGATCATTGGTCAAGTGCTTTGGCGCGATACCAAGTATCGGCTCAGTTGGGTTGCTATGCACAGTCGGCTGTTGTGCGGTGAACGTTTCACTGCCCAAGACGTGTGAGTCGGCATTGATATTTTCCTTGCCTTTCCCTGACTTCATTGCTGCAACACTAGGCAGCTTGACGCGCCACTCTTGTCGACTTTTCTGGCCTACGAAGTTTTCACTCGGGCGCACCTTTTTACTCGGATGAAATCCATTCGGACGTTCGACTGAGTAGAATCCACTCGAACGTATTCTTTTATTCAGATAACTTCCACCCGGGTGCATTCTTACACTCGGATAGTTTTCACTCGGAGGCATATTTTGACCAACCGAGTAATGGACACCCATGCTTAGTCGGTTTACATACGAGCATCCAAGTCGATCCCAAACAGGTTGTCCTTGTTGTAACATCCCAAAATTCCATTTTGGAATGTTATGAAATATAGCTATGCATCTATCATCATCATTTCTTGAATGTATGTGTTAGTTGAAATGTTCTTTCTAAAATTCTGAAAGTCCCTTCTATTTTCCCTAAGTTGCTTTCACCTATTTGAAATCTTGGTAAAATGTTCAAAATAAGAGGGGAGTAACATGACACTCCACACCAGGGTCATTTTGGTGATCTATTTGAACAAAAGTAACTAGGAGTTGTTTTGAAAATATTTGCAAAAAGGTTTTCAAAAAACAAATAGGCAATTTCTAAAAATATTATTTTTCTCAAATGTGTTCAAATGACAGAATAAAAATGTTCATTAAATGACATTTATTATTCTGTTAATTTTGATATATAATAATCCTATATTTAGAGATGATTTGAATGCTTTAAAGGTTTTTGAAACGCTCTGGAAAAACATTAAACAGAAAACGGTAACGGTTTCCTGTATTAAATGGGCCGGCCCAACGGCTTTAAAAGCCGAGACCATTACCGGTCGGCCGACCGACGCGCAACGGACGCCTCCTCTCTCACTGACACCGGGCCCCACGTCGACCGACCGTTGCTCCGCTCGGTCGCCTTTCTTCTTCCCCGCGCGCGCTGGAGATCCATCGCCGGCAGTTTCTTCTTCCCCGCGGATCTCGCCTCCCATTACTCCCCCGCACTCCCCAGCGCCCCTATAAGTACCGACCACTCCCCGCATCCATTTCCCACCGAATCCCCTCTCTCCCGTCGCCAGAACGCTGCTAAATCACTCGCTGGAGTTGCCTCCACCACCGGAACTCTCATCGCCCGTAGCCATCGCCTCGGTCATCCTCGCCCTTCTCCGACACCACCAACCGGCACCGGAGGACCTCCTCCGCCGTCTGAGCCCGTCCGCGCTCTGTTTCGACCACCGGAGCCACCTCCGGTGACGTCCTCGACCACTGGCCGCCGCCACCATCGCCGGAGTCCACTTTCCCCCTCCGGTAAAATCTTCGAACTCACCCCCTCCCTCCGATCCAGACGCAACGGCCGCGATTAGATCGGGTTATTCCCGAACCATTTTCAATTTAGGTTCGGTCGACTGCCCGCAACCAGCCAACACACGCGGTAGCCAGCCAATAGGATAGTGCCACGTCAACCCCTGGCCGTCCGGTAGATATTTCACTTTTTCTGATTTTGTTTAGAAAACAGAACCTGTTATGATTTTGTTTTGTGAATATCTTTTGTTCTGTTTAATGTTTTGAGTTGATTCTTTTTGCAATAGCTCACATTTTTCATGTAGTTTCACGCTGTACTTTTAAAATTTTAATTTGAACTATAAAATTTGAATTGAATCAAATTTGCTCAAATCACTCAAATCTGAATAACTAGAGTTTGATAATAGATTTTGATATGAATCTTTTTGCTACTGTTTGGTATTAGTTAGGACTACCTCCATGTTTAGTTTGAGGATTTTTAGGATATATTTGATTGGTGTTTTAGCTATAAACAGAATCTGCCTTGTATTATAGTATAGTTTTATTTACTTAGTTTTAGTTAGTTTAACTTAGATTTAGTTTGAATTTGTTTAGTAGGTTCTATTGACTATACACCTAGTGTTTTACTTATTGTTAATAAAAATATAAAATTGTTTAGTTTATTTCTTGTTAATATAGGAATCACAACTTCTTTTCAAATAGGTTCAATTTTTGATTAAAACAACTAGTTAGTAATAGTTTTCTTTCAACAAAGTTTTATATAATTTAATTATGTTTTCTGAGACAAGTTTATTTGAAAATTATTTCCTGTTAAGAACATGTTTTGTTAATAAATAATAAGTTTAGTTTCATTCTTTTGTTGGTAAAACTATAGTTGTTTCATATAGTGTTTATCAAAACTTTCAAAAGCTTTACTAAAAGTTTTCCCAACAAACTTAATTTGGTTTTATTATGTTTATTAATAAAATATTTTATTGTTTTCTTGTTGTCAACTATTGTTTTGGTTAATACCAATAGTTTCATTATGTTAGTAGTGTTTTATCAATCATCTTTTAGAAAACAAAACTTTGTGTGTTTTCTTGCTTGTGATTTTTGTGCATTGTTTTGTCTTGACTGTTTACTAGTTCTTGATTGATGTTTGTGGGTTACAATATTCTGTTGTATGCTTATTGAGTGCTTGTTTGCTCCGTTAGATTATCCGGAGTGCGAAGCTTGTTACTTAGAGTCCCACGAGTACGAAGATCATCAATCAGGCAAATCACCTTGATCATGTTTTACCCATGTTTTATATGCATTAGTTCTACTATCTCCCCAATTGCATGCAAGATAGCTTAGTTGGAAACTTGGTTACATTGTAGTAGTATCATGTCGTAGGTACCCCCTCAAACTCTTTGACACATTGGCCCCGGGAAACGTTGTTTTACTTTTTGCTATGCTATTAGTAGACGGGGTTGGTTGTGTGATTCATGAGAGTTGAGAGAGTTAATAATTTCAAGACCTACATAATGATCAAGATTTCAAGACTTCGAGTTTTCAACATACCTCTGGGTGGATGATGGTTGAACGGCACCCTGGAGAAACCAGTGGAATTGCCTAGGTGATGCTGCAGATGGCCAGTAATCACGCGGAAAGATCCACCCAGGCACAAAGAGATGGATGGGTGCTTCAAGACCCAAGGCTTACCTGCACAGCCACAAGTCATTATGGGCTCTGGCTTGGTTGGATATCGTGGTGACCCTGGACAGGCGGTGCTACGAGAGGTAGAAGAACGGTAGGAAAGGATGGGCACCGACAGAGTCGCAGGGAAACCCTTTGGAAGACCATGTTTTGGTCATCCGTTTCTCAAACACTCCGAAGTGCGAGAAATCAAACGGAGGCGATCAAATCTTGTGGGTAACGTGTGCAAAGCTCTGCAGAGTACTCAAACCTAATCGATTAGCCATGTCCACGGTCATGGACGACTTGAGCCAAAGGAACTGAAACATTCGGAATTCTCAACACAAGTAATATGATGATGTGGGTATTAATAATTTGGGAATGAGAATTGGTTGGTGGAACCATCTCATTAATCAACCAACTTAGTAATATTTTGCTTAGCCCCTCCCTTCATGTAGGAAAAACTTGGCTTTACGCAAAAACTTACCACCCCACCTGCCTTATATGCATATAGACTAGATGATTATCTTTTCACCCCTCTCTTGAGACTTTGCCGGCATATTCCATATGCTGACCTACACGGCTGCAACGTTTCATGTTGCAGAGTACTTTTCTGACCAGGAGTGAGGACACGTTCTATGCTCGGTGAGATGCCCTTGGAGTCAGATGGACTCATCTACCTTCGACGCTTCCGCAAGATTTAGACATTCTCATGAGTTGGCTTTCAGCCACTTTATTGTAATCTTTATTGTAATAAAGGACTCGATATGAGATTTCGATTAATATAATGTTGTGTGATTTCCCTTTGATGTATACATTGATGTACTGTGTGTGTACCAGCATGATCTTGGGATGGTACGGAAACACCGGAGACTTGACCTTTCAGGTCGGGTCGCTACAGAAATGGTATCAGAGCACACGCTGACCGTAGGACGTAACCTCTAGGATAGGAAAGCCTTAGGATTGTATCTCTTTGTCTTTAAAATTCTTATACTCTCATCTACTCATTTCTGATTTCTCTCCGATTATTTCAAAATGTATAGATGGCCACCTTCATCCCAGTGTTGATCACGGAGTTTTGTCAGCCTGACGCAACGATGCCTTTTGGTAAGGAGCTGATGAGGATCGTCAAGGACGTGAGGATTGCTTTGCCGAGCATCACCGGGACTCCTATCATGTCATTTCCACAAGATGGACGCTACAGGATCGAGGTGCACTTCCCAGGGAAGACCTTTGGGAATCGGAAGAAACCCATCGACTTCAAGTTCGTGGCACCCAGCTGGATACTTGGAAGAGACATGGCCATTCATCATGCCCTTGGACGTATTCAGGAGGAATACAGAGGTGGAACCATTTCACCAGGACTCAACATGGTTTGCCGCAGAGATGCCCATGGCAACATCATAACCCCTCCCACTGGAGACTCCACCATGTCATATATCCAGACCGTGGAGACGCACATCAGGACTCTGGAGCTTCGAGTTCGTACTGATACGAAGACAATCAAGAATCTGATGAACCGTGAGATTGACCTTGAAGCTGACTTACGGGAAGGCGAGTACGAGCATGAGTATGAGGTGAAGGATTTCTTAGAGAGGATTGACAGGCTGAACATTCGTATCGCCACTTTGGAGGAACAGATGGACATGGGTGAAAATCTTCATCCTGAGGGAGACTTGGCTCCTTTCATCAGCGACGATGATGATTATGAGAGAGCACCACTGGAGGAGACTCAGTCACCATGTACTTCTGAGGAAAACTTTAGTTATGCCCTCCATGTATCTTTTATTTTTTTTTCAACGTTAAGAGCGTAGGTCGATGCTTAGTTTGATTGAGTATTGTATTCCGATGTTTGACATTGATTGAATAAATGAATGAGTGTTTGGTGTGATATGTTTGTTGCATTGCATATGGGTAGTGAATTTCTCCTTTTAGGCCCTTCTTCTATTATAATTCTCACCCCTCTGGAAACAGCAAGATGCCTCCACGACGTGAGTCCGATTTCACCTTCCCGCCGGAACTCACGCAACTCCTTCAGCAACAGAATGCACTGATGCAGCTATTGATCCAGAATCAGACCAACAACCAGAACAACAACAACCACCAACATCCACCCCAGACTGACAATCTCACCCGTTTTCTGAGGTTGAATCCTCCAACTTTCTCCAGCAGCACTGAGCCCATTGTGGCAGATGACTGGCTCCGTAAGATGGAGAGAGAACTCGTCACCGTTGGATGTACTGACACTGAGAAGGTGCGTTTTGCCGCACATCAACTAGATAGACCAGCAGCTTCATGGTTGGAGAACTACACCACCACACATCCTATTGCTGATGTAACTTGGGAGCAGTTCCAGCAAGCTTTCCACACCGCACATGTTTTAGCTGGAGCCATGAGTCTGAAGAAGCGCGAGTTTCGCAACTTGCGCCAGGGAAATCACTCTGTGGCCCAGTACGTGGATGACTTCAACACATTGGCACGTTATGCACCAGGAGACGTGGCCGATGATGCGGCCAAGCAAGAGAAATTTCTGGAAGGACTCAACGATGAGTTGAGCATGCAGCTGGTAGTGGCTAATTTCAACAACTACCAAGAACTGGTGGACAAGGCCCTCATCTTGGAGGGTAAACAACAGCAAATTGAGAATCGCAAGCAGAAGTACACTCAGGGGAAGTTTAACTCTGGAGCTCATCAGAAGCCCCGCTACTCCCCGTACTCAGGGAATACCGGATCAGGGACCGGTAAGTTTGGAAGGCACACTCATGCCGTGCACAACCATGGAGGAAATGGGAATACCCGTCCCAACCATGGCAATTTCAAGACTAACAATGGGAATGGGAACAACAACCAGCACCGTCACGTTCCTACTCATAAGGATCTGAGCCACATCACCTGTTTCAAGTGCCAGAAGACAGGGCACTATGCTACTGAGTGTCCCCAGAGCAAGCAGGGAAATGGAAACGGCAACTCCGCAGCCAAGAAGCCAAATCCGTTTCCTCGTGCCCAGGTGAACCACCTTGACGTGGAAGAAGTTTATGATCAACCCGAGACTGTGGTTGGTAAGTTTTTATTGCATTCATGTTCAGTTACAGTACTTTTTGATTTCGGTGCAACTCATTCATTCATATCAAGGGTAGTTGTGGATAAGTATGGTTTGCCCACCAAAACCCTTAGACAGCCCATTAAGGTCAGTTCCCGGGAGGTACGATGATGGCAGGAATAGGATGCCATGCCCTGAAACTCAATATAGGAAACCATGTTTTTCCCACCGACCTCATCGTCTTAGAGTCACAAGGATTGGATGTAATCCTAGGCATGGATTGGATGACCAAGTATGAAGGAAATCTTGATTGTCCCAGCAAGTCTGTTTCACTCACCACCCCGGAGAACAAGAGGATTAAGTATGTATCCCGACGCACACGGATGAGTGCTCGATTAAATTCCCTCACAGGAGTTGTTCAGGAGGAAGTACCTGTGGTAAAAGACTTTCTGGATGTATTTCCGGAAGAATTACTAGGCATGCCACCAGATAGGGAGATTGAGTTCCTAATAGAGCTACAACCAGGGACAACCCCAATTTCCAAGAGACCCTATCGGATGCCCGCAAATGATCTGCTGGAAATCAAGAAGCAAATCAAGGAGTTATTGGACAAGGGGTATATTCGCCCAAGTTCATCACCTTGGGGAGCCCCAGTTCTTTTGGTGGAGAAGAAGGATAAAACCTTGAGAATGGTAGTCGATTATCGTGCCTTGAACGAGGTGACTATCAAGAACAAGTACCCTTTGCCGATGATTAATGACTTGTTTGATCAGCTCGTAGGAGCCAAAGTATTCTCCAAGATCGATCTTCAATCAGGGTATCACCAGTTGAAAATTCGTGAACAGGATATACCCAAAACAGCTTTCACCACAAGGTATGGCTTGTATGAGTATACTGTCATGTCCTTTGGTATGACTAATGCTCCTGCCTACTTCATGAATTTGATGAACAAGGTGTTTATGGAATATTTGGACAAGTTTGTCGTGGTGTTCATCGATGATATTTTGATATTCTCCAAGAACGAGGAAGAACACAAGGAACATCTGCGTTTAGTTCTGGAGAAGCTGAGAGAGCATCAGCTATATGCCAAGTTCAGCAAATGTGAATTTTGGCTGACGGAAGTCGGATTCCTTGGACATGTTATTTCCGGAGAAGGAATAGCCGTAGACCCCGCTAAGGTTGAAGCCGTCACCGAGTGGAAGTCACCCACCTCAGTTAAGGAGATCCGCAGTTTCCTCGGACTTGCTAGATATTACCGGAGGTTCATTGAGAATTTCTCAAAGATAGCCAAGCCCATGACAGAGTTGTTGAAGAAAGAATCCAAGTATGTTTGGACTGAGGAATGTGAAGCCAGTTTCCAGGAGTTGAAGAAACGTTTGGTCACAGCCCCAGTGTTGATTTTGCCCAATATTCGGAAGGACTTCCAGGTTTATTGTGATGCTTCACGTCAAGGACTTGGAGGAGTACTCATGCAAGATGGAAAGGTTGTAGCTTATGCATCCAGACAACTACGACCTCATGAGTTGAATTATGCCACCCATGATTTGGAGTTAGCAGCCGTAGTGCACGCACTCAAGACCTGGAGACATTTTCTTATCGGAAATAGTTGTGATGTCTACACCGACCATAAGAGCCTGAAGTATATCTTCACGCAGAAAGAGTTGAACCTCAGACAGAGGCGATGGTTAGAGTTAATCAAGGACTATGACATGAGATTACACTACCATCCAGGTAAGGCAAATGTTGTAGCCGATGCCTTGAGTCGGAAAACTTATGTAAACACACTCACAGCGGGAGGATTACCCCAAGAGTTAGCCGATGATCTTAGAGAGCTCAAGCTAGAGATAGTTCCAAGAGGATATGTTGCTACACTGGAAATTCAGTCCACCTTGACCGAAAAAATTCGTGAAGCCCAGAAATCGGACAAGGAGGTAGCTGAGATAAAGCAGAGAATGGAAGATGGTAAGGCTAAAGGTTTTCATGAGGATGAACACGGAACTTTGTGGTTTGAGAACCACATCTATGTGCCCAATGACCCAGAGCTCAGGAAGTTGATACTTCAGGAAGCCCACGATTCCCCTTACTCGATACACCCAGGCAATACCAAGATGTATCTGGATTTAAAGGAAAGTTATTGGTGGACAGGTATGAAGAAGGATATTGTGGAACACGTTGCAATATGTGATGTTTGTCAGCGAGTAAAGTCGGAACATCAGAAACCAGCAGGGTTACTCCAACCTTTGCCGATACCCGAGTGGAAATGGGAAAAACTTGGTATGGACTTCATCACAGGATTACCCAGGACCCATTCAGGTTATGATTCCATCTGGGTAGTGGTAGATCGCTTGACCAAGGTAGCTCATTTCATTCCAGTGAAAACCACATATACCAGTGCTAAGCTAGACAAGATATATATGACCAGGATCGTATGTCTGCATGGAGTTCCGAGGAGTATCGTGTTAGATAGAGGAACAGAATTTACCTCAAAGTTTTGGCATCAATTACATGAAACTTTGGGTACAAGGCTGGAGTTCAGTACAGCTTTTCATCCGCAGACAGTTGGACACACTGAGAGAGTCAACCAGATTCTGGAAGACATGTTGAGAGCTTATGCGCTAGATTATGAATCTAGTTGGGACGACAACTTACCTTATGCAGAATTCTCGTACAACAACAGTTATCAGACCAGTCTGAAGATGGCCCCTTTCGAAGCTTTATATGGAAGGAGGTGTAGAACACCACTTACGTGGGATGGTGTTGGAGACCGAAAACTTTTTGGTCCCGACCTTGTTCAAGATTCAGAGGAAAAATTCAAGTTGATACGTGACAGGCTCAAGATAGCCCAATCCCGACAGAAGAGCTATGCTGACAACAAGCGCAAGGAAGTGACATATGAAGTAGGAGACAAAGCATATCTTCGTGTGTCCCCGCTTCGAGGAATCAAAAGGTTTGGTGTTAAAGGAAAATTAGCACCCAGATTCATAGGCCCCTACAAAATTCTTGAACGTAGAGGCGAAGTTGCATACAAGCTGGAATTTCCGGAAGGATTATCCGGAGTTCATGATGTTTTCCATGTTTCCCAGTTGAAGGAATGTCACGCTGAGATGACTGATGTTCCCTTGAGAGACACAGTGCCCCTAGAGGCCATACCACTTGACAGTGATCTGACCTATGAGGAGAAGCCTATCAGAATCCTTGAGACTAACAACAGAGTTACCCGCAGCAAGATCATCAAGTTCTGTAAGGTTCTGTGGAGTCACCACACTGAGTAAGAAGCCACCTGGGAACGCGAAGAAGATCTTCGTAGAGACCATCCGCACCTATTTGCTAGCCAACCCGAATCTCGAGGGCGAGATTCGTCTTAAGGTGGGTAGGTTTGTAACATCCCAAAATTCCATTTTGGAATGTTATGAAATATAGCTATGCATCTATCATCATCATTTCTTGAATGTATGTGTTAGTTGAAATGTTCTTTCTAAAATTCTGAAAGTCCCTTCTATTTTCCCTAAGTTGCTTTCACCTATTTGAAATCTTGGTAAAATGTTCAAAATAAGAGGGGAGTAACATGACACTCCACACCAGGGTCATTTTGGTGATCTATTTGAACAAAAGTAACTAGGAGTTGTTTTGAAAATATTTGCAAAAAGGTTTTCAAAAAACAAATAGGCAATTTCTAAAAATATTATTTTTCTCAAATGTGTTCAAATGACAGAATAAAAATGTTCATTAAATGACATTTATTATTCTGTTAATTTTGATATATAATACTCCTATATTTGGAGACGATTTGAATGCTTTAAAGGTTTTTGAAACGCTCTGGAAAAACATTAAACAGAAAACGGTAACGGTTTCCTGTATTAAACGGGCCGGCCCAACGGCTTTAAAAGCCGAGACCGTTACCGGTCGGCCGACCGACGCGCAACGGACGCCTCCTCTCTCACTGACACCAGGCCCCACGTCGACCGACCGTTGCTCCGCTCGGTCGCCTTTCTTCTTCCCCACGCGCGCTGGAGATCCATCGCCGGCAGTTTCTTCTTCCCCGCGGATCTCGCCTCCCATTACTCCCCCACACTCCCCAGCGCCCCTATAAGTACCGGACACTCCCTGCATCCATTTCCCCCCGAATCCCCTCTCTCCCGTCGCCAGAACGCTGCTAAATCACTCGCTGGAGTTGCCTCCACCACCGGAACTCTCATCGCCCGTAGCCATCGCCTCGGTCATCCTCGCCCTTCTCCGACACCACCAACCGGCACCGGAGGACCTCCTCCGCCGTCTGAGCCCGTCCGCGCTCCGTTTCGACCACCGGAGCCACCTCCGGCGACGTCCTCGACCACCGGCCGCCGCCACCATCGCCGGAGTCCACTTTCCCCCTCCGGTAAAATCTTCGAACTCACCCCCTCCCTCCGATCCAGACGCAACGGCCACGATTAGATCGGGTTATTCCCGAACCGTTTTCTGTTTAGGTTCGGTCGACCGCCCGCAACCATCCAACACACACGCTAGCCAGCCAATAGGATAGTGCCACGTCACCCCCTGGCCGTCCGGTAGATATTTCACTTTTTCTGATTTTGTTTAGAAAACAGAACCTGTTATGATTTTGTTTTGTGAATATCTTTTGTTCTGTTTAATGTTTTGAGTTGATTCTTTTTGAAATAGCTCACATTTTTCATGTAGTTTCACCCTGTACTTTTAAAATTTTAATTTGCACTATAAAATTTGAATTGAATCAAATTTGCTCAAATCACTCAAATCTGAATAACTAGAGTTTGACAATAGATTTTGATATGAATCTTTTTGCTACTGTTTGGTATTAGTTAGGACTAACTCCATGTTTAGTTTGAGGATTTTTAGGATATATTTGATTGGTGTTTTAGCTATAAACAGAATCTGCCTAGTATTATAGTATAGTTTTATTTACTTAGTTTTAGTTAGTTTAACTTAGATTTAGTTTTAATTTGTTTAGTAGGTTCTATTGATTATACACCTACTGTTTTACTTATTGTTAATAAAAATATAAAATTGTTTAGTTTATTTCTTGGATTTATAGGAATCACAACTTCTTTTCAAATAGGTTCAATTTTTGATTAAAACAACTAGTTAGTAATAGTTTTCTTTCAATAAAGTTTTATATAATTTAATTCTGTTTTCTAAGACAAGTTTATTTGAAAATTCTTTCCTGTTAAGAACATGTTTTGTTAATAAATAATAAGTTTAGTTTCATTCTTTTGTTGGTAAAACTATAGTTGTTTCATATAGTGTTTATCAAAACTTTCAAAAGCTTTACTAAAAGTTTACCCAACAAACTTAATTTGATTTTATTCTGTTTATTAATAAAATATTTTATTGTTTTCTTGTTGTCAACTATTGTTTTGGTTAATACCAATAGTTTCATTATGTTAGTAGTGTTTTATCAATCATCTTTTAGAAAACAAAACTTTGTGTGTTTTCTTGCTTGTGATTTTTGTGCATTGTTTTATCTTGACTGTTTACTAGTTCTTGATTGATGTTTGTGGGTTACAATATTCTGTTGTATGCTTATTGAGTGCTTGTTTGCTCCGTTAGATTATCCGGAGTGCGAAGCTTGTTACTTAGAGTCCCACTAGTACGAAGATCATCAATCAGGCAAGTCACCTTGATCATGTTTTACCCATGTTTTATATGCATCAGTTCTACCATCTCCCCAATTGCATGCAAGATAGGTTAGTTGGAAACTTGGTTACATTGTAGTAGTATCATGTGGTAGGTACCCCCTCAAACTCTTTGACACATTGGCCCCGGGAAACGTTGTTTTACTTTTTGCTATGCTATTAGTAGACGGGGTTGGTTGTGTGATTCATGAGAGTTGAGAGAGTTAATAATTTCAAGACCTACATAATGATCAAGATTTCAAGACTCCGAGTTTTCAACATACCTCTGGGTGGATGATGGTTGAACGGCACCCTGGAGAAACCAGTGGAATTGCCTAGGTGATGCTGCAGATGGCCAGTAATCACGCGGAAAGATCCACCCAGGCACAAAGAGATGGATGGGTGCTTCAAGACCCAAGGCTTACCTGCACAGGCACAAGTCATTATGGGCTCTGGCTTGGTTAGATGTCGTGGTGACCCTGGACAGGCGGTGCTACGAGAGGTAGAAGAACGGTAGGAAAGGATGGGCACCGACAGAGTCGCAGGGAAACCCTTTGGAAGACCATGTTTTGGTCATCCGTTTCTCAAACACTCTGAAGTGCGAGAAATCAAACGGAGGCGACCAAATCTTGTGGGGAACGTGTGCAAAGCTCTGCAGAGTACTCAAACCTAATCGATTAGCCGTGTCCACGGTCATGGATGACTTGAGCCAAAGGAACTGAAACATTCGGAATTCTCAACACAAGTAATATGATGATGTGGGTATTAATAATTTGGGAATGAGAATTGGTTGGTGGAACCATATCATTAATCAACCAACTTAGTAATATTTTGCTTAGCCCCTCCCTTGATGTAGGAAAAACTTGGCTTTACGCAAAAACTTACCACCCCACCTGCCTTATATGCATATAGACTAGATGATTATCTTTTCACCCCTCTCTTGAGACTTTGCCGGCATATTCCATATGCTGACCTACACGGCTGCAACGTATCGTGTTGCAGAGTACTTTTCCGACCAGGAGTGAGGACACGTTCTATGCTCGGTGAGATGCCCTTGGAGTCAGATGGACGCATCTACCTTCGACGCTTCCGCAAGATTTAGACATTCTCATGAGTTGGCTTTCAACCACTTTATTGTAATCTTTATTGTAATAAAGGACTCGATATGAGATTTTGATTAATATAATGCTGTGTGATTTCCCTTTGATATATACATTGATGTACCGTGTGTGTACCAGCATGATCTTGGGATGGTACGGAAACACCGGAGACTTGACCTTTCAGGTCGGGTCGCTACAGTTGTTCTTGTGGAAACGACACGCTTGATCCAGTCGGTTTTGCATGCCGACTGGACATATCAGCTGATGGTGACCTTGGTCGCTTCAGGCACGATGACCGATTAGAGCTAGAACCGGCCGACTGATTTGCATATTTGTACAACAACATATCAAAAGTTGGCTTGATTCGCTTACGATGTACCTTGGCTTCATTCCTCTTCCACTTGCCAACTTCTGGACTCTTGGGTTTAACAAATTTAACACGAGTGTCTTGTTGCACTTGTGGTTGCCCCCCGAGTGCAGGATTCTTGATGGTGATCTTGATTACTTCATTGCCATTGGTTGCTTGTCAAGCACAACCTGCCTCCCCAAGACCTTCCTGTCCTCCTTGCTTTTCCTAGGCTCACCAATAATGACATTAGTTTTATTAGCAGATGTGGCTACCTCTAGCCGAATGAGGAACTTTTTTCCCTTCAAATCGAGTGTTCATTGGGAAGGGCTGCTTATCAACTTGCATCTCAGAAAAGTTCAATCGTCCGTAATTAATGGCCGATTGTATCTATCGTCAAAAAACATTGCAATCATTAGTAGCATGAGAAAAAGAATCATGATATTTGCAATAAGCATGCCGTTTCAACTCTTCAATCGACGGTAAAGTGTGAGATATCCTAATGATCTTAGCTTGTAGCAAAGCATCAAATATTTTGTCACACTTAGGAATGTTAAAAGTAAACTTCATCTCTTCATCATGATTCTTATGAATCGGTTTCAGATCATTGCAAGTAAACGGTTTGGCCTTAGATGGCCAAACAAATCCAGCAACATACATATCACCTTCATCATCCAAGTGATCACTACCATACTCAACCATATTCATCTTAGGACGATCAATTTTATATCTATGCACCTCCTTGAGATCTTTGCTCCGGCTCACCTAAGCCAAAGCTTTTTGAAAGACTTGGTTGACACTTAAAAACTCATAGCCTTGTAGCTTTTCCCTAATGTGAGTTTTCAAACCATTAAGCACAAGGTCAGCCAAGTCCCTCTCGGTTATCACCAAACTATAGCATCGGTTCTTTACATCTCTAAATCTCCTGACATAATCGGAGAACGATTCATCATTTTTCTGCTTAACTGATGTAAGATGTGATAATTTAAGTTCGTTGTCGCCGCTATAAAAGTGATCATGAAATTTCTGTTCCAGCTACGACCACACACAGATAGAACCATGTGGTAGAGAAGAAAAACATGAAAATGCAGTACCAGTTAATGATAAAGGACACAAGCGCACTTTCAATTCATTCAGCGAGCCTGCTTCACCCAGTTGTGCTAAATATTGACTAACATGTTCCCATGTGGTTTTTGTGCCTTCTCCATTGAACTTAACAAAATATGGAATTTTATATCCCAGAGGACACTAGATAGCGTCAAAGTACTCGGGGTACGGTTTTTGGTAAATCCGATTCCAAGGTAACTCAACTCCAAAATTCTCTCGAAGCATCTTAGCCATCTCCTCTCTAAAATTAGCTAAAGTATCGTCCGTAGTAGATGATGAAGCTTGCTGTTGTAGGATGGGAGGAGTAGAATTACTTGCAGTAGGCAAGAACTATGGCACATATGTCGAGCCATAGTTCAGCTGCGGCCGAGTGCTTGCACCTATAGGTACAACTTGGTTCGGTATAGGTACCGAACTTGGCATGCTCATGATGGAATTAGCGGGTGCAGCCAAAATCTGATTGGTGTGGGTAGGATAGTAATTCATCAACATGGGAGGTGCCGATGAAAGAGGCAAAGACAGATTAGCAGCCACACCAATATTACCACTAGACGATTGAGGCATATTTTTCGGCGCATCGGTATTTTCTATGAAAGTTTGATAGACCAAATTATTACCATCGACAATATGGCTCTCAATCTCAGCCCACTGCTCGGGAGAAAAGGTAGTACTTACAGGAGGTTTAACCTGCTCGGCTTGAAGAGGAGGGAACTTGATTTCTCCAATCGGGGTGGTATTGCCTTGGCGATCTTTCTTGAAGTTTCCAAGGAACTCCTGCAACTCCTTCTCTTCACGCGCCTTCTTGTACTCCTCATAAGCTTGGCGATGATCAGCCGATAGTTCATCAAGCTTGGGCTTAATGATGTTATCGTCATCTATCTCGAATGGCTTGGGAAGATCAGACATGATTGTTGATGAGGATGATTGATCTTTGGGGGGTGATGCACCGCAGCTCACGTCGGGAGAGGTCCATCCGACAACAAGATACACAAGACAGTCGGCAGACGCTTTTGCACACCCAAAACCCCGCACGCCCGGGAGGGACACCGTCAGGGTGTGCGGCGGCTATGGGCTGCCCTAGGTCGATTTGCTCGCCCCTAGAGCCTCGAGATTCGTAGCTCTCAAACGAAGAACAACAAAGAACGAGAGAAAAAACAAAGAACGTAGATGAAAAAGTAATATAGATTGATTTGTTCGATTGTGTGTTGTTCAATCGGCCGTCACCCCCAACATATATAAGAGGTGGCTGGACTTACCGTACAAGCAAAGGATTCATCTAGGCTTTCCTTACAAGAAAATTACATCAATTCACGTCCTAGAGTCCTAGTTCTAGTCCCACTCGGATTCAGCCCAAATATGGCCCAATCTTCTGTCTTGCTCCTTGCATGGGCCGTGGAATCTGCATATGACCTCCGATGGAGACGGTCCAAACATAAATTTTGTGTGACTCGACGAGCCTAACAATCTGTATGTTGATCACTTTCCCAAATAAAGCCATCTTGAATACTCCACGAGGTCATCTTTAACTTTGAATCGGACTCGGTCATGTAGTAGACTAGACTGTCCGAGTGTTCTAGCGTCTCTGCAGGCTGCATACTATCTCAAATGATAATGGCCTTAAAATAAAAGTTGACTTTTCGACGTTATGAACATCTTTCATGCTGAACACTTTTCCATCCGAGGCCGTTTTGAACTTTGACTGGACCGACACTTTCACTTGGACGACATTTTTCACTCGGACGGCGATTTCACTCAGACGACACTTTCACTCGACCGATACTTTTCACTCGGATGGGAATTTTCACTCAGACGGCAATTTCTCTCGATCGGATGGAAAACTTTTCACTCGACCTAACGGCAAACGTTTCACTCGGACGTATGGCAAACTTTTCACTTGGCCAACAAACTTTCACTCGGATGTCCCGAGTGATACTTCAGGCTGATTTTATTTTGCCCCTCTAGGTTTCATATGACCTCGAATTGAGAAGAATTATATATCATAATCCATCGTCTTGACGAAGCGAAACTTTTTCATATTGTAAGTTTTTCTATCCGAGGACGTCTTGAGGGCCGAATGACTCGTGCGACCCATCAGACATGTGTCTGATCTCCCGCGCCACATTCTGCTTTGTGGTAAGGCTGCACTCTGGTTGCTCTAAATTTTGCATACAACCTTAGATTGAGATGATTTATATATCAAAACCGATCAGCTCGATGAGACAAAGATAATCCATGTATAACATTCCTTCATTCGAGGTTGTCTTGGGGCGTAATAGACCAAAAAGCACTCAGAACATCTACATGACAATCCAAGTGTAATTTGACCCTTGAAATGATGCCAAATGGTGATGGCCTAAACATCAAGGTTGTTTCACTCGGCAATATGAACTTTCTTGTAGAAAAACCTTTCCGTTTGAGTCCATTTTCATTGCATTTTGCATCATGCCAAAATTAGGTGTCAACAGTAGCGTGACCATTTTTTCATTACCCCTTCATATAGAATTTTGCCAAGACATTGACAAGGAGACTAAGGAGATTGAGCCAAATCTGGACCCCGCCAAGTCAACCGTCGGGGATGCTATGGCCATGAACATGTTTCGGCTTGACGTTCGTCTTAGAAGCGTTCAAGAGTATATCACTCGACTGAGGGCTGAGCTGGAGAAGATCAACAAAGAACTATGGCCAAAAGATGCCTTCCAGACTAACCTCGAGTCGATGATGACCCGCCTCAACGAGATTCCCGGTTGAGTGCAGGCATGGAATTTTTTTTTGCTCGTTGCGGAGCCGACGTGGCACTTTCACTCGTCCGGGTCCATTGCAAGGAGGCCAAGGATGACAAGATAAAGACTCTCCAGGTGGCCAATACGAACAAACTTCAATTCGAGGACTTCATGAAGACCTTCATCGAAGCAGCCACTCGGATCGCTGATGGGATTGATCTGGACACCTTTGTCGAGCCCGCAAGCCCACTGGTGCTTGAGAAAAACTTTGCTTGCATTTTGAAACTTTATTTGCCTCGGTATTCCATAACCGTTAAAAACTTCATTCATGCCTTAAGCCTGAGTTCTTCTATTTGCGTAGGCAACTTCTATCCGTGCTAGGGATTCTGGATTTATCTGCATTTTGGTTTCCAATCTTTCGCTTGGCTAAGTTTGCTTGATTTCCGAATGAGTTAGATGCTCATTACTCGGAAGAATTTTGACTTAGGCGAAAACTTGTTCGTGGCCAAGTCCCCGAGTGAGAGGAATGCTCGTCACTCGGGAGAGTTTTTGACTTAGACAAAGACCGATTTGCCGTTAAGTTTTTGAGTGAATAGGATGCTATTCACTCGGCAGGGTTTTTAACTCAGGCGATAACTGGTTTCTAGCTAAGCCCCCAAGTGAGAGGGTCGCTCGTCACTGAGAGGAGTTTTCAACTTAGATGAAGTCTGATTCGGGGCTAAGTTTCCAAGGGAATAAAAAGTTATCCACTCGACAGGGATTTTAACTTAGGCGAAAACTGGTTCGTAGCTAAGCCCCCGAGTGAGAGGATCACTCGGCACTTGGAGTGTTTTCAACTTAGACGAAGACTGATTCGCATCCAAGTTTATGAGTGAATGGGATGCTATCCACTCGGCAGGGGTTTTAACTTAGGTGAAAAGTGGTTCGTAGCTAAGCCCCCGAGTGAGAGGGTTGCTCATCACTCAAAGTGTTTTCAACTTAGACGAATACTGATTCACAGCTAAGTTTCCAAATAAATGGAATGCTATTCACTCAACAATGGTTTTAACTTGGGCGAAAACTGATTCGCAGCTAAGCCCTCGAGTGAGAGGGTCGCTCGTCACTCGGAGTGTTTTCAACTTAGACGAAGACTGATTCGCAATTAAGTTTCCGAGTGAATGGAATGCTATCCACTCACCAGGGGTTTTAACTTAGGCGAAAACTGGTTCGTAGCTAAGCCCCCGAGTGAGAGGGTCCCTTGTCACTCGGAGTGTTTTCAACTTAGACGAAGAATGATTCCCAGCTAAGTTTCCGAGTGAATGGAATGCTATCCACTTGGAAAGGATTTTAACTTAGGCGAAAACTGGTTCGCAGTTAAGCCCCCGAGTGAGAGGGTCGCTCGCACTCGGAGTGTTTTTGAATATGAGATCATGCGATCGGGGTTAACACAAGACTGTAGGAGTTATAACTTTGATAAACGACATTGTCAGGAGTACTCTTATGACATCAAAACAACCCAGTCGTCAAGTATAAAAAAGTAAATCCGCGTTCCAGGCACGCGGCTCGTCGATATTCTTCTTGAGGTTGTAGAGTTTATAGGCTCCATTGTTTAGTACTTTGGTGATGAGGAAAGGACCTTCCCATGCGGGGGCGAGCTTGTGAGGCCGCTGCTGATCCACTCAGAGCACAAGATCACCCTCATGGAACGACCGACTCTTGACGTGCCTTGCATGGAAGCGACGCAGATCTTGTTGATACACAGTCGATCGAATCAGAGCCATTTCACGTTCTTCTTCTAGGAAACCCACATCGTCTTGTCGTGCTTGTTCAGCCTCAGCCTCAGAGTAAAGATCTACATGAGGAGAATTATGAAGGAGATCACTCGGCAAAATGGCTTCAACTCCATACACCATGAATAAAGGAGTGCACCCCGTCGACCGATTAGGAGTCGTCCTCAAGCCCCACAATATAGACGGCAATTCAGTCACCCAAGATCCAGCTGAATGTTCAAGATCTCGCATGAGTCGAGGCTTCAACGCTTGAAGGATAAGGCCATTTGCTCGCTCAGCTTGACCATTAGTCTGAGGATGCGCAATGGATGCGTAATCCACCCGAGTGCCTTGGGTGAAGCAAAAGTGTTCGAACTCTTCTGAGTTAAAGTTTAAGCCATTGTTTGTAATGATACTGTGGGGAACTCCATACCAGAACATTATCTCTTTCATGAATTTGATAGCAGTGCGCGAATTCAGCTTCTTTATGGGCCTAGGCTCAATCCACTTAGTGAACTTCTCGACTGCTACAATCAGGTGACTAAATCCACGCTGGCCCGTTCGGAAAGGGCCTACCATATCCAAACCCCATACATCGAACGACCACACGAGTGGAATAGTATTCAAGGCGAATGCAGGCTTGTGCGACAAGTTTGAGTAGAACTGGCATCCTTCACAGCGATCAACAATCTCCTTAGCCATTTCGTTAGCGCACGGCCAGAAGAAACCATCTCAGTATGCTTTGGCGACAAACGTCTGAGAGGACGCACGATAACCATAGGTCCCCCAGTGAATTTCCTCCAGAATTAGTCGACCTTCCTCAAGAGAGATGCATCACCGAGTTATGCC
This sequence comes from Hordeum marinum, assembly GCA_022496015.1. Classification (NCBI taxonomy): domain Eukaryota; kingdom Viridiplantae; phylum Streptophyta; class Magnoliopsida; order Poales; family Poaceae; genus Hordeum; species Hordeum marinum. The sequence goes on from CM039673.1 coordinate 148,501,327, forward strand.
AGTTATGCTTTCTTTGTAAAGTTTTCCATCCATCACAGTGAAGGCCTTGGATCCACGGACAATCTGTCGAGCTTCAATCTCGTTTTTTGGGAGTTCTTGCCTCGGTATGTATGCAATATATGACACCGTCCAATTGGGCGTGATCACCAGAATCTGCATGACTAGATCTATGACTACTGGGACATCAACTTCAGTCGGATTAGAGGCACTTATTGCTCGGGGGGGGGGGGGGCTCTTCAATGAAGGGATCTTCCTACACCGAAGGACAATGTAGGTGTTCTAGAAACACATTTCTAGGTACAGGCCTCCAAGTGGATCCAATCTTTGCTAACACATCGGCTGCCTCGAGGGTTTTGACCTGGAAAAAATTAGGAGGAAGCTTTCGGGACGAAGCGCTGCTGTCTCAAGGCAGAACTTGGACAGAACCAATCTAGAGCTCCGGCATGACTGTTCTGCCGGGGAAACTTCCGTCCCCGAGGGGAAAATTGAAGCCATCGTCATCACCAATGATCCTCTCATCGAGAGGGGGTCAATGTCCATCAACATCTTCATGAGCACCATCTCCTCTCCAAACCCTAGTTCATCTATTGTATCCGATCTTTGTCTCAAACCTCAGATTGGTACCTGTGGGTTGCTAGTAGTGTTGATTACTCCTTGTAGTTGATGCTAGTTGGTTTACTTGGTGGAAGCTCATATGTTCAGATCCTTTATGATAATTAATACTCCTCTGATTATGAACATGAACATGCTTTGTGAGTAGTTATGTTTGTTCCTGAGGACATGGGATAAGCATTGTTATAAGTAATCATGTGAATTTGGTATTCATTCGATATTTTGATGAGATGTATGTTGTCTCTCCTCTAGTGGTGTTATGTGAACGTCAACTACATAACACTTCACCATTATTTGGGCCTAGGGGAAGGCACTGGGAAGTAATAATTAGATGATGTGTTGCTAGAGTGACAAAAGCTTAAACCCTAGTTGATGCGTTGCTTCGTAAGGGGCTGATTTGGATCCACATGATTCATGCTATGGTTAGATTTATCTTAATTCTTCTTTCATAGTTGCGGATGCTTGTGAGAGTGGTTAATCATAAGTGGGCGATTTTTCCAAGTAAGGGCAGCACCCAAGCACCGGTCTACCCACATATCAAATTATCAAAGTAACAAACGCGAATCAAGAGCATGATGAAAACTAGCTTGACAAAAATTCCCATGTGTCCTCGGGAGCGCTTTGTTTTATATAAGAGTTTGTCCAGGCATGTGCTTTGCTACAAAAAGGATTGGTCTACCTTGCTACACCCTTGCTACACTTGTTACTTTTTAGTTGTTATGAATTATATTATCACAAAACTATCTGTTATCGATAATTTTAGTGCTTGCAGAGATTACCTTACTAGAAACCGCTTGTCATTTCCTTTTGCTCCTCGTTGGGTTTGACACTCTTACTTATCGAAAGGACTACGATAGATCCCCTATACTTGTGGGTCATCAAGACTCTTTTCTTGCGCTGATGCCGAGGAGTGAAGCGCCTTTGGTAAGTGGAATCTGGTAAGGAAAAATTTATATAGTGTGCTGAAATTTACTGTCACTTTTTACTATGGAAAGTAATCCTTTGAGGGGCTTGTTCGGGGTATCTTCACCTCGAACAGAAACACAAAGAGTTGTCCCTCAACTTACTGAACCTACTGAAAATATTTATTACGAAATTCCTTCGGGTATGATAGAGAAATTGCTGGCTAATACTTATGCAGGAGATGGAACACTACATACCAGAACTACACCAGCACCAGACCCATTCAGCATCTTAGAACCATCAAATAACATGGTCCAATGTGCCGAGTGGATTTGAGTTGGCTGTCGCTGTTCTATCCACTCGGCCATGAAGCCAGCAAGCGCTTGAGATTTGGTTGCACAAGCTTCTAGTAATGAGGGTACATTTGCTTTGAAGGGGTTAACATATTTAAAGATATAGTAAACTGGACGTTGGACTTTATAAGCCTTGCCCTCTTATTCCCGCTCGACAGTGGGAACCGTACTAACGACTTGATTAGTGGCTGCAATGTACAGAAGCAAGGGTTCTTTGCTGTGCGGAGCAGCAAGCACCAGCTGGATTGAAAGCAGGGCTTTGAGCTCGACAAACACTGCTTCAGCTTCAGGAGTCCACTCGAACGTATCGGACTTCTTCATTAGTCTGTATAGAAGCAATGCCTTCTCACCGAGACGAGAAATAAATCTACTCAACGTCGCCAGGTAACCCGTGACCTTATGGACATCGTGCGCATGCTCAGGGTTTTTCATTCGGACGAGTGCGCCAATCTTCTCAGGATTGACGTCGATCCCTTGTTTGTAAACAAGGAAACCGAGCAATTTGCCACTAGGAACTCCAAAAGTGCACTTGGATGGGTTTAACTTGATATCATATTTTGTTAGATTGGCGAATGTTTCTGCCATGTCAGTCAGCAGGCCAGAACCTTTGCGAGACTTGACTACAATATCATCCATGTAAGCCTCGACATTTTGAGGGATTTGCTCGAGCAGACATTTTTGAATCATACACATGAAAGTAGCGCCTGCATTTTTCAAACCAAAAGGCATGGTGATATAACCAAAACACCCGAAAGGGGTGATGAAGGCCGTCTTTATTTCATTTGGACCAAATAGACAGATTTGATGGTAACCAGAGTACGCATCGAGAAAAGATAAACGCTCGCATTCCGCAGTCGAGTCGACAATCTGATCAATGCGGGGGGAGCGTAAAATGATCTTTTGGGCTGACTCGACTGATATGTTTAAAGTCAATACACATGCAGAGTGACTTATCTTTTTTGGGGACCATGACGACGCTCGAGAGCCACTCAGAGTGGTAAATTTCACGTATGAACTTAGCAGCTAAGAGTCGAGCCACCTCCTTGCCGATTGCCTTCTGCTTCTCTGCTGCCAACCGGCGCAAGTGCTCTTTCACAGGCTTGGCCTTCGGGTCAACTCTTAGTCGGTGCTTAGCCAGTTCCCTGGGAACACCCGACATGTCAACAGGCTTCCATGCGAAGATGTCCCAGTTCTCAAAGAGGAACTGGATGAGCGCGGCTTCCTATTTCCTGTCGAGTGTCATCGAGATGTTGGTCGGGGCAGCATTAGGATTTTTTGGGTGAATGTGCACTTGCTTCACTTTGCGTGCCGACTGAAAAGCAGACTCAAAGGCATGCTTCTTGGCACGCAGCAGGTCGGCAGGATCAACATTCCTCTTGTATTCTTCCAACTCGACCATAGCCATTTGATGGTCGGCAATTTTAGAGCCTTGCTGATGGCACTCCTCAGCTCTCTGTCGATTCCCTATAACTGTGATCACGCCCTTGGGCCCGAGCATCTTCAGCTTGAGGTACATGTAACATGGATGCGCCAAGAAATGGGCATAAGCCGGTCGACCAAGGATGGCATGATATGCGCTCTAGAAGTCTACAACTTCAAACGTCAACTTTTCATTGTGAAAATTCTTGTTGGTGCCGAACACCACATCCAAAGCAATCTGACCGAGTGACTTGGCCTTCTTCCCAGGGATGACTCCATGGAACTGCATGTTGCTCTCACTGAGTCAGGACATCGGGATGCCCATGCCCTTTAGGGTATCTGCATACAAGATGTTCAAACCACTCCCTCCGTCCATGAGAACCTTGCGGAGTCGAGTGCCTCCCACAATAGGATCCACCACCAGAGTTTGCCGACCGGGGGTAGCGACATGTGCAGGGTGGTCCGACTGGTCAAATGTGATAGCAGTATGAGACCATTTGAGGTACGTGGGGGTTGTAGGAACAGCCATGTTGACCTCCCTATTGATAACTTTCAGTCGAATTTTGCTTTCTACGTCGGTAGAGATCATCAAAGTGGCATTAACCTCAGGAAAATCCTCTTTATCTTCGCCATCTTCCTTTTGAGGAGTTTTCCCACTCGGCTAGCTTTCTTTGAACTGTTGGATCAGCAATCTACATTGTCGAGTGGTGTGTTCCGGTAGTATCAAATTGCCTTCTTCATCCTTCTTTGTGTGGATTGCACATGGTAAATCCATGACGTATGTTCCCGACTATTCTTTACTTTCTTGGGAGTAAACTGCCCTTTGGGTTTCCCCTTATTCTTTCCTTGTGCTACCAGAGCAGCTGCCTCTGCCTGAGCAGGACCATGGGCTTTGCGCTTCTGCTTTCGACTGGAATTGCCGCCGCTCACATCATTGTCGACTACTTTTCCTTTGCCGTTACGGAGGCGGTCTTCCTCTTCGCCATTGGCGTACCGAGTGGCAATCTCCATCATCTTGCTCAGGGGAATATCACCTATATGACCAAACTTCAGATAAAGCTCTCTGTACTTAACACCGGCCTTGAAGGCGCAGACGGCTTGGTGCTCGGAAACATTTTCCACAGTGTGATGGAGGGTGGTCCAACGCTGAATGTAATCCCTCAAAGTTTCATTGGGTTTCTGAACATAGTGCTGCAGATCAATCAAACCAGCGGGACGCTTGCAAGTGCCCTCGAAAGTTCTGATGAACACTCGGGCAAGATCCTCCCAGCAGTAGATGCTAGAAGGAGCCAAATGATTCAACCACACTTGGGCCGAACCATCCAACATCAAAGACAAATGCTTCATGTCTATGTTGTCATTTCCTCCACCAATCTCTATCGCCACTCGATAATCGTCTAGCCACGTTTCAGGCTTTGACTCTCCAATGAACTTGCTTTTTCCAGCCGCCAACCTAAAGTTGGGGGGAATCTCAGCAGATCGAATGGCTCTGCTTAAACACTCAGAGCCAGAAACAACGACACCACTTCCACTCGGATAGTCTCTATCATAACCATCCCTGTGAGCCCTGCCGCTATCAATTCGCTTCTGTGTAAGGATATCCCTTGTGTCGAATCCACGATTCCGCTCATCACCGAACGTGTAATATCCCAAACTTCCATTTTGGAAAGTTTATGAAATATAGCTATGCATCATCATCACATTGTTGAATGAAATGAATTGTTGAAGTTCTTCTGTTGGATTTCTAAAAGGCCACTTTCATTTTTCTATTTACTTGTTTCTCCTACTTTGAAAACCCTAGGAAATATTCATAAAAAGAGAGGAGTAACATGACACTCCACACTAGGGGCATCTTTGTGAAATATTAGAACAATAAAACCAGGGGGTTATTTGAAAATTTATTGCAAAAGAATTTAAAATCAATTTAGGCATTTTCTGAATTTTTTTAAAGTATTCATTTTGGCCGTGGAAAAATGTTCATTAAATAGAATTTATTCCCCTCATCAGTTTGATATATATATCTTCAATTGTTGGAAATGTTTTGAAGGCCTTAATGAGATTTCATTTCTCTGGAAAATAGAAAAGGAAACGAAATTAACGTTTTAGTAAAGAACCGGCCGTCCCACCTGCCTTAACTCTCTCCCGAAATCACTCCGAACCGGCCACTGACGCGCACCCGCTCTCTTCTCTCTCATAGACACACGGACCCCACCGACCGCTCGTGCCATCACCGTGCTCATCTTCCTCCCCGCGCCCCCACTTCGCCGGAGATCCACCCGAGCCGGATCTCACTCCCCTTTCCATTTCTCGACCCCGTGTCATGCCTATAAGAAGCCTTGCCCCCTCCGCGCTCCATTCCACCCCCGAACGCCCCAGCCCTCGCCCGAAAACCCACCGCACCACCTCACCGGAGTTTGGTTCTCAACCGAAGCCACCGGAGCTCGTGGCTGTCGCACCTACCATCCCTAGCCCCAACCGACGCCACCAATCATCGCCGGAGCTTCACCGCCATCGTCTGGACCCCTTGGACGCCGCCCTCGACCACCGCATCGACGTCCCCGACCACCTCCGACGTTCGGCTGCCGTCGACATCGCCGGAGACCCCGACCTCCTCCTTTGTAAGCCACTCCCCCTCCCGTAGCCGTCAGATCTAGGGTCAACGGACCAGATTAGAAGTTTTAAACGCCGAAACGTTTTCTTCTAGCGTCCGGTCGTCCGCCCGTAAACACCCATGCGCACACGCTTGTGACCAATAGGAAGCCGCCACGTCACCCCTGTCCGTTAGATAAACTTTTTCTTTTTCTGCTTCTGTTTTAGAAAACAGAATGATTTTTATTTTTATTTTTGTTATATCTTTTGAAATATTTAGAGTTTTTGATTGATTCTTTTTGCAACATGTCACAAATTACATGTAGTTTTTGTCTGTAGGCTTACATTTCAAATTTGAACTTGTAAATTTGAATTTTGTTAAAATTGAGCAAATCACTAAAACTTGAATAACCTGAGTTTAGAAATTTATTTTTGAGTGATTCTTTTTGCCACTGCTTGTAATAGTTAGGCCTATCATCCAGCACTATTTGAGAATTTTTAGGATATTTTAGATTAGGGTTTTTAGTAAAAACAAATTCTGTTTAGTTTCTTCTTAGTGTTTATTTGAATTGTTTTATTTTAGTTTACTTTGATTTTGTTTTAGTTTAACTTTTTATTGTAGTTTCTTTAGTTCTGTTGTTCAACATTAGGAGAATTATTTTCTGATAATAAAAATATTTTATTTTGTTTTGTGCTCTAGTTTAAATAGGTACTTTTGTTTTCACCAATAGTATTGTTTAGAAAAATGTTTTGTAGTAACCTTTTTTGCACAATTTTTTTATAATGAAATACTTCCTGTTATTTAATTAAATTTTGTAATTACTTTTATATTATCTATTGGTTAGTTGCTGAAAACCAATTTTTGCCTCATTATGACTTAGTAGAAATTTTGCCACCAAAAATTTGAGAGTATTCTACTTTGTTTTGGTTTCTTTCTTTTGATTGTGCTATTGATTGTTGTTGTATTATTAGTTTACCTTGCTGTTGAGTGAATTGTATGGTGTCTATGCTTATTGTGTGCTTTGTTTGATTCGTTAGATCATCCGGAGTGCGAGGCTTGTTATCTAGAGTCACTTGAGTACGAGGATCGTTAGCAAGGCAAGTCACTTTGATCATGTTTACCCGTGTTTTTATTGCATTAGTTCTACCATCTCCCCAATTGCATGCAAAGTAGGTAATTGGAAACTTGGTTACTTGATGTAGTATCATGTGGTAGGCTTTCCCCCTCACCCTTTGACACTTTGGCCCCGGGAAACGTTGATTTAAATTTTGCTATGCTATTAGTAAACGGGGTTGGTTGAGTGTCTCATGAGAGTTGTGAGATAATAATTACAAGACCTACTTGATGATCAAGACTTCAAGACTCCGAGTTTTCAACATACCTCTGGGTGGATGATGGTTGAGCGATGCCCTGGAGAAGCCAGTGGTTAGCCTAGGTGTTGCTGGAGAAGTGCCAGTATTCACGCGGAAAAGTCCACCCAGGAACAAAGAGATGGATGGATGCTTCAAGACCCAAGGATTACCTGCACAACCACAAGCCATTATGGGCTCTGGCTTGGTTGGATATCGTGGTGACCCTAGACAGGCGGTGCTACGAGATGTAGAAGAATGGTAGGAAAGGATGGGCACCGACAGAGTCTCAGAGGAACCCCTTAGAAGACCATGTTTTGATCATCCGTTCCTCAAAGACCCTGAAGTGCGAGGAATCCAACGGAGGCGATCAAATCTTGTGGGGAACGTGTGCAAAACTCTGCAGAGTACCCAAACCTAATCGATTAGCCGTGTCCATGGTCATGGACAATTTGAGCCAAAGGAATTGAAACTATCTGGAACTCTCAACACAAAGAATTATAATGATGTGGGTATTAATGACAACTTGGGTATGAGAATTGGTTGGTGGAACCATCTCATTAATCAACCAACAATGTAGTAATACTTTTGCTTTGCCCTCTCTTGTTGTAGGAAAAATTAGCTTTATGCAAAAACTTACTACCCCACCTGCCATATATGCATATAGAATAGATGATTACTTTTAACCCCCTTTTGTGACATTGCCGACATATTCAATATGCTGACCTACACGGCTGCAACGTTTCATGTTGCAGAGTATTTTTCCGACTAGGAGTGAGGATACACTCTACGCTCGGTGAGATGCCCTTGGAGTCAGATGGACTCAACTACCTTTGAAGCTTCCACAAGACTTTGGTTTAGTTTATCTCATGAGTTGGCCTTCAGCCACTTTATTGTAATCTTTATCGTAATAAAGAACTCGATATGAGATTTTCGATTAATAAAGCTGTGTTATTTCTCTTTGATATATACGTTGATGTACCGTGTGTGTACCAGCATGATCTTGGGATGGTACGGAAACACCGGAGATTCGACCTCTCAGGTCAGGTCGCTACAAAAATGGTATCAGAGCACACGCTGACCGTAGAATGTAACCTCTACGATTTGTAAAGCCCTAGGAAAAAAATCACTTTTCTATTGTCTTTCAAATTCTTATATTCTCATCTGATCATTTTTGACTTCTCTCCGATTTATTCCAACATTTATAGATGGCCACCTTCACCCCAGTTCTGATCACGGAGTTTTGCCAGCCTGACGCGACGATGCCCTTTGGCAAGGAGCTGGTGAAGATCGTCAGGGACGTAAGGATCTCTTTGCCAAGCATCACCGGGACTCCTATCATGTCTTTTCCACAAGACGGTCGCTACAGGATTGAGGTGCACATCCCCGGAAAGACCTTTGGAAATCGTAAAGAACCCATCGACTTCAAGTTTGTGGCACCAAGCTGGATTCTTGGGAGGGACATGGCGATTCACCATGCCCTCGAACGTATTCAGGAGGAATATAGGGGTGGTCCTATTTCGCCAAGCCTCAACATGGTTTGTCGCAGAGATGCCAATGGAAATATCATAAACACCCCCACTGAAGACTCCACCATTTCATATATCTAGACTTTGGAGACTCACATCAGGACTCTAGAGCTTCGGGTACGCGCAGACACGAAGATGATCAAAAAGTTGATGAACCGCGAGATTGACCTCGAAGCTGACCTACGGGAAGCCAAGTACGAGCATGAGCATGAAGTGAAGGACTTCTTGGAGAGGATAGAGAAGCTGAACACTCGCATTGCAACTCTGCAGGAACAGCTGGACATGGGAGAAAATCTTCACCCAGAAGGAGACGTGGCTCCCTTGATCAGCAACGATGAGGACTATGAGGAGAGCGCCACTGAAGGAGGCCACATCACCATGGACTTTTGAGGAGAACTTTAGCAATGCCCTCCATGTATCTTTTATTTCATCGTTAAAACGTAGGACGATGTCTAGTTTTATTTGGAGACTTGTATCTCGATGTTTGAACCTTTGAGTTGAATAAATGAATGAGTGTTTGGTGTGATATGTTTGTTGCATTGCATATGGGTAGTGAATTGTCTTTCCTTTAGGCCCTTGTTCTATTCTAATTCTCACCCCTCTGAAAATAGCAAGATGCCTCCGCGACGTGAGCCCGACTTCACCTTCCCACTGGAACTCACGCAACTCCTCCAGCAGCAGAATGCCCTAATGTAGCTGTTGATCCAGAACCAGACCAACAACCACAACAACCACCCTCCACCTCAGGGCGACAGCCTCACCCGTTTTCTGAGGCTGAATCCACCAACTTTCTCTAGCAGCACTGAGCCCATTGTGGCAGATGATTGGCTCCACAAGATGGAAAGGGAACTCATCACCGCTGGATGCACTGAGGCTGAAAAGGTGCGCTTTGCCGCCCATCAACTGGAGGGACCAGCAGCTTCATGGTGGGAGAACTACACCACCATGTACCCCATTGCTGGTGTGACTTGGGAGCAGTTCAAGCTAGCTTTCTGCACCGCTCATGTCTCAGCTGGAGCCATGAGTCTGAAGAAGCGTGAGTTTCGCAACTTACGCCAGGGGAACCGCTCCGTGGACCAGTATGTGGATGAATTCAGCATGTTGGCTCGTTATGCACCAGGAGATGTGGCCAATGATGCAGCCAAGCAGGAGAAGTTCCTGGAAGGACTCAACGATGAGTTGAGCGTGCAACTGATGGTAGCTACTTTCAACAACTACCATGAACTGGTAGACAAGGCCCTCATTTTGGAGGGAAAGCAACAGCAAATTGAAAACTGCAAGAGGAAGTATGGACAGGGGAAGTCTAACTCAGGAGCTCAACAGAAGCCCCGCTACTCCCCGTACTGAGGGAATATCGGATCATGGACCGGTAAGTATGGAGGACACACTCATGCTGTGCATAACCATGGAGGCCATAACCATGGGGAAGTGGGAATAATCGTCCCAACAATGGAAACTTCAAGAATGGCAATGGAAGTGGAAATGGCAACCAGCACTGTCCCACTCCAACTCAGATGGATTTGAACCATATCACCTGCTTCAAGTGCCAGAAGACAGGGCACTATGCCACTGAATGTCCCCAGAACAAGCAGGGAAATGGAAACGGCAACAACAACAACAACTCATCAGCTAAGAATCCAAATCCTTTTCCCCGTGCTTAGGTGAACCACATTGATGTGGAAGAAGTCTATGATCAGCCCGAGACTATGGTTGGTAAGTTTTTATTGCATTCACGTCCAGTTATGGTACTTTTTGATTCTGGTGCAACTCATTCATTCATATCAAGGGTAGTTGTGGAAAAGTATTGTTTACCCACCAGAACCCTTAGTCAGCCCATTAAGATCAATTCCCGAGGAGGTATGATGATGGTAGGGATAGGATGCCATGCTTTGAAACTCAATATAGGAAACCATGTTTTTCCCACCGACCTCATCGTCTTAGAGTCTCAGGGATTAGATGTAATCCTAGGCATGGATTGGATGACCAAGTATGAAGGAAACCTTGATTGCCCCAGCAAGTCTATTTTGCTCACCACCCCAGAGAACAAGAGGATTAAGTATGTATCCCGGCGTACACAGAAGAGTACTCGGTTAAATTCCCTCACAGGAGTTATTTAGGAGGAAGTGCCAGTTGTACAAGACTTTCCAGATGTATTCCCGGAGGAATTACCAGGCATGCCACCAGATAGAGAGATTGAGTTTCTGATAGAGTTACTACGAGGAACAACCCCAATTTCCAAGAGACCATATCGGATGCCCGCAAATAATTTAGAACAAATCAAGAAGCAGATTAAGGAGTTATTGGACAAAGGGTATATTCGCCCTAGTTCTTCACCTTGGGGAGCCCCAGTTCTTTTGGTGGAGAAGAAGGATAAAACCTTGAGGATGGTAGTCAATTATCGTGCATTGAACAAGGTGACTATCAAGAACAAGTACCCTCTGCCGATGATTAATGACTTGTTTGATCAACTAGTGGGAGCCAAAGTGTTCTCCAAGATCGATCTTCGATCAGGGTATCACCAATTGAAAATTCGTGAACAGGATATACCCAAAACAGCCTTCACCACAAGGTATGGCTTATATGAGTATACAATCATGTCTTTTGGTTTGACTAATGCTCCTGCCTACTTCATGAATATGATGAACAAAGTGTTTATGGAGTATCTGGACAAGTTTGTCGTGGTGTTCATCGATGACATATTGATATTCTCCAAGTGCGAGGAAGAACACAAGGAACACTTGCGTTTAGTTTTGGAGAAGCTTAGAGAGCATCAGTTATATGCCAAGTTTAGTAAATGTGAATTCTTGTTGACGGAAGTCGGATTCCTTGGACATGTTATTTCTGGAGATGGAATAGCAGTGGACCTCGCTAAGGTTGAAGCAGTCACCGAGTGGAAGTCACCCACCTCGGTTAAGGAGATCCGCAGTTTTCTCGGACTTGCTGGATATTACCGGAGGTTCATTGAGAATTTCTCAAAGATTGCCAATCCCATGACAAAATTGTTGAAGAAAGAGTCTAAGTATATTTGCACTAAGGAATGTGAAGCCAGTTTCCAGGAGTTGAAGAAACGTTTGGTCACAGCCCCAGTGTTGATTTTGCCAAATATTCGGAAGGACTTCCAGGTTTATTGTGATGCTTCGCATCAAGGACTTGGAGGAGTACTCATGCAGGAGGGAAAAGTTGTAGCCTATGCATCCAGACAACTACAACCTCATGAGTTGAACTATGCCACCCATGATTTGGAGTTAGCAGTCGTAGTGCACGCACTCAATACCTGGAGACACTTCCTTATCGGAAATAGTTGTGATGTTTACACTGATCATAAAAGCCTGAAGTATATCTTCAGACAGAAGGAGTTGAACCTCAGACAGAGGAGATGGCTAGAGTTAATCAAGGACTATGACATGAGATTGCATTATCATCCAGGAAAGGCAAATGTTGTAGCAGATGCCTTGAGTCGGAAGAGTTATGTGAACACACTCATAGCTGGAGGATTACCCCAGGAGTTAGCCGATGATCTCAGAGAGCTCCGACTAGAGATAGTTCCAAAAGGATATGTTGCCACACTAGAGATCCAGTCCACCTTGACCGAAAGAATTTGTGAAGCCCAGAAATCAGACAAAGAGATAGCTGAGATAAAGCAGAGAATGAAGGATGGAAAAGCTAAAGACTTTCGTGAAGATGAACAAGGAACTATGTGGTTTGAGGACCGAATCTATGTGTCCAATGACCCGGAGCTCAGGAAGTTGATACTTCAAGAAGCTCACGATTCACCATACTCGATACACCTAGGCAACACCAAGATGTATCTGGATTTGAAGGAAAGTTACTGGTGGACAGGTATGAAGAAGGATATTGCCGAACATGTTGCGGTATGTGATGTTTATCAGCGAGTAAAGGCGGAACATCAGAAACCAGCAGGGTTACTCCAACCTTTGCCGATACCCGAGTGGAAATGGGATAAGCTTGGTATGAACTTCATCACAGGATTACCCAGGACCCGTTCAGGTTATGATTCCATCTGGGTAGTGGTCGATCGCTTGACCAAGGTGGCTCATTTCATTCCAGTGAAGACCACCTATACCAGTGCTAAGTTAGCCAAGATATATATGACCAGGATCGTATGTCTGCATGGAGTTCTGAGGAGTATCATGTCAGATAGAGGAACACAATTTACCTCAAAGTTTTGGCATCAGTTACATGAAACTTTGGGTACAAGGCTGGAATTTAGTACAGCTTTTCATCCACAGACCAATGGACAGACTAAGAGAGTCAACCAGATTCTGGAGGACATGTTGAGAGCTTGTGCGCTAGACTATGGGTCTAGTTGGGATGACAACTTACCTTACGCAGAGTTCTCATACAACAACAGTTATCAGACCAGTCTAAAGATGGCCCCTTTCGAAGCTTTATACGGAAGGAGGTGCAGAACACCATTGATGTGGGATGGTGTTGGTGACCGAAAACTTTTTGGTCCCGATCGTATCCGAGATTCTGAAGAAAAGGTCAAACTGATTCGAGATCGACTCAAGATAGCCCAATCCAGGCAGAAGAGCTATGCTGATAGAAAACGCAAGGAAGTGACGTATGAAGTGGGAGACCGAGCATACCTTCGTGTGTCCCCACTTCGAGGAATCAAGAGGTTTGGTGTTAAAGGAAAGTTAGCACCCAGATTCATAGGCCCCTACAAAATTCTTGAACATAGAGGCGAAGTTGCATACAAATTGGAATTGCCGGAAGGATTGTCCGGATTTCATGATGTTTTCCATGTTTCTCAGCTGAAGAAATGCCACGCTGAGATGGCTGATATTCCTTTGAGAGACACAGTGCCCCTAGAGGCCATACAGCTAGACAGTGATCTGACTTATGAGGAGAAGCCTGTCAGAATCCTTGAGACTGCCAACAGAGTTACCCATAGCAAGATCATCAAGTTTTGTAAGGTTTTGTGGAGTCACCACACTGAGGAAGAAGCCACCTGGGAACGCAAAGAAGATCTTCGTCGAGACCACCCGCACCTATTTTCTAGCCAACCTGAATCTCGAGGGCGAGATTCATCATAAGGTGGGTAGGTTTGTAACATCCCAAAATTCCATTTTGGAATGTTATGAAATATAGCTATGCATCATCATCACATTGTTTGAATGAAATGAATTGTTGAAGTTCTTCTTTTGGATTTCTAAAAGGCCACTTTCATTTTTCTATTTACTTGTTTCTCCTACTTTGAAAACCCTGGGAAATATTCATAAAAAGAGAGGAGTAACATGACACTCCACACCAGGGGCATCTTTGTGAAATATTAGAACAATAAAACCAGGGGGTTATTTGAAAATTTATTGCAAAAGAATTTAAAATCAATTTAGGCATTTTCTGAAAATAATTTTTTTAAAGTATTCATTTTGGCCATGGAAAAATGTTCATTAAATAGAATTTATTGCCCTGATCAGTTTGATATATATATCTTCAATTGTTGGAAATGTTTTGAAGGCCTTAATGAGATTTCATTTCTCTGGAAAATAGAAAAGGAAACGAAATTAACGTTTTAGTAAAGAACCGGCCAGCCCACCTGCCTTAACTCTCTCCCGAAATCACTCCGAACCGGCCACCGACGCGCACCCGCTCTCTTCTCTCTCGAAGACACGTGGACCCCACCGACCGCTCGCTCCATCACCGTGCTCATCTTCCTCCCCGCGCCCTCACTTCGCCGGAGATCCATCCCGAGCGGGATCTCGCTCCGCTTTCCATTTCTCGACCCCGCGCCGCGCCTATAAGAAGCCCTGACCCCTCCGCGCTCCATTCCACCCCCGAACGCCCTAGCCCTCGCCCGAAAACCCCACCGCACCACCTCGCCGGAGTTCGGTTCTCAACTGAAGCCACCGGAGCTCGTGGCCGTCGCACCTACCATCCCCAGCCCCAACCGACGCCACCAATCGTCACCGGAGCTTCACCGCCATCGTCTGGACCCCTTCGACGCCGCCCTTGACCACCGCATCAACGTCCTCGACCACCTCCAATGTTCGGCCGCCGTCGACATCGCCGGAGACCCCGACCTCCTCCTCTGTAAGCCACTCCCCCTCCCATAGCCGTCCGATCTAGGGTCAACGGACCAGATTAGAAGTTTTAAACGCCAAAACGTTTTCTTCTAGAGTCCGGTCGTCCGCCCGTAAACACCCACGCGCACACGCTTGCGACCAATAATAAGCCTCCACGTCACCCGTGTCCGTTAGATAAACTTTTTCTTTTTTCTGTTTCTGTTTTAGAAAACAGAATGATTTCTGTTTTTATTTTTGTTATATCTTTTGAAATATTTAGAGTTTTTGATTGATTCTTTTTGCAACATGTCACAAATTACATGTAGTTTTTGTCTGTAGGCTTACATTTCAAATTTGAACTTGTAAATTTGAATTTTGTTAAAATTGATCAAATCACTAAAACTTGAATAACCTGAGTTTACAAATTTATTTTTGAGTGATTCTTTTTTCCACTGCTTTGTAATAGTTAGGCCTATCATCCAGCACTGTTTGAATTTTTTTAGGATATTTTAGATTAGGGTTTTTAGTAAA
The DNA here is from genome assembly GCA_022496015.1 of Hordeum marinum. Classification (NCBI taxonomy): domain Eukaryota; kingdom Viridiplantae; phylum Streptophyta; class Magnoliopsida; order Poales; family Poaceae; genus Hordeum; species Hordeum marinum. The sequence goes on from CM039673.1 coordinate 148,516,642, forward strand.
AACAGATTCTGTTTAGTTTCTTCTTAGTGTTTATTTGAATTGTTTTATTTTAGTTTACTTTGATTTTGTTTTAGTTTAACTTTTTGTTGTAGTTTCTTTAGTTCTGTTGTTCAACATTAGGAGAATTATTTTTTGATAATAAAAATATTTTGTTGTGCTCTAGTTTAAATATGTAAATTTTGTTTTCACCATTAGTATTGTTTAGAAAAATGTTTTGTAGTAACCTTTTTTGCACAATTTTTTTATAATGAAATACTTCCTGTTATTTGATAAAATTGTGTAATTACTTTTATATTATCTATTGGTTAGTTAATGAAAACCAATTTTGTCTCATTATGACTTAGTAGAAATTTTGCCACCAAAAATTTGAGAGTCTTCTACTCTGTTTTGGTTTCTTTCTTTTGATTGTGCTAACGATTGTTGTTGTATTATTAGTTTACCTTGCTGTTGAGTGAATTGTATGGTGTCTATGCTTATTGTGTGCTTTGTTTGATTCGTTAGATCATCCGAAGTGCGAGGCTTGTTATCTAGAGTCACTTGAGTACGAGGATCGTCAGCAAGGCAAGTCACTTTGATCATGTTTACCCGTGTTTTTATTGCATTAGTTCTACCATCTCCCCAATTGCATGCAAAGTAGGTAATTGGAAACTTGGTTACTTGATGTAGTATCATGTGGTAGGCTTTCCCCCTCACCCTTTGACACTTTGGCCCCGGGAAACGTTGATTTAAATTTTTCTATGCTATTAGTAGACGGGGTTGGTTGAGTGTCTCATGAGAGTTGTGAGATAATAATTACAAGACCTACTTGATGATCAAGACTTGAAGACACCGAGTTTTCAACATACCTCTGGGTGGATGATGGTTGAGCGACGCCCTGGAGAAGCCAGTGGTTGGCCTAGGAGTTGCTGGAGAAGTGCCAGTATTCACGCGGAAAGGTCCACCCAGGAACAAAGAGATGGATGGATGCTTCAAGACCCAAGGCTTACCTGCACAACCACAAGCCATTATGGGCTCTGGCTTGGTTGGATATCGTGGTGAACCTGGACAGGCGGTGCTACGAGATGTAGAAGAACGGTAGGAAAGGATGGGCACCGACAGAGTCTCAGAGGAACCCCTTAGAAGACCATGTTTTGATCATCCGTTCCACAAACACCCTGAAGTGCGAGGAATCCAACGGAGGCGATCAAATCTTGTGGGGAACGTGTGCAAAACTCTGCAGAGTACCCAAACCTAATCGATTAGCCGTGTCCACGTTCATGGACAATTTGAGCCAAAGGAACTGAAACTATCTGGAACTCTCAACACAAAGAATATAATGATGTGGGTATTAATGACAACTTGGGTATGAGAATTGGTTGGTGGAACCTTCTCATTAATCAACCAACAATGTAGTAATAATTTTGCTTTGCCCTCTCTTGTTGTAGAAAAAATTGGCTTTATGCAAAAACTTACTACCCCACCTGCCATATATGCATATAGAATAGATGATTACTTTTAACCCCCTTTTGTGACATTGCCGGCATATTCAATATGCTGACCTACACGGCTGCAACGTATCATGTTGTAGAGTATTTTTTCGACTAGGAGTGAGGATACGCTCTACGCTCGGTGAGAGGCCCTTGGAGTCAGATGGACTCAACTACCTTTGAAGCTTCGGCAAGACTTTGGTTTAGTTTATCTCATGAGTTGGCCTTCAGCCACTTTGTTGTTATCTTTATCGTAATAAAGAACTCGATATGAGATTTTCGATTAATAAAGCCGTGTGATTTCCCTTTTATATATACATTAATGTACCGTGTATGTACCAGCATGATCTTGGGATGATATGGAAACACCGGAGATTCGACCTCTCAGGTCGGATCGCTACAGAACGGGAGCCTATCATCATAGTGCCAGGGCACGTATGAACCACTCCGCGGAGGAGTAGGAACTCGATGGCGGTCATCACGGTAATAACGAGGGGCAAACTGATCTCGCCCCTAATCTCGATACTGATCTTCACGGTAACCTCTGCCACTACGATGCAGAGGTGACACTGGGTTGTGTGCCGACTGAACTGTACTTGCCTTGGGTGAATTGTTGCATAACCTATTGCGCGACTGAGAAACAACCAAATTCTGCTGTTGCGCTGCATCAAGCAACACTCGGATCTGCTGCAAACCTCTGCCGACCTCTAAACGTGATGGATGAATGGAATCTACAATCCTAGGAGCAGCTGCAACATTCAGGATTGGAGTACAGAATACCTGGACGTTGTTCTGATACCCACTCGGAAACAACTGTCGCTGATGTCGACTGGAAACTGGTGGACGCTGGTGGAGACTGCTACCTATTGAGCGTGCGTTAGTTTTCCCTTGAACAGGAAAGGGTGATGCAGCGAAGTAGATAAGTATTTCCCTCAGTTGTTGAGAACCAAGGTATCAATCCAGTAGGAGGAACAAGCAAGTCACCAATGAATGCACCTACACAAACAATCAAACTCTTGCACCCAACGCTATAAAGGGGGTTTCAATCCCTTCACGATTATTTGCAAGGATTAGATCCAATAGATATAGATGTAAATGAGAATAGAAAGTAAAAGGTAAATAAATTGCAGCAAAGTATTTTTGGTATGATTGGTCTATAGATCTGAAAGTATATTATGGAAAGTAGACCCGGGGGCCATTGGTTTCACTAGAGGCTTCTCTCTCTAAGGAAAATATCATGGTGGTTAAACAAATTACTGTCAAGCAATTGATAGAAAAGCGAATAATCATGTAGTTATCCAAGTCAATGATCATGCATATAGGCATCACGTCTGTATCAAGTATACCGAAATGATTCTACATCTACTACTATTACTCCACACATCGACCGACTCCTGCCTGCATCCAGAGTATTAAGTTCATGAAGAACAGAGTAACGCATTAAGAAAGATGACATGATGTAGAGGGATAAACTCAAGCAATATGATGAAAACCCCATCTTGTTACCCTTGATGGCAACAATACAATACGTTCCTCCCTACCCTACTATGTCACTGGGTGAGGACACCGCTAGATTGAACCCAAAACCAAGCACTTCTCCCATTGCAAGAATAACCAATCTATTTGGACAAAGCAAACCAAGAACTCGAAGAGATGTGCAAGGATATGAAATCATGCAAATAAGAACTCAGAGGAGATTCAAATAAGATTCATGGATAATCTGAACATAAACTCACAATTCATCGGATCCTGAAAAACACACCACAAAACAGGATTACATCGGATAGATCTCCATGAAGATCATGAAGAACATGGTATTGAAGATCAAATAAAGAGAAGAAGCCATCTAGCTACTAGCTATGGACCCGTAGGTCTGTGGTGGACTACTCACGCATCATTGGAGGGGCAATGGAGTTGATGTAGATGCCCTCCGTGATCGAAACCCCCTCTGACAGATTACCAGAAAAGGCTCCAAGATTGGATCTCTCGGGAATGGAGGCTTCCGGCAGCGGAAAAGTATTTCTGTGTCTCTTTTTGATGTTGGGGGAATATTTTGGAATTTATAGCCAAAGATTCGGGTTAGGAGACCTGCTAGGAGGCGATAAGCCTGCTAGCCACGGCCAAGGGGGCCCACGCCTAGTAGGCTTGTGACCTCGTGGCACATGTCCTGGCGTGCACTCCAAGCCTGGTTGATTTGTTTCCTTCCAGAAAAATTCCTTCTGAAGGTTTATTCCGTCTGGACTTCGTTTAATATTCCATATCTGCAAAACTGAAAAACAAGGAAAAAACAAAAACTAACACTAGGCTCTAGATTAATAGGTTAGTCCCAAAAATAATATAAAATAGCATATTAAGGCATATAAAACATCCAAAACAGATAATATAATAACATGCCATCATCAAAAATTGTAGTTACGTTGGAGACGTATGAGCATCCCCAAACTTAATTCCTGCTCGTCCTCTAGTAGGTAAATGATAAAAACAGAGTTTTTGATGTGGAGTGCTAGCTAACATACTTATCCATGTAATATTCTTTATTGTGGCATGAATATTCAGATCCGTAAGACTCAAAACAAAAGCTTAATATTGATATAAAAACAATAACGTTTCAAGCATACTAGCAAAGCAATTGTATCTCGGCAAAATATAATGGCAAAAGAAAGTTATCCCTACAATATCATATGGTCTGGCTATGCTCCATCTTCCTCACACAAAGTATTTATATCATGCACAACCCCGATGAAAAGTCAAGCAATTGTTTTCACACCTTTATTTTCTAAAAGTTTTTCAACTCTCACGCAATCCATGAGCGTGAGCCATGCATATAGCACTATAGGTGGAATAGAATATGGTGGAGGTTGTCAAGGAAAGGGAGAAGATAGTCTCACATCAACTAGGCGTATCAACGGGCTATGGATATGCCCATTAATAGATATCAATGTGAGTGAGTAGGGATTGCCATGCAAACGGATGCACTAGAGCTATAAGTGTATGAAAGCTCAAAAAGGAACTATGTGGACGTGCATCATGAAGAAAAATTCCACTAGTTATATGAAAGTGACAAAATAGGAGACTCTCTTTCATGAAGATCATGGTGCTACTTCGAAGCACAAGTGTGGAAAAAGGTAGTAGCAATGTCCCTTCTCTCTTTTCTTTCATTTTTTTGGTGGGCATCTAAGGCCTTTTTTTATTTATATTTTTTATTTGGGCTTCGCTGGCCTCTTTTTTTTATAAAGTCCAGAATCCCATCCCCACTTGTGAGGGAATCATAGCTTCCATCATCCTTTCCTCACATGGGACATGATCTAATAATGATAATCATCACACTTTATTTACTTACATCTCAAAAGAAAATTACAACTCGATACCTATGGCAAAATATGACTCTATATGCAATATGGAGGTGATGGTGAATGCCATAAAAGGAAACAGTGGAAGTTGCATGGCAATATATCCCAGAATGGCTATGGAAATGCCATGATAGGTAGGTATGGTGGCTGTTTTGAGGAAAGATATATGGTGGCTGTTTTGAGGAAGGTATATGGTAGCTGTTTTGAGGAAGGTGTTTATTGTACCAGTGAAAGGTGCGCGGTACTAGAGAGGATAGCACAGGTGGAAGGGCAAGAGTCCATATAATCCATGCACTCAACATTAGTCATAAAGAACTCACATACTTATGGCAAAGGTCTATTAGTCTTTGAAGCAAAGTATTAAACGTATGCTCCTAGGGGAGAGGTTGGTAGGAGTTAACCATCGCGCGCTCCTGACCCTCAAACAAAGGTCGACAATCTCTAAACAAGTCATGCTCCAACTTCCTTATATAAAGGTTCACCATACATGCATGCCATGGGAATCACAAACCTTTACACAAGTATTTTTACCAAATCATAATTACTTCCTAACATGACTCTCAACATTACCATCTTTATATCTCAAAACTTTATACTAGGAATCAAACTTCTCATAAATACTCAATGCACTTAATATGGAAGTTTTTATTATATCCCTCTTGGATGCCTATCATATTAGGACTAAATTCATAACCTTAACCAATTACCATGATGTTTTAGAGACTCTCAAAATAATATAAGTGAGGTAAACGAGAGTTAAATTATTTCTATAAAACGCAAACACCATCATGCTCTAAAAGATATAAGTGAAGCACATAGAGCAAAATTGCCTAACTCAAAAGATATAAGTGAAGCACATAGAGCATTCTAACAAATTCACGATTCAACACGTCCTTCCCAAATAATGTGTGCAAAAAGGATGATTTTGGCAAACTAAGAAGCAAAGACTCATATCATAGAAGACGCTCCAAGCAAAACACATATCATGTGGTGAATAAAAATATAGCCTCAAGTAAATTTAGCGATGGATTGAAGACGAAAGATGGGATGCCTTCCGGGGCATCCCCAAGATTAGGCTCTTTGGCATGCTTGAATATTACTTGGGGTTCCTTGGGCATCCCCAAGCTTAGGCTCTTGCTACTCTTTATTCCATAGTCCATCCAATCTTTACCCAAAACTTGAAAACTTCACAACACAAAAGTTAACAGAAAACTCGTGAGATCCGTTAGTATAAGAAAATAAATAACCACTTTAGGTACTGTTTTGAACTCATTATTTATTTATATTTGTGTTATACCTACTGTATTATAACTTCTCCATGGTTCATACCCCATGATACATACAACCCAAAGATTCATCAAAATAGGCAAACAACTCAAAGAAAACAGAATCTATCAAAAACAAAAGACTCTGTAGCAATCTGAAAACTTCATATAATTATTTAACTCAAAAAATTCTGAACCATTAGGAAAAGCTGGGAAATTTATATGTAAATATTTTGTAAAAATTTCAGACTCATTCGGTTCTGTGAAAAATTTAGAAAATTCCCGGACTGAGCGCAAAAGTTTCTGTTTTTCTGCAAGATCAAATCAACAACTACCATAGATCACCACAAAGGTTTTACTTGGCTCAAACACTAATTAAAACACCAAATCACAGTTACTACAGAATTAATGGGAAACACTCAAGAACAGAAGCAAAAATAGAACACAAAAATAAAATTGGGTTGCCTCCCAACAAGCGTTATTATTTAACGCCCCTAGCTAGGCAAAACACAATAGATCTAGGTATTGTCATCTTTGGTATGCAATCAAAAAGTAGATATCATAATATATTCATAAGGCAATCTTATTTTCTTTCTAGGAAAGTGTTCCATGCCTTTCCTTACTGGAAATTGGAATCTAATGTTTCGTTCTTTCATGTCAATAATTGCACCAATCGTTCTAAGTAAAGGTCTACCAAGAATAATTTGACATGTAGGATTGCAATCTATATCAAGAACAATGAAATCTATAGGCACATAATTCCTATTTGCAACAATAAGAACATTTTTAATCCTTCCCATAGGTTTCTTAACAGTGGAATCCACAAGATGCAAATTTAGAGAGCAATCATCAAGATCATGGTAACCTAGCACATATCATAAAGTTTTCATAATTGTGGAAACACTAGAACCCAAATCACACAAAGCATGGCACTCATAATCTTTGATTTTAATCTTGATAGTATGTTCCCACTCATCATGAAGCTTTGTAGGAATAGAAACTTCTAACTCAAGTTTTTCTTCAAAAGATTTCATCATAACATCAACTATATGTTTAGTAAAAGCCTTATTTTGACTATAAGCATGGGGAGAATTCATCATGGATTGTCACAAGGAAATACAGTCAATAAAAGAGCAACTATGATAATTAAAGTCCTTGAAATCCAAAAGAGTGGGTTCATTTGCTATTTAAAGTTTTGACCTCTTCAATCCCACTTTTATCAATCTTAGCATTAAGATCTATAAACTCTGAATCATTTGGACGCTCTTTAACTAAAGTTGACTTATCTCCAGCCCCATCTTTATCAAGATTTACATTGGAAAACAAAGATTCAATAGGAATCACATCAATCACTTTGAGATCTTCATCATTATTATCACGAGAACACACTTTTTCAAGCTATTCACGCTTAGCACGTATTCTAGCGGTTCTTTCCTTACTTTCATCAATAGAAATTCTCATATCTTTTAAAGACTCATTAATATCATGCTTGGGTGGAGTATATCTAACTTTCAAAGAATCAATCTCAAGCGAAATTCTATCAACGTTCCTAGCCAAATCATCAGTCTTGAGCACCTTTTCTTCAATCGTAGCATTAAAAACCTTTTGTGAACCAATAAATTCTTTAACAATATTACCAAGATCAGAGGGCATCTTATTATAATTTCCATAATAATAGATGTAGGAATTACCATAATTATTAGAGGAATTACTAGGAAACGTCCTAGGGTTGAAATTACCTCTATACGTGTTATTACCAAAATTGTTCCTACCCACAAAATTCACATCCATAGATTCATTATTATTTCCAATCAAAGAATACAAAGGAATATCATATGGATCAATAGGAGCACTCTTACTAGCAAACAATTTCACCAATTCATCCATCTTTTCACTCAAAGTATTTATTTCTTCAATAGCATGCACCTTTTTACTAGCAGGAGATCTTTCGGTATGCCATTGAGAGTAGTTTTTCATAATATTATCTAGGAGATTAGTAGCTTCTCGTAACATGATTTCCATAAAAGTACACCCGTGGCGGAATCTAAAAGATTCCTAGATGCAAAATTCAACCCCACATAGAAAATTTGTATAATCGTCCATAAACTTAAACCATGTGCGGGACAATTCCTACTCATTAATTTAATCCTCTCCCAAGATTGTGCAACATGATCATGATCAAGTTGCTTAAAATTTATTATATCGTTCCTAAGGGAGATGTTCTTTGCGGGCGGAAAGTACATGGAAATAAAATCATCTTTACACTTATTCCAAGAATCAATACTATTTTTAGGCAAAGATGAAAACCAAGTTTTGACACAATCTCGTAGTGAGAACGGAAATAGCTTCAGTTTGACAATATCATTATCCAAATCTTTTTCTTTTGCATATCACACAACTCAATGAAAGTATTTAGATGGGATGCGGCATCTTCACTAGGAAGGTGAGAAAATTGTTCTTTCATAACAAGATTAAACAAGACATCATTGATTTCATAAGATTCCGCACTAGTGGTGGGAGCAATCAGAGTACTAATAAAATCATTATTATTAGTATTGGAAAAGTCACACAACTTGGTATTTTCATACATCGTGACAAAGCAAGCAATCAAGCACACAAGCAAACAAAAGGAAAACGAAAGAAGGGCGAATAAAAAGGAAAATCCTTTTGGTATTTGCTAAAAATCATTTTAGAAGTGGGGAGAGGAAAATGAGAGGCAAATGGCAAATAATGTAAATGCAAGAGATGAGTCTGTGATGGGTACTTGGTAGGCTTGATGTGTATCCTCCCCGACAACGGCGCTAGAAATCCTTCTTGCTACTTCTTGAGATTGTGTTGGTTTTCCCTTGAAGAGGAAAGGGTGCTGCAGCAAAGTAGATAAGTATTTCCCTTAGTTGTTGAGAACCAAGGTATCAATCTAGTAGGAGGAACAAGCAAGTCACCAATGGATGCACCTACACAAACAATCAAACTCTTGCACCCAACGCTATAAAGGGGTTGTCAATCCCTTCACGATTATTTGCAAGGATTATATCCAATAGAGATAGATGTAAACGAGAAAGGAAAGTAAAAGGTCAATAAATTTCAGCAAAGTATTTTTGGTATTTTTGGTTTATAGATCTGAAAGTATATTATGGAAAGTAGACCCGGGTGCCATAGGTTTCACTAGAGGCTTCTCTCTCGAAGGAAAATATCATGGTGGGTAAAAAATTACTGTCAAGCAATTGATAGAAAAGTGAATAATCATGTAGTTATCCAAGGCAATGATCATCCATATAGGCATCACGCCCGTATGAAGTAGGCCGAAATGATTCTACATCTACTACTATTACTCTACACATCGATCGACTCCTGCCTGCATCTGGAGTATTAAGTTCATGAAGAATAGAGTAACACATTAAGAAAGATGACATGATGTAGAGGGATAAACTCAAGAAATATGATGAAAACCCCATCTTGTTACCCTTGATGGCAACAATACAATACATTCCTCGCTACCCCTACTATGTCACTAGGTGAGGACACTGCAAGATTGAACCCAAAACCAAGCACTTCCCCCATTGCAAGAATTACCAATCTAGTTAGCCAAACCAAACCAATAGCTCGAAGAGACTTGCAAGGATATGAAATCATGCATATAAGAATTCAAAGGATATTCAAATAAGATTCATGGATAATGAACATAAAATCACAATTCATTGGATCTTGACAAACACACCACAAAAGAGGATTACATCGGATAGATCTCCATGAAGATCATGAAGAACATGGTATTGAAGATCAAAGAGAGAGAATAAGCCATCTAGCTACCAGCTATGGACCCATAGGTCTGTGGTGGACTAATCACGCATCATCGGAGGGGCAATGGAGTTGATGTAGATGACCTTTATGATCGAAATCCCCTTCGGCAGATTACCGAAAAAGGCTCCAAGATTGGATCTCTCGGGAACAGAGGCTTCCGGCGGTGGAAAAGTATTTGTGTGGATCTTTTTAATGTTGGGGGAATATTTGGGAATTTATAGGCCAAAGATTAGGGTTAGGAGACGTGTCGGGAGGCGACAAGCCTGCTAGCCGCGACCAGGGGGGCCAGGCCTAGCATGCTTGTGACCTCGTGGCACAAGTCTTGGCATGCACTCCAAGCCTGGTTGATTTGTTTCCTTGCAAAAAAAATTCTTCCGAAGGTTTTATTCCATTTGGCTTCCGTTTAATATTCCATATCTGCAAAACTCAAAAACAAGGAAAAAATAGAAACTAACACTAGGCTCTAGATTGATAGGTTAGTCCCAAAAGTAATATAAAATAGCATATTAATGCATATAAAAGATCCAAAACTGATAATATAATAGCATGCCATCATCAAAAACTATATACATGTTGGAGACATATCAGAGACGCTCGTCGAGTTCTTTCTATATCCCTTTGAGCCGAAGGCGCGTGGCTTCCAAGGCATGGGCCTCGGTAGTCGCACCGATGATGGGCATATGGAGGATCTCCTCATCTTGGTGCTGCTGCTTATTCGATGGTCCTCCAGCCTCGTGTCTGCCATGGACGAAGCCAGACGGCGGGCTTTGATGTGAACCCTCCATAAGAATCTTAGCCGCTGGCTCGCAGCTCTCGCACTTAGAAGGAATGTCATATTGATCCGATGCCGATTCGAACACGCTGTGAAGTGATTAGGCGGGCTCGATAGCCGCAATCTATAGAGATGACGCTTGGTGAGCCGCCGCATGCCTCACCTATCACTAGAGCCGCAAACGACCAGATCGCTTGCGCCGACGAATAGTGGGGAGAGCTGACAGGTACGGAGTCGATGACTGCCGAAGAATAACACTATAGGAGGTTGCACGGAAGTGCGCCGCCCTGTGGATCGGGAGTGCCTCAACGTCTAGAGGCGCTTCCTGAAGCCATGCCGAGTCATCGGCGATGAAGGTGAGCGCGCCGAGATGAATCTCGCGGCCCAGGAACAAACCTCCACCAGAAGACATGACGAAGAACAAAATTGCAAACTCGTCGGATAATCGCTTAGATGCCTGCCCCAAGGTGTGTGCCAACTGTTGTGGGAATGAGCCTGACAGTAGAAGGTAGGGGTATGTAAGGAGAGGGTAGAGTCCTTGTTACAGTGAGGTTGTACACACGGATGTATGAGTTCAGGCCCCTCTCTTGGAGGTAACAACCCTACCTTTCAGTGCTTGGGAGCTTCTGTCATGTGGAATGTATGAGTTATAGGGGGTGCGAACCCTTGTGCTAGAGGGGAGGGGTGTCTTATATAAAGTGTGCTGCCCATCATGAATACCCAACAACCAAGGGTTCGATCGTGGTAATAAAGGCATACGTTACTGATAACGTACGTAATAAATGTTACTAATGGTGACTAGTCGAACACCATCGGTTGGCCTCCCTGGAGTGGCTTCTGGTCTTCTACGGTTGACTAACCTTTAGTTCTTCCGAGTAAAAGGCGATTGTCGAATGGAGGGAGAAACCTCCAAGTGGATTTTCTGTCGAGTGACTCATGCGCCATGGTGACTTCAGTCAGAGTCTTCCTTGTAATCTTTAAGTCCTCCAATGTAGTGTCCTTAGGAAGGGTATGTAGGTCAGGCCTTGGAACCTACCCTAGGTACATATCCTCGTCAAGTACCTCACAAGACAAAAACCCCAAGTTCATATTCATTCCTAAGAGCATTAATACACCCCCTTCCAAAAGAAACGAAGATAACAAAATGATTAGTGTTCATCCTAATTTTTTGAACTTGATAAAAGATCCTATTGTCAAGCCTTCCATTGTTCCTATTAATCATAGTTGTGTTATTGAGGATTTGAGTGTCAAAGATGACAACACTTGAAACCATCCATTATGCCTAATTACGAGCATAAAACAATAACGCTTGTTGGGAGGCAACCCAATATGTACCTTAATTCTTGTTTCTTACTTTCTGTTATTTTGTGATAACATGATTGTTGCCTCTATAATTATTATGTTTCTATGTTTTAATTAGTGTTTGTGCCAAGTAAATCCTTTGGGATGACTCATAAGATGAGTAGAAATGATGCTGAAACATAACATAAACTTTGACTCGAATACAAGAATTTTCATTTTTTACTGGAGCGTGATAATGATATGAAATATTTAGATAATATTGCTATGCAAATTCTTTATGTTTTCCTATTTTTCAGAACTTTTAGAGTTACAGACATATGGTCTCCCTACATATTTCTACAGACCGTTCTGTTTTAAATAGATTCTGTTTTGCTTGCATAGTTTGTTTGTTTTGATTATGCTATGGATTATATAGGGGGTTATAAGCCATGGAGAAGTTAGAATACAATACCTATTATGGAAAATGAGTTAAGAATCAATTTGTCACACTACCAAAAGTATGCAATATGTTGCTTATACTAAGAGATCTCACGAAGTTTTGTTGAGTTTTGTGTGATTGAAGTTTTCAAGTTTTTGCTATGATCACAATGGACAATGGAATAAGGAGTAGCAAGAGCCTAAGATTGGGGATTCCCAAGGCACCCCAAGTAAAATTCTAAAGAGATTCAGGCACCTAAGCTTGGGGATGCCTTGCATCCCCTCTTTCGTCTCAATCCATTGGTATGTCACTTGGAGCTACATTTTATTCATCACAATGATATGTGTTTTGCTTGGAGCGTTGTTTGCTTTTGTTTCCTTTTACTTTAAGTTTGTCACAATCATCATTTTCTGGACACACCTATTTGAGAGAGACCCACCTTCATGATAATTTGCTAGAATACTCTAGTACTTCACTTATATCTTTTTGAGCATGGTGGCGTGTAGATTTTATAGAAATAATATGCTCTCGTTATTCACTTATATTTGTTTGAGAGCTGAATAGTTAGTGATGGTAATTTGCATGGGTCATAAGACTAGTCCAAAAATAGTAGGTATTGAATGAATGATAATCAAAACCATCATCTAGCACATATAGAGAAGTCTGTTAATGACATTGATGTGGTAATATGTAAAAGGTGTGAGTCAACTATTGTTGATTCATAGAAGTGTCAAGATTAAGAGGTGTTAACTTCTTATTCATCTAAAAATTAAAGAGGCATGGTGATGATGTGTGACCATTTTTATTCCTCGTTGAAATCCAAGTGTTATTTCGAGTTGGGGGCGTGCGATGGTTAACTCCTACCAACCTCCTCCCTCGGGGCATGTGAGGAGTATTTTGATTTATGATAGAACTCACAAAACTTTGTAATAAGTATGTGAGTTCTTTATGACTAATGTGACACCATGGACGAGCAGGAATTAAGCTTGGGGATGCTGATACGTCTCCAACGTATCTATAATTATGGTTGTTCCATGCTAATATATTATCATTCTAGGATACTTTTGGGGAATTTGTTTACCAATTTATAATATTTCTGAGCACTAACCTATCGACCTAGTGCCCAGTGCCAGTTGTTGTTTTCTGCATGTTTTTGACTATTCAGGTTTATAGTACCAAACGAAGTCCAATTGCCACGAAACTTTTTGATGATTTTTTCTGGACCAAAAGAAGACCTAGAAGCTTCGGGAGGAGACCCAGAGAGCCAAGAGGGGCCCACAAGCCAACAGGGCATGCCACCAGGGGGTGCACTGATGGCTTGTGCCACCCTTAGGCGCGTCCTGATGCCCCTCTCTAGCCTATAAATTCACATATATTCCAAAAACCCTAGAAGCGCTCCCAAAACATCTTTTCCGTCACCAAAACTCTCTGTTCCAATGGGAGACCATCTACACCTCCATTCTGTCACCTTGCCGGAGGAGAGATTGCTCATGGAGGGCCTCTTCATCAACCTTGTTGCACTCACCATGATGTGTGAATAGTTCACCATAGACCTACGGGTCCATAGGTAGTACCTAAATGGCAATCTCTCTCTCTCTCTCTCTCTTCAATACAATGTTCATCGCATCTTTGCCTTGATCTATCCGATATAATCGCTTTGTATGGTGTGTTTGTTGGGATCCGATGAATTCTGAGTTTATGTTCAGATTATTCATGAAAAGTATTTTCGTCAAACATAAATACAAAGATTCTTATGTGCATGGTCATCATAGCTTCCTAATGCTCTCCGATCTATTCAGATAGTTTGGCCAACTAGATTGATATTTCTTCGGTGGGAGTGGTGTGCTGTAGTAGGTTCAACCTGGCGAGTTTGTATATCCCAGTGACAGAAGGAGACAAGTTACATCTTTGTGCTGCTGCTACTAAGGATAAAACAATGGGGTTTATTCATATTGATTGAGTTTACTTTGTCGACATCATGTCATCATTCTCCAAGCATTACTCTGTTTTACTCAATACTCTAGATGCATGTTGGATAGCAGTCGATGAGTGGAGTAATAGTAATAGGTGCAGGCAGGAGTCGGCCTATTTTCTTATGGATGCCTATATAGACATGATCATTGTCGTGGAAATCACATAACTATTCGCTTTTCTATCAATTTCCCAACAGTAATTTGTTTAACCACCGTATGCTATTTCTATGAGAGATGCCACTAGAGGACTCTACAACCCCCGGGTCTATTCACTTATATATTCAAAAACACTTTCATTCCTTGTTGTTATTTATTTTATTTTATTTTATTTTGCAATTTACAATTAACTACACAACTCACTTGCTTGCAAAAAACGAGATCAAGGGGATTGACAACCCTCTTGCCGACGTTGGGTGCAAGTTGTTTGTTCTTTGTGTGCAGCTGCTGAAGACGGTTGAGGATTGGTATTCCTATTGGTTCGATAAACTTTGGTTCCATAACTGAGAGAAATACTTACCCACTTTGTGCTACGATAATGATGTCTACTATGTAACTTTATTCTTGTAGACTCGTGTTGGGCCTCCAAGTTCAGAGTTTTGTAGGACAGTAGAATTTTCCCGTCAAGTGGATGACCTAGGGTTTGTCAATCCATGGGATGTGTAGGATGAAGGTGGTATCTCTCAAACAACCCTGCAATCAAATACAAGAAATCTCTAGTGTCCCCAACACACCCAATACAATGGCAAATTGTATATGTGCACTAGTTCGGCGAAGAGATGGTGATACAAGTGTAGTAGTGATAGTAGATATCGATTTTTGTAATAGGAACAACAAAACAGAAAGGTAGCAAGTAATAAAAGTGAGCACAAATGGAATTGCATTGCTTGAAAACAAGGCCTAGGGTCCGTACTTTCGCTAGTGCAATCTCTCAACAATGCTAATATAATTGGATCACATAACCATCCCTCAACATGCAACGAAGAATCACTCCACAGTTCTTATCTAGCTGAGAACATAAGAAAAACCGTTTGTAGGGTGCGAAACCACCTTAAACTTATCCTCTCCGATTGATCTATCCAAGAGTTCATACTAAAATAACACCAAGTTATCCTTTTTGATCGATCTATCTAAGAGTTCATACTAAAATAACACCATATGATACACATGAACTAACTCTAATGTCACCTAGATACTCCAATGTCACCACAAGTATCCATGAGTTAATTATACGATACACATCAAACAATTTCAGATTCATAATATTCAATCCAACACAAATTACCTCAAAGAGTGCCCCAATATTTTTATCGGATAACATGGTATGAATACGTACAATCAACCCCTATGCATAGATCCCCAAGGTCATCGGAATCCGCAAGTTGATGCCATAACATATATCAAGTGAATCACTTGAATACCTCAATGTCACTACGGGTATCCGCATTCAAGACATACATCAAGTGCTCTCAAATCCATAAAAGTACTCAATTTGGTAATAACAAAATCTCAAAGGGAAAACTCAATTCATCACAACAAGATAGAGAGGGTAAAACATCATATGATCCAACTATATTAAGAAAGCCAATGATACATCAAGGTCGTGCCATCTCAAGAACACGAGAGAGAGAGAGAGAGAGAGATTTAACACATAGCTACTGGTACAAATCGTCAAACCCAAGGGTCGACTACTCCCTCCTCATCATGGCCTCCACCGGGATGATGAAGATAGCCACTGGAGATGATCTACCCTCTCCAATAGGGTACTAGAATGCCTCCATATTGATTTTTCATCAATATAGAGAGTTGCAGTGGCGGAACGAGGAGTCTAGGGTTATTTCTGGTGGTTTCTAAATATATAGGATTTTTGAGCATCAGTTTCACGCGAAGATGGCCCACTAGGAGAGCACAAGACACCAACCCATGCCAAAGGGGCTTGGTGCGTCCTAGTGGATTGTCCCCACCTCGTGGATCTTCTGGCCCTCCCACTAAGCTTCTAGTGCCTCTTTTATTCCAAAAAAATCATCAAAAAGTTTTGTTGCATTTGGAGAACTTTTATTTCTGCACAAAAAACACCACCACGGTAGTTCTGCTGAAAACAACGTCAGTCCAGGTTAGTTCTAAATAAATCAAATAAAGTGCATCAAGACCATATAAAACTATTGTAAACATGGGTGAATATGGCATGAATACTTCATCAATTGTAGATACATTGGAGACGTATCAGATAACCCATTCCTCTTCATAGAAAACCCAACGCAGATCATGAGTATCAGACACTGGGGTGATCATGATTTGTAGTTGTGTTAGGAAGACGAAGTCATGCCATGCTTACATGATTAAATGTGTAGGGATAACATTCTTTCAATTCGCATCATTTTGTGAAAGACATGATTGTTTTAGTAAACCTAAGTGTGGATGTCTTTGTGTCAAATGATAGACTACTGCGTTGAATCACTCATATCTTAATATTCATGCCATGATTAGATATTTGTTCAAGATTATGTTAGGTAGCATTGCACATCAAACATTATCTTTTAATAATTTAGCTATTCGAGGACGAGTAGGACTTAATCTTAGAGTTGCTCATAAGTCTCCGTCATATATATAATTTTTGATTGTTCCATGCCAATATTCCACAACTTTCGTATACTTTTGGCAACCATTTATATTATTTTTGGGACTAACATATTGATCCAGTGCCCAATGTCAATTCCTGTTTTTTGCATGTTTTTTGTTCTGTGGAAAATCCATATAAAACGAAGTCCAAACGAGATAGAAAATTACAAAGAATTATTTTGGTATATACGTCATTTTGAGGAAGAAGAATCAACCCAAGATGATGCCCGAGGTGGTCACAAGGGAACAGGGCGCAACCAGGCAGCTGGGTGCCCCCTGGTTGCGCGAGTTGCCTTGTAATTCCCTCGAACGTCGGTTGGCGCCATTGTTTTGACACAAGAAATATTTTTCAGACAAAAATCTCCTCAAAATTTCAGCCCAATCAGAGTTACGGATCTCATGGAATATAAGAAACAGTGAAGGGCCAGAAAACAGAAACTTGAAACGAAGGAGAACAGAGAGAGAGATCCAATCTCGGAGGGTCTCCTGCCCTCCGGGAGCCATGGGGGCCGTGTACCAGAGGGGAAAGTCTCCTCCTATCTAGGTGGGATACCAAGTAATAAGAAGGGGAGGGGGTCTCTCTCCCCTCTCTTCCGGTGGTGCTGGAACGTCATCAAGGCAACTAGCATGGGGGTGATCTACACCAACAAATTTGTCGTCTTCCTCACCACCACCATCTCCTTCCCTCATCTATATACAACAGTCCACTCTTCGACATCCCATTGTACCCCCTACTTGAACATGGTGCTTTATGCTTCATATTATTATCCAAAGATGTGTTGCCATCCTATGATGTATGAGTAGATTTCTTTTGTCTTATGGGTTGAATAATGATCTTGATTGGTTTGTGTTGTGTGTTTTATTTTGGTGTTGTGCTATGGTGCCTTCTGCGCCGCGCACACGAGGGGGATTCCCATTGTAGGGTGTTGCAATACGTTCATGATTCGCTTATAGTGGGTTGCGTGAGTGGCGGAAATACATACCTGAATAAGGGGGTTGTTGCGTATGGGAGTAAAGAGGACTTGTTACTTAATGCTATGGTTGGGTTTTACCTTAATGACATTTAGTAGTTGCAGATGCTTTCTAGAGTTCCAATCATCAGTTTATATGATCCAAGTACAGAAAGTATGTTAGCTCATGCCTCTCCCTCATATAAAACTACAGTAATGATTACCCCCCTAAAGATATAGAAGAGGAATTTGATTTCAAGATATAGAAGAACTCCCCCTAAAGATGTGCATATTTGAGGAGTTTGCTTTGGACTGCAAATGCACGTGGTAGGTTAAAAACATGGAGAACTCCCCCTATATCTTGTAATTCATACACGCATTTAAAATATGATATGAAGAATTTGAAATGCATGATGAAAATGGTGTCTGATGAAATTCATCATGCATGCATGAAGGTGCTTGTGTAAATAAGCATGCGTAAAGCAATTCAAAACAGTTAGACCACCATCGGACTTAAGTTTACAACTCAACCAATCAAAAGCTTCAGAAGAGCGAGAGTTGTAACTTAAACAAAAATAGGCCATATATAGAGACCCGCTTGAAGACTAACTCAAATTTTCTCCCTGTTAGTGCATCTAGTATCCCTTAGTGATTTTGGTGTATTGAAGACTTATAGGTTAAGGAACTAATGTGTTTATGAGTGTACATAGGCTCTCTAAGTCAATGAGGAGTTTGATACATCCGGAGATTACCAACCCCTAAAAATGTATGTCTTCAACTGAAGACTTTGGTGACGACTTTGCCGAAGACTTTGATATTCCCTGAAGACTTTGAAATTGAAGAAGTCGGTGTGACCTTGAAGATATGAACAAGGACTATGAATCGTTAAGACTTCACTTTTGTAGTTTCATTTCCTTTCTTTGAGTCATAGGAAACACCGTACTATTAAAGGGGGGCGAGGTAATACTAAGGAAAATTTCCAACTGATGCTCAACTCCAAAATCCTCAACCTAACCAATCCTTCAAGTGAAGCCTTTGGAAATCTCTTACGGTTCAGTCAAGTTCTTCAGTGACAGAGACGAAGTTCTTCTGGTCTCTGAGGAAATTTATCTGACCGAGGATTTAGAATTTCGCCTGTGCGAATTGCCTACAAGTGAGGAACATGATAAGCCTGAGGACTTTCATAGTTCGAAAATTCCGACCGTTGATATGCTTAGCGCCAGCTGTCCCCAATCATAACACCCACATAACGGTCATATCACTGGGGGCATTTATGTCTTATCATGTCAGGTTGCACCCTGGCTATAAATAGCCAACCACCACCACCACTAGATGGTTGGCTGCTCCGAGAGAGAACTAACACTTGTCATTTGAGATCAATCCATCCTTTGAGGACTTTGAGAGAAAATCATCAGTGAGGAAAAACCCACAACCAAACCACCAAACCCAAAGTGATTGAGCATCACTGAAGAAATTCCTGTGTGGAACCGACGCTTGTTACCTTTGAGGACTATGCATCCTCCAGACGGTTAGGCATCATGGTGTAGCGCATACTCCAGTCAATTGGGGATCACGAAGTGACCTTGGTCTAAAGCATCCAGCAGTAAATTGTGGATCATCGGGTGACCAGTTTGTGAGGGTTTTGGAAGTCTACCCTGAAGACTTACCACGAGTGTTGGGCGAGGACTGTGTGACCTTAGCTCAAGGAGAATACGGTAAGGACTGTGTGTCCTGGGACTGTGTGTCCTCTGGTTTAAATACCAGGCCGCTCCAAACCAGACGTATGACTGTCACAGCAGTTGGAACTTGGTCATCAAACCATTTGTCTTCATCGAGCTACCTGGTTCAATTTCCTCAACCCCTCTACTCCTCGTATACTTGTTGATGAAATTGATCGTTACTGTTTGAAGAATTTGACTGAAGACTTTCACAATTTCCTCATCTCAAATTCTTCAAGTTACCTTGTTCATCACTGCATATCCTGTATCATGCTACTTGTAATTTGGGCATGTTTCATTTCATCATGATGACTATGTTGTTACTATGTTCCTCATGCACTTGAGTACTCAATCCTCTGCTAGTTATTCGTCACATTTCAAATTCCTCAAGATTGAAATTCCTCAAGTGATGAATTTGTAAAAATCGCCTATTCACCCCTCTAGTCGATATAACGCACTTTCAATTGGTATCAGAGCAAGGTACTCCCTTGTTCTGTGTGATTTTTTTTAACCACCTGGGGTTCTAGTTATGTCGACTGCATGTATGATCAAGGTTTCCGCAGGATGTCCTACCTTCGATGGGACGGACTACCCCTACTGGAAGAACATGATGCGTATGCACCTTGAAGCTATTGACAATGATCTCTGGTACATTGTGGAAAATGGTGTACCCTCTGTCACTCCCACTGTTACTGTTGTTGATGTGAAGAGATTCAAGCAACTCGACTCTCAAGTGAAGAATATCATTTGTGGCCATCTGAGCAAAGGTCAGTATGGCAGAGTGAGTGGTTTGGAGACTGCTAAGCTTATTTGGGATAGGATGTCCAAAGTCAACGAAGTTGTTTCCACTCAACGTGACTCTCATGTTGATGTTCTTTGCAATCTCTTCAACCGCTTCAAGAGGCTTGACAATGAAAATGTTCAGCAAATTTTTGATTGCCTTACTAATATCTCCAATGAGATTCAAGCACTGGGTGCCACCGATATCACTGACCATGAAGTGGTGAAGAAACTGCTAAGATCTCTTGACTCCTCATTCGATACTCTGGCCTTGATGATCCAAGAACGTGGAGACCACAAGTCACTTGATCCTGCTGATATTCTTGAGAGACTCAATACTCATGAATTTCAACAAGCTGAGAAGAGAGACCGAGCCAAGCTATGGAAGATCTCGTACTCTGAAGGCAAAAGCAATTTCCTCATCCCAAGAAGAAGATTCTGACGGCAGCTTTGGTGATCGTGAAGAACTAAGTCAGGAACTAGCAATGCTCGTGAGAAAATTCCGGAAGTTCTCAAGGAGAGGTGGATTTGGAAAGTCATCAAAAAGTGGTTTGAGGAAATCAGATTCCTTAGAAGACTACAAGAAAAGAACTTGTCATCATTGCAAGAAGCCTGGTCACTTTATCTCTGACTGTCCTCTCTGGGAAAAGATTCAAAGAAGAAGAAGAAATACAAGGATGTTAGTTCTGATGAATCAAAGAAAAAGAAGAAATCTTCAAAGTGCTCATCTGCAAAGTCCTCATCTTCAAAGTCCTCAAAGCACAAGAAGAATGGTTCCATAAAGGCTTGAGCATTCATTGGCAAGGAAATTGATTCCGAGGAAGAATCTGAAGAATATGAAGAAGAGGAAGAATCTGTGGTGGAATCTGAATCTGGTGTCGCTAGCCTTTCTCTCGCTACTGCTTTTGTCAGCAAGTCCATATTCAACGTTGAAGAATATGACTACTCCAATGACTCTGACGTCAGCAATGATGATTATGCTCCCACCCATTGCTTCAAGGCAAAAGGCTCAAAGGTACACAAACACCATTCCTCTTCTGAATCAAGTGAAGGTGAATCTGATGAATATGTGAAACATAGCTATGCTAAACTTGTTAAACTTGCCACTAAGCAACAAAGTGCACTTGAAAAGCTTAAGAAAATGCTAGGCAAAATCGAAGATATGTTGAACGATGAAGTGGATCAGACTCAAACTCTGTCTGACGATCTCAAAGCTCTTCAGACAAAGTATGATAACCTTCAGAGTCATCATAATGACCTCTTAGCCAATCATGAGAAGCTCTCTTATGAATTTCTTCAAAGAAAGCAAGATCTTGAGAAACTAAGGGTGTCACATGAGGATCTCCAAAGGGAAAACGATTCCTTACTAGCTCAACAGATCAGTACCGCTCAGGAAGAATTTGTTCCACCTTGTTTGAAATGCATCGAACGTGAAACACCAAGAACTCAGAGAATGAAACACCTTGTTTGAATTTGTTCCACCTTGTTTGAAATGCATTGAACGTGAAACACCAAGAATTCCTTACTGACTCATCAAATCAGTATCGCTCAGGAAGAATTCCAACATGGGAGAGCACTTAGAGAAGGAAAATGATCTCATGAACACCAAGAACTTGAATTGAGTCCATCGGAAAAGAAAACAAAGATGAATACTAATAAATGATAACTTGAGCACTAAGCACCTAAGAAGAATAACAACGAGAACAAATAATATGAGGATAGATCTTGAAATTGAAACTCCTGAGAATATTCACAAAGAATCACCGGACACAAGATAGAAGAAAAGATAGTGGAAGCATTACATGAATAGAAAGACACTCGGATGAGAATTTAATCATTGAAGAAAAAAGGGCGGGACGGTGGGAAAAAAATAAAACTTGGTACAGATGAGATAACTCCGGAACGAAATATGAGGATTGATCTTGCAATATTGGAGATGATAGAATTATCTTGAAGAGAAGCACACCGGTAGGAAAAGAATTGATATGATAACTTGATTGGGCAAAAGAATTAGCAATCCCACAAAAATATGAGGACACTACTTAGCAAGATATGAAAACACCACTTGACATCGAAGCAACTCGAATTACCATAAACAAAACAAAACAAAGGATGAGGCTTATGAAACAAGCCAGAACAAATACATACCCACTATGTACTTGTTGGAAAGATAATCCTAGGTACCTACATGAATTCCCACCTAAGAACTTCCGAAAACTTTCTGGTTATGCAATCCGATGTGGGGGATACAAGGAGAAAATATCTCACACAACTAGCAAACCTACACCCCAACTGTATCCATCCTTCAACACATAACCAGAGGCTTTCACAAATCCATCTAACTCGAATCCTCGAACTCACAATGATACTAACCATGGTGGTACCCCGGATGCCTCCCAAGTACTGGGTGACTCTGACCTTATCTCACCACAAAAAGTATTGAAGCAATTCCGAACATCCTCCGTTCTGAGATACTAAGAAAACTGAATGATAACGATGTGCCAACATTCCCTGGAGCTCGACTCCCAGGAAGAAATCAAGTCAGGCAGGAGGCACCAAGACAGAAACCTGTCACATCGGCATCATATAGTTTCCAAAATACCCGCGTGGTCCTAAAATTATTTTGAGCGAGAAGAGGAGTAGAAACAAAATTCCTAAGTCGAATACCTCACCAGAGCATAGAAGAGGAGTAAAAAGAAACCTACTCTCCGATATGACTAGACTCAAAATAGATTTTTTTACTAGACTCGACTCGGCCAAGTTCGATCAATCAAGGGGGCTCCTAGGTCGATACAGGCTCTGATACCAACTTGTCATGCCCAAGATGCGCGCCTATCCATATTAAGGCACGAGGGCCTCGTAAGGGATAGATGTGCATCTCGTCATGTTGCAAGAATGGATATCATTACAAGTACATGTACAGAAGAGATGAGTATATGGAATTGGCTTACACTCGCCACAAGCTACATCAGAGTCACATCAATACAACAACATAGTCAAACATCATATAGAAGAGTAGGGTCCGACTACGGACGAAATCAAACGATAAAATGACATTCATCCTTGCTATCCCAGGCTGCCGCCTGGAACCCATCCTAGATTGATGATGAAGAAGAAGAACTCCAAATGAAAATCAATCAATGCGCTCACGTCAAATCATCACATTACCTGTACCTGCAACTGTTGTTGTAGTAATCTGTGAGCCACAGGGACTCAACAATCTCATTTCCAAGGGTAACAAGACTATTAAAGCTTAGTAGGTAAGGTATGGTTACGTGGTGAGGTTGCAGCAAGTGACTAAGCATATATTTGAGTGGCTAGCTTATGAGTACAGAAAATAAAGTATGGTGGTCTACGCATAACGGATGTGAACTAGTAATGATCACTAACTGATCCTGAACACCTACTTACGTCAAACATAACCCCACCATGTTCTCTTTCGAATAAGGACTCACGAGAAGAGACAGTCACGGTTACGCACATAGTTGGTGTGTTTTATTAGAGTTTACTTCAAGTTTGCTATGACCGGGTGTTAAACAAATTATTCGAGTTTGCCACATAACCGCGGGCATGACTTCTCGAAAAGATTTAACCCTGCAGGGGTGCTCCAACTCATCCATCACAAATTAACCACACACAGCGGGAATAACCTCAACCACGGATCTCGTGATCTTCCTAGGCAATTCCAAAGGAAATCCGTCATCTCAAGATAGCCCGAAGAAAATCAGAATTCTTCACTCAAGACGTTCAAGAAAGGTAAAACAAATCCAGCAAGGCCGCCCAACGTGCCGACAATCCCGATAGGAGCCGCGTATCTCGTTCTCAGGGCACAACCGGATGAGCGATGGTTACCAAGCCAAACACCGAGTTGCCCCGGGTAGCATTAATAAGCTGCTCTGGGTTGGACCAACACTCATGAGGAGCACTGGCCCGGGGGTTGATTAATTATCCACGGGATCCGGAAAGTCCCTATCCAAGTTCATTAGTTATTAGGCAAATGTAGTACTGAAGTTGGGCCTTGCCAGATAAGTTTTATCCCAACACCGGTTCACAAGTAACTAGGGGCGGCAAGAGTGGAACAAAACACCGAGCAAAAGGCCAAGCCTTCCACCTTCACCAAGTATATATGTGCATTAAATTAAATAGCAGCAATATTGTGATATAACAAAGAATGTCCATGCTGACACATGGAAGCAATTGCACCTGCACCTAGAAATGCTATAAGAAGGGTTGAGCAAGAGGTAACATAGCCAAACAAAGGTTTGCTGGGACGATGGAGGGTTAGAGGCTTTTCATGGCAATGTTGCGAGGTTGTCAAACAAGTGGTAGGTAGCGAGACATAACGATAAAAGCGGGACAACTAGCATAGCAATGATAGTAGTGGTATCCAGGGAAATGTGTCATCTTGCCTGAGATCCCGCTCAGAAGAAGAACAAGTCCATGAAGAAGACGAGCCAACGTAGTCGAACAAATCCTCACTCTCCGAACGCTTTCGGAACTCTATCAAAAAGAAGCAATCTGAAGAAACAATCAACACAAGATACACCACAACATATGCATGACATGATGCGCAAACAATATGATGCATGTCCGGTTTAAATATGCAAGGCATGGCAACTCACAACAATCAAATACTACACATTAAGTGAAGCTCAATATGCAATGAGTTCCATATTGACGAAACTTCACATTCGAATTATTTAATTCACTCTTGTTAGGTACTCAACAATATTAAATGTTGTTAAACATGGCAAGAGGTGAAGCATAAGTAAACTATCTCTCTAGGCAACTTAAATGAGGCCGGAAACAACTTATAGCATTTCTGAAATGACCCCATATGTTAATTTCGAAATTGGTCCAGATCTTAACTAATCATATTTTACATTTCTTAAACAACATAATAAAGTATACCGTGTTAATCTACATGTCATTCTATTCGATTTACATATATGGAACATCTCAAACGGAGCTGCGGCCCAAAAGATACGAGCAACACAAGATGCACATGTCATGAATACCAATGCATGGAAAATACAATCACAAACATTTCAAATCATGAATGCAACACGTTATTATGAAACTACATGAGATTATAAGCAAGTTTCATATATGGCATGTTCAAAACGGAGCTACGGTTCAACCACAAACACCAACACAAGTTTTAGTTGAAATATGCCCAAAATAGCAACTTAGCATTTTGCACGCATGAAAACAACAAGTTACAAGATTCTAAAATGCATAGACTAAGCATGGGGCAGTAGTATATAACACACGCTTCATTTCATCTTCACATATCATAATCAAAACATGCATGGATCACATGGTAGGAAGCTCACAAGATGGTTACTTGAAAACAGTTTCAGACTTAGTGAAAATAGCAGTTTTTGACAGTGCAGTTTTTATCACGAAGGCATATTGACAGCAGTAAAACTATATGCTACAGATCATATTATGGCATGAAACTTAACGTCATACTAAAGGACATTATCTACTACAAATAACTCCATTACACCTACCACAAAAGGTTTCTAGATCACTAGCAACTCACATGGCAAGACAGCAACAAAATATTACAGATTCCAGACTTAGAAATATTTTAGCATCTCAAAACAGCAGAATTTTATAGCAAGTTGACAAAAATGAACTAACACCTAAACATGCATTTCTATGACAAGCAAAATGTCTTGGGGCTAGGACACATATCAAAGGGCACATCTCAAGTTTAAAATTATTTCAAATCATGCATGGATTAAATCACATAAAAATAACAAAAGGGCATCACAACAAAAATGACTTGCACACAAAAACTCAAATGACAAAAATAAATGCACAGATAATTCCTATGGATTTTTCTTCTCCGAAAACATATATAATATGCATATGTTCATGTAGAAAATTAATCACAATTAATTATGCAAGCATATGGCCTAATCACCATGTAGCAATTCATTAATGCAAATTAAATGCAAACAACATGTCAACATTTTTAGCATGCATGAAAATGCGATGCCGATGATATGAACATTTTCATAGAAACTTTTACTTAATTCCGATGCTCGAACAAATAATTATGCGCAATGCGAAAATATGACATATATGCAAAATGATGAAAACCACAAGATTAAGTATTTTAAACAGAGATGAAAGTTGATTATTGTGAAAGTAGATGAAATTCTACTCATTTTACATGTTCAAAGTTATTACATGCGATGCACGGATTAATCAATATGAGCATTTTAAAAATGCAATAGGGGCTGACAAAATTAATAAAACGCGGGGGGCTGGCTGCTCACCATGGGCCATGGCCCGTACGATAGGGAGGCAGATGAGCAGCTGGGCCTTGGGGAGGCCGGCCCACGCGGGCACAATGGGCGTCAACGCGGGCGAGCGCTCGTCCTCCTCCTCCCGAGCGGAGAAGGCGAGCCAGGGCGACGGCGGGGCTGCACGGATCTGGTGAGGGGGAGCCAGGGGACGCCAAATCCAGCGAGGGGGAGGTCGTTCCTAGCGGCGGCAAGCTCCGGTCGGCGGCTGAGCAAGCACCTACGAGAGGGAGGCGAGGTGAGAGAGAGAAATGAAGGAAGGAGGAAAGGGAAGGAGGAGAGGGGTCCGGCGAGGTCCGGCCCGATCCCGGCGAGGCGGCGACCGGCGGCGCAGGTTCCGGCGGTCCTCCGACAGCACGGGTTTCGGCAAGGCGGCGCGGTCCACGAGGCTGCGGGAGCTCGGGAGGAGTGCGGCCATGGGAGGAGTTGCGGGAGCTCGGGCTGATTCGGGCCCGGGCAGGCCCAGATGGGCTCGGCAGGCCTGGCGGCTGGAGGAGGGAGAAGCTGCGGCTGGGGCTGGTTTGGCACGGGGAACGAGGGGGATTAGGGTTAGCTGCCCAATTAGGAAGGGGGAGGGACTATTTATAGGTTTAGGGGCTAGGGATGATGGTCTCTATCCGTTTTCGGACCGTCGGATGTCGATTCGACGGTCCGGAAGCGGGGGGGCACGGTGACTGTGCAGAGGGCTATGTGGGGAAAGGAGGGAAGTGCGTCCCGTGACACGAAGGTTTTTAAAGCACCGACAAACGTCCGATAAAATACCGATGACCGCACTGCTACTACTGACCGACGGGATGTCAAACGAACTTGGAACGCGACGAAAAACGACGGGCGGTCTACCTAAAAAATAACAAGACCGCACGCCAAGTTTCAACCCAATCTGAGAATATTTTAGCGCGCCTTTAAAAACGGTTTTATTTAACGATGCCGTAGGCGCGTGCGTGTGTGGTTGGTCTCGAAACGGGCAACGGCAAGGACAGAGAGAACAGGAAACTACGAATGGATGCAAGTTTTCGAAAACGAGTGACGATGCTATGCAGATGATGCGAATGATGCAATGATGAATGCAACAACAGACGAGACACAGACGAGAACGGAAATAAGAGGGGAATCTTCTGGAGCGTCGGACCCGGGCTGTTACAAGAGGGTATTTCCTTTGTGAGGAAACTCAACGCTGATGGATCCTACTGGACACCTAAGCAGTACCCCAAAACCTCATGGGTTGCTGCGAAAGGACCTCCTGTAGATCCATCCACTTTCTCTGGCTTTACTTGTGAAACTTCATATTCTCTGATGAGTCACTTGACTTCAACTACAAATTCTTCAAAAATAAAAAAGGTGAAGTATTTGCTAGATTTGTTGGAACTAACTACAGGAACGGTTCACCTATGAAGAAAATCTGGGTTCCCAAGAGCTACCTACAAAATCTTCAAGTGAATGTCCTCACGACACCACTCATGAAGAACATGAATCCCAGATC
Source organism: Hordeum marinum (assembly GCA_022496015.1). Classification (NCBI taxonomy): domain Eukaryota; kingdom Viridiplantae; phylum Streptophyta; class Magnoliopsida; order Poales; family Poaceae; genus Hordeum; species Hordeum marinum. The sequence continues at coordinate 148,544,853 of CM039673.1, forward strand.
AAATTCCTCATATGGACCAAGTCCTCACTTGGACCAAATTCTTCAAATGGTTAAAAATATCATTCTCGTGCTAATGCCTCTGTTTCGCAGGGAAAATCTAAGAGTTATGAATATGTGCATTATTCTTCAAACCATTATGTTCATAAGTCCTCAAAGAATTTCTCTGCTTATTCATATGAGTTATCTAACCATCGCCCTGTGAAACAAAGCGCACTTGCTTCAATGCCTCCCTTCTCATATGGTGCTCACAAAGTGATGAACTCTTTACCACCCCTCCAGATGTGGGTGGTGAAGAAATTGAACTAATCTCTTATGCAAGGTCAGGTCTTCAGATGAACTTAAGCATCTGATGAATTTCCTATAGACCTGAGGAAATACTTGAAAGGACGCAAGCTAACCTTGTAGAAATGAATTCTTTATTTCTCACATCCTCACACTACTTGCTTACTATCATGTGTGATGAAATTATGTCTGATGAAATTGATCTCATATTCTTCACTCTGAAGCATACGAGTTCGTAAGTTGTACTAATTCATCTGCATGATGATACTCCAAAAGCTACTGAGTGGGTCCTCGACAGTGGATGCACAAACCACATGACTGGTGACAAGAATCTACTGATGAATTTGTCACTTGCTCAATCTCATCTGAAGCATATCACCTACGCAAACAAAGGAAAAAGCAAGGTATTGGGTCTAGGTAAGGTTGCAATCTCAAAGGACCGAACAATGGATAAGGTGATGCTTGTCGAATCCCTTGGTTCAACCTTATGTCTGTCTCAATGCTTTGTGATCTTGATATGATTGTCCTATTTGGAAAATATCATTGTGTTGTCATCATGGAATCTGAAAATTCAAAAGTCATCGGAGGCTTTAGGAGAGGAGACTTGTATATTGTTGATTTCCCTATAGGTCCTCAGCCTGCCACATGCCTACTTGCAAAGTCCTCCGAAGGTTGGCTGTCGCATCGACAACTTGGACATGCTGGTATGAGGAACCTGCACATGCTCATGAAGAAAAAGCACGTCATTGGCATTGAAGGTGTCAAATGTTGGGCAACATCACATGGGAAACAAAAAATTTCCTACGCACACGCAAGATCTATCCATGGTGATGAGCATCTACGAGAGGGAGAGTGGATCTACGTACCCTTGTAGATCGCTAAGCGGGAAGCGTTAAGAAACGCGGTTGGTGTAGTTGAACATCTTCACGATCCAAATCGCCGAGCGTCCGACGATCTCATCACGATCTGTCCCGCGATCCAATCACGATCCGCCCCACGAACTCATCGCGATCTGTCCTGCGAACTCATCACGATCCGTCTCACAAATTCATCACGATCCGTCCCGCGATCCAATCACGATCTGTCCCGCAAACTCATCACGATCCATCCCGCGAACTCATCACGATCTGTCCCGCAAACTCATCATGATCCGTCTCGTGATCTTGATCACGATCCTTCCGATCTAGGGCCGAATGGACGACACCTCCGCGTTCAGCACACGTACAACTCGATGACGATCTCCGCCTTCTTGATCCAGCAAGAGGGAGCGGAGAGGTAGAAGAGTTCTCCGGCAGCATGACAACGCTCCGAAGATGGTGGTGGAGCTATTCCGGCAGGGCTTCGCCTAAGCACTGCAGAAATCCAATCTAGAGGAGAAACTATGCACTAGAGGAACAGGCAGCACGTGGCTAAATATTCTGTGCCAAAACCCTAAAATCCTATAGTATATATAGGAGGAGAGGAGGAGGAGGCTTGTCTGCCAAAGAGGCAGCCCTTGGGTCGGCCGAACCTAGTGGGATTGGAGGATTCCTCCTCCAATCCTAGTAGGACTAGGACTCCTCCTTATTTTTGCCTTTTTTGCCTTTTTCCACCTTTTTCTCTTTGGGCTTTTCTTCCCAGCTGCATGGGCCTTGTGTGGGACTTCCACCAGCCCACTAAGGGCTGGTAAACATTCTCCCACATCCCATGGAGCCTCTTGGGTCGAAATACCCCTCCCGATGGTCTCCCGGTACACTACCGGCACTCCCGGTACACTACCGATAAGCCCGAAACTTTTCCGACAACCAAAACAGGACTTCCTATATATGAATCTTTACCTTCGGACCATTCCGGAGCTCCTCATGACGTATGGGATCTCATCTGGGACTCCGAACAACCTTAGGTCACCACCATGCATAACACTGTACTATCGAAACATCATCGAACCTTAAGTGCGCAGACCCTGTGGGTTCGAGAACTATGTAGACATGACCGAGACACCTCTACAGTCAATAACCAATAGTGGGACCTGGATGCCCATATTGGTTCCTACATATTCTACGAAGATCTTTATCGATCGATCCTCTATGTCAAGGATTCAGTTAATCCCGTATGATGTTCCCTTTATTCTTCGGTATGTTACTTGCCCAAGATTCGATCGTCGGTATCTCCATACCTTGTTCAACCTCATTACCGGCAAGTCTCTTTACTCGTTCCAAATACAAGATCCCGTGACTAACACTTAGTCACATTGCTTGCAAGGCATGTTTTGATGTTGTATTACCGAGTGGGCCCTGAGATACCTCTCCGTCACACGGAGTAACAAATCCCAGTCTTGATCCATGCCAACTCAATAGACACCCTCGGAGATACCTGTAGAGTACCTTTATAGTCACCCAGTTACGTTGCGACGTTTGATACACACAAGGCACTCCTCCAGTGTCAGTGAGTTGCATGATCTCCTGGTCATAGGAACATATACTTGACATGCAGAAAACAGTAGCAATAAACTGACACGATCATATGCTACGTTTGTAGTTTGGTTCTTGTCCATCACACCATTCTCCTAATGATGTGATCCCATTATCAAATGACATCTCATGTCCATGGCTAGGAAACCTTAACCATCTTTGATCAATGAGCTAGCCTATTAGAGGCATACTAGGGACATGGTTTTGTCTATGTATCCAGACATGCATCTAAGTCTCTGATCAATACAATTATAGCATGGATAATAAACGATTATCATGAACAAGGAAATATGATAATAACTCATTTATTATTGCCTCTAGGGCATATTTCCAATAGTCTCCCACTTACACTAGAGTCAATAATCTAGTTCACATCACCATGTGATTCGCATTGTTATGAATCTAACACCCAATGAGTTCTGTGGCTCGATCATGCTTTGCATGTGAGAGAGGTCTTATAGTCAACGGGTCTGCGACATTCAGATCCGTGTGTACTTTGCAAATCTCTATGTCAAACCGTAAACACTGCTACCACACTCCACTTGGTACTATTCCAAATGGCTGCTCCACTATATGTATCCAGATTGCTACTACGGGTCATCCGGATTGGTGTTAAAGCATGCATCAACGTAACTCTTTACGACGAACTCTTTATCACCTCCATAATCGAGAAACATCTCCTTAGTCTTTTAGTTACTAAGGATAATCTTGACTGCTGTCTAGTGATCCACTCCTGGATCACTCTTGTACCCCTTGACGGACTCATGGCAAGGCACACATAGGTGCGGTACACAGCATGACATACTATACAGAGCCTATGGCTAAGGCATAGGGGATGGCATTCGTCCTTTCTATTTCTTCTGCCGTGGTCGAGCTTTGAGTCTCACTCAACTTCACACCTTACAAAGCAGGCGAGAACACTTCTCTCTGACTAATCCATTTTGAATTCTTTCAAAATCTTGTCAAGGTATGTACTTATTAAAAGTCTTATCAAACATCTTGATCTATCTTTATAGATCTTGATGCTCAACAATTAGGTAGCTTTATTCAGGTCTTCCTTTGAAAATCACTTTTCAAACAACTGTTTATGCTTTCCAGAAATTCCACATTATTTCCGAATAGCAATATGTCATCCACATATACTTATCAGAAACTCTATAGTGCTCCCACTCACTTTATTGCAAATACAAGTTTCTCATAAACTTTGTATAGACTCAAAAACTTTGATCACCTCATCAAAGTGTACATTCCAACTCCGAGATGCTTGCTTCAGTCTATAAAAGGATCACTGAAGCTTGCACACCTTTTAGCATGCTTAGGACTGACAAAACCTTCTGGTTGTATCACATACAACCTTTCCTCAAGTAAACCATTAAGGAAATGATGTTTTGACATCCATCTGCCAGAATTCATAATTGAAAGTGCAGCAACTGCTAACATAATTTCAACAGACTTTAGCATCGCTACGAGTGAGAAAGTCTCATCGCAGTCAACTCCTTGAACTTGTCGTAAACTTCTTTGCAACAAATTGAGCTTTACAAATGGTGACATTTACCATCAGCGTCTGTCTTCATTTCAAAGATCCATTTGTACTTAACGACCTGCCGTCCAACGAGCAAGTCCACCAAAGTCTATACTTGGTTTTCATACATGGATCCTTTCTCGGATTTCATGGCCTCTAACCATTTGTTGGTTTCCAGGCCCATCATTGCTTCTCCATAGTTCGTAGGTTCATCGTTGTCCAACAACTTGACCTCTAAGACAGGTTTGCCGCACCACTCAAGAGTAGTACATGTCCTTGTCGACCTACGTGGTTTGATGGTAAATTGATCCGAAGCTTCATGATCATCATCATTAACTTCCTCTTCAACTAATGTAGGCTTCACAGAAACAACTCCCTCTATCGCGCCACTCTCTGGTTGAAACACAGGTTCAATAACCTCATCAAGTTCTATCTTCCTCCCACTCAATTCTTTCAAGAGAAACTTTGTCTCGAGAAAGGACCCAGTTTTAGCAACAAACATTTTATGCTTGGATCTAATATAGAAGGTTCACCCAACTGTTCTTAGGGTATTCTATGAAGATGCATTTGTCCGCTTTGGGTTCGAGCTCATTAGGTGAAAACATTTTCCACACAAGCATCGCAGCCCCAAACATTAAGAAATGACAGCTTAGGTTTCTATCAACCCATAATTCACATGGTGTCATCTCAACGGATTTACATGGTGCCCTATTTAAAGTCAATGTAGCTGTCTCTAATGCATAACCCCAAAATTATAGTAACAAATAGATAAGATACATCATAGCATGCACCATATCCAATACAGCATGACTATGACGTTCGAACACACCATCACACTATGGTGTTCCAGGTGGCATGAGTTGTGAAACAATTTTCAAATTGTCTAAAGTTGTATGCCAAACTCGCAACTCAGATACTCAACTCGACGATCATATCGTAGACATTTTTATCTTCTTGTCACGATGGTCTTAAACTTCACTCTGAATTTGCTTGAACCTTTCAAACGACTCAGACTTGTGTTTCATTAAGCAAATATACACTATATCTACTCAAATCATCAGTGAAGGTAAGAAAATAACGATATCCACCGCACGCTATAAGACTCATTGGATTGCATACATCAACATGTACCATTTCCAATAAGTCACTTGCCCGCTCCATCAAACCAGAAAATGGGGTCCTTAGTCATCTTGACCAAGAGGCATGGTTCGCATGTCTCAACCGATTCGAAATCGAATGACTCCAAAGATCCATCAGCATGGAGTTTCTTCATGCGTTTTATACCAATATGACATTTAGCGGCAGTGCCACAAGTATGTGGTACTATTATTATTAACTTTGTATCTTTTGGCATCAATGTTATGAACATGTGTATTACTACGATCAAGATTCAACAAACCATTCTCACTGGGTGCTTGACCATTGAAGGTATTAGTCATGTAAACAGAATAACCATTATTCTCTAACTTAAATGAATAACCGTGTTTCATTAAACACGATCCAATCACGTTCATGCTCAACACAAAACACCAAATAACATTTATTTAGGTTTGTCACTAATCCCGAAGGTAGAGAGAGCGTGCGATGTTGATCACATCAACCTTGGAAACATTTCCAACACACATCGTCACCTCACCCTTAGCTAGTTCCCCGTTTATTCCGTAGCTTTTATTTCGAGTTACTAACATTTAGCAACCGAACCAGTATCCAATACCCAGGTGCAACTAGGAGTACTAGCAAAGTACACATCAATAACACGTATATCAAATATACCTCTATCGACGGCCAGCGTTCTTATCTACCAAGTATCTAGGGTTGTTTCGCTTCAGCGACCGCTCTCCTCATAATTGAAGCACTTAGTCTCGGGTTTGGGTTCAACTTTGGGTTGTTTCACAAGAACAGAAAATGACTTGCTATCCATGAAGTTTCCCTCCTTGCCCTTGCCCTTCTCGAAACTAGTGGTTTTACTAACCATCAACACTTCATGCTCCTTCTTGATTTCTACCTTCGCGGTGTCAAACATTGCGAACAGCTCAGGGATCATTATTTCTATCCCTGGCGTTTATAGTTGATCACCAAGTTCTAGTAGCTTAGTGATAGTGACTTGGAGAACAATATCAATCACTATCTTATCTGGAAGATCAACTCCCACTCGATTCAAGAGATTGTAGCACCGAGACAATCTGAGCACATGCTCAATGATTGAGCTATTCTCCTTCATCTTACAGGCAAAGAATCTTGTTGGAGATCTCATATCTCGCAACATGGGCACGAGCCTGAGATCCTAATTTCAGCTCTTAGAACATCTCATATGTTCCATGACGTTCAAAAAGTTTCAGAGCCTCAATTCTAAGCTGTAATGCATGAAGCACTAAACTATCAAGTAGTTATCATAACGTGCCTATCAGATGTTCACAACATCTACAAACAAAGCTAGAGGGGTTGGCGCACCGAGTGGTGCATTAAGGACATAAGCCTTCTGTGCAGCAATGAGGACAATCCTCAGATCACGGAGCCAGTCCGCAATATTGCTACCATCATCTTTCAACTCTATTTCTCAAGGAACATATAAAAATTCAAGGGAGCTACAGCGTGAGCTAGTAATCTACAATACAGTTTGCAAAGACACTACTGACTATGTTCATGATAATGAGTTCAATTAATCATATTACTTAAGAACTCCCACTCAAATTGACATCCCTCCAGTCATTCGAGTGATACATGATCCAAAGTCACCAACTCAAGTCCGATCATCACGTGAGTTGAGGTGGTTTCAATGGTGAACATCATCATGTTGATCATATATACTATATGACTCATGTTCGACCTTTCGGTCTCTTGTGCTCCGAGGCCATGTCGAATCCCTTGGTTCAACCTTATGTCTGTCTCAATGCTTTGTCGTATTTGGAAAATATCATTGTGTTGTCATCATGGAATCTGACAATTCGAAAGTCTTCGGAGGCTTTAGGAGAGGAGACTTGTATATTGTTGATTTCTCTATAGGTCCTCAACCTGCCACATGCCTACTTGCAAAGTCCTCAGTGTTGGGGAACATTGCATGGGAAACAAAATTTTTCCTACACACACGAAGATCTATCCATGGTGATGAGCATCTACGAGAGGGAGAGTGGATCTACATACCCTTGTAGATGGCTAAGCGGGAAGCGTTAAGAAACGCGGTTGGTGTAGTCGAACGTCTTCGCGATCCAAATCGCCGTGCGTCCCGCGATCCAATCATGATCCATCCTACGATCCAATCATGATATGTCCCGCCATCCGATCACGATCCATCCCACGAACTTGATCACGATCCATCTCACGAACTTGATCACGATCCTTCCGATCTAGCACCGAACGGACGGCACCTCCGCGTTCAGCACACGTATAGCTTGATGACGATCTCCACCGTCTTGATCCAGCAAGAAGGAGTGGAGAGGAAGAAGATTTCTCCGGCAGACTGATGGCACTGTGGCGATGGTGGTGGTGCAATTCCGGCAAGGCTTCGCCTAAGCACTACAGAAAACCGATCTAGAGGAGAAACTATGCACTGGAGGAACGGGTAGCACGTGGCTGAAAATATAGTGCAAAAACCCTCAATACCACCAGTATATATAGGAGGAGAGGAGGAGAGGAGGCAGCTTGTCCTCCAAGCCTCCTAGGATTCGGCCAAACTAGGAGAGGAGGAGTCCACCTCCTCCACTCCTAGTAGGATTAGGATTCATCCTTTTTTTCCCTTTTTGCCTTTTTCCACCTTTTTCCTTTTGGGTTTTCTTCTCCATCTACATGGGCCTTGTGTGGGAGTTTCCACCATCCCACTAAGGGATTATATTCACTCTTCCACAGCTCACGAAGCCTCTTGGGTCGAAATACCCCTCCCGGAGGTCTCCCGGTACAGTACCGGCACTCGCGGTACACTACCGATAAGCCCGGAACTTTTCCGGCGACCAAAACAGGACTTCCTATATATGAATCTTTACCTCCGGACCATTTCGGAACTCCTCGTGACGTCCGTGATCTCATCCGAGACTCTGAAAAAACTTCGGTCATCACCATACATAACTCTATACTACCGAAACGTCACCAAACCTTAAGTGTGCAGACCCTGCGGGTTCGAGAACTATGTAGACATGACCGAGACACCTCTACAGTCAATAAGCAATGGCGGGACCTGGATGTTCACATTGGTTCCTACATATTCTATGAAGATCTTTATCGGTCGAACCTCTATGTCAAGGATTCAGTTAATCCCGTATGATGTTCCCTTTGTTCTTCGGTATGTTACTTGCCCGAGATACGATTGTTGGTATCTCCATACCTAGTTCAACCTCGTTACTGGCAAGTCTCTTTACTCGTTTTGTAATACAAGATCCCGTGACGAACACTTAGTCACATTGCTTGCAAGGCTTATTGTGATGTTGTATTACCGAGTGGGTCCTGAGATACCTCTCCGTCACACGGAGTAACAAATCCCAGTCTTGATCCATGCCAACTCAACAGACACCTGTAGAGCACATTTATAGTCACCCAGTTACGTTGCAACGTTTGATACACACAAGGTAATCCTCCGATATCTGTGAGTTGCATGATCTCATGGTCATAGGAACATATACTTGACATGCAGAAAACAGTAGCAATAAACTGACACGATCATAAGCTACGTTTGTAGTTTGGGTCTTGTCCATGACATCATTCTCCTAATGATGTGATCCCGTTATCAAATGACATCTCATGTCCATGGCTAGGAAACCTTAACCATCTTTCAATCAACGAGCTAGTTCACTAGAGGCATACTAGGGACATTGTGTTTCTCTATGTATCCATGTTTCCAATTACTACAATTATAGCATGGATAATAAACGATTATCATGAACAAGGAAATACAATAATAAACACTTTATTTATTGCCTCTAGGGCATATTTCCAACCCTGAGAAGGTTGGCTATCGCATCGACGACTTGGACATGCTGGTATGAGGAACCTGCACATGCTCGTGAAGAAAAAAGCACGTCATTGGCATTCAAGGTGTCAAATTCCTCAAAGACCACCTCTGTGGTGCATGTGACTCTGGAAAGATGACCAGATCCAAGCATCCCTCGAAGACCATCATGACCACGAGACGACCTTTTGAATTGCTTCACATGGATATCTTTGGCCCCACTCATTACTCCATACTAACAAATACTTCAAGTTTGTATGGCTTTGTCATTGTTGATGATTACTCTCGATACACTTGGGTGCATATTATTCTGTACAAGACTGAAGTGCAAGATGTCTTCAGACGATTTGCTTCAAGGGCCTCCACCAAGTTCGGCATCAAGATCAAGCATATCAGGAGTGATAATGGGACTGAGTTCAAGAACACCAATCTTGATGAATATCTTGATGAACTTGGTATTACTCATGAGTTATCTGCCCCTTATACTCCTCAGCAGAACGGCATTGTGGAGCGCAAGAACATGACTCTTGTTGAGATGGCTTGCACCATGCTTGATGAATACAAGACTCCTCGTCGCTTCTGGCCTGAGGCAATTGATACTGCATGTCACATCATCAACAGGGTATATCTTCACAAATTCTTCAAGAAGACTTCGTATGAACTTATGACTCGCAAGAAACCCAATGTAAGTTATCTTAAAATCTTTGGTGCAAAATACTGGATTAGAGATCCTCACCATAGTTCTAAATTTGCACCGAAAGCACATGAAGGTTTTATGCTTGGTTACGGAAAGGACTCGCACACATACAGAGTCTTCAACACCTACCACCACAAAGTTGTTGAAACTGTAGATGTGCGGTTCGATGAAACTGATGGCTCGCAAAGAGAGCACCTGCCTTCTGTGTTAGATGAACAGTCTCCTGAGGAATCCATTAAGCTGAAGGCTGCTGAAGACATCATACCCACTGAGGAAGTCATTCCAACGAATGAAGACGTTCATGCTGATACACCTGAAGAAAATGGTGCTGAAGAAAATGCTCAGCCACGTCAACCTGCTCATCCAAGAGTTGCAAATGAAGTGCAGATTGACAAAATCATCGAGGACATCAATGCACCAGGTCCTCTCACTTGCTCAAAAGCTTCACATTTGACTAACTTTTGTGGGCACTTTGCCTTTGTCTCTATCATAGAGCCCACCAAAGTTGATGAAGCATTCAAAGGGCCTGAGTGTATTCAAGGTATGCAAGAGGAATTGTATCAATTCAAGCTCAACAATGTGTGGGAACTTGTCAAGCGGCCAGATCCTCGCAAGCATAACATCATAGATACCAAGTGGATCTACCGCAACAAGCAAGATGAAAATGGCCTTGTGGTAAGGAATAAGGCTCATCTTGTAGCTCAAGGCTACACACAGGTTGAGGGAATTGACTTTGATGAAACGTTTGCACCTTTTGCTAGACTTGAAGCAATTCGCATATTGCTTGCTTATGCTAACCATCATGATATCATCTTATATCAATGGATGTGAAAAGTGCATTCCTCAATGGTAAGCTTGAGGAAGAAGTATATGTTGCTCAACCCCCAGGTTTTGAAGACCCTAAGCATCCTGACAAAGTCTTCAGACTCAACAAGGCCCTCTATGGCCTCAAGCAGGCCCCTCGGGCATGGTATGACACTCTGAAGGAATTCATGAAGAAAGGCTTCAAACCCGGTTCACTCGACCCAGTTCTTTTCACAAAATCCTATGACAATGAACTGTTCATATGCCAAATATACGTAGACGATATTATCATTGGCTATACTGACAAACGTTATAGTGATGAATTTGCCTATATGATGAGTGAAGAATATCAAATGTCTATGATGGGAGAGTTGAAATTCTTCTTAGTTCTTCAAATTCGTCAGCAAGATAACGGCATCTTCATATCACAAGAGAAATACCTCAAGGATGTTATGAGGAAATTCAACATGCAAGATTGCAAAGGCGTCAAAACTCCAATGCCTTCAAAAGGCCACCTCTGCACTAACAAAAATGGTAAAGATTTCGATCAGAAGGTATATCGCTCCATGATTGGCTCATTATTGTATCTATGTGCATCTAGGCCTGATATTATGCCGAGTGTTTGCATGTGTGCCCGATTCCAAGCAACACCGAAGGAATCACACCATAAGGCTGTGAAACATATTGTTCGATACTTAGCTTACACACCAACGCTTGGATTATGGTATCCCAAGGGCTCAAATCTTCACCTCGTCGCATACTCTGATGCTTACTATGCTGGAGATCGTGTGGATCGCAAGTAAACCTCAGGCACATGTCATTTCCTCGGACGATCCTTAGTCTGTTGGTCCTCGAAGAAGCAGAACTGCGTTTCACTATCTACTGCTGAAGCTGAGTACATTGCTGCTGGTTCATGTTGCGCTCTGTTGCTGTGAATGAAGAAAACCCTCAAGGACTATGGCATCAAGTTGAAGAATGTGCCTCTCTACTACGACAACAGGAGTGCCATCAAGATTTCTTACAACCGTGTTCAACATTCCAAGACCAAGCACATCCAGATTCGTCATCACTTTCTTCAAGATCATGTACTCAAGGGCAACATCTCCATCGACCACATTCCCACTGAAGAATAACTGGACGATATCTTCACAAAGCCCTTGGATGAAAAGAGATTTTGCAAGTTGTGGTGTGAGCTAAATATCTTAGAATCTTCGAATGTTCTTTGAAAAAGGACACACATCCTAACACTTGTGCAAAATTGATGACTTAGATGTGCAACACCCGGAGTAACGTTTTTCTTCAATCAATGAAGAATAACTCTCTGAGTGTGAAGAAATTAATGAAGAATTTGATTCTCAGAACCCTACGACAATTGTACGCGATGTCTGAAATCATCATTCTTATACAGTGGGTCACTCCACCAACCATAGTTGAAATTCTTCAAAGTTGAGTTTTTCGTCATTATGCAAATTCTTCAAAATTTCAAATTACTCAAGTTTGCAAGTTCCTCAACTTTTCAAATTCACTAAATTTTCAAATTCTTCAAACTATAAAACTCATGTTCTTCATTGATTATATAATTATATATTTGAGTTTTCAATGTCCTCAACAACATTCACTTATTGCTAATTCTTCAAGTTGATTTTCATCTAAGTGAATGTGATCGGACCCTTTCCCCTCCATGCTAAACTCAACCTAGTCTGTTCACAAATTCTTCATATGTGTTCTACTTTGAAACTCGTTCAAAGTCTTCACTGTGTCCTTGACAGCTGCAGAATTTGCGAACGGAAATATTAAAATTTTCACTATCAAAAATTTCGGCGGTTCCCGCTCAAACGGTTTTGATTCCCATGACTGGATCACCCACGATCCCCTACTATTGCCACCTCTCAGTACGTGGGTGGCACCTGTCGCGTGGAGAGCAAGGGTCAGGGGCAATCCTGTCCAAAATCTTCAGACGGATTGGTTTTCACTTCCACTATATATACCCCTCCCCTTTTACTGTGCTCGGTTACTCACTTCCTCTCTCTCCCGAGCTCCGACCTAGCGCTGTCGCTAAAATCATCGATGCCGGTGTGGAAGAGCTTCACTGCCTCGACCTCACCATCACCGTACTCGCATCGGCCGCAGAAGTCTTCACCCCGCCGCCGCTGTAGCTGTCTCCCTCTGCCGAGCTAGGGCGTGGGAGATCTGGACTGACAAACTTCCTCAGTCTCATCTCATAGTTCATCGTGTTCTTCAATAGGGTAAATAAAATTTAATTTTACTACCCTTATTTGATCTTCAAGTTTTCCTAAATCTTCAGAAAGGTATTTATTCTTCAAGAATCTCACTCTAAAGCACCTTACATGTACATTTACTTGATGACTTTCTCTAAGTTATGATTTTCTTCAAGATTCCTCAATTGTGTGAATCCTCAAATTTGCACAACTCTGGAACCTAAGACAAAGAACACTTAGTGAAATTCCTCAAGACACCAATGGTTAAATTCCTCACACTTATTTTTATTGAAAATTTTCTGAGAACGCATATTACCTCTTCAAATTCCTCGCACCTATACTCTGTTCACAGGTACAAACATGTCCGCTGATGAATCACTAGGTGCTCATCAACTTAACTCATTTGCAGCATTTCTTGAGGAAAAACTGTGCACTTCTTTAGAGTCCTCAAGAGTTCAAATTCCTCAACTAAAGAAAATGGCCGATGGGAAGAAGCCACAGAAAGGTGGAAAGAAGGCTGAACATCTGTATGCTGGTTACTGTACGCAAGATGAATCCAAATATGGCAAAGAGACAAAAGAACAAAGAAAGATCAGGATTCGGAGAATTGAACTGAGGTGGGTGAGGTAATGGAAGGATTATCGCTATGTTACTCCCAAGTACATGAAGAAATTCGCACTCAAACCCCCTTGGAGTAGGGCTCCTCCAGTTGATGATCAAGTGGTAGATCCCACCAGTGTTGCTCGCGGTAAAGTCTTTCCCGCATAGTGGGCAAAGCGTCAACTCAAACTACAGAGAACTGCTGAAGTTGTAGTGAAGAATTCAATGAAGACTCTGCAGCCACTGCCGGAGCCTCTACAAGTGGTCCTAAGAAATCTATATGAAGAAATCCGCTGTGAAGCCAAATTCTTGAACTTCAAAGTCATCACAATAGATACCTCAAGCTCAAAGGCCTCAGCTCTCAAAGGCATCAGCTTCTCGTATAGTTGCTGCTCAGACCTCGACTGATGCTGTAAAGTCCTCAACTCCTATGCACCTTGCCTCAAGCCAACGGACTAAAGGATTTTCAATTGCTTCAGGGGCATCAGCAAGTTCTTTAGCCCAAAATCATTCCTCAAGCGGTCCTTCTCTGAGGAAAAAGAAAGCAACTGCTAGACGAGGCATTCGACCAAGTCCTCTAACCAAGAAGGTGGCTTTCACAATACCTTCAGAATCCTTAGATAAAGCTGATGATGAGGAACTGGAAGCTATCATCAGAAACAAGCAACAACGTGTGGCTGAAGCAAATGGATCTCAAATTCCTCTGTTAATTGATCCTAAAAAAGTGCTCAACTTCATTGATATCTGGCACAAGGATCCCAAGACACACATTGATGACTTGAAACTGCCTCCTGGTCCTGATCATGTCCTCACAGCTTTCATTGCTGAGGAAAAATGGAAATATGAGAAGGCAAGACAAACCAACAAGGCTTAGTACAAGAAAGATCATTACTTGAAGAAGAATCTTCTGAATTTGTCTCCTGAGGAACTTGTGAGGGTGCAGTCTGAGATTCAAAGCCTTAGTGAGGAATTCAGTTCATACTATGCTGATTGGCAAGGCGCCAAGGTTTGCTTCGTCAACATTGCTGACAAAGTCATCACTGATCACAACTCAAGGGTTGCATCTAGCTCCCAGCAACAAATTCCTCAGGCTGAAGAAACTGCTCAGCCTACTGAGGAAGCTGCCAGCGCTGCTGAAGAAAGTCAGACTGCTAAAGAACCTGCCAGGGCACCCTCCACTGGTGTGCCTGATGAAACTGAACCCTCAAGGACGACTGCATTAGTCGTGCCTGAAGAATTTGTACCACCCTCACCTTCTACTGAATCAGACAAATCATCAAAGGTAAAGACAATCAATCGTACTTTTGCATCAGAAGTGAAGAAAACTAAGGCTGCTGAGAAGAAGGCACTGAAAAGAAAAGATTAACATTCAGATTCCTTAGCTGTGAAGAAGTTGAAGACTCTGCCAAAGTCCTCAACTGAACCATTTGATGCCACTCCACTCTCCTCAGCACCCGCTTATGAGATCATCCCATTTGGTGTTGACTATCTCATCCCACATGAAGAAACTGAAGAAGATCATTCTACTGCTTTGACAAAGCAGATTGATGAAGATATTGAAGTTGAAGGAAAGTCTTCAACTCCTCATGTATCATCGCCCCAGCCTCAGTTCACTACTAAAGAGGCCGGGATTGAAGAAATTGATGAGGATGAAGACATTGGAAATACAACTCCTCTCATCAACGATGAATATTGGGCAGAGCTCACCCAAATTCACCTATGACTACTCCTCAGTCACAGATTCCTTAGTCCCCAGCCCAGACTGAAGAAATTCATCAAGGATCTGATGACTTGACCACCAAAGTCATTGAAGATATTCTAGCTGCATCAGCTGACGACTTTACTGCTCCAATCCATATGACTTAGCAAGGGCCGGACGAAGCAGATTCTGGACTGCCACTCAGATGAACTACTATGCATCAGTCTTGTTCGAAAAGAAGAAAGTCTTCGAGCACCATCAAATTCCTCATGCTGACATGGAAACACTTCCATCATTCACACCGGTGCTCCAAGTTCTTCATGCTGCAGGCATTCTTCCCTTCTGCGTAGACATCTGCGACTGGAATGAAGAACTCATTCTTCAGTTCTATGCTACTCTGCACATCAGTGGAAATGCTTCTGACATCAATTCCTGGGTTTTGGACTGGATGACAGGATCAACACATCTCACTGCTCAAGCATCTAAATTACTTCGATCTGTCCCAGTGCCAATTCCTTCAGAAGAAGCTCGTCGGTTGTTTGATGAACCTGCTCTTCCAAACCCACTGATGCAAGTGCTGATGAAACCATTGGCTCCTGGAAAGCCTCAACGTAAAACCTTCCTGGTGAAGGATTTGCTATATTTGCCAAGGACGGTCTACCGCATTCTTACGAACACTCTATGTCCTTAGAAGGGCCACAATTCTGAAGAAGAGGAAGTGGAGGGAGTCATGAAGAATATGTTGTTCAACATCATTCATGGGATTCCCATCAACTTCCACGATTTCTTCATGAGGACATTGGCTAGTGCTGCTCTAGCCCCATTTGAAGAGAAGCCTTATGCACCTTGGATCATGAAATTCATCAAGGCAAAGTCCTCAGTTCCCTTCAAGGCAGACTATCAGAATCATTTTGGCTTCCTACCTCCGAGGGAGTCATCAAGAGCACAATTGCCTCAGTGGAAGGAAAAGGCAAGGCTGTCATTGATGAAGGCACTCGTCCATTAAAATGATAGTTTTGCAAAGCTGCATCCTTCTCCACCAATGATGACACAGGAACCCAGGACTCATAAGCAAAGGCCTCAGCTCAAAAACCTCAAGAGTCTGCCCCACATGTGATGACTGATCGTGAGCTTCTAATAAGTCTTGGTTACATTGTGCAAAACATGACTGTGACGCACAACTTTGTGAAGAGGAATCACTACTATGCGCATGAAAACCTCAACCGCACTTGGGCCATATTGTCTCACCTCAAGACTCCTAAAGAACTGAAGTTGTTGGATCTTGAGGAAAATCTTGACTGGGCTCGTCAACCAAACAAGAAATTCAAGAAAGTCCAAGTTCCTCTGATGGTCACAAGTTCATATTCTTCATCGCGTGAGAAGGATGAAGCTAGGGACATTGACGACACTGCAGCAGGCCCTGCATCGACAAACGACCCTGACAACGCTGGCGCTCCTTCCTCACCAACACGATGAAATTCTTCAAGGGGTGTTAGTCCTCACTTTTTCGTCCCTTTTGGTCTTCAATGACAAAGGGGGAGAAAATTTGAGTTAGTCTTCAAGTGGGTCACTATATATGGGTTGTTTTTGTTTAAGTTACAACTCTCGCTCTTTCGAAGTTTTTATTGATTGGGTTGTAAACTTAAGTCCGATGGTGGTCTGACTCTTTTGAACTATTTCATCGCATGATTATTTCCTCAAGTACCTCAATGCACACATGCTAAATTTCGTCAGACACCATCTTCATCATACATTTAAAATTCTTTATGTCATATGATCAAATGCGTCTATGAATTACAAGATATAGGGGGAGTTCTCCATGTTTTTAACCTGCTATGTGCATTTGCAGTCCAAAGCAAATTCCTCAAATATGCACATCTTCAGGGGGAGTTCTTCTATATCTTGCAATCAAATTCCTCAAACTCAGTATTTACACTTCACATTATTATCCCCGTTAAAAACTTAACCTATTTGTCATCAATCACCAAAAAGGGGGAGATTGTTAGTGCATCTAGTGCCCCTTAGTGATTTTGGTGTATTGAAGACTTCTAGGTTAAGGAACTAATGTGTTTGTGAGTGTACATAGGCTCTATAAGTCGATGAGGAGTTTGATACATCCGGAGATTACCGACCCCTAAAAATGTATGTCTTCAACTGAAGACTTTGGTGAAGACTTTGATATTCCCCGAAGACTTTGAAATAGAAGAAGTCAGTATGACCTTGAAGATATGAATGAGGACTATGAATCATGAAGACTTCACTTTTGTAGTTTCATTTCCTTTCTTTGAGTCATAGGAAACACCGTACTATTAAAGGGGGTCGAGGTAATACTAAGGAAAATTTCCAACTGATGCTCAAATCCAAAATCCTCAACCTAACCAATCCTTCGAGTGAAGCCTTTGGAAATCTCTTACGTTTAAGTCAAGTTCTTCAGTGATACAGACGAAGTTCTTCTGGTCTCTGAGGAAATTTATCTGACTGAGGAGTTAGGATTTCGCCTGTGCGAATTGCCTACAAGTGAGGAACATGATAAGCCTGAGGACTTTCATAGTTCGAAAATTCTGACTGTTGTTGTGCTTAGCGCCAGCTGTCCTCAATCATAACACCCACATAACGGTCATATCATTGGGGGCATTTATGTCTTATCATGTCAGGTTGCACCCTGGCTATAAATAGCCAACCCCCTCAACCACTAGATGGTTGGCTACTCCGAGAGAGAACTGACACTTGTCATTTGAGAGCAACCCATCCTCCGAGGACTTTGAGAGAAAATCATAAGTGAGGAAAAACCCACAACCAAACCACCAAACCCAAAGTGATTGAGCATCACTGAAGAAATTCCTGTGTGGAACCGACGCTTGTTACCTTTGAGGACTGTGCATCCTCTAGATGGTTAGGCGTCATGGTCTAGTGCATCCTGCAGTCAATTTGGGATCACGAAGTGACCTTGGTCTAAAGCATCCAGCAGTAAATTGTGGATCGCCGGGTGACCAGTTTGTGAGGGTTTTGGAAGTCTACCCTGAAGACTTACCACGAGTGTTGGGCGAGGACTATGTGACCTTAGCTCAAGGAGAATATGGTAAGGACTGTGTGTCTTGAGACTGTGTGTCCTCTGGTTTAAATACTAGGCTACTCCAAACCAGACATACGACTGTCACAGCAGTTGGAACTTGGTCATCAAACCATTGTCTTCATCGAGCTACCTGGTTTAATTTCCTCAACCCCTCTACTCCTCGTATACTTGTTGATGAAATTGATCGTTACTGTTTGAAGAATTTGACTGAAGACTATCACAATTTCCTCATCTCAAATTCTTCAAGTTACCTTGTTCATCACTACTTATCCTGTATCATGCTACTTGTAATTTGTGCATGTTTCATTTCATCATGATGACTATGCTGTTACTATGTTCCTCATGCACTTGAGTACTCAATCCGCTGCTAGTTATTCATCACATTTCAAATTCCTCAAGGTTGAAATTCCTCAAGTGATGAATTTGTAAAAATTGCCTATTCACCCCCACTCTAGTCGATATAACACACTTTAACTCCCCCTTTGTCATCGAAGACCAAAAGGGACAAAAAAGTGAGGACTAACGCCCCTTGAAGAATGTCATCTTGTTGGTGAGGAAGGAATGCCAGCTATGTCGGGGTCGTTTGTCGATGCAGGGCCTGCCGTAGTGTCGTCAATGTCCTCGGCATCATCCATCTCACACTAAGAAGAATATGAACTTGTAACCAACAGAGGAACTTGAACCTTCTTAAATTTCTTCTGAGGAGGATGAGACCAGTCAAAGTTCTGCTGAAAGTCCATGTCCTTGAGTTCCTCAGGAGTCTTGAGATGTGCGAGAATGTCCCATGCACGATCAAAGATTTCATGCACATAGTTGTGATTTTTGCTCACACAGTTCCGCGTCACAGTCATGTTCTGAACAATTGAAGCAAACTGACGCTTCACCCACTTATGATTGCGATCGACCTTGTAATGAAGACTTATGAGCAGTTCACGATCTATCATCAAACGAGGGGCAGACTCTCAAGGCTTTTGCTCTGAGGCTTTTGCAGCAAAGTCCTGGGTAGCAGTGTCATCATTGGTGGAGTAAGATGCAGCTTTGCGAAACTGACCATCCAATGGATGAGTACCTTCATCAATGAGATTTGTGCCTTTTCCTTCGAATGAGGCAATTGTGTTCTTGAGGACTTCAATCGGAGGCAGAAAGCCGAAGTGATTTTGGAAGTCAGCCTTGAAGGGAATTGAAGACCTTGATCTGATGAATTTCACAATCCAGGGAGCATAAGGCTTCAATTAAAATGGGGCTAATGCTGCATTGGCGAATGTCCTCATAAAGAAGTCGTGGTAGTTGATGGGAATCCCATGAATGATGTTGAATAGCATGTTCTTCATGACTCCCTCAACTTCTTCTTCTTAAGAGTTGTGTCCCTCGTGAGGACAGAGAGTGTTGGTGAGGATGCGATAAACAGTCCTGGGCACATAGAGCAAATCCTTCACAAGGAAGGTGGTCCTTTGAGGTTTTTCTAGGAGCCAACGGTTTCATCAGCACTTGCATCATATGGTCGGGCAGAGCAGGTTCATCAAACACGCAACAGGCTTCTTCTGAAGGAATTGGAACTGGGACTGACCGAAGCAATTCAGAGGCTAGTGCAGCGTAATGAGTTGATCCAGTCATCCAATCCAAGACCCATGAGTTGATGTCAAAAGCATCACCTGTGATGTGTAGAGTGGCATAGGATTGAAGAATTAGTTCTTCATTCCAATCGCAGATATCCACACAGAATGGAAGAATTCCTGCATCGTGAAAAACTGCGAGCACCAGTGTGAAGGATGGAATTGTTTCCATATCCGCATGAGGAATCTGATGGTGCTCGAAGAGTTTCTTCTTGTCAAACAGGACTGATGCATAATAGTTCATCTGTGTTGAAGTCCAGAACCTGGTGCAACCGGCCCTTGCATAGTCATAGGGATTTGGCCCATCGAAGAAGATGTGCTCGTTGAAGAAATTGGTTTTGATGAATTTGGGGCCCTTTGAGCCTTTGAATGGCATTCTTGGCTTTGGCTGATGGTTTGGCTTGAAGTGACCCATAATCTCCTTAGGCATAGGAGGAACTTCTTCATACTGAGGAATTTGCACAGTTGTTTCCTCAGTGGCATTTGGAGCTACAATTTCTTCAGCTGATGCAGCTGGAATTTCTGCAGTGGAAGTCGCGGCTATGTCATCAGATTCAGTATGAATTTCTTCAGTATGGGCTGGAGACTGAGGAATCTATGACAGAGGAGTGGTCATTGGGGAATTTGGGTGTGCAGCTTCCCAATATTCATCATTGATGATAGGGGTTGTGTTGCCAATGTCCACGTCCTCATCAATTTCTTCAACACCGGCCTCTTCAGCAGTCAATGAGGCTGGGGCGATGATACCTCTGGAGTTGAAGCATTTGCTTCCACTTCAATTTCTTCATCAACCTGCTCTGAGGTAGCATCAGATTGATCCTTTTCCTCATCATTTGGGATGACATAGTCAACACCAAATGGCATGACTGCATAGGCTGGCACGGAGCTGATAGGAGTTGCATCAAACAGTTCTGTTGAAGAATTTGGCAGTGTCTTCAATTTCTTCACTGCTGAGGAATCTGAAGTTGATGCTTTTCGTTTCAGTGCCTTCTTCTCCATAGCCTTGGTATTCTTCGCTTCTGATGCAGAAGGAAGGTTGATTGTCTTCACCCTTGATGATTTAGCTGTTTCCGCAGAGGGCGAGGGAGGAGCATTTTCTTCAGGCATGATTGATGCAGTCGCCCTTGTGGTATCAATTTCCTAAAGCGCAGCAAAAACTTCAGTTGGCCTGTCAATTTCTCCTGGCACATCAGTGGAGGTTGTCCTGGTATGTTCTTCAGCAGACTGAGTATCTTCAGTTGCGGGTGCAGTTTCATTAGTAGGCTGAGCAGATTCTTCAGCCTAAGGAATTTGTGGTTGCGATCAACCTGCAACCGTTGAGTTATGGTCCTTAATAGCAGCTTGGGCTGCCCTGACGAATCTCACTTTGGTGCCCTTCCATTCAACATCATATTTGTCTTGTTCCTCGGAGAGGCAGCGAATTTCAGAGTGAACCATGATGAGTTGATTTGGAGTCAAATTCATCACATTATTCCTCAGAAATTTTTCTTTTGGAGCCCTATTCCTCTTAGCTCTCTGAGCTTGATCTCTTTTCCATTTTTCCTCAGCAATAAAGTGGGTGAGGACATGGTCCACACCAAGAGACAGGTTCAGTGAGGAAAGTGGGGTGCTGGGATCCTCATGCATATGTAAATCAAGTTGAGGATCATCTTGGGATCTAGCAGAAGAGGAACAGAGCTGCCTTTGGCTAATGCAACCTTTTGCTGACTTTCTCTGATGAATTCTTCCAGTTCTTCATCGTCAGCTTCATCATCATCCTCAACTACTGAGGGTACAGTCACCACTGCTTTGCTTGTGTGAGGACTTGGTCTTTGACCTTGTCCAGCAATTTTCTTCAGTTTCAACATAGTAGGACTTGTTGAGACCTTTGAAGCAATTGAGAATCCCTCTGACCTCTGACATGATGCAAGGTGCATAGGAGTTGAGAACTTAGCAGCAGCAGCAGAGGACTGAGCAGCTACTGAACCAGCGGCTAAGGCCTTTGAAGGTTTTACTAGAGGAATCTGTTGTGATGATTTTGAAGTTGAAGACTTTGACTTCACACCAGATTTCTTCACCATAGTTTTCTTCGGAGCACTGTCAGAGGCTCTGGGAGAGGCAACAACATCAGAGTCTTCATTGAATTTCTTCACAACTTCTTTTGCTTTCTTCGCCAGCTTAGCTTGATGTCTTTCCCATGCATGAGGAAAGTCATCACTAGTCTTAAGACTTATGGGATCAACGTTTGGTTCGGAGCCAAGGGTGGCCTGTTGCAAGGGGGTTTAACTGCGAATTTCATCATATACTTGGGAGTGAGATAGCGATATTCTTTCCACTCCTTTGCCCATCTCCTCTCAATTTTCTGTAAGCGGATCTTTCTCTGCTTTGTTGTTTCTTTGCCATGAATTTCTTCATCTGGCATGCAATATTCCTCATACAAGTCATGAGGTATCTCAAAAGCAGTCTGCACATCTAGTTTCTTTTCACCTTTCTGTGGCTTCTTCCCATCAGCCATTTTCTTTGGCCGAGGATTCTCAACTCTTGAAGATTCTGAAGAAGTGCACGGTTTTTCCTCAAGAGACGTTGCAAATGAGTTAAGTTGATGAGAACCTAGTGATTCATCAGTGGACATCTTTGTACCTATGAACAGAGTATAGGTGCGAGGAATTTGAAGAGGTCATATGCATTCTCAGAAGTTTTTCAAAAACATCAAGGGTGAGGAATTTGACCATTTGTGTCTTGAGGATTTTCACTAAGTGTTCTTTGTCTTTGGTTCGAGAGTTGTGCAAATTTTGAGGATTCACACAATTGAGGAATCTTGAAGAAAATCATAAGTTAGGGAAAAACAGCAAGTGTATGAACATGTAAGGTGCTTTAGAATGAGATTCTTGAAGAATAAACACCTTTGAGGAAATTGATGAAAACTTGAAGATCAAACAAGGGTAGTAAAATCAGATTTTATTTACCTTGATGAATAATATGACAAACTATGAGAAGAAATCAAGGAAGTTCGTGAGTCCAGATCTCCCACGCACTAGCTCGGCAGAGGGAGACGGCTACAACAGCGGCGGGGTGAAAACTTCCACGGCCGATGCGAGTATGGCAACGACGAGGTCGAGGAAGTGAAGCTCTTCCACACCGGCGACGATGATTTTAGCGGTGGCGCTAGGTTGAAGCTTGGGAGAGAGACGAGTGAGGAGTAACCGAGCACAGTGCAAGGGAAGGGGTATTTGTAGTGGAGGTGAAAACCAATATGTTCGAAGATTTTGGACAATATTGCCCCTGATCCTTGCTCTCCATGCGACATGTGTCACCAATGTTCTAAGTAGTGGCGATAGTGGGGGATCGTGGGTTATCCAGTCGCGGGAATCAGAACGGTTTGAGCGGGAAACGCCGAAAATTTAGATAGTGAAAATTTTAAAGTTTCCGTTTGCAAATTCTTCAGCTGTCAAGGACACAGTGAAGACTTTGAATGAGTTTCAAAGTAGAACGCATATCAAGAATTTGTGAACAAACTGGGTTGAGTTTAGCATAGAGGGGGGACGGGTCCGATCACATTCACTTAGATGAAAATCAACTTGAAGAATTAGCGATAAGTGAATGCTGTTGAGGACATTGAAAACTCAAATATATATATATATATATATATAGTCAGTGAAGAACATGAGTTTCATAGTTTGAAGAAATAAAAAAGTTGATGAATTTTAAAAGAAGAGGAATTTGAAAATTTGAAGAATTTGCAAAATGACAAAAAACTCAACTTTGAAATCTTTCAACTATTGTTGGTGGCGTGTCCCACCATATAAGAATGATGATTTCAGACACCACGTACAATTGTCGTAGGGTTCTGAGAATCAAATCCTTCATTAATTTCTTCACACTCAGAGAGTTATTCTTCATTGATTGAAGAAAAATGTTACTTCGTGTGTTGCACATCTAAGTCATAAATTTTGCATAAGTGTTAGGATGTGTGTCCTTTTTCAAAGAACCTTCTAAGATTCTAAGATATTTAGCTCACACCGCAACTTGCAAAATCTCTTTTCATCCAAGGGCTTTGTGAAGATATCGGCCAGTTGTTCTTCAGTGGGAATGTGGTCAATGGAGATGTCGCCCTTGAGTACATGATCTCGAAGAAAGTGATGACGAATCTGGATGTGGTTGGTATTGGAATGTTGAACTGGGTTGTAAGCAATCTTGATGGCACTCTCGTTGTCACAGTAGATAGGCACATTCTTAAACTTGATGTCGTAGTCCTTGAGGGTTTGCTTCATCCATAGCAACTGAGCGCAACATGAACCAGCACCAATGTACTCATCCTCAGCTGTAGATAGTGAAACATAGTTCTACTTCTTCGAGGACCAACAGACTAAGGATCGTCCGAGGAAATGACATGTGCGTGAGGTTGACTTGCGATCCACACGATCTCCAGCATAGTCAGCATCAGAGTGTCCGACGAGGTGAGATTTGAGCCCTTGGGATACCATAATCCAAGTGTTGGTGTGTGAGATAAGTCTCGAAGAATATGTTTCACAGCCTTATGGTTTGATTCCTTCGGTGTTGCTTGGAATCGGGCACACATGCAAACACTCAGCATAATATCAAGCCTAGATGCACATAGATACAATAATGAGCCAATCATGGAGCGATATACCTTCTGGTCGAAATCTTTACCATTTTCGTCAGTGCAAAGGTGGCCTTTTGAAGGCATTGGAGTTTTGATGCATTTGCAATCTTGCATGTCGAATTTCCTCAGAACATCCTTGAGGTATTTCTCTTGAGAGATGAAGGTGCCATTTTCTTGCTAACGAATTTGAAGACCTAAGAAGAATTTCAACTCTCCCATCATAGATTTTTGATATTCTTCACTCATCATATAGGCAAATTCATCACTGTAACGTTTGTCAGTACAGCCAAAGATAATATCATCTACAAATATTTGGCATATGAACATTTCGTTTTCATAGGATTTAGTGAAAAGAGTTGGGTCGAGTGAACCGGGTTTGAAGCCTTTCTTCATGAGGAATTCCTTCAGACCTAGGGTAGGGTCTTAGGCAAGGCCCACATACCCTACCTAAGGACACCACATGGGAGGACTTGAAGATAAAGCATGAACTGCCGAGTAGATCCCTGGACTTGAATATCACTCAACAGTAATCCACTCGGAGACTCCTGCTCTCACTCGGCAATCGCGTTTCACTCGACAAACCTCGCTTCACTCGATGCCAGAAGACTAGGAGCCATCATCAAGAGCCCAACGGGCAGACGCTGGCTTAATGGCCCTTAATAGCTTTTACTACGTACGTTACCTGTAACGGCAAACTTTACACCCCATGACCAGACCCTTTGATGCGGGGCCATTATGAGGGGCAGCGAACTCTATATAAGCCGCCCTCCCCTCCTGCACAAGGGTTAAGAAACTATTGTAATCTCTACATTCCACTCGACATAAAGTTCCCAAGCACTGAGACGTAGGGCTGTTACCTCCACGAGAGGGGCCTGAACTCATACATCTGTGTGTATACCCTCCCCGTAGCTAGGACTCTGCCCTCTCCATTCGTACCCCTACCATCTACTGTTAGGCTCGTTCCCATGACAGTTGGCGCCCACCATGGGGCAGGCGTCTAAGCGACTTCCGGTGAGGTTGCATTTTTCATCCTTCAACATGTCTTCCGGCGGTGTTTTTGCTCTAGGCCATGAGATCCATTTTGGAGCGCTCACTTTCATCGCCGATGATTTGGCATGGCTTCAGGAGGCGCCTCTCGATGTCGAGGTGCTCCCGGTCCGCGGGGCCGCACATTTCCGCGCGAGTCCGTGCGGCATGTTGCTGCGTCAGCCGTCGACCCCTTACGCATCGGCTCCTCTTGCCGTTCGTGGTCGCAAGCGGTGCAGCCGCTCCCGACTCCAGCAGTGGGTCGAACACGCAGTGGCGCGTCAAGCTTCTTTGCAGGTTGCAGCACTAGAACCTGCCGAGTCCCTTCATGGCGTGTTTGAGTTAGATTCCGATCCGTCCGACATACCTTTTGAGTGCGAGAGCTGCGATCCCGTAGCAGAGGTCTTGATGGCAGGCTCTCATCAGAGCTCACCACCTGGCTTTGGTCGTGGCGAGCACGAGGCTGGTGGCCTGTCGAACGTGTAGTCGCGTCATGATGAGAAGGTCCTTCATACCCCCATCGTCGGTGCGACCACCAAGGCCCGGGCTTTGGAGGCCGCGCGCGTTCGTCTAGACGAGCTCCAGGCAGAGATCGACGAGCGCGCCCGTCCACGCCCGCCGCACCCCAGTCGACATCAGCGACAGCTGTTCCCGACTGGATCTCACGATGGCGTCGAGGCATACCGAACTCCCGTGCTTAATGTTGGTGCTGCGGCTAGGATTGCAGATTCCATTCAGCCGTCCCGGTCGGAGGCTGGTAGAGGGTTGTTGCAGATCAAAGCACTATTGGATGCAGCACAACGCCAGAATTCTGCAGTTTCCCAGTCTCGTCACAAGATACACATCAATTCACCCAAGGCGGAGACCGTTCAGTCGGCACATAGTCTTGGGTCGCCCTTACGTCGTCGAGGCGGCGGTTATCGTGAAGGGCAAGATAGAAATCAGCATCACCGCGAAGACCACCGTCGAGTGCCCACTCCTCCGCGGAGTGGTCCATATGCGCCCCGGCGCCAGGATGACAGGCACTCCTTCGGTGACAAGCGGGATGCGGACTTTGATGGCCGCGCATACCTTCTTCAGAAGCGGATCGACAAGAGCAGAGCCTACAGAGAAGGACACGACAGAGATGTCCCGAGTGGAAGCTCTGCTGAAGTGTCTGGTCCAGAGTGTTTTAGCAGAGCTATATGTTCTGTGGAGATTCTCCCCAACTTCAGAAAGGCGGCAGGGATCGGAAAGTTTTTTGGTGAAAAAAACCAGAGACTTGGCTAGATGATTACCGAGTGGCTATGCAGATTGGCGACGGGAATGACAATGTCACAATGAAGCACCTGCCTCTTATGTTGGATGGTCCAGCTCGAGCTTAGTTGAATCGTTTGGCCCCTTCCAGCATTCATTGTTGGGAAGATCTTGCCCGAGTGTTTGTATGGAACTTCGAGGGCACTTAATAGCGCCCCGCAGGTCTAGTCAACTTACAACACTGCGTCTAGAAGCCCAGTGAAACCTTAAGGGACTATATTCAGCAATGGTCCACCCTGCATCATACGGTGGAAAATGTGTTAGAACACCAGGCTGTTTGTGCCTTGAAGGCCGGTGTGAGATACAAAGAGCTGTACTTGAAGTTCGGGCGCACTGGTGACATTTCACTCGGCAAGATGATGGAAATTTCCACTCGCTACGCCAATGGCGAGGAAGAAGACCGCCTCCATAGCGACAAAGGAAAAGCGGTCGCCAACGAGTCTGGTGGCGGCAACAATAGGAAACAAAAGCGGAAAGCTGAAGACCCAGCTCCAACAGAGGCGGCAGCACTAGCGACTCAGTCAAAGAACAAGGGCAAGGCCAAAGCTCAGTATGCCCCCAAGAAGGGGAAGGGTTAGCCAGGAACTGATATCTTGGATTAGCCGTGTGTGATTCACACAAAAAAAGATGCAGAAGGCAACCTGATTTTGCCCAAGCACACCACTCGACGGTGTCGAACCCTCATCCAGCAGTTCAAGGGAGACCAGTTGAGTGGGAAATCTCCTGAAAAAGAAGATGAAGATGAAGAAAAGGAAACATTCTCGGATGTCACTGCTACACTGGTAATCTTTGCTGACGTTGAGAGCAAGAGACGTCTGAAAGTCATAAATAGAGAGATCAACATGGCTGTGCCAGACACCCCCACCTACCTCAAATGGTTTGAGTATGGTGTCACATTCGACCAGACTGACCATCCTGCCCGTGTGGCTACACCCGGTCGATAGGCTCTGGTAGTTGATCCGGTGGTGCAGGGAACTCGACTCAGAAAGGTCCTCATGGACGGCGGCAGCGGCCTGAACATTCTGTATGCGGATACCCTGAAGGGAATGGGCATTCCTATGTCCCGTCTCAGCGAAAGCAGCATGCATTTCCATGGGGTCATCCCAGGAAAGAAGGCCAAGTCACTTGGCCAGATAGCATTGGATGTGGCATTCGGAGATAAAAAAGCCGGAAAGAGAAGTTGACGATTGAAGTCGTGGATTTCAAGAGTGCTTACCACGCCATTTTAGGTCGACCCGCTTATGCACGTTTCATGGCCCTACCATGTTACGTGTATCTCAAGCTGAAAATGCCGGGCCCTAAGGGCGTGATCACGGTCACTAGCAATTGACAGCGGGCTAAAGAGTGTCTCCAGCAAGGGTCAAAGATCACCGATCAACAGATGGTCATGGTCGAGCTGGAGGAGTACAAAAAAACCACTAACCCTGCTGATTTGCTCCACGCAAAAAAGCCGGCTTCCGAGTCGGCATTTCAGTAGGCAGGAGAAGTGAAGAAGGTGCACATCCACTCGATGGATCCAACCGCAGCCCCGACGAATATCTCGACAACACTCGACAGCAAATGGGAAGCCGAGCTCATCCAGTTCCTCCGTAAGAACTGGGATATCTTTGCATGGAAGCCTGCTGACATGCCGAAGATTCCTAGGGAGCTGGCTGAGCACCGTCTGCGAGTGGATCCGAAGGCCAAGCCCGTCGGGGAGCATTTGCGTCGATCCGCGGCTAAGAAGCGCAGGGCAATCGGAGAAGAAGTGGCCCATCTCTTGCAAGCCAAGTTCATTCGGGAGATTTACCACTCCGAGTGGCTCTCGAATGTTGTGATAGTGCACAAGAAATATAAGTCGTTGCGCATGTGCATTGACTTCAAACATCTCAATAAGATGTGTCCGAAAGACCATTTTCCACTCCCCCACATAGATCAGATTGTTGACTCGATAGCGGGGTGCAAGCGATTATCGTTTTTGGATGCCTAATCTGGGTACCATCAGATCCGTCTGTTTGGCCCAGATGAAATAAAAACAGCCTTCATCACCCTGTTTGGGTGTTTCTGCTACATCACCATGCCTTTTGGTATCAAGAATGCCAGCGCTACTTTTATGCGCATGATTCAGAAATGTTTACTCGACCACATCCCTCGGAATGTCAAGGCGTACATGGACGATATAGTGGTCAAGTCCCACAAAGGTTCTGACCTGCTGGCTGACTTGGCTGAGACATTCGCCAATCTGAGGCGATTCTACATAAAGCTGAATCCGGCCAAATGTACCTTCGGTGTCCCTAGCGGCAAGTTACTCGGTTTTCTCGTTTCCGAACGAGGAATTGATGTCAATCCCGAGAAGATCAGCGCCATTACCCGTATGAAGACTCCCGTGCGAGTGCACGATGTTCAGAAGCTCACAGGTTGCTTGGCGGCATTGAGCCGATTCATTTCTCGCCTTGGTGAGAAGGCTCTGCCCTTGTATCAGTTGATGAAGAAATCAGACACATTCGACTGGACTCCTGAAGCCGAAGCAGCGTTTGTTGATCTCAAAGCCCTGCTGTCCACCCAGCCGGTGCTTGTCGCTCCTGCCAGCAGAGAGCCCTTGCTCCTGTACATCATGGCAACAAATCAGGTCGTCAGTACAGTGTTGACTGTTGAGCGAGAAGAGGAAGGCAAAGCCTATAAGGTTCAGCGGCCAGTTTATTATGTCTCGGAAGTTTTGTCCCCCTCAAAGCAGAGATATCCTCATTATCAGAAGCTGGTGTATGGTATTTACCTATCAGCGAAGAAGGTGGCACATTATTTCCAAGACCATTCGATCTCAGTTGTTAGTGATGCACCTTTATCAGAGATTTTCAATAATCGCGACGCATTAGGTCGAGTGGCTAAATGGGCAATTGAGCTGGGACACTTCGACATCACATTCGAGGCCAAGAAGGCAATCAAGTCCCAAGCATTGGCAGATTTCATGGCCGAGTGGATCGAACAGCAACAGCCTATCCAAGTTCACTCGATGCATTGGAGAATGTTCTTCGGCAGCTACAAATGTTGAATGGGTCCAATGCTGGCGTTGTTCTGATATCCCCCAGAGGCGACAAGCTCAGCTATGTCTTGCAAATTCACTTTGATTCCTCCAACAATGAGGCAGAGTATGAAGCACTTTTGTACGGGTTGCGCATGGCTATCTCACTCGGCGTCAAGCGCTTGATGGTTTATGGCGACTCAGATTTGGTGGTGAATCAAGTGATGAAAGAGTGGGATGTTAGAAACCCTGCTATGACTGGATACTGTAATGCAGTCCGGAAGCTGGAGAAGAAATTTGAAGGTTTGGAACATCACCATGTTCCTCGACTGAAAAATCAGGCAGCTGATGAGCTATCCAAGTTTGGTTCCACTCGACGACCTGTCCCCAGCAGAGTGTTCCTGGAGCATTTGCGCACTCCTTCGATTCAAGAGGATCCCTTCACTGAAGAGCCCCCGCAAACCTTAAGCTCTTGTGACTCGACTGAAGTTGATGTTCCTGCTGTGATTGACCTGGTCATGGAGGTGCTAGTCATCATTCCTGACTGGACTGTACCATACATAGCCTATATCCTCACACAGGAGCTTCCTGAAGATGAAGCAGAGGCTCGACAGATTGTGCGCAGGTCCAAGGCTTTCACTATGATGGGAGATCAGCTATTCAGAGAAAGTGTGACTGGTGTCACCCAGCGCTGCATTTCACCCGAGGAAGGTCGAATGATTCTAGATGAAATCCACTCGAGAACTTGCGGACACCATGTGTCTTCAAGGGCGATCGTCGCTAAAGCATATTGAGCGGGTTTTTATTGGCCGCAGGCTAATGAAATGGCTAAGGACATTGTTGATCATTGCGAGGGCTGTCAGTTCTATGCAAACGTGTCACACAAGCTAGCATCTGCTCTTAAGACAATTCCACTCGCCTGGCCGTTTGCGGTTTGGGGGCTCGACATGGTTGGTCCTTTCCGACTTCGAAAAGGAGGATTCACCCACCTGTTGGTAGCAGTCGACAAGTTCACCAAGTGGATTGAAGCTAAGCCCATCAAGAAGCTGAATTCCCACACGACGGTCACGTTCATGAGGGAGATCATTATCCGGTTCGTCATTCCCCACAGCATCATCACGGACAATGGCACTAATTTTGACTCAGAAGAATTCAGGAGATTTTGTAACTCCCAAGGCACCCGAGTGGATTACGCTTCCGTTGCACATCCTCAAACTAATGGGCAAGTTGAGCGGGCTAATGGTCTCATTCTGCAAGGTCTGAAGCCTCGTCTCATGCGCGATTTGGATCATGCCGCTGGTGCGTGCGTAACTGAGCTGCCGTCTGTTTTCTGGGGGTTGAGGACAACGCCTAATCGGTTGACTGGACGAACTCCTTTCTTCCTTGTCTATGGTGCTGAAGCTATACGGCCGAGTAACTTGGCCCACAACTCTCCTCGAGTGGAGCTGTATTCCGAAGCCGAAGCCGAGCAGGCCAGGCAAGATGGGGTAGATCTTCTAGAAGAAGAGCGTGAGATGGCTCTGATCCAGACCATAGCATATCAGCAAGACTTGCGGCACTTCCATGCAAGGAATGTCAGAAGCCGAGCGTTCCATGAAGGAGATTTAGTGCTCCGAGTGAATCAGCACCGACCTCACAAGCTAGCTCCTGCATGGGAAGGCCCTTTTGTAGTCACCAAGGTTCTAAACAATGGGGCTTATCACTTATATAATCTCATGAAGCAGATGGATGAGCCACATGCTTGGAATGCAGGCCTGCTTCGACGTTTTTACACTTGAGACATTAGTTTTCTGATGTAATAAGAGTACTTCATCAATACAATTTGTGTCTCTGCAATAAATACCTCATCGATTCCAACCATGCAGTTATTTACTTGGGGATACTCCGAGCAACGAGCAATCCTCGCACTCGGGGGCTTAGCTGCGAAACACGTTTCGCCTAAGTTAAAAACCCTGTTGGGTGGATAGCAGTCCATTCACTCGATGACCTATTTGCGAATCCGTCTTCGCTTGGGGCTTAGCTGCGAATACATTTCGCCTAAGTTAAAAACCTCATCGAGGCGATGGTAATCCATTCACTCGAGACCTTAGATGTGAATCGACATTCGCCTAAGTTCAAACTACTCCGAGTGATGAGCGATCCTCACGCTCGGGGGCTTAGCTGCGAATACATTTCGCCTAAGTTAAAAGCCTCATCGAGGCGATGGTAATTCATTCACTCGACAGCTTAGATGCGAATCGACATTCGCCTAAGTTCAAAATACTCCGAGTGATGAGTGATCCTCACGCTCGGGGGCTTAGCTGCGAATACATTTCGCCTAAGGTAAAAACCTCGTCGAGGCGATGGTAATCCATTCACTCGACAACTTAGATGTGAATCGACATTCACCTAAGTTCAAAATACTCTGAGTGATGAGCGATCCTCATGCTCGGGGGCTTAGCTGCGAATACATTTTGCCTAAGTTAAAAACGTTGTCGAGGCGATGGTAATCCATTCACTTGACAGCTTAGATGCGAATCGACATTCTCCTAAGTTCAAAATACTCCGAGTGATGAGCGATCCTCATGCTCGGGGGCTTAGCTGCGAATACATTTCGCCTAAGTTAAAAACCTCGTCGAGACGATGGTAATCCATTCACTCGACAGCTTAGATGCAAATCGACATTCGCCTAAGTTCAAAATACTCCGAGTGATGAGCGATCCTCACGCTCGGGGCTTAGCTGCGAATACATTTCGCCTAAGTTACAAACCTCGTCGACTGGATAGTAATCCATCCACTCGATAGCTTACATGTGAATTCACATTCGCCCAAGTTCAAAATACCCCGAGGGACGAGCGATCCTCACACTCGAGGGCTTGGCTGCGAAAGCACTTCGCCTAAGTTAAAAACAAAAGCAGTCGAACAGACGATTGAAAGCCAAAGCGCAAGCAAAATCCAAAGGATAAAACCGTGGATAAACGTCTTGTGCAGAAGAAAATGTGCTCAGGCCTAAGGCCTGAATAAATTTTTAAGGGATATAGTTCCACTCGGCATACCGAGGCAAATTTATCTGTTTTTTCCAAAGACTCAAGTTTCTAAGTAGGCGACGGACTGGCGGGCTCGACAAAAGTGTCTAGGTCAATGCCGTCGGCTATTCTGGTGGCCGCCTCGATGAAGGTTTCCATGAAGTCCTCAAACTGGAGTTTCTTCGTGTTTACCACTTGGAGCTCCTTCAGCTTCTCCTCCCTCACGTCCCTACAATGGACCTTGACTAGAGACAACGCCATGTCGGCCCCATAACGAGCAGCAAATTTTTTCCAAGCTTGCACTCAACTGGGAAGTTCGTTCAGACAAGCCATCATGGAGTTGAGGTCGAGCTGAAGAGCGTCCTCAAGACATAGCTCCTTGTCGATTCTTTCCATGACAGATTTCAGTCGAGCGATATAGGCCTGGGCACCCTGGAGCCGAAAGTTGAGTCGCAGCATGTTCATCGCCACCACATCAGCATTTGGCGACTTGGTGGGGTCAAGCATGGGCTCAATCTCCTCTGTTTCCTTTTCAAAGTCCTGGCAAAATTATGTAGAAGAAGGGGAGTCGATGAACTGCAACCCTCAAATTTTTTTTTTGCAGATGTCAGTCGACAAGAAATACTCACCGTCGAGCAGAAGACACATCTTCCTCGAGAATTCACCCAGATGCTTCTCCAGTCCATTGCTCCTCTTGGTTAGTTGCTCGGCCTTGTTGACAAGATCTGCACGCTCCTGCTTCAGCTTGGCGTTATCCTCTTCCAGCTTCTGGACGGCCGCCAACTTCTGCTCTGCAGCTTCAGTTTTGTCCTTGGCCACTTGTTGGGTGTCAGCAAGTGCTTTGTCCTTTTCCTCCAGTGCCCTCTTCATGGAATCTAAAGAAACAACATTGTTGAGTCGCGCTTGGAGTCGACAGTTTTCATTGCGCACGTCTGTTCGAGCGAGAGCACTCGGTTCAAAACATGAAAAGGGGAAGATGGGAATGCTGATAGTCGGCAATTATTACCTCCCAAAGACTTCAACGCATCACGTGCTCGCTCCAGGGCGTTGTTGGCAACCGCCAAGTCCACATGCAATCGGTTCTTCTCCCACTCCATCTCCTTGTACTGCGTCCCAAGTTCGCAAGCCGTCTAGAACCAACAAAAGACAGGAGTTCAATCAGGAAGTAGTTCTTGGACAGTCGACTGAGTTATTAAAACCGGTGAATGCCCATGTTGGAAGAATTCAAACAGAAAGTGCACTCGACATATCAAGTGGCTCTGGCGCTCCGCAAGCCGTAAAAAAATTCAAACAGAAAGCTATCTCTATTAAGACCCTTGTCGACGCAAGCACTCGACAGTGGTCTCGGGGACTACACCCAGTGGGTGCTCTAAGAGCGCCCCCACTGAGACGGTTAACTCTCGATCCGTCGAGTAACTCGTCAGAAAACACACTCAACAAGGTCAGCCATGTCGTGACACTCAACTCGTCGAGTGATGCACCCACCCTACTCTAGAGAGTGCAGCCTATCCTTATGCATCGTCATATCATGGTTTGTAAATAATATCCATGAAACCTGCAAGGTAGATGCGGAATGGTGTGATTCAAGGCGAAGTGTATCCTGTACAATAGACTCTAAGACCCCTGCCGATGCAAGCAATCGACAGCGGTCTCGGGGACTACACCCAGTGGGTGCGCTCGAGCGCCCCCACTAAGATGGTTAACTCTCGATCCGTCGAGTAACTCGTCAAAAAAAAACACTCGACAAGGTCGGCCCTGTCATGACACTCAACCCGTTGAGCGACGCACCTCCCCCACTCTATGAAGTGCAGTCGATCCCTATGCAGCATCATATAATGGTTTCACAATAACATCCATGAAACCTGCAAGGTATCGATGGAGTGGTGTGATTCTAAAACAATGTGTATCCTGTATACAATAGACTCTAAGACACCTGCCGATGCAAGCAATCGACAGCGGTCTCGGGGACTACACCCAGTGGGTGCGCTACAAGCGCCCCCACAGAGGCGGTTAACTCTCGATCCGTCGAGTAACTCGTCAGAAAACACACTCGACATATCAAGTGACAATAGTACTGCGTGTACTACCAATCCTAGTCCTACTCGACTACGATCTGATCCATTCGACAAGTGAAAGTTCAAACATTCTACAGTGATCATCAAGTGGGTGTAAGGCAGCCAAGAAAAGACAAGAATTCAATCGACAATGGACTTACAATCGAACTTACTCGGACATTGGTGCGGAGGGCTGCGCTGACGTCAAAAGCCAGTTTGCTGGCCTCATACGCCTCCTTGGTCCTCAGCATGAGTTGCTCCGCCTGGATCATGGCTTCCTTTGCAGCTCCGGTTTGGTCTTCCGGGGTGCGATGCAGAGGGAAGGCCGTCACAGGTGGGGTCGGCATAGTCCCTGGAGCAACTAAGGCAGCCTGAAGAGGTTCGGTCGGAGCCGACGTCACGACGGTCGAGACGGTTGGAGAAGCATGCGACAGAGGCGTTGCAGGCTCAACCCTGGGTCGTGTCGAGTCACCTCTCCTTTGGGAAGACTCCGCAGTTGAGCGCTGAGGTGCTTGCGACGATGACGCCCTTCAGGTGCGAGCGCGCGAAGTGTCCAGCAGCCCCTCATTGTCCTCCACTTGAATGACCTCTGCAACAACCGACATCATCAACATCTGCATGTATTGAGTCCTATTCGGACAAACTAACAACTTTCTTACCTCTATGAGAAGTGGCAGCGTCAGCGGTATCAACATCCATTGCGTCCTCCTCATCTCGATTTGGCGAGGTCACAAATGTTGCAGCTCTTATGGATTAGACAGCTTTCACTCAGATATAACTCAAGACTTCAGTCGACAGAACAATTCGGAAATGAACACTTACGTGGAGACGACAGGTATGGCCACCCTCATACGGGGCAGTGCTTTGCGAGGCTTGGAGGTGGCTTGCTTGCGATGCTTGGCCGGTCTTTCATTCTACTCGACAGTTGTGGGGCGGCTCCGCTTTGGGTTCTTCTCACTTGGGCCTGGGGCCTTGTCCTCAGCAGCTGTCGGGTCATGGAGGGCCTTAGTGCGGCCTTTGCGACGAGGGGACGACTCGACTCCTTCCTCTTTGCCAGAATCTTCCTATTCATCCTCAGAGTCAGAAAGTCCGTCGCCGTCCATGCTATCGCCCTTGCTCACCATGCCGTCATGCACATGGTTCTCGTTGGGAACGGGCGAGTGCATGTTCGTCCATTCCTACATAATTCAAACAAGAGAGTCAGACTACAAGTCAATACATCACTCGATGGTATAAATGTATCAGTTGACATCACACATATCACCAGGTTCTTCGGTGGGTTTTCAACCGAGTAAGGCCGGATCCTCTTGGTTCCTGAGGGGTTGTCACAAGCCCCAGTGATGCTCCGAAGACACTGCTCGACAGTCTCCTGTGTAACTACTTCTGGATGCGTCCTGGTCAAGTCCCCCGGACCTGCGTGGTGCCACATGGTGTGGTCTCTGGCCTAGAGTGGCTGTATACGTCGAGCGAGGAACGTTTCAAGCAGATCCATGCCTATCACCCCGCCCCGGATCAGCTGAACCACTGCCTCGACTAGGATACCTACTTGGACATGCTCCTCATCAGTCACCTTCAGGGACTTGGGGGCAGCGGGTCGGTCAGGTGAAAACGGGGGAAGACCAGTCGACATATTGGGTGGCGCTACATCTTTGCAGTAGAACTAGGTCGACTGGCAGCCTCGGACAAACTCGGGAAGAGTAATGGCAGGAAAGGAACTACGTTGCCCTTTCTGGACCCCTAAACCTCCACACAACTGGAGCACGTGAGTCTTCCCGTCGGCGGCAAGGACTTTCTTCATAGTTTGTGATCTGACCGTGAAGAGATGCTTAAACAACCCCCAATGGGGAGAGCACCCCAGGAAACACTCGCACATGGTGACGAATGCAGACAAGTACGCCATGGTGTTCGGCAGAAAGTGATGCAGTTGCGCACCAAAGAAATTCAGAAATCCCCAAAAGAATGGGTGGGGTGGCATGGAGAAACCTCTTTCTACATGGCAGAGGAGAAGAACCCGCTCTCCGTTGTGCGGCTCCGGCTCGCGCTCCTCCCCCGGCAGCCTCCAAGCGCCATCCGCCACAAGCCCGTCGGAGACGAGGCCTTCGAGGTCAGCATGAGTGACAACAGAGGGGAGAAAATCCCCTTGCATCCACCCTGCGGGCGCAGTGAACCGAGAAATCGAGGGCTTCTTGCCCTTGAGCTTCGACGTCCCCTTCTTTGCGTGCTCCAGCTTCCCTGTCGCGTTGTTCGTCATCGGAGTGGCGGCAAGAAGGGTAACTCCAAGAAGAGTGGCAAAGCAGTTGCCTCACCCATGAAGAAACCCAAGACCGGACCCAAGCCAGAAACTGAGTGCTTTCATTGCAAGGGAACTGGTCACTGGAAGCGGAACTGCCCCAAGTATTCGGCCGACAAGAAGGCGGCCAACACCAAACAAGTTATATATGATATACATGTTATTGATGTGTACCTTACCAACTCTCGTTGTAGTGCCTGGGTATTTGATACCGGATCGGTTGCTCACATTTGCAACTCAAAACAAGAGCTACAGAACATACAAAGGTTGGCTAAGGACGAAGTGACGATGCGCTTGGGAAATGGTTCCAAGGTTGATGTGATCGCCGTCGGCACGCTCGCTCTTCGATTACCATCGGGATTAGTTATGAACCTGAATAATTGTTATTCGGTGCCAGCGTTAAGCATGAACATTATATCTAGATCTTGTTTATTGCGAGATGGTTACTCATATAAATCAGAGAATAATGGTTGTTCTATTTATATGAGTAATATGTTTTATGATCATGCACCCAATGTGAGGGGTTTATTCATATTGAATCTCGATAGTGATGATACATGCGTCCGAACGTCATAATCGAACCTTATTAGATATGGTGCGTTCTATGATGTCTCTTCCGATTTGCCACTATCGTTTTGGGGTTATGCATTATAGACAACTGCATTCACTTTAAATAGGGCACCATCAAAATCCGTTGAGACGACGCCATATGAAATGTGGTTTGGAAAAAAGCCAAAGTTATCGTTTCTTAAAGTTTGGGGATGTGATGCTTATGTCAAAAAGCTTCAGCCTGAAAAGCTAGAACCCAAAGCGGAGAAATGCGTCTTCATAGGATACCCAAAAGAGACAGTTCGGTATACCTTCTATCTTAGATCCAAAGGCAAAATGTTTGTCTCTAAGAACAAAACATTTCTTGAGAAAGAGTTTCTCTCGAAAGAATTGAGTGGGAGGAAAACAGAACTTGATGAGGTTATTGAACCTTTACTTCAACCAGAGAGTAGCACATCGCAGAAATATGTTTCTGTAGAGCCTGCATCGGTTGAAGAGGAAGTTAATGATGATGATCACGAAACTTTGGATCAAGTTAATATCGAACCTCGTAGGTTGACAAGGGCGCGCATTGCTCCTGAGTGGTACGACAACCCTGTCTTAGAGGTCATGTTGTTAGACAACGATGAACCTACAAACTATGGAGAAGCGATGATGGACCTGGATTCCAAGAAATGGTTAGAGGACATGAAATACGAGATGGGATCCATGTATGAAAACAAAGTATGGAATTTGGAAGTATTACCTGAAGGGCGAAAGGCCATTCAGAATAAATGGATCTTTAAGAGGAAGACGGACGCGAACGGTAATGTCACCATCTATAAAGCTCGACTTGTGGCAAAGGTTTTTTCACAAGTTCAAGGAGTTGACTACGATGAGACCTTCTCACCCGTAGTGATGCTTAAGTCCATCAGAATCATGTTAGCAACAGCTGCATATTTTGACTTTGAAATTTGGCAGATGGATATCAAAACAACGTTCCTTAACGGTCTCCTTAAGGAAGAGTTGTATATGATACAACTGGAAGGTTTTGTCGATCCAGAGAACGCTAACAAAGTTTGCAAACTCCAGCGATCCATTTATGGACTGGTGCAAGCATCTTGGAGTTGGAATCTGCGCCTTGATTAGGTGATCAAAGCGTTCGG
The DNA here is from genome assembly GCA_022496015.1 of Hordeum marinum. NCBI lineage: Eukaryota > Viridiplantae > Streptophyta > Magnoliopsida > Poales > Poaceae > Hordeum > Hordeum marinum. The sequence continues at coordinate 148,583,714 of CM039673.1, forward strand.
GTTTATACAAGTTTATGGAGAAGCTTGTATTTACAAGAAAGCGAGTGGGAGCTCTATAGCGTTTCTAATATTATATGTGGATGTCATATTGCTAATTGGAAACACTATAGAAATTCTGGAAAGCGTGAAATAATATTTGAACAAAAGTTTTTCAATGAAGGACCTGGGAAAAGCTATTTTCGTATTAGGCATTAAGATCTATAGAGATAGATTGAGGTGCTTAATAGGACTTTCACAGAGCACATACATTGACAAAGTATTGAAGAAGTTCAAAATGGATTAGTCCAAGAAGGGGTTCTTGCCTGTGTTGCAAGGTGAGAAGTTGAGTAAGACTCAATGCCCAGTGACTGCAGAAGATAGAGAAAATATGAGTGTTATCCCCTATGCTTCATCCATAGGCTCTATGATGTATGCAATAATGTGCACAAGACGTGATGTCAGCCTTTCCATAAGTATGGCCGGATGGTTTCAAAGTGATCCAGGAATGGAGCACTAGACGATGGTCAAGAATATCCTTAAGTACCTGAAAAGGACTAAGCAAATGTTTCTCGTTTATGGAGGTGATCAAGAGCTCATCGTAAAGGGTTATGTCGATGCAAGCTTTGACACTGATCCGGATGACTCTAAGTCGCAAACCAGATACGTATTTATTCTCAATGGGGGAGCGGTAAGCTGGTGCAGTTCCAAGCAGAGCGTGGTAGACGATTCTACATGCGAGGCGGCGTACAAAGCAGCCTCGGAGGCAGCGAAGGAAGGTGTCTAGACGAAGGAGTTCATGACACATCTTGGAGTAGTGCCCAGTGCACTGAATCCAATGGATCTATTTTGTGACAACATTTGTGCCATAGCTTTGGCCAAGGAACCAAGGTTTCACAACAGGACCAGACACATAAAGCGATGCTTAAATTCCATCCGCAATTACATCAAGGAGGAGGACATAAAGATTTGCAAAGTGCACACAGATCTGAATGTTGCAGACTCGTTGACTAAATCTCTTCCATGGGCTAAACATGATCAACACCAGAACTGTATGGGTGTTAGATTCATTACAACGTAAATCACATAGTGATCTGAGCTAGATTATTGACTCTAGTGCAAGTGGGAGATGATACGTCTCCAACATATCTATAATTTTTGATTGTTCCATGCTATTATATTCTCTATTTTGGATGTTTTATATGCATTATTATGCTTTTTATATTATTTTTGGTACTAACCTATTAACCTAGAGCCTAGTGCCAGTTTGTGTTTTGTCCTTGTTTTTGAGTATTGTAGATAAGGAATATTAAATGGAGTACAAATTCAACAAAATCTTTGTGATGATTTTTCTAGGTCCAAAAGACATCTACCAAACTTGGAGGGGAAGGCAAGAGACCTGCCAGGAGGTCACAAGCCACCCTGGCGCGGCCAAGGGGCACGCCCCTGGCTTGTGGCCCCCTCGGCGGGTCTCCTAACCCTAATCTTCGGCCTATAAATTCGCAAATATTCCCTAAATACCAAAAGATCCACAAAAATACTTTTCTGCCGCCGGAAGCCTCCGTTCCCGAGAGATCCAATCTTGGAGCTTTTTCCTGTAATTTGTCGGAGGGCGATTCGATCACGGAGGGCATCTACATCAACTCCATTGCCCCTCCGATGATGCGTGAGTAGTCCAACACAGATCTATGTGTCCATAGCTAGTAGCTAGATGGCTTCTTCTCTCTCTTTGTGCTTCAATACCATGTTCTCCATGATCTTCATGGGGATTTATCTGATGAAATACTCTTTTGCGGTGTGTTTGTCGAGATCCGATGAATTGTGGGTTGATGACCAGCTTATCTATGAATATTATTTGGTTCTTCTCTGAATCCTTATATGCACGATTTAATATCTTTGCAAGTCTCTTCGAGTTATTCGTTTGGTTTGGCCAACTAGATTGGTAATTCTTGCAATGGGAGAACTGCTTAGTTTTGGGTTCAATCTTGCGGTGTCCTCACCCAGTGACATGGTAGGGGTAGCAAGGCACGTATTGTATTGTTGCCATCAAGGGTAAAAAGATGGGGTTTTCATCATATTGCTTGAGTTTATCCCTCTACATCATGTCATCTTACTTAATGCGTTACTCTTTTCTTCATGAACTTAATACTCTAGAAGCAGGTAGGAGTCGGTCGATGTGTGTAGTAATAGTAGTAGATGTAGAATCGTTTTGGTCTACTTGACACGGACGTGATGCCTATATGCATAATCATTGCCTTGGATATCGTCATAACTATGCACTTTTCTTACAATTGCTCGACAGTAATTTGTTCACCCACCATGTTATTTTCCTTCAAGAGAGAAGCCTATAGTGAAACCTATGGCCCCCGAATCTATTTTGCATCTTATACTTTCAGATCTATATACCAAAAATACCTTGCTGCAATTTATTTACCTTTTTTACTTTCCGCAATCTTCCATATCTATCTCTATCAGATCTAATCCTTGCAAGTAACCATCAAGGGATTGACAACCCCTTTATAGCGTTGGGTGCAAGAGTTTGATTGTTTGTGTGGGTGCATCCATTGGTGACTTGCTTGTTCCTCTTATTGGATTGATACCTTGGTTCTCAACAACTGAGGGAAATACTGATCTACTTTGCTGCATCACCCTTTCCTCTTCAAGGGAAAACCCACGCAATATCAAGAAGTAGCAAGAAGGATTTCTGGCGCCGTTGCCGGGGAGGATACACATCAAGCCTATCAAGTACCCATCACAAACTCATCTCTTGCATTTACATTATTTACCATTTTCCTCTCGTTTTCCTCTCAACCACTTCTAAAACGATTTTCAGAAAAAACCAAAAAGATTTGCCTTATTATCTCCCTTCTTCCGTTCGCCTTTCCATTTGCTTTTTGTTTGGTTGTGTGCTAGATTGCTTGCTTTTTCATGATGTCTGCGAATACCAAGTTGTGTGAATTCTCCAATAGTAGTAATAATGATTTTATTAGTACTCTGATTGCTCCCTCCGCTACTGCGGAATCTTATCAAATTAATGCCGCTTTGCTTAATCTTGTTATGAAAGAACAATTTTCTGGCCTTCCTAGTGAAGATGCCGCATCCCATCTAAATTATTTCATTTAATTGTGTGACATGCAAAAGAATAAAGATGTGTATAATGATATTGTTAAATTGAAGCTATTTCCGTTCTCACTATGAAATCAAACTTGGTTTTCATCTTTGCCTAAAAATAGTATTGATTCATGGAATAAGTGTAAGTATGCTTTTATCTCCAAGTACTTTCCGCCCGCTAAGATCATCTCCCTTAGGAACGATATAATGTGTTTTAAGCAACTTGATCATGAGAATGTTGCACAATCTTGGGAGAGAATGAAATTAATGATTAGAAATTGCCCCGCGCATTGAGTTTATGGATGATTATACAAATTTGATATGCGAGAGTGAATTTTGCATCTAGGAATCTTCTGGATTCTACCATGTGTGGTACTTTTATGGAAATCACATTCGGAGAAGCTACTAAACTCGTAGATAACATTATGGCAAATTACTCTCAATGGCATACCGAAAGATCTCCTACTAGTAAAAAAGTCCATACTATTGAAGAAATAAATACTTTGAGTTAAAAGATGGATGAATTAATGAAATTGTTTGCTAGTAAGAGTGCTCTTACTGATCCTAATGATATGCCTTTGTCTTCTTTGATTGGGAATAATAATGAATCTATGGATGTGAATTTTGTTGGTAGGAACAATTTTGGTAATAACACGTATAGAGGTAATTTCAATCCTAGGCCTTTTCGTAGTAATTCCTCTAATAATTATGGTAATTCCTACAACAATTCTTATGGAATTTATAATAAGATGCCCTATGATCTTGAGAACAATATTAAATAATGCATTAGTTCTCAAAAGGTTTTCAATGCTTCTATTGAAGAAAAATTGCTCAAGATTGATGATTTGGCTAGGAACGTTGATAGAATTTTTCTTGAGATCGATTCTTTGAAAATTAGATCTACTCCACTCAATCATGATATTAACTAGTCTTTAAAATCTATGAGAATTTCTATTGATGACTATAAGGAAAGAACCGCTAGAATACGTGCTAAGCGTGAATGGCTTGAAAAAGTGTGTTCTCGTGATAATAAGGATGAAGATCTCAAAGTGATTGATGTGACTCCTATTAAATTTTTGTTTTCCAATATAAATATTGATAAAGATGGGACTAGATATAAGTCAACTTTAGTTAAAAGTCGTCCCAATGATTCGGAGTTTATAGATCTTAATGCTAAAATTGATAAAAGTGGGATTAAAGAGGTCAAAACTTTAAATAGCAACGAACCCACTCTTTAGGATTTCAAGGACTTCAATTACGATAGCTATTATTTCATTGATTGTATCTCCTTTTTGCAATGCATGTTGAATTCTCTGCATGTTTATAATCAAAATAAGGCTTTTACTAAACATATCATTGATGCTATAATGAAATCTTTTGAAGAAGAACTTGAGTTGGAAGTTTCTATCCCTAGAAAGATTCATGATGAGTGGGAACCTAATATTAAGATTAAAATAAAAGATTATCAGTGCCATGTTTTGTATGATTTTAGTGCTAGTTTTTCCACGATTTCAAAAACTTTATGTGATGTGCTAGGTTTCCATGAACTTGATGATTGCTCTTTGAATTTGCATCTAGCAGATTCCACTATTAAGAAACCTATGGGAAGGATTAATGATGTTATTGTTGTTGCAAATAGGTTGGGGATGCCCAAGGCACCCCAAGGAATCAAGGATTCCAAAAATCCTAAGCTTGGGGATGCCCCGAAAGGTATCCCCTCTTTTGTCTTCAATCCATTGGTAAATTTACTTGAGGCTATATTTTTATTCACCACAAGATATGTGTTTTGCTTGAAGCGTCTTATATGATATGAGTGTTTGATTTTTAGTTTGCCACAATCATCCTTGCTGAACACATCTTTTGAGAGAGACATGCATGAATCATAAATTTATTAGAATACTCTGTGTGCTCCACTTATATCTTTTGAGCTAGGCAATTTTGCTCTAGTGCTTCACTTATATCTTTTTAGAGCACGGTGGTGTTTTGTGTTATAGAAATAATTGAACTCTCATACCTCAATTATATTATTTTTAGAACCTTTGAATAGCATGGTAATTGGTTTAGGTTATGAATTTAGTCCTAATATGATATGCATCCAAGAGGGATATAATAAAAACTTTCATATAAAGTGCATTGAACATTATGAGAAGTTTGATTTCTTGCATAAAGTTTTAAGATATAAAGATGGTAATATTAAGAGTCATGTTAGGAAGTAATTGTGAATTGGAAAAAATACTTGTTTAAAGGTTTTTGATTCCTGTAGCATGGACGTATGGTGAACCGTAATGTAAGGAAGTCGGAGCATGATTTGTTTATTGATTGTCAACCTTTGTGTGAGGGTTGGGAGCGCGCGATGGTTTTCTCCTACCAACCTCTCCCCTAGGAGCATGCATCTAATACTTTCCTTCGATGACTAATAGAATTTGGCAATAAGTATGTGAGTTCTTTATGACTAATGTGAGTCCATGGATTATACACACCCTCACCCTTCCACTTTTGCTAGCCTCTCTAGTACCGCACAAATTTCGCCGGTGCACTACACCCACCATATATCCTTCCTCAAAACAGCCACCATAGCTACCTATTATGGCATTTCCATAGCCATTACAAGATATATTGCCATCCAAATTCCACCGTTCTATTTATTATGACATGCACCATTATTTTCATATTGCTTTGCATGATTGTAAGATAGCTAGCATGATGTTTACATGGCTTGTCCGTGTTTTGATGTCATTTGCTATGCTAGATCATTGCACATCCTGTTACACCACCGGAGGCATTCATATACAGTCATATTTTATTCTAGATATCGAGTTGTAATTCTTGAGTTATAAGTAAATAAAAGTATCATGACCATCATTATTAGAGCATTGTCCCATGTGAGGAAAGGATGATGGAAACTATGATCCCTCACAAGTTGGGATGAGACTCCAGACTTTATGAAAAATAAAAGAGGCCAGCGAAGCCCAAGTAAAACAAAGAGGCCATTGATGCCCACCAAAATAAAAAATGAGAGAAAAGAGAGAAGGGACAAGGCTACTGTATTTTGTCCACACTTGTGCTTCAAAGTAGCACCATGATCTTCATGATAGAGAGTCTCCTATTTTGTCACTTTCATATACTAGTGGGAATTTTTCATTATATAACTTAGCTTGTATATTGAAATGATGGGCTGCCTCAAATTGCCCTAGGTCATCATGAGCAAGCAAGTTGGAGGCACACCCACTTAGTTTCTTTTTGAGCTTTCATACACTTATAGCTCTAGTGCATCCGTTGCATGGCAATCCCTACTCACTCACATTAATATCTATCAATGGGCATCTCCATAGCCTGTTGATACACCTAGTTGATGTGATACTATCTTCTCCTTTTGTAACATCCCAAATTTTGGAATAGTATAATAAATATTAGAATGAATGTTTGTTTGTTTGAGTCATTGATTTGAGTGGAATTTGAAACTTTTGAAAACTTTTGAATGAGAGGGAATCAAATGACTTTCCCCTTTATGTTTGATTTCAAATTAATACTTTCCAAATCAGGGAGAGAAGATGACATGACTTATTCAATATAAAAAGATTTGAGCAGTGAATTTGAAAGCATTTGAAATAGAGTTCTTTTTATATTTGAATCCCAATTTGAAATTTGTAAGCATTCAAATACCCTTGACAAGTTTTGAGAGGAGTAACATGACACTCCAAACCAGGGTTGTTTTGTGAAGTATTTGAACCATAAACCCAGGGGGTTATTTGAAAATTTATTGCAAAAGAATCAAAACCAATTTAGGCATTTTCTGAAAATAATTTTTTTTCAAAGTACTTAATTTGGCTGTGGAAAAATGTTCATTAAATGTCATTTATTTCCTTGATCATTTTGGTATATAGAACTTTATTTTTTGGAAAGGTTTTGAATGCCTTAATGATATTTTAATGCTCTATAAATTAATAAAAGGAAACGATTTAACGGGTTATTAAAGCCCACCGGCCCACCGCCCATAACTCCTCCCCGAAACCTCTCCGGACCGGCCACCGACGCTGCTGACGCCGCCCTCTCTCTTGCTGACCGCGGGACCCACTGACCGACCGATAATGCCGCCGCGGTCGTCCCCTTCCTTTCCTCCTCTCGCTCCTCAAACCACGCCGGCGACCACCGAGCCGGAGATCCCTCCTCCTGCCATTCCCCGACACCCAAGGCAGCCTATAAAACCCCGCCCCTCCCCTTGACCAGTTTCCCCATTTTCCCCTCTGCCTGATGCCTCTCCTCGCCGCTATCGCTCGCCGGAACCACCGGACGCCGCCGCACCATTGCCGCTCCCGTGCTCGCCCTAGCCACTCCTCTCGCTACCCGAGCACGCCATCCTCTCCACCACCCTCTCCCGCACCTCCCCGTGCACTCGCCGTGCCCTAAAACCACCTAAGCTCCTTTCCCTGTCGATGCCCGAGCACCACCGTCGCTCCCGAGCTCGCCCCGCTCAACCCCGTCACCCTCGAGCCTCGCTGACGCCACCATCGTCTTCGTCGCACTCGTCTGCATCGCCTGGTGCCGTTGCCGTGGCCGAAAGACCACCGAAGATGCCTCCCCATAGACCCCACCTACTCTGCCTCCCCGGAGCTTCACCGGAGTTGACCTCCGCCACGGTAAGTCGCCGGAGCCCTCTCCCCTCCGTCCGATCTGAGTGAACGGCCACGATTAGAACGGACGTTTCATATTAAACGCCGAATCGTTTTTCTCTAAATTTTGGTCATCCGCTCGTTTCAGTCTAGCACGCACCCCCCCCCCCCGTAGCCTATCAGAACCTGCCACATAGCATCCTGTCCGTTAGTTGAATTTTTTTCTTTTTTTCTGTTTTATGTTTTAAAAACAGAATAAGTTCTTTTTTTTGTTATATCTTTTAAAATACTTAGAGTTTTTGATTGATTCTTTCTGAATTGTGTCACAAATTTTATGTAGTTTCTGTAGATATCTAGTTTGACCAAATTTGAGTAATTTAAAATTGAACTCAAACAGATTTGATTCAAATCTTGTTTTCTGAATAACTTGAGTTTAAAAATTTATTTTTGAGTGATTCTTTTTGCTACTGTTTTGTATTAGTTAGGTTTATCATCCAGCACTGTTTGAGAATTTTTAGGATAATTTAGATTAGGGTTTTAAACTAAAACAGTATCTGTTTATTACCTAATAGGATTTAGTTAGTTTAATTTTTTCTTTAGTTTATTTGAAATCTGAATTATTTTAACTTTTGTATTAGTTTACTTTAGTTATGTTGTCCAATAATAGGTGACTTATTTTCTGTTAATAAAAATAGTTTTGCTTTGTTTTATATCCTAATGATATAGGAAACTATATTCTTCTTCACTAGGAAATGTTTTCTAAACAATTAAGTTTTAGTAGTAATTCTTTTCACAAATGTTTTAGAGGATTTCATTCTGTTTTTATAAATAAAAAAATTATTTTAGTATTCTTTTCTTTTAAGGATTGTTTTGTTACTAAAAAAGTTTTGTCTTGTTTTATGTTAGTAGTAGTTTAGCCACCAAAATTTAGAGCCCATTACTTTGTTTTTTTTTCTTTGTTGTATTGCTCTAGTATTGCTAGTTGATTTATTATTTGAAAATATTTTGTTTTCTGTTCTTTTAATATTTTAATTGTTTTATTTGTTTTTCTTGTTGTTAAGTTTATTAGGCTAAAACCTATGTTGTTTAGAGTGTTGTTTTCATAATTCTTAGTTGTTCTTCAAAAGTAATTCTTCTTGCTAGAAAAATATTTACAAAAATACTTTTGTTATATTTTACTTTGTTGTGGTTGTTACTTTTGAAAATAGGATTTATTTGTAGAGAAAACCAACCCTTGGTTGTGTTGATGAAATTTTGTTGATTTCAGTTTTGTCTTAAGTATTTCCTTCATCACAACCTTGTTGCTTTTGGGTTTTTGTGTTACTTTTGATTGATAGAATTGATTGCTTGTACGATTGCTTATATGAATGCAATGTTTGATTATATAGATTTTCATCGGAGAGTGACGAATAGTCTATCAAGTTATTTCTGAGAGCGATGTTATTTCTTCATCAATAGTACAGGCAAGTTCACTTTGACCATCTATTTCATACCTATGTTTTATTGCATGTAGTGATATCATTCAACAAATCCCTCCCGTAGTGTGATTGAAATTCTTGTAGTCAAGTAGAATGCATGAGGTAGGAACCCACCACTTGTTACTAAAGCCCCGGGAATGTTAGTTATTTTATGCTATGCTAAAGTAGACGGGGTCTGGTATGAGTGTTTGTGAGTGGTGTGAGAAGGAGGACTCTATGTCAATACCACAACTTTATGAAGGTATCTTCAAGTCCTGCATCTACAAGACCTCAAGACATTTGAGACTCGAGAAACAAGTTTTCAATACACACTACTGGGTGAAGGATGGTTGATTGGGCATCCCTGGAGTAACCAGTGGATGGCCGGGATGCATGGAGAAGCGCCATGACATCTTGCGGAAAGCTTCACCTAGACTCAAAGAGACGGATGAATACTTCATGCCCGCAAGCTTACCTATGTAGCCACAAGTCATTATGGGCTCTGGCTTGGTTGATCTTTGTTGTGACTCTGGCTGGGCAGTGCTACGAGATGTAGTCGACGTTAGGAATGGATGGGCACTGACAGAGGTCAGGGAAACACTCTAAAAGACCATGTTTCATTCGTCCTGTTCTCAAACAACCGGTAGTGCGAGGACTTACCAGGAGGGAACGAATCTTGTGGGTAAAGTATACAACACTTTGTAGAGTTAAAACCTAATCGATTAGCCGTGTCCCCTGTTACGGACAATTTGAGCTTCTAGACTTGGATCTATCTCTGAACTCTCAACACTGGACTGAAAATTAATTGTGGGCATTTAGACATCGGTTGGCGGAACCATGTCATGTTAGGTAACTCTGTTGTGAAAATTCTTGATATTCCTTTGTTGTAGGAAAAGAAACAAAATCAGCTTTTATGCAAAAAAACTCAGACACAGAGCCACAAAGCCTTACTGCATATAGAATAGTATTTATCTTTTTTTCTACTATGGTGATCTTGCCGGTACATTCAATGTACTGACCTACACGGCTGCAACGTCTTATGTTGCAGATAAGCTCTACGATGGGTAAGAGTACGATTCAGGGTTACGGTCTACACTCAACCTGCCGTTGGTGTTATTTGGGACTCCACTCCCGTTGAATGTTTTCGCTGAGATTTAAGGTATATATCAGTTTTTCGTTAATTACATGTGATTGCACTTTGATATATACATTGATGTACTGTGTGTGCCAGCATACTGATCTAGGGATGGCATAGAACACAGAGGTTGACTCGTTGAGTCGGGTCGCTACACCTTTTTCTTCACAACCTCCACCATATTCTATTCCACCTATAGTGCTATATCCATGGCTCACGCTCATGTGTTGCGTGAGAGTTGAAAAGGTTTGAGAACATAAAAGGTGTGAAACAATTTCTTGACCTGTCATCGGGGTTGTGCATGATATAAATACTTTGTGTGGGGAAGATGGAGCATAGCCAGACTATATGATTTTGTAGGGATAACTTTCTTTTGCCATTATATTTTGAAGAGATACAATTGCTTTGTTAGTATGCTTGAAAATTATTGTTTTCATGTCAACATTAAGCTTTTGTTTTGAGTCTTATGGATCTGAGCATTCATGCCAAAGTAAAGGATATTACAAGGATAAATATGTTAGGTAGCATTGCACATCAAAAATTCTGTTTTTATCATTTACCTACTCGAGGACGAGCAGGAATTAAGCTTGGGGATGCTGATACGTCTCCAACGTATCGATAATTTTTTATTGTTCCATGGTATTATATTATATGTTTTGGATGTTTTATATGCATTATTATGCTTTTTATTATTGTGGGACTAACCTATTAACTTGGAGCCTAGTCCCAGTTTCTGCTTTTTCCTTGTTTTTGAGTATTGCACATAAGGAATATTAAATGGAGTCCAAACGGAGTAAAATCTTCACGAAGATTTTTCTTGGACCAGAAGATATCTACTAGACTTGGAGGGGAAGACAAGAGACCTGCCAGGAGGTCACAAGCCACCCTGGCGCGGCCAGGGGGCGCGCCCCCTGGCTTATGCCCCCCAGGAGGTCTTCTAACCCTAATCTTTGTCCTATAAATTCCCAAATATTCCCCCCAATACCAAAAAGATCTACGGAAATACTTTTCCGCCGCCGGAAGCCTTCGTTCCCAAGATATCCAATCTTGGAGCCTTTTCCGGTAATCTGCCGAAGGGGGTTAGATCATGGAGGGCATCTACATCAACTCCATTGTCCCTCCGATGATGCGTGACTAGTCCACCATAGACCTACGGGTCCATAGCTAGTAGCTAGATGGCTTCTTCTCTCTGTTTGTGCTTCAATACCATGTTCTCCATGATCTTCATGGGGATCTATCCGATGTAATACTCTTTTGCGGCGTGTTTGTCGAGATCTGAAGAATTGTGGGTTTATGATCAGCTTATCTATGAATATTATTTGGTTCTGCTCTCAATTCTTATATGCATGATTTCATATCTTTGCAAGTACCTTCAAGTTATTGGTTTGGTTTGTCCAACTAGATTGGTAATTTTGCAATGGGAGAAGTGCTTAGTTTTGTGTTCAATCTTGCGGTGTCCTCACCCAATGACATAGTAGGGGTAGCGAGGCACGTATTGTATTGTTGCCATCAGGGGTAAAAAGATGGAATTTTCATCATATAGCTTGAGTTTATCCATCTACATCATGTCATCTTACTTAATGTGTTACTGTGTTCTTCATGATGCAGGCAGAAGTCGGCCAATGTGTGGAGTAATAGTAGTAGATGCAGAATGGTTTTGGTCTACTTGCCACGGATGTGACGCCTATATGCATAATCATTGCCTTGGATATCGTCATAACTATGCGCTTTTCTATTAATTCCTCGACTGTAATTTGTTCACCCACCGTGTTATTGTCCTTCAAGAGAGAAGCCTCTAGTGAAACCTATGGCCCCCGAGTCTATTTTCCATCTTATACTTTCAGATCTATATACCAAAAATACCTTGCTGCAATTTATTTACATTTTTACTTTTCGCAATCTTCCATATCCATCTCTATCGGATCTAATCCTTGCAAGTAACCATTAAGGGATTGACAACCCCTTTATAGCGTTGGGTGCAAGAGTTTGATTATTTATGCAGGTGCAACCATTGGTGACTTGGTTGGTGCTCCTACTGGATTTATACCTTGGTTCTCAACAACTGAGGGAAATACCTATCTACTTTGTTGCATCACCCTTTCCTCTTCAAGGGAAAATCAACGCAAGCTCAAGAAGTACCAAGAGACTGTTGGAAATATGCCCTAGAGACAATAATAAATGGTTATTATTATGTTTCCTTATTCATGATAATTGTTTATTATCCATGCTATAATTGTATTGATTGGAGACGCATTGCATGTGTGGAAACATAGACAACAGTGTGTCCCTAGTATGCCTCTAGTAGACTAGCTCGTTAATTAAAGATGGTCAAGGTTTCCTATCCATAGGCATAAGATTTCATTTGATAACGGGATCACATCATTGGAAGAATGATGTAATGGACAACACCCAAACTTAAACGTAGCATATGACCGTGTCAATTTATTGCTATAGTTTTCTACATGTCAAGTATCTATTCCTATGACCATGAGATCATGCAACTCACTAACACTAGAGGAGTACCTTGTGTGCATCAAACGTCGCAACGTAATTGGGTGACTATAAAGATGCTCTACATATATATCCAAGGGTGTCTATTGAGTGGGCATGGATCAATACTGGGGTTTGTTACTCCGTGTGATGGAGAGGTATCTGAGGGCCCACTCGTTAATACAAAATCACAACAAGCCTTGCAAGCAATGTGACTAAAGTGTTAGCCACGGGATCTTTTATTATGGAATGAGTAAAGAGACTTGTTGGTAACGAGATTGAAATAGGTATAGAGATACCGACGAGATCTACTATTGCAGCATGACTTCCATCCGCGTCCACGCAAAAGCCAAAGTCAAACCAGGTTAAGATGGCTCTCTCGTTGTCTCCACCCCCCTCCACCTGCTCCCACCCCACCCACGGACCACCATTTAGAAATCTAAGCTTTGGTGCCATGGAAGGGATTCTACACTGGGATTTCTCCCCAGGTATTGCCTTTGCAAAATAGGTGAGTCACAAATTTGGTTCCGCCGTCCACTTTTCATCTTTGGGAGGGTGCAAGGAGTTCTACTCGATGGTCTCCTTCTCTTCGGCCTCCTTCCCTCTCATCGAAGAATCGGTTGGGATTGCTCTGTAATGTTCTCTTGGGGGTTCAAATGCTGGGTTCATGTTCAAGAGGCTATTTCAAAGATCATTTCGTTTCTCGGTGGCCAACAATAAAGTGGGGCATTTCATATATAGTCTTAAGGATCGCATCTGGACGGATTTTGTTTGTCATTTTCATCTGTACAATGGAAAATTTTCTCGTGTGGTTACATATGACTAATCTTGGAATGTGTATGAAGAATTGCCAGAAGTATCTAATTGCAGCCCCATCGCAATCAGGTCCAAGGTCAACTTCTTGCACAATTCTAATGTGAATGATGAAGGTTCGCTTAAAGAATTAAGCAAGTTCAACCTGATCAATATCCCTAGCATGAGGTTTTCTGACCAAAATGCTAATGAAGCTTCATCGTCCATTGTTGGTAACTCAAACTAAAATTCCAAGAAAATCAACATTGATGATGGACTTTTACCAGAGTGCAATCAAAGGACGTCAAATTGTCGAGAGTCTATAATTCTGGCTTCTTCAAGGGATATTCTCTAGCTAGATGAATTAAAGGAAAGGTCTATGTCACGCCAGTTAAAGCTGGGACAATTTGAATGCTTAATTGATGCTCATTGCTCATCACCACCCCTCTGTTTCTTACAATCTACATACAAATAAGCCCCCCTCAAGACCAATGGCCACCGCTCCTGAGCACTAGTCATCAGGAGGCATTAAGGCAGGCAGGCTACAATGAGAAAGAAATATATTTCCATACCACAAATTTGTCTAATCTTTGTGCAAAATGCCTACAATGGGGTCATAGAAAAGTTGACTGCTCTGCTAAGGTAATATGTCTTAATTGCTCGAAACCAGGCCACAAGACGATCTCTTGCCATCACAAGATCATATCAATTCTAGAGGCTACCGACACGTTTAATAAGTCTGGAATCATGCTACCCCAAATAAACTTGCCAGATTTGAAATCCTCGACGACCCAATATCGACAGAAGAAAAGGAGCAGAGTCCCAACCATTAGATGTGAATCGTGTGGCTATTATGGACATGCAACACAATCCTTCTTTAAAGCATGTAGGGAGAAATGTTGGCAATGGATACCCAAACTATCCAAACTTTCCAATTCTACCATGGATGCTACACATTCCAAGATACAGTCTCCCTCGACTCTGCTTTCTCTAGTTGCCTCGCCCAAACCCCTTCTCTCCCCTTTCACATCGTTTCTGCATAGGCCATCGACCACCTCCGCTCCTGCCATGGCGAACTACCCGCTAAACCCTCATCCCTTTCCTTCTGAAAGGGATGTCGGTTGAGCCTGGTCCGCCAGATCGACAAATACGCAGTGGCATGGTGGTTTCGCCGACCTCCCCCTCTCAACCATAGCTTCCTTGACATTGCTTAGGCTAACCGTCTTGTCCCCATCCATCGTCGACAAGAACTTCGGGACACGATCGAGGGACTGCTCCATGAAGCGTTGCTATTCACTACAGAGGTGAGCGACCATCCATTCGACATTGGAATATATGGTTTTGTGCATTCTTTCTTGAGGGATTCAGCTGTAGGCACCACCTTTGTTGTTGATGATGAAGAGTTAGTGGTTTCTTTTGTGCCCCACAATGCCTTAATCAACATGAGACAAACCACTTTTGGTCCTGAGCTTTGGCTGTTGTACTTTGGCTTCCCATACGATTATCAAATACTCCCTCCGTCGCATAATGTAAGACGTTTTTTAACACTAGTGCAGTATCAAAAAATGTCTTACATTGTGGGAAGGAGGGAGTGGATCATTACATCAACAAGTCGGTGGGGGGAATTGGGGAAGTTCTCTCTTGGTACAACCCACGTCAGGATATAAGGTATGTTCTGCTCAAGGTCTGGGTGATTCATATGAGGCTGATCCCCAAGAGTTTCATAGTGCGCAAACTTAGAGGAGCAAGAGAATGTTGGACGGTGCAAATCACTATCTTACGCAGCAGCGAGTAGAATGCACATCTGCCAGAGGTGCCACCGGCCTATGAAGAACAGCCGCCTCCGGATGGCAATCCCCACCCCATGTTTGAACCGAACCTAACGGCCGAACAACTCTATCATCAGCAAGTGGACAACTAGTTCGCAAAGAATGTTTCTCCTAATGCACACACTACTACCAGCAACAACAATGCAAGCTCTGCAGAAGTACAAATTGATGCTGCTCAGCCTAATAAGGGATGGGATGCTTGGCCGGAGCCACCTGCACCACCTGCTCCTCCATTGCCACCTGCCCTGTTCAACTTTGAAGCCAGGCTGAATGCTCAAGGAATTCAAGTAAAAGATGGCATAGAACCTTCTGATACTATGGTTGACAGTCTAGTGATGGCATGGAATGAATCAATAACTTTGATTGGCAGCTCAAGATCTAAGTACTCTATTCCTGAACTATCTGTCATGGTGAGACACATGAACAATGAGATGAACAACCAGGAGGACTCTGCTACTATCTCAGTTAATGTGCATGATGGGGGCTCACCTTCACCTTGTCTGCCCAAGGAGATCTTATAGCCTCCATGCCGATCCATGACCCAGTCACTGCACATCAACTAAACTCCATCCTGCTTGGGGCCCTCAGACCTCTCTTGGCCAATTGTGGTCCTTGGTCTGGAAGATATGGATTGCTGTTAGAGAGCTTTCAAATTGAGGTCCAGGTTACTCAGGGAGAAAATGGTCTGATCTTCAACAGTGAACATTCCACTACTCAATTTAACAGTGCAAGAAATTCATTTGTCAGCATTTAAGAGATTCAGGAGTTTAATGGTCTACCACAGATTACAGTTACTGATCTGCATACTAATGATGCTCTTCATGGCAGGAACCACGCTGACCCTCTATTGGATCAAGTGGTGGGAAACACACTGCAAATAAACACCCTGGGTAATACTGACAGGAACAACAGCCCCAAGCAACACCAGCAGACTAAATATACATACACTGAAGCAGAGACTACCATTACTGCTCGACGGGGGAAAATACAAGCTCCAATCAACACCACCAATCTTCGTCGAAGCACCAGGTCCAAGAAATACGATGGCTTCAGAATCCCTCAGCCAACTGACACCAAACAGTATAAATCAAAAGAGAAGGATCATGTGACTCCAACTCCTCTAGGCTCTTCTTCAGGTTTGCTGCTGCAACTCCACCACCATCGATGCCCATTCCAGTCATGCAGACAATTGGCACCCAACTGTGTGTGATCCCGGCCGAATAATTATCCATGGAGGCGCTCATGGCACCCAAGGATGGAGGCCCGTCTACTTCGTCGCCTTAATGTGGCTGCATTGCCGTGGAGTGACACCGCATATTATATTTTGCGTTAAAACATGTCGTCTTCTGTCTTTCTTTCTCTGATAATGTCGCAAAATTGAAACATCCTATGGTGGAATGTCCGTGGTTTGAATTCAGATACAAAACACTTAGCTCTATCCAATGCTATTACCTCAGGTGGCTGCTTGATTATTTGCATTCAAGAATCAAAAATGTTGGTTTTTAATCTTACAATGTTGAAGTACATATGCCTGCGACACTTAGATAAGTTTGCTTACATACCATTTGTTGGGGCCTTGGGGGGATTATAAAGATATGGAATAGCTCTGTTTTCACTGGTACAGTCACATTAACTAAATCTTTTGCCCTGGGAGTTAAATTTATATCCACACAATCATCTCATACCTAGACACTGGTTAATATATATGGGACATGCCCAGGAGAACACAGATAACAATTTATCAATTGGATGTTTGAAACCAATATACCCACTGATGAGGATTGGCTTTTGCTGGGAGACTTCAATTTCATTCGAGGTCTTGATAATCGCAATAAACTAGGTGGTAGCGTCCAAGACATGATCACTTTCAATGACTTCATTGTTGGAAATATGCCCTAGAGGCAATAATAAAATGGTTATTATTGTATTTCCTAGTTCATGATAATTGTCTATTATTCATGCTATAATTGTGTTAACCGGAAACCGTAATACATGTGTGAATACATAGACCACAACGTGTCCCTAGTGAGCCTCTAGTTGGCTAGCTCGTTGATCAATAGATGGTCTCGGTTTCATGACCATGGACATTGGATGTCGTTGATAACGGGATCACATCATTAGGAGAATGATGTGATGGACAAGACTCAATCCTAAGCATAGCACAAGATCGTGTAGTTCGTTTGCTAAAGCTTTTCAATGTCAAGTATCATTTGCTTAGACCATGAGATTGTGTAACTCCCGGATACCGTAGGAATGCTTTGGGTGTGCCAAACGTCACAACGTAACTGGGTGGCTATAAAGGTACGCTACGGGTATCTCCGAAAGTGTCTATTGGGTTGACACGAATCGAGACTGGGATTTGTCACTCCGTGTGACGGAGAGGTATCTCTGGGCCCACTCGGTAAGACATCATCATTATGAGCTCAATATGACTAAGGAGTTAGTCATGGGATGATGTATTACGGAACGAGTAAAGAGACTTGCTGGTAACGAGATTGAACAAGGTATGCGGATACCGACGATCGAATCTCGGGCAAGTACCATACCGATAGACAAAGGGAATTGTATACGGGATTGATTGAATCCCTGACATCGTGGTTCATCCGATGAGATCATCGTGGAGTACGTGGGAGCTAACATGGGTATCCAGATCCCGCTGTTGGTTATTGGCCGGAGAGGTGTCTCGGTCATGTCTACGTGTCTCCCGAACCCGTAGGGTCTACACACTTAAGGTTCGATGACGCTAGGGTTATAGGGAAAAGGTACACGTGATTACAGAAGGTTGTTCGGAGTCCCGGATGAGATCCCGGACGTCACGAGGAGCTCCGGAATGGTCCGGAGGTAAAGATTGATATATAGGAAGTCCAGTTTTGGTCACCGGAAAGTTTTCGGGCTCATCGGTATTGTACCGGGAGTGCCGGGAGGGTGCCGGAGGACCCCCGGGAGGGGGTGACGACCAAAGGACCTCATGGGCCCTTAGAGGAGGTGTGCCAGCCCCTATTGGGCCAGCCAATACCTTCTAGAAAGGGCCCATGCGCCAGGGATCTGGAGATAGAGGCAAAAGGGATTTAAAAGGGGGGGGGTCCACCTCCCGTGTGGGAGGAGGACTCTCCCCCCACTTCGGCCGAATCCCTCCTCCTTGGAGGAGGGGCCAAGCCATCCCTCCCTCTCCTTCCTCCTATATATATGCAAGGGTTTGGGCAGGTTTGAGACGACGAACTCTTTCTCTCTCGCTGCAGCCCTATTCTGCTTCTTCCTCCTCCGCAGTGCTTAGGCGAAGCCCTGCCGGGATACCTTGCTACTCCACCACCACCACGCCGTCGTGCTGCTGCTGGAGCTCTTCCCCAACCTCTCCTTCCTCCTTGCTGGATCAAGGCGTAGGAGACGTCGCCGGGCTGCACGTGTGTTGAACGCGGAGGTGCCGTCCGTTCGGCACTTGATCGGATCTACCGCGATCTGAATCGCTGCGAGTACGACTCCATCAACCGCGTTCTTGTAACGCTTCCGCTTAGCGATCTTCAAAGGTATGAAGATCCAATCTCTACCCACTCCTTTGCTGGTTTCTCCATAGATAGATCTTGGTGACACGTAGGAAAATTTTGATTTACTACTACGTCTCCCAACAGTGGCATCATGAGCTCGGTCTATGCGTAGAATCTATGCACGAGTAGAACACAAAGCAGTTGTGGGCGTCGATTTTGTTAATATGCTTGCCGTTACTAGTCTTATCTTGATTCGACGGTATTGTGGGATGAAGCGGCCCGGACCAACCTTACACGTACGCTTACGTGAGACCGGTTCCACCGCCTGACATGCACCAGTTGCATAACGTGGCTAGCGGGTGCCTGTCTCTCCCACCTTAGTCGGATTGGATTCGATGAAAAGGGTCCTTATGAAGGGTAAATAGCAATTGGCATATCACGTTGTGGTTTTGGCGTAGGTAAGAAACGTTCTTGCTAGAAACCTATAGCAACCACGTAAAAACTTGCAACTACAAATTAGAGAACGTCTAACTTGTTTTTGCAGCATATGCCTTGTGATGTGATATGGCCAGAAGGATGTGATGTGATGCATTGTGATGTATGAGATTGATCATGTTCTTGTAATAGGGTTCACGACTTGCATGTCGATGACTATGACAACCGGCAGGAGCCATAGGAGTTGTCTTATTTATTGTATGACCTGCGAGTCAATCACAAACGCCATGTAATTACTTTACTTTATTGCTAAGCGTTAGCCATAGCAGTAGAAGTAATAGTTGGCGAGACAACCTCATGAAGACACAATGATGGAGATCATGATGATGGAGATCATGGTGTCATGCCGGTGACAATGATGATCATGGTGCCCCGAAGATGGAGATCATAGGAGCAAGATGATATTAGCCATATCATGTCACTATATTGATTGCATGTGATGTTTATCATGTTTACATCTTATTTGCTTAAAACGACGGTAGTAAATAAGATGATCTCTCGATAAAATTTCAAGAGAAGTGTTCACCCTAACTGTGCACCGTTGCTAAGGATCGTTGTTCCGAAGCACCACGTGCTGATCGGGTGTGATAGGTTCTAACGTTCGCATACAACGGGTGTAAGCCAGATTTACACACGCAAAACACTTAGGTTGACTTGACGAGCCTAGCATGTACAGACATGGCCTCGGAACACGGAAGACCGAAAGGTCGAACATGAGTCGTATAGAAGATACGATCAACATGGAGATGTTCACCATGGATGACTAGTCCGTCTCACGTGATGATCGGACATGGGCTAGTTTGACATGGATCATGTGTCACTTAGATGACTAGAGAGATGTCTATCTGAGTGGGAGTTCATTGAATAATTTGATTATGTGAACTCGATTATCATGAACTTAGTCTAAAATTGCCTTTAATATCTATATTGTAGATCCAATGGCCAACGCAAATGTCAACCTCAATTTCAACGCGTTCCTAGAGAAAACCAAGCTGAAAGATGATGGAAGCAACTATACGGACTGGGTCCGTGGCTTGAGGGTCATCCTCATAGCTTCCAAGAGATTGTATGTCCTTGATGCACCGCTAGGTGACCCACCCATTCTCCCAGCGGACCAAGACGTTACGAACGCTTGGCAGTCACGCTGCGATGATTACTCCCTTGTTCAGTGCGGCATGCTTTACAGTTTAGAATCGGGGCTCCAAAAGCGTTTTGAGCAACACGGAGCATATGAGATGTTCCAAGAGCTGAAACTGGTTTTCCAAGCTCATGCCCGAGTCGAGAGATATGACATCTCTGACAAGTTCTTCAGCTGCAAGATGGAGGAGAACAGTTCTGTTAGTGAGCACATCCTCAAGATGTCTGGGCTTCACAACCGCTTGACTCAGCTGGGAGTTAATCTCCCGGATGACTCAGTCATTGACAGAATCCTCCAGTCGCTTCCACCTAGCTACAAAAGCTTTGTGATGAACTACAACATGCAGGGGATGGAGAAGTCCATTCCTGAGTTGTACTCGATGCTCAAATCAGCAGAGGTCGAGATCAGAAAGGAGCATCAAGTGTTGATGGTAAACAAGACCACTAGTTTCAAGAAAGGCAAGGGTAAGAAGAACTTCAAGAAGGACGGCAAAGCTGTTGCCGCGCCCGGTAAGCAAGTTGCCGGGAAGAAGAAGAACAAGAATGGACCGAAGCCTGAGACTGAGTGTTTCTATTGTAAGGGTACCGGTCACTGGAAGCGGAACTGCCCCAAGTACTTAGCGGATAAGAAGGTCGGCAACGTTAAAGGTATATGTGATATACTTGTTATTGATGTGTACCTAACCAGCGATCGTAGTAGCTCCTGGGTATTTGATACCGGTGCAGTTGCTCACATTTGTAACTCCAAGCAGGAGCTGCAGAATAAGCGAAGGTTGGCAAAGGACGAGGTGACGATGCGCGTCGGGAATGGTTCCAAGGTCGATGTGATCGCCATCGGCACGCTACCTCTACATCTACCTTCGGGATTAGTTTTAAACCTTAATAATTGTTATTTAGTACCAGCTTTGAGCATGAACATTGTATCTGGATCTCGCTTGATACGAGATGGCTACTCTTTTAAATCCGAGAATAATGGTTGTTCTATTTATATGAGAGAAATGTTCTATGCTCATGCCCCGCTGGTCAATGGTTTATTCTTGATGAATCTCGAACGTGATGTTACACATGTCCATAGTGTGAGTACCAAAAGGTGTAATGTTGATAACGATAGTCCCACTTACATGTGGCACTGCCGTCTTGGCCATATTGGTGTCAAACGCATGAAGAAGCTCCATGCTGATGGACTTTTGGAGTCACTTGATTTCGAATCATTTGACACATGCGAACCATGCCTCATGGGCAAGATGACCAAAACTCCGTTCTCCGGAACAATGGAGCGAGCAACTGACTTGTTGGAGATAATACATACCGATGTATGCGGTCCAATGAGTGTCGAGGCTCGCGGTGGCTACCATTATGTTCTCACCCTCACTGATGACTTGAGCAGATATGGGTATGTCTACTTAATGAAACACAAGTCTGAAACCTTTGAAAGGTTCAAGGAATTTCAGAGTGAGGTCGAGAATCAACGTGACAGGAAAATAAAATGCCTACGATCTGATCGTGGCGGAGAATATTTAAGTCACGAGTTTGACACGCACCTTAGGAAATGTGGAATTGTTTCACAGCTCACGCCGCCAGGCACACCTCAGCGAAATGGTGTGTCTGAACGTCGTAATCGCACTCTATTGGATATGGTGCGATCTATGATGTCTCTTACCGACTTACCGCTATCATTTTGGGGATATGCATTAGAGACTGCCGCGTTCACTTTAAATATGGCACCTTCTAAATCCGTTGAGATGACACCGTATGAATTATGGTGTGGAAAGAAACCTAAGCTGTCGTTTCTAAAAGTTTGGGGTTGCGATGCTTATGTGAAGAAACTTCAACCTGAGAAGCTCGAACCCAAAGCGGAAAAGTGCGTCTTCATAGGATATCCCAAAGAGACTATTGGGTATACCTTCTACCTACGATCCGAAGGCAAAGTCTTTGTTGCCAAGAATGGATCCTTTCTCGAGAAAGAGTTTCTCTCGAAAGAAGTAAGTGGGAGGAAAATGGAACTTGATGAGGTAATTGTACCTTCACTCGAACCGGAGAGTAGCGCAGCACAGGAAGTTGTTTCTGTGGAGCCTACACCGGCTAGAGAGGAAGTTAATGATGATGATCATGAAACATCAGATCAAGTTGCTACTCGAAGGTCCACTAGGACACGTTCCGCACCAGAGTGGTACGGTAATCCTGTCCTAGAGATCATGTTGTTGGACAACGGTGAACCTTCGAACTATGAAGAAGAGATGGCAGGCCCGAATTCCGACAAATGGCTTGAGGCCATGAAATCCGAGATAGGATCCATGTATGAGAACAAAGTATGGACTTTGGTGGACTTGCCTGATGATAAGCGAGCCATTGAAAATAAATGGATCTTTAAGAAGAAGACTGACGCAGACGGTAATGTGACCGCCTATAAAGCTCGGCTTGTCGCTAAGGGTTATCGACAAGTTCAAGGAGTTGACTACGATGAGACATTCTCACCCGTAGCGATGCTAAAGTCTGTCCGAATCATGTTAGCAGTTGCCGCATTTTATGATTATGAGATCTGGCAAATGGACGTCAAAACGGCATTCCTTAATGGCTTCCTCAAGGAAGAACTGTATATGATGCAGCCGGAAGGTTTTGTCGATCCTAAAGATGCTAACAAGGTATGCAAGCTCCAGCGCTCCATCTATGGGCTGGTGCAAGCATCTCGGAGTTGGAACATTCACTTTAATGAGGTGATTAAAGCGTTTGGGTTTGTACAGGTTTATGGAGAACCCTGTATTTACAAGAAAGTGAGTGGGAGCTCTATAGCATTTCTTATACTCTATGTGGATGACATGCTGATAATGGGAAATAATATAGAACTCTTGGAAAGTATCAAGGCCTACTTGAATAAGTGTTTTTCAATGAAGGACCTTGGAGAAGCTGCTTACATATTAGGTATTAAGATCTATAGAGATAGATCAAAACGCCTCATTGGTATTTCACAAAGCACATACCTTGAAAAGATATTGAAGAAGTTCAATATGGATCAGTCCAAGAAGGGGTTCTTGCCCGTGTTGCAAGGTGTGAGATTGAGTACGACTCAATGCCCGACCACAGCAAAGGATAGAGAAGAGATGAGTGCCATCCCCTATGCTTCAGCCATAGGCTCTATCATGTATGCCATGCTGTGTACCAGACCTGATGTGAACCTTGCCATAAGTTTGGTAGGGAGGTACCAAAGTGATCCCGGAGCGGAACACTGGACAGCGGTCAAGAATATCCTGAAGTACCTGAAAAGGACAAAGGACATGTTTCTCGTTTATGGAGGTGCCGAAGAGCTCGTCGTAAAGGGTTACGTCGATGCTAGCTTCGACACAGATCCGGACGACTCCAAGTCGCAAACCGGATACGTGTATATTTTGAATGAAGGGGCAGTGAGCTGGAGCAGCAGCAAGCAAAGTGTCGTGGCAACATCTACATGTGAAGCGGAGTACATAGCTGCTTCGGAAGCAGCAAAGGAGGGAGTCTGGATGAAGGAGTTCATCACCGACCTAGGAGTGATTCCGAATGCGTCGGGCCCGATGACTCTACTCTGTGACAACACTGGAGCTATTGCCCTTGCGAAGGAGCCCAGGTTTCACAAGAAGACAAGACACATCAAGCGCCGCTTCAACTCCATCCGTGATTACATTCAGGAGGGAGACATAGATATTTGTAAAGTGCATACGGATCTGAATGTCGCAGATCCGTTGACTAAACCTCTCTCACGAGCAAAACATGATCAACACCAGAATGCTATGGGTGTTCAATTCATCACAATGTAACTGCATTATTGACTCTAGTGCAAGTGGGAGACTGTTGGAAATATGCCCTAGAGGCAATAATAAAATGGTTATTATTGTATTTCCTAGTTCATGATAATTGTCTATTATTCATGCTATAATTGTGTTAACCGGAAACCGTAATACATGTGTGAATACATAGACCACAACGTGTCCCTAGTGAGCCTCTAGTTGGCTAGCTCGTTGATCAATAGATGGTCTCGGTTTCATGACCATGGACATTGGATGTCGTTGATAACGGGATCACATCATGAGGAGAATGATGTGATGGACAAGACTCAATCCTAAGCATAGCACAAGATCGTGTAGTTCGTTTGCTAAAGCTTTTCAATGTCAAGTATCATTTCCTTAGACCATGAGATTGTGTAACTCCCGGATACCGTAGGAATGCTTTGGGTGTGCCAAACGTCACAACGTAACTGGGTGGCTATAAAGGTACGCTACGGGTATCTCCGAAAGTGTCTATTGGGTTGACACGAATCGAGACTGGGATTTGTCACTCCGTGTGACGGAGAGGTATCTCTAGGCCCACTCGGTAAGACATCATCATTATGAGCTCAATATGACTAAGGAGTTAGTCACGGGATGATGTATTACGGAACGAGTAAAGAGACTTGCCGGTAACGAGATTGAACAAGGTATGCGGATACCGACGATCGAATCTCGGGCAAGTACCATACCGATAGACAAAGGGAATTGTATACGGGATTGACTGAATACCTGACATCGTGGTTCATCCGATGAGATCATCGTGGAGTACGTGGGAGCTAACATGGGTATCCAGATCCCGCTGTTGGTTATTGGTCGGAGAGGTGTCTCGGTCATGTCTACGTGTCTCCCGAACCCGTAGGGTCTACACACTTAAGGTTCGATGACGCTAGGGTTATAGGGAAAAGGTATACGTGATTACCGAAGGTTGTTCGGAGTCCCGGATGAGATCCCGGACGTCACGAGGAGCTCCGGAATGGTCCGGAGGTAAAGATTGATATATAGGAAGTCCAGTTTTGGTCACCGGAAAGTTTTCGGGCTCATCGGTATTGTACCGGGAGTGCCGGGAGGGTGCCGGAGGACCCCCGGGAGGGGGTGACGACCAAAGGACCTCATGGGCCCTTAGAGGAGGTGTGCCAGCCCCTATTGGGCCAGCCAATACCTTCTATAAAGGGCCCATGCGCCAGGGATCTGGAGATAGAGGCAAAAGGGATTTAAAAGGGGGGGGGTCCACCTCCCGTGTGGGAGGAGGACTCTCCCCCCACTTCGGCCGAATCCCTCCTCCTTGGAGGAGGGGCCAAGCCAGCCCTCCCTCTCCTTCCTCCTATATATATGCAAGGGTTTGGGCAGGTTTGAGACGACGAACTCTTTCTCTCTCGCTGCAGCCCTATTCTGCTTCTTCCTCCTCCGCAGTGCTTAGGCGAAGCCCTGCCGGGATACCTTGCTACTCCACCACCACCACGCCGTCGTGCTGCTGCTGGAGCTCTTCCCCAACCTCTCCTTCCTCCTTGCTGGATCAGGGCGTAGGAGACGTCGCCGGGCTGCACATGTGTTGAACGCGGAGGTGCCGTCCGTTCGGCACTTGATCGGATCTACCGCGATCTGAATCGCTGCGAGTACGACTCCATCAACCGCGTTCTTGTAACGCTTCCGCTTAGCGATCTTCAAAGGTATGAAGATGCAATCTCTCCCCACTCGTTTGCTGGTTTCTCCATAGATAGATCTTGGTGACACGTAGGAAAATTTTGATTTACTACTACGTCTCCCAACATTCATCAAAACACAACACTTGGTAGAACTCCCCATCACGGGCAGACTGTATACGTGGAGCAACATGCAGGTTCATCCACTGTTAGAACAAATTGACTAGTTTGTCATGACCACAAACTAGACAACCACATACCCCAATACCACGGTCAAAACACTTGCAAAAACAGTCTCAGATCATGTCCTCTGCTCGATTATCATTGAAACATCAATTCCACGAAGCAAGATCTTCATATTTGAAAGCTTTTGGATTGCTCATCCGGGATCTTTGAATGTTGTCAAACAAGCCTAGGAAAAGCCACTCAAAATTAAAAATGGCAATGCTGCCTCGATATTATGCAAGAAATTTAAACATGTAAGGCATGCACTCAAACAGTGGAGCAAGGAAATCTCACGACTTTCAACAGCCATAGCAAACACCAACGAAGCTCTGCTTGAAGTAGATGAGCTAGAGGACACTCACCACACCTGAATATAACTTTTGTCAAATTCTAAAATCTCATCTCCTGCGGCTTTTGAGTTACCAAAGGACTATTGGAAAAAAAGATGCACCATGCCTTGGATCCAATTTGGTGATGAAAATTCCAAGCTCCTTCAAGCTATTGCCACAGAATGATACCAGAGAAATTCTATTGTGACTCTGGTGGCTCAAGATGGTACCACTACAAAAGATCATGCGGGCAAAGAATCGATACTTTTTGAAGCTTTCTGGGCTCCTACACTATACATGAAATGAAATTTGACCTACTAGCCATCATCCAAACTGGAAAAGATATGGACTTGCTAACTGCCCCATTCACCAAAACTGAAATCGATGACATCATCAAGAAAATGCCGTTAGATAGGGCTCTCGGACCCAACAGCTCCAGTGGTGCCTTCCTCAAATCTTCTTGGCACATCATAAAGGAAGATTTCTATAGGCTATGCGCCGATTTCCATGAAGGATCTCTGAAACTGGATAGCCTGAACTATGTCTACATCACTCTTATGCCAAAGAACAATGCACCAAGATCCACCAATGATTATAGACCAATCACACTACTCAACTGCTGCCTCAAGGTGATCACTAAGTTACTTTTTGATCGTCTCCAGAAGATAATCCTACAATTAATCCATAAAAACCAATACAGATTTATCAAAGGGAGACCCATACAAGACTGTCTTGCATGGGCTTTCGAATACATCTACCAATGTCAGACCTCCAAGAAGGAGATCATTCTTATGAAGCTGGACCTTGCCAAAGAATTCAACACGATTGATCACTCAACAATTAAGCTCATCATGAAGCAAATGGAGTTCAATGATAAATGGTTGCAATGGATTGACTGCATGTTCTCCTCCGGTAAATCTTTGGTCCTCCTAATTGGTGTTTCGGGACGCCAATTCCCATGCAAATGTGGAGTCCAACAAGGTGATCCACTATCACCACTCATCTTTGTTTTTGCCGCAGACCTCCTTCGAGGTGCAATCAACGACGCCTTCAGAAGGTACATGCTAAAATTTCCCATTCAGCATCGAGGAAATGTAGACTACCCTGTCATACAGTATGCTAATGTACAATTATAGTGATGCCTGCTTGCATCCAACAAGCCGCGATCATGAAGAAATTCCTAACTGACTATACCACATCAATTGGATTGAAGATCAACATTCAGAAATCAACACTGATCCCAATTAATACACCACATTCAGTGTGTCAGGCGATTGCTGATATTTTTGGCTGCGCCATGGGGTCGATGCCTTTAACCTACCTTGGACTACCACGTGGGACCACCAAACTGTCGATGCAAGACCTCATGCCACTTGTCTCCAAGGCAGAACGCAGGGTCACCTCCACCATGTCAATGTTATCCTATGGAGCAAAATTGTTGTTGGTCAACTCAATCTTCACATCCTTGGCCATCTTTGCAATGTGCATTCTCAAGGTGGATCCCAAAATTATAGTGCAATTAGACAAAATAAGAAGATTTTGCTTGTGGAACAAGAAAACAGAAAATGGGGACAAATGCAATTCGCTTGCCGCTTGGGACTTAGTATGCAAACCAAAGAAACATGGTGGCCTGCGGGTTATTGATCTGAAGGTGCAGAATGATGCACTGCTACTAAAATTTCTACAGAAGTTCTATGATCACTATGACACCCTTGGGCTAGGTTGATTTGGGAGACATACTACCAAAATGAAATCCCACATGCCATGGACCCCTGTGGATCTTTTTGGTGGAGAGACGTCATGAAGCTAGCCCCGACATTCGGTGGGATCACAACGGTTCATGTTGGAAAAGGAAACTCAGTACTATTCTGGAAAGACAAATGGTACGATGAAGTGGCATCATCAACTTTTCCTCGAGCCTACTCCTACACCACACATGAATACATATCAGTGATGGATTTTCTGTGTACACCGAGCTTGAATGATATTTTCTGGTTATCGCTCTCGCCTCAGGCTCGTGAGGAAGTAAGAGAGCTCCAGGAAATAACTAGAGACATGGAGATACCCAGTCGAGGAGAGGATGAATGGACATACGTATGGGGAGCCTCTGAGTTCAAACCCAGTCAATATTATGTTTTTTATTTCCAAGATGTGCACGCACACAAGGCTTACCAATGGCTATGGAAGGCGAAAAGCACCCTTCGAGTCAAGGTGTTTGGGTGGCTCCTGCTGTCCGGTCGTCTTAACACAAGAAACATGCTAAAACAGAGACACTACAACATAGGTGATGATCCATACTGCTTGCTTTGTGGTCAACATTTAGAAGAGACGATGGAACACACGATTTTCAAGTGCACCTTCAGCCAGCAATGTTGGGATAAACTAGGGATCAATTGGAATGATGCAAATCACAGATTTGAACTACTCACATACGCAAAAAAAACATTGGACCAAAACGCTTTTCATGGATGCTTTTCTACTGGCTGCCTGGAACATATGCAAGTAAAGGAATAATGAATATTTTAGAGGAATTGCACCAACACGACAAGCCTGGCAGAGACGACTGGTGACTGATCTTGAGAATCCTTGACATAGAGGTTCAACCGATAAAGATCTTCATAAAATATGTAGGAACCAATATGGGCATCCAGGTCCCGCTATTGTCTATTGACCATAGAGGTGTCTCGGTCATATCTACATAGTTCTCCAACCCGCTAGGTCTCTAAACTTAAGGTTCGGTGACGTTTCAGTAGTATAGAGTTATGTATGATGGTGACCAAAAGTTGTTCGGAGTCCCAGATGAGATCTCAGATGTCACGAGGAGCTCCGGAATGGCCGGATGTAGAGATTGAAATATAGGAAGTCTCGTTTTGGTCACTGGAAAAGTTTCGGGTATTTTGGTAGTGTACCGGGAGTGCTGGGAAGGTACCGGGGGACCATCGGGAGGGGCCTCTCGCCCCAAAGGGACTCATGGGCTGTGGGAGGAGGCAAACCAGCCCCTGGTGGGCTGGCCGAAGCCTCCACTAAGGCCCATGCAGCCGGGGAAGGAAAAACCTAAAAGGTGGAAAGGGTTTCCAAGTGGAGACTTGGAATCCTACTCCTAGTAGGATTGGAGTAGGACTCCTCCACCTCTCCCACTTCGGCCGCACCAAAGGGGTAGTATGCGCAGGCCTCCCTCCCCTCCCTCCTATATGTACTAGAGGGAGAGAGGGCAAAATCCTTCAACCCAAAAAGGCCATAGTGCATCCCTCTCTCCCGATAGATTAGTTCCTCTAGTTTTTAAGTTGGTGCTTAGGCGAAGCCCTGCTAGAATAGTTCCACCACCACTGCCACCGTGTCGTCGTGCTGCCAGAGACCTCATGTAAATCTCCACCCTTGCTTGATGGATCAAGGAGGTGGAGATCGTTATTGAGTTGTACGTGTGCTGAACGCAGAGGTGCCGTCCGTTTGGCGCTTGATCGGGACGGGTCGTGATTGGATCGCGAGACGATCGGCAGTTTGGATCGCGAGAAGTTCGACTACATCAACCGTGTTTCTTAACGCTTCCTGCTTAGCGATCTACAAGGGTATGTAGATCCACTCTCCCTCTCATAGATGCTCATCACCATGGATAGATCTTGCGTGTGCATAGGAACATTTTTTTTTCCGATGCAACGTTCCCCATCACCACCTGCAGCAGAATCTAGAAGATTTTTGACACAAAGTTTATTCAAACATAAACATTTTGTATGATCATCCATAAATTTGAACCATGCGTAGGGAAAATTCTAATCATCAATTTCATCCTCTCCCAAGCTTGTGCAACATTTTCTTGATCATGTTGTTTAAAATTCATAATTTGATTTCTAAGGGAGATGATCTTACTAGGAGGAAAATACTTGGCAATAAAAGCATCTTTACAATTATCCCATGTTCTAATACTATTACGTGGTAAAGATGAAAACCAAGCCTTAGCTTTATCTCGTAGCGAAAAAAGAAATAATTTTAATTTGAGAACATCACTATCCATATCCATTTTCTCTTGCATATCACATAATTCAACAAATGTATTAAGATGAGCAGTGGAATCATCATTGGGACTTCCCAAAAATTGTTCTTTCATCATAAGATTCAGCAATGCAGCATTAATATCATAAAACTACGCACTAGTGGAGGGTGGTATATGAGTACTAATAAAAGCATTGTTATTAGTATTTGAGAAGTCACAGAACTTAGTAGTATCTTGAGACATGGTGACCAAGCAAGCAAAGTAACAAGCAGAACAAGTAAACTAGCAAGTAAAGCAAGGAAACAAGTAAACTAGCAAACTAACAAAGATAAATATTTTTGTTTTTTTGTTTTTTTGTAAAGCAATCAAAATATGACAGCAAATAAAAATTATAACAAGTTAATGATAATTTGT
The DNA here is from genome assembly GCA_022496015.1 of Hordeum marinum. Lineage (NCBI taxonomy): Eukaryota > Viridiplantae > Streptophyta > Magnoliopsida > Poales > Poaceae > Hordeum > Hordeum marinum. Next base: position 148,614,621 of record CM039673.1, read on the forward strand.
GCGAAGGTACTTGATAGTAAGTTGGTGATATTCCCTAGCAATGGGGTCGTAGATCCTTCATGGTACTTGTGATCTGTTTTGGGTTTTTCCTCGAAGAGGAGGGGATGATGCAGCATAGTATATATAAGTATTTCCCTCAGTGAGAACAAAGGTTATCGAACCAATAGTAGGATCACACAATTCTAGTCTTCAGTGCCTACACACAAAAGAGCAAACACTTGTACACAACGATGGCAACAGGGTTGTTAATCCCGTTGAACTTGTTACTTGCAAGCTAATGAGCAGCGTGGATGATAATAGATAATTATAAATCGTAAAATAAATAGAAAAAAATAAAGGTTTTTGTAAGACAACAAGGTAATAGTTTTTTGTAAATATATATGTGGATGGACCCGGGGGCCATAGTTTTCCCTAGAGGCTTCTCTCTTGAATAAAGCTTATGGAGGGTAGACAAATTACTGTTGGGCCATTGATAGAAAAGCACATAGTTATGCAATATTTATTCATGGCAATGGTCATGTGTATATAGGCATCACGTCCATAAGCAAGTAGACCGACTCCTACCTGCATCTACTACTATTACTCCACTTCGGGAGCGCTTCTATGCTTGCCTCTCTAGGTATTAAGTTCATGCAAATGGAGTAATACTTGGAGAACGATGGCATGATGTAGACAAAGTAAACTCAATAATATGAATGAACCCCATTGTTTTATACTTAGTGACAACAATACAAATATGTGTCATGTACCCTTCTGTCACTGGGATTGAGCACCGCCAAGATTGGACCTACTACAACGCTCCCCTCTCACTGAAGATAAACCAATCTAGTTGGTGTTGGCCAAACTAAACCGATATATCGGAGAGATATACGAAGCTATGATGATCATGAAAATAAGAATCAAATAAGTATTCAGAGCTGACTCAAATATTTTATCATAAATAATTTGAACATAAACCCACAATTCATCAGATCCCAACAAACACACTTCAAAACAAGATTACAACGAATAGATCACCGCGAAGATGCTGTGAACTTTGTATTAAAGATCAAAAGAGAGAAAAGAAGACATCTAGGTACTGGATATGGACTAGCAGGTCTGCGGTAGACTACTCACACATCACCATGGGAACAGCAAGGTTGATGTAGAGGCCCTCCATGATCGATCCCTGCTCCGACAGGGCTCCAGATCGGCACACGACAGAACAGAGACCTGCGACGGCAGAAAAAGTGTTTCGGGAGGCTCTCTAGGGGTATTGGAATATATTAGAATTTATAGGCCAGAAAGGGATGTCAGAAGATGATAATCCCCAAGTGCAAGGAATCATCGTAGCAATTTCCAAAGGTGGTCATGATATGTATGGAGTGTCGAACCCACAAGGAGCTAAAGGTAAGATCAATATTCTCTAAAGTCCTATCTTCCACCGATACGACTCTAGGTACACCGAACATTGCTTCCATCAAGAAATGAGAAATAAAACTACGTTGTGGGTGTGAAGAGGGTAGCTTTGGATGAAATCGGAGAACCAAAATATTAAAATAGTTGTTGTTAACATAATATTACAATGTATTACAAATAGCGAGTGTGGAATAATGATGGGTTAGTGTGCGGACTTATCCTAGGCAATTGTTAACAAGATCGAAAGTCATTATTGCAATTTTATATGAGGGAGAGTCATAAGCTAACATACTTTCTCTACTTGGATCATATGTACTTATGATTGGAACTCTAGCAAGCATCTGCAACTACTAAAGATCATTAAGGTAAAACCTAACCATACCATTAAAGCATCAAGTCCCCTTTATCCCATATGGAACAACCCCCTTACTTGGGTTTATGCTTCTGTCACTCAAGGAACCCACTATAAGCGAATCATGAACGTATTGCAACACCCTACAACGGTAATCCTTCACGTGTGCGCGGCACGGAAGGCACCATAGGAGAGCACAAAAATAAACATACAATTCAAACCAATCTAGATCATCAATCAACCCGAAGGACAAAAGTAATCTACTCAAAACATCATAGGATGGCAACACATCATTGGATCATGATATGTAGCATAAAGCCCCATGTTCAAGCAGGTGATTACAGCGGGGTGCGGGAGAGTGGACCGCTAAAAGGAGATGAGGATGGTGACGAAGAAGGTGAGGTTGACGAAGATGATCACCACGACAATGGTTCCCTCGGTTGTACTCTAGCACCACTAGGAGAGAGGTGGAAAGGGTATCCCCCTTGTGCTTCCTCCTCCATGGCATCCCCCCTTTGTGGGGAGATGTTCTTCTTCTGGTCCTTGGCCTCCATGGTGTTGATGGCCCCTCCGGGACGATTAAGATGGCCTCTGGTACCACCTTCGGTAGGGTGCCGAAGAGGGCCATGATTGGTTTTTTGTGGCTATGGATGTGTGCGGTGGCAGAACTCCCGGTCTAGGTTTCTTTTCGGTGGTTTCTGGATTTATAGGAATTTTTGGCGTCGATCTCACGTCAAGGGGCCCACAAGGGAGTCACAAGCCTACTAGGCGCAGTCGCGCCCTGGCCGTGCCTAGCAAAGCTTGTCGCCTCCTCGTGGCTCTTCTGGCCAGCTCCAAATCTTCGAGGGTCTCTTTTAGTCCACAAAAAATCATACTAAATTTTCAGCCCATTTCGAGAACTTCTATTTCTGCACAAAAAACGACGCCATGGTAGTTCTGCTAAAAACAACGTCAGTCCATGTTAGTTTTAATAAAATCATACCAAAATCATATAGAATTATTGTAAACATGGCATCAATACTTCATAAATTATAGATACGTTGGACACGTATCAGCGTCCCCAAGCTTAATTCATGCTCGTCCTCGAGTAGGTAAATGATAAAAGAAATAATTTATGAAGTGTGAATGCTAACATAGTGCATAAATTTGATCAATGATAGTTCCAAACACCTTTTCTAGTATCATTATATATCATAAGCAGTAGCTCATCTAATAAAACTTCTCATGATGAAATAACAAGCTATTCACATGTTAAAGTATAGACCAAACTACGCTTTCAGTCACCAAACAATTGCAATTCATCTTATTTTCAGGAAGGGTCTATGTAAGAGTTTTGATTTAGAATATTCCACATACTAAACTATCATTTAGTATTCCATGATTGCTAACTCTCAAAGCATATTTTTAGAGCAAATGGCATCCGTCGAACACAGAGAAAGACATGGGCTTAAAGTTTTGCCTCCCAACTTATTTATCATATACATAATTGTCAACAATAATAATTCACGATCAGATATATTTTGATGGCCATATATGCTTGGATCTTTCCCCACCACATGATGCTTGCCAAGATAAAAAGGCAAAATATAGGAAGTAGTGAAGATCACCATGACTCTTGTATAAAGGTAAGTACTAGAAAATAAAAGATAGGCCCTTCGGAAAGATCACTTCAACTAATTTGCACAAGTTCGAAAATAATTAATGGGTATTCACAATCATAGAAGATGTTCAAGATAGTATATTTATATGTGAAATCTATCCAATATTCTTTCATGAATTGTTCAAGTGACCAATGCGGTGTTTGGTAACTTTCAATAAATTTCACCACCTATACTTATTATGTGTGAAGTCATTACCCCCCACGGGATAAGTATATAAAGCACTTTTAATTTCAGATTCATGATATTCAATTCATTCAACCATTTACTCATAGGATATAAGTGAAGCACGAGAGTGAATGACAAACTACTCCAAAAATATATCAGTGAAGATCAATGCGTAGTCAATTAGTTAAATAGCCATGTGAGGACTCTCTCTTATTCAAAGTTTTCAGATCCAATGATTTTATTGAAACAACAAACAAAATAGAATGTCACTCCAAGAATAGCACGCATCATGTGAAGGAATAAAATTTAGGTTCAACATAGGCTAACCAATAATTGTTGATGAAGAGAGGGTGGATGTGTAGCATCCCCAAGCTTAGATACTTGAGAGTTCTTGAAATGTTTTCTTGGGGTTCCTTGGGCATCCCCAAGCTTGAGCTTTTGTAACTTGTTCAATCCTCTCATATCCCAGTTTCACCTATTCCTGCACAATAATTTTCAAACATTAGGTACTGTATACTATCATTTCCACAATTTATATTTACCAATATAGGCTATGGAAACTAGAGGATAAGTAGATAACAAAACTATGATAGCAATCTATCTAAACAGAACAGTCTGTAGTAATTTATTAAACCAGTGTGCCTCTGTAACTCTAAAAATTATGAAATTTAGGAAATTCTAAGGAATTTCTATGAAAACACTATAAAAAATTCAGAAACTTTCCACGTTCCAGTAAAATAATAAAATTCAAACACTACATAAATTTTTTCTGTTTTTACATAGCACACATCAAAACATGCAATGCAAGCATCCTAATGCAATTCATGGATCTTTTTAATGAAAAACAAGATTATAAATAACACCTAATAGAGAAAAACAAAATAAAATGATGATCCAATCAAAGCTCATATTATGTGAAAAATAAAAATATAGCTCCAAGCAAGATATACTGATAATGTTGAGGACGAAAGAGGGGATGCCTTACGGGGCATCCCCATTAGACGCTTGAATGTTCCTTGAATATTACCTTGGGTGCCTTGGGAATCCCCAATATTGGGTTCTTGTCAATCCTTATTCCCCTCATATCGGTGTCTCACCCAAAACTTGAAAACTTCAATCACACAAAACTTAACGGAACTTCGTGAGAAGGGTTAGTGTACTAAAGATAAATCATTCACTTAGGTACTATCAATACAAGATTCATAATTGTTCCCCCATGATACCCACTATATTCTATCATTCCCATAATTTATATTACTCAATATAAGCTATAGGAACACTTGAAACAAGCAAACTATGCATGCAAAACAGAATCTGTCAAAAATAGAACACTCTCTAAAGATTTGAATGATCACAAAACCTCAATAACACTAAAAATTATAAAACATTAGTACATAACACATCATTTGCATCCAAATTTTTCATAAAAATTTCATAATTTTTTGACTCTCCAGTAAAATCATATAATTCATATACTAGACGCAAAACTTTTTGTTTTTGCACAAAATCAAACAAGCAAGTATCCACACTATCCCAAAGGCTTTACTTGGCACTTTACTGAAATAAAAGGAACAAAACGTTATTAATACAGTAGCTTAATCATGTGAACACATCAAAACAGAAAGTAAAAGTGTTGGCTTGTCTCCCAACAAGCGCTTTTCTTTAATGCCCTTTTAGCTAGGCATGATATTTGAATGATACACTTCCAAGCCATATTCCGGTGATCATTATATTCATACTCTAAAAGATATAAGTGAAGTTAATAGAGAATTCTACAATTAATATATATTAACCAATATCCAAGCTCAAAGTATATAAGTGAAGCACACGAAGCATTCTATAAAGCCATACTCAAAAGATTTAAGTGAAACGCATGAAGCATTCTACAAAGCCATACTCAAAAGTTTTAAGTGAAGCACATGAAGCTTTCTACAAATAAATTAAAGACTAACTCATACTATAAGGGATCATAAAGGAAAATAAGAACACTAAAGACGCATATCATGTGAACAAAACAAAAACCAAGGTATACCGATAATTATTGACAAATAAAGATGGGATGCCTTCCGGGGAATCCCCAAGCTTAGATTCTTGAGTATCCTTGAAATATTTACTTGGGGTGCCTTGGGAATCCCCAAGATTAAACTCTTGTCTCTCTGTATTCTTATTATATCGATACCTCCTGGATCTTCGAACACTTCATTCACACAAAACATAACAAAACCCTCTTGAGATCCGTTGGTATAATAAAGCAAAATAATACTTTAAGTCATGTTGTGAACTCATTCCAAATTCATATTAGCATTATATCTACTGTAGTCCAACTTCACCATGGTTCATATCCCCCGATACAACCCATAGATTCATCAAAATAAGAGAACAATGCATAGAAAATAGAATCTATCAAAATCAGGACAGTCTATAGTAATCTAGAAACTTCGTATACTTATGTAACTCAAAAACTTCTGAAAATTTAGGAAAAATTAAATACATTGTATAGAAGTACTGTGTAAAAGTTTTAGAAACTTTTGATGTTCCATTAAAAAAGTAAATTCACGCACTACAGCCAAAGTTTCTGTTTTTGCACTACACACACCAAGCAAGCAATCTAATCATCCTAAAAGCAAATCTGGGCACATTATTTTTAAAATACAATGGATATATTCAAGATGATAATTATTTTTCAGAAGCTTCCATGAAAAATTCTACATTTTTTCCATGAGCATGAAAACAGGTGTTCAAGGTCGACCCTCACTTCTCCAATGCACAACCTTCCAATAACTTCTCTTTTTTGAAAAACTTCTTAGGCAAAAGGGGCAAGTAACTCTTTTTGTGTTTTTCATTGTTATTTTTTTTCACCCACAACTACAAAAATTAAAAAAGGGAAAACACAATCTATTTAGTGAAGAAAGCAAACAAGCATACACGAGAATATCAAACCCACGCTATTGCTCCCCGCCAACAGTGCCAGAAAAGAGCTTGATAATCCCCAAGTACAAGGAATGATCGTAGCAATTTCCAAAGGTGGAATTGATAAGTATGGAGTGTTAAACCCACAAGGAGCCAAAGGTAATATCAATATTCTGTCAAGTCTTATCTGCGACCGATATGACTCTACGTACACCGAACATTTGCTTCCATCTAGAAACGAGAAATAAAACTACGTTGTGGGTATGAAGAGGATAGCTTTGCATGAAATCGGAGAACCAAAATATCAAAATAGTTGTTGTTAACATAATATTACAATATATCACAAAGAGCGAGTGTGGAATAATGATGGGTTGGTGTGCGGAATTATACTAGGCAATTGTTAACAAGATCGTAAGTCATTATTGCAATTTTATATGAGGGAGAGGCATAAGCTAACATAGTTTCTGTACTTGGATCATATGCACTTATGATTGGAACTCTAGCAAGCATCTGCAACTACTAAAGATCATTAAGGTAAAACCCAACCATAGCGTAAAAGCATCAACTCCCCTTTATCCCATACGAAAAAAAACCTTACTCGGGTTTATGATTCTGTCACTCAAGCAACCCACGATAAGTTAATCATGAACGTATTGCAACACCCTACAACGAGAATCCTTCATGTGTGCGTGGCACGGAAGGCACCATAGGACAACACCAAAATGAACATGTGTTGTGCCCATGCTGGAGCCTTGGGCTCGACAAGGACTAAAGGCGTATCCTCTGCCGGGGGAGCATTTGCCTCAACGGCAAGGGCCTAAGAGCCCGCCTGAGTCTGCTGCGCCCCAGCAAGCCTGATGGGAGTGTATGCTTCTATGACAAGAGCCGGGGGGCCTGCCGAAGCATAGTACTCGCTGACAAGCCTGTCGTTCCCTTTGGCAATCTTCTCATTGGCGGCTTCAGGAAGCTCTGCCAGAAAATACTTGCCGGGACTTAACTTTCTTCCTTCTCTTTTCTAGTTGATGGTGTCACGGAGGGTTGACTTAGTTGGAGCACGAAAGTACCTGGTTCCACAGGTAACTTAAGGGCAGCACACATTGACAGGCCATCGGCAATGGTGTTCTCTGCATGTGGAACATGCTCCATCTGTAGGTCATCAAAACGTTCCTCCAACTTCCTCACTTCATCTACATAGGCTTCCATCAACGGACTCTGGTAATCTTTGTTCACTTGCCTGACGACAAGTTGAGAATCACCCCTAACAATAAGTTTCTTGATCCCAAGGTCCGTCGTGATCCTAAGACCGGCAAGCAACCCTTCGTACTCTGCAGTGTTGTTTGTTGACCTCTCCCGGGGAAAGTGCATTTGGAACACATATCTGAGGTGCTCTCTGGTGGGTGCAACAAGCAGCACTCCGTCACTGGTGCCTTGCAACGAGAAAGCTCCATCAAAATACATGATCCGTTCTTGATCGGTTTCCTTGCCGGGGAGAGTTGAATCTGGAATCTCTTCATTGGCATTGGGGTCCATTCTACAATGAACTCCGCCAAGGCCCTGGTCTGATTGGTCGAAGTAATTTCAAACTTAATACCAAAGCTTGATAGGTTCAGAGCCCATTCCACAATCCTATCGGTAGCTTCTGGGTTTCTTAATATCCGTTGTAGCGGGAAGCGGGTGACAACGGTGATCTCATGTGCTTGGAAGTAATGGCGCAGCTTCCTCGAGGCCGTAAGAAGGCCGAAGAGAAATTTTTGCACACCATAATACCTTGATCTAGCCCCCTGCAACAAGGAGCTAACAAAATAGACTAGTCGCTGCACCACTTTCTTCTTCTGGACTATATCTTCCAATTGCGCAGAACCTTCTTTGCCGGCACCAAATCCTGCCGGGAAATGCCCTGGCTCGTCACATGGCGCCCCTGCCGTTGCTTCTGCTTCTTCATCAACCTCTCTTTCAGCCACTAGCACAACACTCACCACTTGATTCGTTGCCGCCAGGTACAACAACAACGACTATTGTGGTTTTGGCGGGACTAGGGCTGGCGGAGAGGAAAGGTACTTCTTCAAATCCTGCAGCGCTTCCTCCGTTTCCGGAGTCCATTTCATTGGACCTACCTTCTTCAAGATTTTGAAAACGGGGAGGGCGCGCTCAGCAGATTTTGACATGAACCTACTCATAGCAGCAACACAGCCAGCAAGGCGTCGCACGTCCTTGACTTGCCTTGGTGCCTCAATTTGCTCAATTGCTTTGATATTGTCAAGATTTTCTTTGATTCCTCATTGAGACACAAAGAACTCGAGAAGCTTGTCGAATGGGATGCCGAACACACACTTCTCGGGGTTGAGCTTCATGTTGATCTTGCGCAGATTGGGGAATGTCTCTTCTAGGTCTGATATGAGCGTGGCCTTGTCCTTGGTTTTGACCACTATGTCGTCCAAATAAGCCTACAAATTTCTATATAGCTAGGGCTCAAAACCAATCTGGACTGCTCTTGCAAATGTAGAACCGGCGCTTTTCAACCCGAAAGGCATATGCAAAAAGTAGTATGTACCAAATGGGGTGATAAACGCGGTCTTCTCCTCGTCTTCATTGGCCATAAAATCTGATGATAGCCATAATAGGCATCAAGGAAGGACAGCAGATCGCAACCGGCAGTGAACTCCACAACCTGGTCGATGCGCGGCAAGGGAAAAGGATCTTTGGGGCATGCCTTGTTGATGTCTATGAAATCAATGCATAGCCTCCACTTCCCATTCGCCTTGCGCACTACGACTTGATTGGCCAACCACGTAGGGTGGAGTACTCCTCTGATCAGGCCAGTTGCCTCTAACTTCTTTATCTCCTCGGCAATAAATTGTTTCCGCTCCAAAGCCTGCTTTCGGACCTTCTGCTTGACGGGCTGCGCGTGTGGGCAGATGACAAGGTGGTGCTCAATCACCTTCCTAGGAACACCGGCGATATCAGATGGTTGCCATGCAAACACATCGACATTCGCCTGTAGGAAGGCGACGAGCGTGCTTTCCTATTTTCGTCAAGGGTGGAACTTATGGTGAAAGTTCCCCTCATGCCATCCTCCTTGGCGGGCACCATCTTGGTCTCTAGCGGGGCAGTCTTGGAATTTTTGCTCTTGCCGGTGGAGCTTTCTAGCACATCGTCAACAATAGCGCCACACCCCAGAAAGGTGCGCTTGTCGGATTGTGCGCCAGAGGCCTTGCAGGTCTTCTTCCCCTCGGGACCTTCAGCGGCAGGAGCAAGTGCCTTGGCGACAGGTGCTACAACTGTGCCTCGGTAGAGTTGGTTGGCGCTGATAAGCACGCTTTTCTTGTTGGAGTTGATGGTAATGACGCTCATTGGTCTGGGCATCTTCAGCACATTGTAAGTGAAGTGGGTGGTTGTCATGAACTTGGCCAGTGCCGGACGCCCGAGAATGCCATTGTATGGCAACGAGATCTCGACAACGTCAAAGACGATCTGCTCCGTTCTGAAGTTGATATTGCTGCCCAATGTCAAAGGCAGCGTGACCTTGCCTTTCGATCGAGTCCTTCCCAAATTGACCCCTTGGAAAGCGCCTGTTGGCTCAAGATCTTCGTCAGGAATCTACAGCCTCTGAATGACATCAGGCGAGATCCGATTCAGGATGGCCCCACTATCGACTAACATCTTCGTCACCTTGAGGTTGCAGATTGTTGGCGAGACCAACAACGGCAAGCACCCGACTGCAGTTATGCGATCAGGGTGATCCTCGGCGTCGAAGATGATAGGAGCGTTGGACCATTTCAAAGGTTTCCGTGCGCCGATAGAGGGCTCTGCCACATTAACCTTGTGTGCCCACTGTTTGAGTTGACGGTGAGAGGAATGCGACGAGGCTCCTCCTTTTATGCACATCATATTCGTAGCCTTCTGAAACTCATGCTCACTAGACTCATTGTCCTGTTCGACATCATCATCATCTCCTTCTTGCTTGTCGTGGCCAAGGGCAGGCCGATCCTTCTGTTGCTTGGGCTTGTTGCAGCGACCTCCTCGGACAACATGCTTCTTGCCGGACCCCTCAGCACCATCCTGACCCTTCTCCTTGTTGCGTCTTTCATATTCGGCCCTCTGCTTCTCAGCAAGCTGCTCAACTTGCCGGCAGTCTTGGACGTCATGGCCTTTGGTGCGATGGATCTTGTAATACTGCTTGTCGGAGTCTTCTGGCTTGCCGGCAGCCGCCAGGTCACGACAGGAGGCGCACCTGGCAACATCGTTGCTGGGGTCATCGACCTTGCCTTTCTTGGCGGCGCCGGGGTTGCCGGATGCCTCTACGGCAAGCACGGTCTTGCCCATGCGCTTCTTGTTCTATCGCCAGCCCTTCTTTGTCAGGACAGTAGTATCCTCTTCTTCAGAGTCGACCTCTGTGCCGACATCTTCGCCGGGGAGTCTTCTCCCTTCTTTAGCCCAAGCGCACTTGTCTGCCATAGCATAAAGCTCGGCGACGTCCCTGACTCTGTTCATCGCTAGCTCTTCCCACATCCTACGGTTGAGCACGTTCTGATGGAACGCACTTATAACAACGGCAGGGTGAACGTCTGGGATGTTGTGGTGCACACAGCTAAACCTCTCGATGTACTAGCACAGAGTTCCGCCTTCTTTCTAGGGGTGATGTGCAGATCGCTCTCCCGGCCAGGAGCTTGATGACCTCCGGTGAAGGCGCCAACGAACTCGTGACACAGGTCCCCCAGGAGGCGATGGATCTCTCCGGCAAGTGCATCAGCCATGACCTGACGTTGGGCTTAAGCACCAACGGGAATTAGTTGGACAATATCTTGTCATCGCGGCCCTCGGCAGCCTGCACCGCATTGGTGTAGACGCTCAGGAACTCTGACGGATGGGTCTTGCCGTCATACTTCTCTGGGACTTCTGGTTTGAACATGCGGGAATTGGCCCACTGGACTTGTCGTAGCTCAGGGGTAAACGATGGACAGCCCACCTTGTGACGTAGGCTGACAGGGTACCCCAGCACGGACTTGTCTATAGTGGGCTCCGCGCGCCTGTACGACTAGACGCGCACTTCCCATCGTCGCTCGATCGCGGTTCGGGCGTCTTCCTTGCCACGTTCCCGGAGAACATGACGTTGATCATGGCACGTCTATGGGTCAGACGACGCCATTGAGTAATCGTCGTTGGCGTCGGTCCGTCGGGTCGGCGACCGACAATGCTATTTCGGAGGAGAGTGCTCCGAGGTCGCGTTGACTCCGGGCACTTCACCTCCTGGTCTGAGATGGCCCTATGGTGCAATGCTTATCTACGAGCCTGAGGAGGCTCTAAATGGTGGATCTCCGTTCGCCGAGCTTCTCCACAACAAGAGGGGAGTTCAGGAGTAGCTGCGCTCGTGCCACCGCTTCCTCCGCCATGGATGGCAACGAGCGGCGCGAGGAACGCGAGGTGCTCTGACTCCTAACCGTTTTAGAAGGAGCACCGCCACGGTCTCGTGTCGGCATGCCACTCCTGCTTGCATGCTGGTCCCACACATCTTGGGAATGATGCGCATGAGCTTTTCCATGGGGACGTTGAGAACTGCGGGTGCCATGGCATGGCTCTCCACGCGTGTCCTGAGAAGGTCGCGGCGTAGGCGCCGGCATGGGTGCCATGGGAGATACTTTTCCTCCCCCGGAGTTTGCCGTACCCCCTGCAGGCAGTACCGCTCTGTCCTGAAACCCAGGGGCATGGGGGTTCCCACCATCGCCATGGCCGTCTCTGCGGCGAGCGTCACCGCTTTCTTGGCCTTATTCACCGGAACGTCGCGGAAGTTCCAAACCTCCGGCTCCTCCTCCTCCACCCGCGTTCATGCCGTCTCGTGTCTGCACAGATACAGGAATGGCGGACGTAGATGGGCCAACTGCTGTCAGGCCCATCTTCTTGGGGGCCATGGCAATGATGAAGATGGGGCGCAGATCACCAGAACGGGTTCGCACCACTCACATGCTGCCCCTACCTGGCGCGCCAAAGATGTCATGGGAACGAACGCCTATGGGATCGAGGGGATCCCTTTAGGTTCGGCAAGGGCGAGCTAGCACGAAGAGCCGGTCTGGTAGGCTGCGCGGGGGGGGGGGGGGGTACCCAGGTTCGGGCCGCACGGATGCGTAAAACCCTACTCCTGCTTGATTGTATTGATCGTGTTCTAGGGTTCCAGCTACAGGAGCGCCATGAACGTCTGCTACGTGAGCTTGGAAACCTCCAGTTGTCTAACTGTTGGATTGTCCGGTTATCTAACTGCCCAACTGTGTCAAAGCCAAAAAGCTCAAAAGTCCCTCTCTGTAATGCCCTGGGCCTCCTTTTATACCTAAGGGGATCCCAACAGTGGCGTACAATGTGCACACTGGATGCACAGTGCTACAGTGTTACCGTACCTTACCCTAACGGAGTAGGACAAGAGCATTAAGTGCACTGTCAGGGGCCTCGGTCCCTTAGTGGGATGGGATGGGGCCCGCCTCATCGGCTCCTCTTAGCTCCCTCCAACGTTGACGCCGCGACACGTGTCTAGGTGAATCGACACTTGGCCTGTGCTGGCGGTTCTTACCGGGGCCTTGCCTCGCCGGGGTTCTACAGGCTCAACAGCCCTCCCGGCAAGGTCTTGCCGGTAGTCTTGAGTCTTCTGTGCTGGTGCTTGACAATTATTCGCTGGGCCTTGCCGCCGGGGCGGCTACTACTGTCCGTGCACGAGTAAAGGGGCACTAGATGGCCCAAAAACTCTAGTGCACCGATAGCATGAATACTTCATAAATTATAGATACGTTGGAGACGTATCAAAAGGCGAGGGGGTGGCCACAAGCTAACAGGCTGGGCCCTGTTGGCTTGTGGGGCCCTCATGTGGCCCCCGACTCCTCCCGAAGTTTCTAGGTCTTATTTTGGTCAAGAAAAAATTCACCAAAAAGTTTCATGGCAATTGGACTTCATTTGGTATTCTAAACTTGAAAAGCCAAAAACATGCAGAAAACAACAACTGGCACTTGGCACTGGGTTAATACTCAAAAATAAAATCATTCAGCAAATAAATGCCCCAAAAGTATCCTAGAATGATAATATTACAGCATGGAACGGGAAAAAATAATAGATATATTCGAGACGTATCATGTCTATGTAGTTTTTGCATTAACATACTCATCAAATTAATCATACTCTCGCTACATTGTGTAGTAGACATACCTGCCCAAAAGGCACAAATGCTGGAACCCAATGGTGTCGGTGGTCGTAAATCCCTTTAAGGCATTCATTATCACAAAAATCATACTTCTCAACAATATGCATCCAAGCAACTTCAAATTATGTAATTGATAATGAATCATAAAATGCATTGCCAACATCAACCTTGATGTGATCATATTCATCATATTGACCCATCTTCTCTCGAATATTTTCCACAAGCACCATCAGTATATGATTCCAAAAAAATTGTTTCCACATTGTTGTAAATTGCTTTTGCTTGATAGACTACTATAGATTTTGTTTGATGATTTGACATACATCCTAGCAATACTGATTGGCCAAGATGACTCACTCGAACAAAACAAGCAAAAGATGTGCCATGTTTGTACATCAAATATGTTGTGTCAAAATTAATGACACCAAAGTGTCATTGCTACTTTGTAATGCGTTGGGTTTTTTCCCAAAGAGGAAGGTATGAACTAGTAAAGTAGCAACAAGTATTTCCTTCAGTGAGAAGCAAGATTTATCGAACCAATAGGAGGATCGTGCAAACAACTGTCATTAGTACCTACATAGAGAAGAGCAAATACTTGCACCCAACGAGGGCAAGTGGGTTGTCAATCCCCTTGTACTCGTTAATTACAAGGATGAAATCTATAGTGATAGATAGACAATTTGCAAATTAAAATAATGATAAATAAATTGAAGCAAGGTAAATAGGGTTTTAGTATCCTAGAATGATAATATTACAGCATGGAACGAGAAAAAATTATAGATATGTTCGAGACGTATCATGTCGATGTAGTTTTTGCATTAACATACTCATCAAATTAATCATACTCTCGCTACATTGTGTAGTAGACATACCTGCCCAAAAGGCACAAATGCTGGAACCCAATGGTGTCGGTGGTCGTAAATCCCTTTAAGGCATTCATTATCACAAAAATCATACTTCTCAACCATATGCATCCAAGCAACTTCAAATTATGTAATTGGTAATGAATCATAAAATGCATTGCCAACATCAACCTTGATGTGATCATATTCATCATATTGACCCATCTTCTCTCGAATATTTTCCACAAGCACCATCAGTATATGATTCCAAAAAAATTGTTTCCACATTGGTCTAAATTTCTTTTGCTTGATAGACTACAATAGATTTTGTTTGATGATTTGACATACATCCTAGCAATACTGATTGGCCAGGATGACTCACTCGAACAAAACAAGCAAAAGATGTGCCATGTTTGTACATCAAATATGTTGTGTCAAAATTAATGACACCAAAATGTCATTGCTACTTTGTAATGCGTTGGGTTTTTTCCCAAAGAGGAAGGTATGAACTAGTAAAGTAGCAACAAGTATTTCCTTCAGTGAGAAGAAAGATTTATCGAACCAATAGGAGGATCGTGCAAACAACTGTCATTAGTACCTACATAGAGAACAGCAAATACTTGCACCCAACGAGGGCAAGTGGGTTGTCAATCCCCTTGTACTCGTTAATTACAAGGATCAAATCTATAGTGATAGATAGACAATTTGCAATTAAAATAATGATAAATAAATTGAAGCAAGGTAAATAGGGTTTTAGTATCCTAGAATGATAATATTACAGCATGGAACGAGAAAAAATTATAGATATGTTCGAGACGTATCATGTCGATGTAGTTTTTGCATTAACATACTCATCAAATTAATCATACTCTCGCTACATTGTGTAGTAGACATACCTGCCCAAAAGGCACAAATGCTGGAACCCAATGGTGTCGGTGGTCGTAAATCCCTTTAAGGCATTCATTATCACAAAAATCATACTTCTCAACCATATGCATCCAAGCAACTTCAAATTATGTAATTGGTAATGAATCATAAAATGCATTGCCAACATCAACCTTGATGTGATCATATTCATCATATTGACCCGTCTTCTCTCGAATATTTTCCACAAGCACCATCAGTATATGATTCCAAAAAAATTGTTTCCACATTGGTCTAAATTTCTTTTGCTTGATAGACTACAATAGATTTTGTTTGATGATTTGACATACATCCTAGCAATACTGATTGGCCAAGATGACTCACTCGAACAAAACAAGCAAAAGATGTGCCATGTTTGTACATCAAATATGTTGTGTCAAAATTAATGACACCAAAGTGTCATTGCTACTTTGTAATGCGTTGGGTTTTTTCCCAAAGAGGGTATGAACTAGTAAAGTAGCAACAAGTATTTCCTTCAGTGAGAAGCAAGATTTATCGAACCAATAGGAGGATCGTGCAAACAACTGTCATTAGTACCTACACAGAGAAGAGCAAATACTTGCACCCAACGAGGGCAAGTGGGTTGTCAATCCCCTTGTACTCATTAATTACAAGGATCAAATCTATAGTGATAGATAGAAAATTTGCAAATTAAAATAATGATAAATAAATTGAAGCAAGGTAAATAGGGTTTTAGTAAATATTGACTAGACCCGCGGATATTTTTCACTAAGGGCATCCCTCTCAAGAACATAACATATGTTGGGTAAACAAATTACTGTTGGACAATTGATAGAAAAGCACATAGTTGTGGCGTTTTTCATAGCATTATAGTGTACATATGCATTACATCCATGACAAATAGACCGACTTCTTCATGCATATACTATTGTTACTCCACCAATCGATCTCTATCCAGCATGAATCTATGGTATTAAGCTCATAAAAAACTGGGTAACGCCTTAAGCAAGATGAGATAGTGTAAACAAAGTGAAAACAACAAATATGTTTAGACCCTGTCATTTTACCCTTAGTGGCAACAATACAAATACGTGCCTCACTACCCCTTCTGCCATGAGGTGAGGACACCACAAGAGTGAACTCACTACTATGCACCACTCCCACTTATGATCTACTCATCTACTTGGCCAAAGCAAACTCATAGATCTTCAATACAATAAAAGAAAGACCATAAAGTTTTGTTCCATTCGGACTTTGTTTGGTATTGGTTTCTTGTGAAACAAGATAATAGACAAAAATAGGAACTGACACTTGGCACAAGATTAATAGGTTAGTCCCAAAAATGATATAAAATAAACTCTAAAGCATAGAAACATGATAATATAACAGCATGAAACAATTAAAAATTATATGTACGTTGGATACGTATTAGTCATACACTGCTCTATTCTAGCATCATCCCAAAATACATGCCTAAGTCAGGATTCATCATCAAATCCATGACACCAAAAAAGTTTGGGTTGTCGGATTGCATTTTGACGAAATAGTCATGAATCGCTTCAACATCACCACTGCCAAGTTTCAACCTCGGTTTTTCTCTAGAAAATGCGACAATCTTTATCACCAAAAGTTAGGTTCTGATTACCATTTGCTGCCACAACAAAAGAATTTAAATTCTCATTTACTCGAATTCTGACCTGGTCATTAAACTCAAGCCTGTGCTTGACATGGAAATCTAACGTTTGGTCACATCCGAATAGCGGAGATTTATGTGGAATTAATGTATCATTATGTTCCAAAATGATACTCAAACTAAAATACTTCCCATCTGGACCACGAGCAATATTAACTTTAGCTTTCCATCCTCACTCGTCTGTTGGATTTGGCTTCAACATATGTTTTGATTTGGACCGATTCTTGCCATGATGACTGGAAGAAAGTGTACGAAACCTGGTTGTCCATTATCATCATCGTTTGACCTTGTTTTCGGTGCACCAAAACCTTTTGCTTTAGCATATTTGGTGTAGTACTCTTGAATGTCCTTCTCATTATGAAAGGTCATCCCTCATACGTCTCCAACGTATCTATAATTTTTTATTGTTCCATGCTATAATATTATGTGTTTTGGATGTTTTATATGCATTAATATGCTATTTTATATTATTTTTGGGACTAACCTATTAATCTAGAGCCTAGTGCCAGTTTTTGTTTTTTCTTGTTTTTGAGTTTCGCAGATAAGGAATATTAAACGGATTCCAAACGGAATAAAACCTTCGGAATGATTTTTTCTGGAACAAAAGGAAACTACGAGACTTGAGAATCAAGGCAAAGGAGCCACTGTGGGGCCACAAGCCCTAGGGCCGCCGCTAGTGGGTGGCCGCGCCAGGTAGGCTTGTGGGCCCACGGCTGCTCCCCTAACCCTAATCTTCGGCCTATAAATTACCAAATATTCCATCATTATTAGAACGAGCCACGAAAACACTTTTCCACCACTAGAAGCCTCTGTTCCCGAGAGATCCAATCTTGGAGCCTTTTCCGGTAATCTGTCAGAGAGGGATTCGATCACGGAGGGCATCTACATCAACTCCATTGCCCCTCCGATGATGCGTGAGTAGTTCACTGCAGAACTACAGGTCCATAACTAGTAGCTAGATGGCTTCCTCTCTCTCTCTTTGCTTCTCAATACCATGTTCTTCATGATCTTCATGGAGAATTCGATGTAATACTCTTTTGTCATGTGTTTGTCGAGATCCGATGAATTGTGGGTTTATCTTCAGATTATCCATGAATATTATTTGCGTCTTTCCAAAATTCTTATATGCATGATTTCATATCTTTGCAAGTCTCTTCGAGTTATTGGTTTGGTTTGGCCAACTAGATTGGTAATTCTTGCAATAGGAGAAGTGCTTAGTTTTGGGTTCAATCTTGCGGTGTCCTCACCCAGTGACAAAGTAGGGGTAGCGAGGCACGTATTGTATTGTTGCCATCAAGGGTAAAAAGATGGGGGTTTCATCATATTTCTTGAGTTTATCCCTCTACATCATGTTATCTTACTTAATGTGTTACTCTTTTCTTCATGAACTTAATACTCTAGATGTAGGCAAGAGTCGGTCGATGTGTGGAATAATAATAGTAGATGCAGAATTGTTTCGGTCTACTTGTCATAGACATGATGCCTATATGCATAATCATTGCCTTGGATATCTTCATAATTATTCGCTTTTCTATCAATTGCTCGATAGTAATTTGTTCACCCACCGTAATACTTGCCATCATGAGAGAAGCCATCTAGTGAAACCTATGGCCCTCGGGTCTATTTTCCATATTATATTTTCAGATCTAAAATAAAAAATACCAAAAATACTTGCTGCATTATTTTTACTTTCTGTTCAAGCATCCTATTATATCTATCTCTATTAGATATCATCCTTGCAAGTAACCCTGAAGGGATTGACAACCCCTTTATAGCGTTGGGTGCAAGAGTTTGATTCTTTGTGCAGGTACATCTATTGATGATTCGCTTATATATCCTACTGTATTAATACCTTGGTTCTCAAAAACTGAGGGAAATACATATCTACTTTGCTGCATCAAACCGTTCCTCTTCACGGGAAACCAACGCATGCTCGAGAAGTAGCAATCCCCAATTTAGGTTCTCCAAGTAATATATGCAAGTGAGTTTCAACATGATCATGTTCAGTATTCATGCTATTTTCCTTCCGTTTCTTAACGCCATCATCATCACTTGAAATAGACATGTCACTTGATTTCTGAATACCACAAGTTCCATCATCCATTCCTGTAAATCATGAAATTGTTAATCATTCTCCTTCGAAGGCAGTAACATTAAACTAAATGGTAGTAACAATTCAACCTAAAGATTTGCATGTTAGAAATAAATTTGGAAAGTTCATGTTGAACATTACAAGACATATACACTTAGAATCAAATATCAGAATTGTTGCCGTCCTGATGTGCTACAATTATGTACATGGAAATAGATGAACATAAATAATAACAAGGAACTTTAGGGCTTCATCAAGACCAACAATTCATGCATACGTCTTTGATCTACAGATGAATAAATCAATTATATTGTCGCAAAAATATATTATGTAGAATCACCAAGCAGACTTTCCAAGTCCTGAAATTGCGGCCTTCGATATGCATACGATTACTTGTTAATGCCGATACGAAGGAACATCTGACGCCCATGGCTCGAACAAATCAGTTGAGCAAGCAACAATGTGCCCTTGGCAGCGGGCACACACACTGAGTGTTGGAAATATGGCCTAGAGGCAATAGTAAATTACTCCCTCCATCCCATAATGTAAGACATTTTGAACACAAGTGTAGTGTTAAAAACGTCTTACATTATGGGACAGAGGGAGTAGTTATTATCATATTTCCTTGTTCATGATAATCGTTTATTATTCATGCTAGAATTGTATTGATCGGAAACTCGCATACATGTGTGGATACATAGACAACACCATGTCCCTAGTATGCCTCTAATAGACTAGCTCGTTAAACAAAGATGGTAAAGGCTTCCTAGACATGTACATGAGATGCCACTTGATAACGGGATCACATCATTAGGAGAATGATGTGATAGACAAGACCCAAACTATAAACATAGCATATGATCATGTCAATTTATTGCTATAGTTTTGTGAATGTCAAGTATTTGCTCCTATGACCATGAGATCATGCACCTCACAGACACCGGAGGAGTACCTTGTGTGTATGAAAAGTCGCAACGTAATTGGGTGACTATATAGGTGCTCTACAGGTATCTCCGAGGGTGTCTCTTGGGTTGGCCTGGATCAAGACTGGGATTTGTTACTCCGTGTGACGGAGAGGTATCTCAGGGCCCACTCGGTAATAAAACATCATAATGAGCCTTGCAATAAAAGTGACTAAAGAGTTAGACATGGTATCTCGTATTAAGGAATGAGTAAGGAGACTTGCCGGTAACGGGACTGAACTAGGTATGGAGATACCGATGATCGAATCTCGGGCAAGTTACATACCGAAGAACAAAGGGAACAACATACGGGATTAACTGAATCCCTGACATAGAGGTTCAACCGATAAAGATCTTTGTAGAATATATAGGAACCAATATGGACATCCAGGTCCCGCTATTGGTTATTGACCGTAGAGGTGTCTCGGTCATGTCTACATAGTTCTCGAACCCGAAGGGTCTACACATTTAAGGTTCGACGATCTTTCGGTAGTATTGAGTTATGTATGTTGGTGACCGAAGGTTGTTAAGAGTCCCGGATGAGATCACAGACATCACTAGGAGGTTCGGAATGGTCCAACGGTAAATATTTATGTAAGGTATGTCATATTTTGGCTACCGAGAAAGTTTCGGTTTTTTCCGATATTGTATCAGGAAGCTTCTAGAAGGTTCCGGAAACTTTCGGAGGAGTCCAGAAGTCCACCAAGGGTTTCACCACGTCCCAAGGGTTTCCATGGGCTGAGGGGAGGTGCCCTGGCCTTATTAGGCCAGATGCACAAGTCCATCACGGCCCATGTGGCTTGGGAGAGGTGGAAAGTCCACCTGGTTTTGGAAAGGGAGGGAATTGGACTAGGAGTCCAACTCCTCCCCCTTGGCTGCGCCCTAGGTCTTAGAGGACCCCTACACCTATATATAGAGGGGAGGGGCACACCAAGTGCACACACGAGACCCTTGGCACCCCTCTCTCTCCCTAGATCATTTTCTCCTTCGTTTGCGGTTTCGGTAGTCCTAGGCGTAGCCCAACCGGGATAGCACCACCACCATCGCTGCCAAGTGATACGTCTCCAACATATCTATAATTTATGAAGTATTCATGCCATGTTTACAATAATACTATATGATTTTGGTATGATTTTATTATAACTCACCCGGACTGACGCTGTTTTCAGCAGAACTACCATGGTGTCATTTTTTGTGGAGAAATAAAAGTTCTCGGAATGGGTTGAAAATTTAGTATAAATTTTTTTGGACCAAAAGAGACCCCCGAAGCATTGGAGTTGGGCCAGAAGAGCCATGAGGAGGTCACAAGCCTACCAAGCGTGCCCACCCCCCTGGCCACACCTCGCGGGCTTGTCATCGCCTCGTGGCCCCCCTTGATGTGAGAACGGCGCCAAAAATTCCTATAAATAACCAAACCTCTGAAAAGAAACCTAGATTGAGAGTTCCGCCGCAGCAAGCCTCCGTAGCCACAAAAACCAATCGGTAGCCCGTTCCGGCACACTATCGGAGGGGGAAATCATCACCGGAGGCCATCTTCATCATCTCGGTAGTCTCCATGATGTGACGGGAGCAGTTCACCCTTGGGGCTAAGGGTATGTACCAGTAGCTATGTGTTTTATCTCTCTCTCTCGTGTTCTTGAGATGGCACAATCTTGATGTACCGCGAGCTTTACTGATATAGATGAATCATAGGGAGTTTTCCCCTCTCTATCTTGTTGTGATGAATTGAGTTTTTATGTTTGCATGCCTTAGGATGCTTGCATTGCATGTTTTAATGTGTGCTGTGTGAAAACGGAAACTTCTGTTGTAGCATTCAAATTTTCATATTTTACTGGAACGTGTAAAGTTTCTGAAATTTCACACAATTGCATATAAATTTGTAAGTATGTCCTAAATTTTCATAAAAAAATTAGTTACAGAGGTATATTGTTTTCATAAATTGCTACACACTGTTCTGTTTGGATATATTGCTGTCACAGTTTTGTTATCTACTTATCCTCTAGTTTCCATAGCCTATATTGGTAGATATAAATTGTGGGAATGATAGCATACAGTACCTAATGTTTGAAAATTATTGTGCAACTTGTCTTGGCAGTACATGAAGTGTTGATTTGTTCTTATGTGTACTAACATATCTCACGAGTTCTATTTTAGTTTTGTGTGGGTGAAGTTTTTTGAGAATATGTGAAACCTGGATATGAGAGGATTGAACGAGATACAATAGCTCAAGCTTGGGGATGCCCAAGGCACCCCAAGTAAATATTTCAAGAATTCACAAGCATCTAAGCTTGGGGATGCTACACATCCCACCTCTCTTCGTCAACTATCGGTTAGCCTATGTTGAGCCTAAATTTTTTATTCGTTCACATGATGTGTGCTATTCTTGGAATGCTATTTTTCTTTTGCTTTCTGTTTAAATGAAATACTAATATCTGGAAATCTGTATTGAGAGAGAGAGAGAGATAAAGTCCTCACATAGCTACTTAATTGTTTGACTACTCATTGATCTTCACTTATATGTTCTGGAGTAGTTTTATCATTCACTCTCATGCTTCACTTATATCCTATGAGTAAATGGTTGAACGAATTGAATATCATAAATTTGAAATTATATATGTTTTATATGCCTATCCCATTGGGAGTAATGACTTCACATATAAGAAGTATAGGTGGTAAAATTTATTGAAAGTTAGCACACCGCATTGGTCAATTGAACCATTCATGAAAGAATATTGAAGGAAGAGAGATTTCACAAATAAATATACTATCTTGGACATCTTCTATGATTGTGAATACCCATTAATTATTTTCAAACTTGAGCAAATTAGTTGAAGTTGGACAAGGAAGACAACGTGATGAGTTATGCTTGGGTATATTTGTATAGAAGTTATATTGTTATGGATCCTCCAACGTGTGGTGCTTGCTTCCACCTCATACTAGCCAAAACTTCTGCACCAAGTAGAAATACTACTTGTGCATCCAAACACCCTTAAACGCAAACTTGTTCCATATGAGTCGACCATACCTACCTATATGTGGTATTTACCTGTCGTTCCAACTAAATTTGCATGTGCCAAACTCTAAACCTTCAAATAATATTATGTTTTGTATGCCCGAATCGCTCATATAGTAACTAGGGGCTTTCATTATCTTCCATGCTAGGTGGTTTATTCTCATGATATGTGTCGATTCACTATCATTCACAAGAAAGTGGCTGGTAATAGGGATTCCCAGTCCTGAAATAAGAAAAAATGAAAATAATTAAACAAAACTCCCCCAGGAATGTTGTTAGTATGGACGGGACACGTGGATTCGGCTCGCTGTGGAGTGTAATTGATTGGTGGAGGGGGAGTTAAAACTTTACCATTCCGTTTGGGAACCGCCTATAATGTATCTAGCATGGAAGATACCGAGATCTCTCAGTTTTTAATGTGGAATTTGCTAAACTGAAGCTCTTACATAGACCCTTCCTGAAAATAAGCTGAATTGTAGTTGTTTGGTGACTGAAAGCATAGTTTGTTAGTCTATACTTTAACATGTGGATAGCTTGTTATTTCATCATGAGAAGTTTTATGAGATCAGCTAATGTTTATGATATACAATGATGCTAGAAAAAGTGTTTGGAACTATCATTGATCAAATTTATGCACTATGCTAGCGTTCACACTTCATAAAAAATTTCTTTTATCATTTACCTACTTGAGGATGAGTAGGAATTAAGCATGGGGATGCTGATACGTCTCCAACGTATCTATAATTTAAGAAGTATTCATGCCATGTTTACAATAATTCAATATGATTTTGGTATGATTTTATTAGAACTAACCCGAACTGACATTGTTTTCAGCAAAACTACCATGGTGTCGTTTTTTGTGCAGAAATAAAAGTTATCGGAATGGGCTCAAAATATAGTATGATTTTTTGGACCAAAAGAGACCCCCGAAGCATTGGAGTTGGGCCAGAAGAGCCACGAGGAGATCACAAGCCTGCCAGGCACGGTCACCCCCTTGGCTATTCCTAGCAGTCTTGTCACCACCTCATGGCCCCCCATGACGTGAGACCGACGCTAAAAATTCCTACAAATACCCAAACATCCGAAAAGAAACCTAGATCGGGAGTTCCGCCACTGCAAGCCTCCAGAGCCATGAAAAACAAATCGGGAGCCCGTTTCGGCACCCTACCGGAGGGGGAAATCATCACCGGAGCCCATCTTCATCATCCCGGCGGTCTCCATGATGTGGAGGGAGTAGTTCACCCTTGGGGATGAGGGTATATACCAGTAGCTATGTGTTTGATCTCTCTCTCTCTCTCTCGTGTTCTTGAGATGGCATGATCTTGATGTACCACGATCTTTATTGATATAGATGAATCATATGGACTTTTCCCCTCTCTATCTTGTTGTGATGAATTGAGTTTTCCCTTTGAAGTTTTCTTATCGGATTGAGTCTTTAAGGATTTGAGAACACTTGATGTATGTCTTGCGATGGGATATTTGTGGTGACAATGGGATGTTCTATTGATCCACTTGATGTATGTTTTGGTGACAACTTGAGGGTTCTTTGACCTTGGGAATCTATGCATAGGGGTTGGCACACATTTTGTCTTGACTTTCTAGTAGAAACTTTGGGGCACTCTTTGAAGTTCTTTGTGTTAGATTGAACATGATGAATCTGAAATTGTGAGATGTATATCGTATAATCAAGCCCAAGGGTACTTGTGGTGACATTGGAGTATCTAGGTGACATTAGGGTTTTGGTTGATGTGTATCTTCAGGTGTTATTTTAGTACGAACTCTAGGGCTGTTCGTGACACTTGTAGGGATAGATCATAAGATTGATCGGAAAAGATAATTTTGAAGTGGTTTCGTACCCTACAATAATTTATTTGTTAGTTCTCCGCTATTTGTGACTTTGGAGTGAACTCTCTGTCGCACGAGAGGTATTTACATATGATTCAACTATGTCAGTATTGTTGAGAGAAATTGCACTAGTGAAAGTATGAACCCTAGGCCTTGTTTCTAAGCATTCCAATACCATCTGTGCTCACTTTTGTCATTAGTTACCTTGCTGTTCTTATATTTTCATATTACAAAAACCTATATCCACCATCCATATTACCCTTGTATCACCATCTCTTTGCCGAACTAGTGCACCTATACAATTTGCCATTGTATTGAGTGTGTTGGGGACACAAGAGATTTCTTGTATTTGATAGCAGGGTTGTTAAAGAGAGACCATCTTCATCCTACACTTCCCATAGATTAATAACCCGTAGATCATCCACTTGAGGTGAAATTGCCACTGTCCTACATAACTCTGCGCTTGGAGGCCTAACACGAGTCTACAAGAAGAAGGTTGCGTAGTAGTCATCACCACGCCGTCGCATTGTCGGAAAACTCATCTACCTCTCCACCTTAGTTTGCTGGATTAAGGAGGTTGGGATCGTCATCGATCTATACGTGTGCTGAACGCGGAGGTGCCGTCCGTTTGGCGCTAGATCGAAAGGACCATGATTGGATCATTGGATGGATCATGATTGGATCGCGGGGATGGATCGCGATCGGATCACGGGATGACTAGTGATTTGGATCGCGAAGACGTTCGACGACATCAACCGCGTTTCTTAACGCTTCCCGCTCAGTAATCTACAAGGGTATGTAGATCCACTCTCCCTCTCGTAGATGCTCATCACCATGGATAGATCTTGCGTGTGCGTAGAAATTTTTTTGTTTCCCATGCAATGTTCCCCAACAGTGGCATCATGAGCTAGGTCTATGCGTAGATGAGATCACGAGTAGAACACAAAGGAGTTTGTGGGTATTGATGCTCATATTGCTTCCTCCCTTGGTCTTTTCTTGATTCGGCTGTATTGTGGGATGAAGCGTCCTGGACCAACCTCAATCGTACGCTTATGAGAGACCGGTTCCATCGACTGACTTGTGACTTTGTTGCATAAAGATGGTTGGCGGGTGTCTGTCTCTCCTACTCTAGTTGGATCGGATTCGACAAATGCGGTCCTTGAGAAGGTTTAATAGCAATTTTGGTATCACCGTTGTGGTTTTTGCATAGGTAAGAATCATTCTTTCTAGATACCCATAGCAACCACGTAAAACATGCAACAACAATTAGAGGATGTCTAGCATATTTTTGCAGGGTATGTTGTGATATGATATGGAAAATAACATGATGAGATATATGTGATTTATGAGATGACCATGTTTTGTATAGAATATCACGACTTGCATGTCGATGAGTATGACAACCGGCAGGAGCCATAGGGTTGTCTTTAATTATCGTGTGACCTGTGGCTCAATCATTAAGCGATATGTAATGCTTTACTTTATCGCTAAGCGGTAACAATAGTAGTAGAAGCATGGTTGGCATGAAAACCCCAATGGTGACACGTTCATGGAGATCATGGTGTCATGCTGTTGACGATGGAGATCATGTCGGTGCTTTAAAGATGGAGACCAAAAGTACAAAATCATGGGCATATCATGTCACTTATGATTTTCATGTGATGTTAATCCTTTTATGCATCTTATTTTGCTTAGGACGACGGTAGCATTATAAGGTGATCCCTCACTAAAACTTCAAGACAAAATGGTGTTCTCCCCGAGTGTGCACCGTTGCGAAAGATCGTTGTTTCGAAGCACCACGTGATGATCGGGTGTGATAGACTCTACGTTCACATACAATGGGTGTAAGCCGGTGTTGCACGTGCGGAACACTCGGGTTAAAGTTGATGAGCATAGCATGTACATACATGGCCTCGGAACACAAGAGATTGAAAGGTAAAACATGAGTCATAAAGTAGATATGATCAACATGGAGATGTTCACCATTGAAACCACCTCATCTCATGTGATGATTGGACTTGGGTTGGTGAATTTGGATCATGTATCACTTGGATGACCATAGGGATGTCAATTTGAGTGGGAGTTTTTTAAGTAATATGATTAATTAAACTCCTTATCATGAACATAGTCTAAAGTTGTCTTTGCAAAATTATGTTGTAGATCAATAGCTCGCGCTGTAGCTCCCCTCTGTTTTTGATACGTTCCTAGAGAAAATAGAGTTGAAAGATGACTGTAGCAATTGTGCAGACTAGGTCCGTGAACAGAGGATTGTCCTCAATTGCTGCACAGAAGTCTTATGTCCTTAATGCACCGCTCGATGCGCCACCCCCTCAAGTAGCGATTGTGGATGTTGTGAACATCTGACAAGCATGTTATGATGACTACATCATAGTTCCGCGCCTCTTGCATTATAGCTTAGAATTCAGGCTCCAAACATGTTTTGAACGTCACGGAGCATATGAGATCTACCAAGAGCTGAAATTGAGATTCCAGGCTCATGACCATGTTGAGAGGTATGACACCTCCAACAAGATTCTTTTCCTACAATATGAAGGAGAATAGCTCAATCTGTGAGCATGTGCTAAGATTGTCTGGCTACTACAATCATTCGAATCGAGTGGGAGTTGATCATACAGATAATATAGTGATTGATATAGTTCTCCAAGTCACTATCACCAAGCTACTAGAGCTTCGTGATGAACTATAAACATGTCAGGGATGGAAATAATGATCCCTGATCTATTCGCGATGTTTGACGCCACGAAGGTAGAAATCGAGAAGGAGCATCAAGTGTTGATGGTTAGTAAAACCTCTAGTTTCGAGAAGGGCAAGGGGAACTTGTGGCACTACCGCTAAAGGTCATATTGGTTTAAAGCGCATGAAGAAACTACATGTTGATGGATCTTTGGACTCACTCGATTTCGAATCGGTTGAGACATTGGACCATGCCTCTTAGGCAAGACGACTAAGACCCCGTTTTCCGGTTTGATGGAGCGGGCAAGCGACTTATCAGAAATGATACATGTTGATGTATGCGATCCAATGAGTATTGTAGCGTGCGGTGGATATCGTTATTTTCTTATCTTCACTGACGATTTGAGTATATATGGGCATATTTACTTGATGAAACACAAGTCTGAAACACTTGAAAAGTTCAAGCAAATTCGAGTGAAATTTGAGATCATTGTGACAAGATAAAATGTCTACGATATGACCGTGGAGGTGAATATCTGAGTTACAAGTTTGGTATACAAGTTAAGACAATGTGGAAGTTGTTTCAAAACTCACGCTACCGGGAACACCATAGTGTGATGATGTGTCCGAACATTGTAGTCGTGCTCTATTGGATATGGTGCATACTATGATGTCTCTTATCATTTTGCCACTATCATTTTCGGTTATGAATTAGAGATGACTACATTCACATTAGATAGGACACCATCTAAAATCCGTTGAGATGACAACGTATGAATTATGGTTTAACAGAAACCTAAGCTGTCATTTCTCAGAGTTTGGGAATGAGACGCTTATATCTGATAAGCTCGAACCCGAAGCAGAAAAGTGCATCTTCATAGGATAACCTAAGGAAACAGTTGGGTATACCTTCTATTTCAGATCCGAGGGCAAAGTGCTTTTTGCTAAAAATGGATCCTTTCTCGAGAAAGAGTTTCTGTCGAAAGAATTGAGTAGGATAAAAGTAGAAATTGATGAGGTTGTTGAACCCTCACTTCAGTCGGATAGTAGCACAACGCAAAACGATGTTTCTACGACGCCTACACTAAGTGAAGAGGAAGCAAATGACGATGATCATGAAGCTTCGTACCAAGTTACAACCAAACCTCGTTGGTCGACAAGGACTCGTACTGCCCCTAAGTAGTACGTCAATCCTGTCTTGGAGGTCATGTTGTTAGACAACAATGAACCTACGAGCTATGAAGAAGCGATGGTGGTCCCAGATTCCAACAAATGGCTAGGAGCCATGAAATCCGAGAGAGGATCCATGTATGAAAACCAAGTATGGACTTTGGTAGACTTTTCCATCGAACGGAAGGTCGTTGTGTACAAATGGACCTTTAGGAAGAAGACGAACGCTAATGGTGAATGCCACCATTTATGAAGCTCAACTTGTCGCAAAGAAGTTTCCGACAAGTTCAAGGAGTTGACTATGATGAGACTTTCTCACTCGTAGCGATGCTAAAGTCTGTTGGAATTATGTTAGCAGTTGCTGTATTTTTCAATTATGAAATTTGGGAGATGGATGTCAAAACATCATTTCCTTAATGGTTTCCTTGAGGAAAGGTTGTATGTGATACAACCAGAAGGTTTTTTCAGTCCTAAGGATGCTAAAAGGTGTGCAAGCTCCAGCAATCCTTCTATGGGCTGGATCATGCCTCTCGGAGTTGGAATATACACTTTGATGAGGTGATCAAAGTTTTGGGTTTATACAAAGTTTATGAGAAACTTGTATTTACAAGAAAGTGAGTGGGAGCACTATAAAATTTCTGATAAGTATATGTGGTTTACATATTGTTGATCGGAAATGATGTAGAATTTCTAGAAAGCATAAACGGTTGTTTGAAAAGAGTTTTTCAAAGGAAGACATGGTTAAAGCTACTTAAACATTGGGCATCAATATCTATAGAGATAGATCAAGATGCTTGATGAGACTTTCAATGAGTACATACCTTGAAAAGATTTTGAAAGGGTTCAAAATGGATCTGTCAAAGAAGGAGTTCTTGCCTAATTTGTAAGGTGTGAAGTTGAGTAAGACTCAAAGCTCGACCATCGAAAAAGAAAGATAAAGGACAAAGGTTGTCCCCTATGCCTTAGCCATAGGCTCTATATAGTACGCCATGTTGTGTACCGCAAATGTGTGTGCCTTGCCATGAGTCTGTCAAGGGGTACAAGAGTGATCTAGGAGTGGATCACTCGACAATGGTCAAAATTATCCTTGGTAACTAGAGGACTAAGGAAATATTTATCGATTATGGAGGTGATAAAGAGTTCATCGTAAAGGGTTACGTCGATGCAAGCTTTAACACCAATCCGGATGACTCTTAGTAGCAATCCGGATACGTATAGTGGATCAACCATTTGGAATAGCTCCAAGTGGAGCATCGTAGTAGTATCTACAGTATGACATAGAGATTTTAAAAGTACACGGATTTGAATGTCGCATACCGTTGACTAAAACCTCTTTCACATGCAAAACATGATCGAACCCCAGAACTCATTGGGTGTGAGATTCGTAACAATGTAAATCACATAGCGATGTGAGCTAGATAATTGAAAAACTTCTTAGGTTAAAGGGGAAAGTAACTCTTTTTGTATTTTTCATTTTTTTGTTTCACCCACAACTACACAAAGTAAAAAAGGGAAAACAAAATCTATTTAGTGAAGAAAGAAAACAAGCATACACGAGAATATCAACCCCACACTATTGCTCCCCGGTAACGGCGCCAGAAAAGAGCTTGATAATACCCAAGTGCAAGGAATGATCATAGTAATTCCCAAAGGTGGAAGTGATAAGTATGAAGTGTCGAACCCACAAGGAGCCAAAGGTAATATCAATATTCTCTCAAGTCCTATCTGCCACCGTTACAACTCTACGTACACCGAACGTTTGCTTCCATCTAGAAACGAGAAATAAAACTACCTTGTGGATATGAAGAGGATAGCTTTGCATGAAATCGGAGAACCAAAATATTAAAATAGTTGTTGCTAACATAATATTAAAATATATTACAAATAGCGAGTGTGGAATAATGATTTGGTGTGTGGAATTCTCCTAGGCAATTGTTAACAAGATCGGAAGTCATTATTGCAATTTTATATGAGGGAGAGGCATAAGCTAACATAGTTTCTCTACTTGGATCATATGCACTTATGATTGGAACTCTAGCAAGCATCCGCAACTACTAAAGATCATTAAGGTAAAACCCAACCATAGCATTAAAGCATCAAGTCCCCTTTATCACATACGCAACAACCCCCTTCCTCGGGTTTATGCTTCTGTCACTCAAGCAACCCACTATAAGCAAATCATGAACGTATTGCAACACCCTACAAAGGGAATCCTTCACGTGTGCGCGGCAGAGAAGGCACCATAGGACAACACCAAAATGAACATACAACCCAAACCAATCTAGATCATCAATCAACCCAAAGGACAAAATTAATCTACTCAAAACATCATAGGATGGCAACACATCATTGGATCATAATATGTAGCATAAAGCTCCATGTTCAAGTAGGTGATTACAGCGGGGTGCGGGAGAGTGGACCGCTAAAAGGAGATGAGGATGGTGATGAAGAAGGTGATGTTGATGAAGATGATCACCGCGGTGATGGTTCCCTCGGTGTCACTTCGGCACTACCGGGAGAGAGGGGGAGAGGGTATCCCCCTTGTGCTTCCTCCTCCATGACCTCCCCCTCTGTGAGGAGAGGTTCTCCCTCTAGTCCTTGGCCTCTATGGTATTGATGGCTCCTTCAGGACGATTAAGATGGCCTCCGGTGATGGTGACCCCCTCCGGCAGGGTGCCGGAGAGGGCCAAGATTGGTTTTTCGTGGCTCTAGAGGTGTGCGGTGGCGGAACTCCCGATCTAGGTTTATTTTTGGTGGTTTCTGGATTTATAGGAATTTTTGGCATCGATCTCACGTCAAGGGGGGCCACACGGGAGTCACAAGCCTGCTAGGCGCCGCCAACCCCCTGGTCGCGCCTGGCAGGCTTGTCGCCTCCTCGTGGCTCTTCTCGCCCAGCTCCAAAGCTTCGGGGGTCCCTTTTGGTCCACAAAAAATCATACTAAATTTTCAGTCCATTCTGAGAAGTTTTATTTCGGCACAAAAAACGACACCATGGTAGTTCTACTGAAAACAGCGTCATTTCGGGTTAGTTCTAATAAAATCATACCAAAATCATATAGAATTATTGCAAACATGGCATGTCTCGTGGGAACGAACACCTATGGGATCCTAGGGATCCCTTTCGGTTCGGTAGAGGGCGAGCTGGCACGAAGAGCCGGTCTGGTAGGCTGCGTGCGGGGGGTACCCAGGTTTGGGCCGTACGGATGCGTAAAACCCTACTCATGCTTGATTGTATTTATCGTGTTCTAGGGTTCCAACTATAGGAGCGTCATGAACGGCTGCTACGTGAGCTTGGAAACCTCAGGTTGTCTAACTGTCGGGTTGTCCGGTTGTCTAACTGTCCAACTTTCTGAAAGCCAAAAGGCCCAAAAGTCCCTCTCTATAACGCCCTGGGCCTCCTTTTATATCTAAGGGGATCCCAACAGTAGCGTACAGTGTGCACACGAGATGCACAGTGCTATAGTGCTATCGTACCTAACCCTGACGGAGTAGGACAATAGCATTAAATGCACCGTCAGGGGCCTCAGTCCGTCAGTGGGACAGGACGGGGCCCATCCCATCGGTGCCGCTTAGCTCCCTCCAACGTTGACGCCGCGGCATGCGTCCAGGTGAATCGACACCTAGCCTGTGCGCTGGCGGTCCTTTCCGGGGCCTTGCCTTGCCGGGACCTTGCGTTGCGGGGGGTCTAGAGGCTCAAAAGCCCTCCCGGAAAGGTCTTTTCGGTAGTCTTGAGTCTTCTGTGCTGGTGCTTGACAAGTCTTCACTAGGCCTTGCCGCCGTGGTGGCTACTACTGCCCGTGCACGAGTAAAGGGGCACTAGATGGCCCAAAAAATCTAGTGCACCGACAGGAGCCCTTGGGCCAGGGCCATACACGCTGCGAGGCGTTGTTGGGCTAGGCCCAAACAGTGCATAGGCATGCGTGGTAGGGCCTCGTAGTTGTGATTATCATGCTCGTTGTGCTTCCCCATGATGCCCATTGAATGTGGGTAGTGGGATACGTGCGCGCCATGGCCGTCGAGTTATTAATTACTGTGTCAGGTCTTTTCCGCCACGCGCGTCGCATGCATAGCGGGGAGATAGCAACGGGGGGGCGTGATTTAAACTCCATGAGAAAAGGCAGTAACTGCGGTGCCATGGATTGGGGCGACGGGGCAGTTGTTGTTTGCCCCGTGATCAAGGGCGCCGCTATTGGAGGAGGTGGGTGGCGTCTTTTGGAGTGGGGGAGAGCCTGTTGGGGAACATTGCATGGGAAACAAAAAAATTCCTATGCACATGCAGATCTATCCATGGTGATGAGCATCTACGAGAGGGAGAGTGTATCTACGTACCCTTGTAGATCGCTAAGAGGGAAGCGTTAAGAAACGCGGTTGGTGTAGTCGAACGTATTCACGATCCAAATCGCCAAGCATCCCACGATCCAATCATGATTCGTCCCGTGGACTTGATCACGATCCATCCCACGAACTTGATCACGATCCGTCCCACGAGCTTGATCACGATCCTTCCGATCTAGCGCCGAACAGACGGCACCTCCGCGTTCAGCACACGTACAGCTTGATGACGATCTCCGCCGTCTTGATCCAGCAAGAGAGAGCAGAGAGGTAGAAGAGTTCTCCAGCAGGGTGACAGCGCTCCGGCGATGGTGGTGGAGCAATTCCGGCAGGGCTTCGCCTAAGCACTGCAGAAATCCGATCTAGAGGAGAAACTATGCACTGGAGGAACGGGTAGCACGTGGCTGAAAAACAAGTGCAAAAACCTAAAATCCACCAGTATATATAGGAGGAGAGGAGGAGCGCCTTGTCACAAGGGCTAAGGCTCCTTGGATTCGGCTGAACCCACTAGGAGAGGAGGACTCCTCCTCCAATCCTAGTAGGACTAGGATTGCTCCTTTTTTGCCTTTTTTCCGCCTTTTTCTATTGGGTTTTCTTCTCCAGCCACATGGTCCTTGTGTGGGAGTTTCCACCAGCCCACTAAGGGCTGATATTCACTCTCCCATAGCGCATGGAGCCTCTTGGGTCGAAATACCCCTCCCAGAGGCCTCCCGGTACACTACCGGCACTCCCGGTACACTACCGATGAGCCCGAAACTTTTTTGGCGACCAAAACAGGACTTCCTATATATAGATCTTTACCTTCGGACCATTTCGGAGCTCCTCATGACGTACGGGATCTCATCCAGGAATCCGAACAACCTTCAGTCACCACCATACATAACTCCATACTACCGAAACGTCACCAAACCTTAAGTGTGCAGACCCTGCGGGTTTGAGAACTATGTAGACATGACCGAGACACCTCTACGGTCAATAACCAATAGAGGGACCTGGATGTCCACATTGGTTCCTACATATTCTACGAAGATCTTTATCGGTCGAACCTCTATGTCAAGGATTCAGTTAATCCCGTATGATGTTCCCTTTGTTCTTCGGTATGTTACTTGCCCGAGATTCGATCGTTGGTATCCCCATACCTAGTTCAACCTCGTTACCGACAAGTCTCTTTAGTTGTTCTGTAATACAACATCCCATGACTAACACTTAGTCACATTGCTTGCAAGGCTTATTGTGATGTTGTATTATCGAGTGGGCCCTGAGATACCTCTCCATCACATGGAGTAACAAATTCCAGTCCTGATCCATGCCAACTCAACACACACCATCGGAGATACCTGTAGAGCACCTTTATAGTCACCCAGTTATACACACAAGGCACTCCTCCAATGTCCGTGATTTGCATGATCTCATGGTCATAGAAACATATACTTGACATGCAGAAAACAGTAGCAATAAACTGACACGATCATATGCTACGTTTGTAGTTTGGGTCTTGTCCATCACATCATTCTCCTAATGATGTGATCCCGTTATCAAATGACATCACATGTCAATGGCTAGGAAATCTTGACCATCTTTGATCAACGAGCTAGTTCACTAGAGGCATACTAGGGACAGAATGTTGTCTATTAACCCACACATGTAATGTGTTTCCAATCAATACAATCATAGCATGGATAATAAACGATTATCATGAACAAGGAAATATAATAATAAACACTTTATTTATTGCTTCTAGGGCATATTTCCAATAGTCTCCCACTTGCACTAGAGTCAATAATCTAGCTGACATCACTATGTGATTTACATTGTAATGAATCGAACACCCATGCAGTTCTAGTGTTTATCATGTTTAGCCCTTGGAAGAGGTTTAGTCAACGTGTCTGCAACATTCAGATCCGTGTGCAGTTTGCAAATATTTATGTCCTTCTCCTTGATGTAATCGCAGATGGAGTTGAAGCGTCGTTTTATGTGTCTGGTCCTCTTGTGAAACCTTGGTTCCTTGGCCAGAGCAATGGCACTAGTGTTGTCACAGAACAGGTTCATTGGATTCGGTGCACTGGGCACTACTCCAAGATCTGTCATGAACTGCTTCATCCAGACACCTTCCTTCGCTGCCTCCGAGGCTGCGATGTACTCCGCTTCCGACGTAGAATCGGCTACCACACTTTGCTTGGAACTGCACCAGCTTACCACTCCCCCGTTGAGAATAAATAGGTATCCGGTTTGCGACTTAGAGTCATCCGGATCAGTGTCAAAGCTTGCATCGACGTAACCCCTTACGACGAGCTCTTCATCACCTCCATAAATGAGAAATATTTCCTTAGTCCTTTCTAGGTACTTAAGGATATTATTAACCGCTGCCCAGTGCTCCATTCCAGGATCACTTTGAAACCTTCCGGACATACTTATGGCAAGGCTGACATTGGGTCTTGTGCACAGCATTGCATACATGATAGAGCCTATGGCTGAAGCATAGGGGATGACACTCATCTTTTCTCTATCTTCTGCAATCACTGGGCATTGAGTCTTACTCAACTTCACACCTTGTAACACAGGCAAGAACCCCTTCTTGGACTGATCCATTTTGAACTTCTTCAAAACTTTATCAAGGTATGTGCTATGTGAAAGTGCTATTAAGCGTCTCGATCTATCTCTATAGATCTTAATGCCTAATATGAAAGTAGCTTCTCCTAGGTCCTTCATTGAAAAACTCTTGTTCAAATATTCCTTCACGCTTTCCAACATTTCTATATTGTTTCCAATCAGCAATATGTCATCCACATATAATACTAGAAACACTATAGAGATCCCACTCACTTTCTTGTAAATACAAGTTTCTCCATAAACTTGTATAAACTCAAACGCTTTGATCACCTCATCAAAACGCTTCTTCCAACTCCGAGATGCTTGCACCAGCCCATAAATGGATCGTTGGGGTTTGCAAACTTTGTCAGCATTCTCTGGATCGACAAAACCTTCTGGTTGCATCATATACAACTCTTCCTCAAGGAAACCATTGAGGAACGCTGTTTTGACATCCATCTGCCAAATTTCATAGTCGAAATAAGCAGCTATTGCCAACATGATTCTGACAGACTTAAGCATCGCTACGGGTGAGAAGGTCTCATCGTAGTCAACTCATTGAACTTGTGAAAAACCATTTGCCACAAGTTGAGCTTTATAGACGGTGACATTACCGTCCGCGTCTGTCTTCTTCTTAAAGATCCATTTGTTCTGAATGGCCTTTCGCCCTTCAGGTAATACTTCCAAAGTCCATACTTTGTTTTCATACATGGATCCCATCTCAGATTTCATGGCCTCTAACCATTTCTCGGAATCCAGGCCCATCACTGCTCCTCCATAGCTTGTAGGTTCATAGTTGTCCAACAACATGACCTCCAAGACAGGGTTGTCGTACCACTCAAGAGTAGTACGTGGCCTTGTCGACCTACGAGGTCCAATAGTAGCTTGATCTGAAGCTTCATGATCATCATCATTAACTTCCTCTTCTACCGTCGTAGGTTCTACAGAAACATCTTTCTGCGCTGTGCTACTTTATGGTTGAAGTAAAGGTTCAATAACCTCATCAAGCTCTATTTTCCTCCCACTCAATTCTTTCGAGAGAAACTCTTTCTCAAGAAATGTTCTGTTCTTAGCAACAAACACTTTGCCTTCGGATCTAAGATAGAAGGTATACCCGACTGTCTCTTTCGAGTATCCTATGAAGACGCATTTTTCCGCCTTGGGTTCCAGCTTTTCAGGCTGAAGCTTTTTGACATAAGCATCACATCCCCAAACTTTAAGAAACGACAACTTTGGCCTCTTGAGAAACCATAGTTCATATGGCGTCGTCTCAACGGATTTCGATGGTGCCCTATTTAAAGTGAATGCAACTGTCTCTAATGCATAACCCCAAAACGATAGTGGCAAATCAGCAAGAGACATCATAGACCGCACCATATCTAATAAGGTTCGATTACGACGTTCGGACACACCATTACGTTGTGGTGTTCCGGGCGGTGTTAACTTTGAAACAATTCCACACTGTCTTAAGTGACTGCTAAACTCATAACTCAGATATTCACCTCCTCGATCAGATCGCAGGAATTTAATCTTCTTGTTACGATGATTCTCAACTTCACTCTGAAATTGCTTGAACTTTTCAAACGTTTCAGACTTGTGTTTCATCAAGTAAATATACCCATATCTACTTAAGTCATAAGTGAAGGTGAGAAAATAAGGATATCCACCACGCGCTGTAACATTCATTGGACCGCACACATCAGTATGTATGATTTCCAATATGTCACTCGCCCGTTCAATTGTTCCAGAGAACGGTGTTTTAGTCATCTTGCCCATGAGGCATGGTTCACATGTGTCAAGTGATTCCAAATCAAGTGACTCCAAAAGTCCATCTGCAAGGAGCTTCCTCATGCGTTTTACACCAATATGACCTAAACGGCAGTGCCACAAGAAAGTGGTACTATCATTATCAACTCTACATCTTTTGGCATCAATGTTATGAACATGTGTGTCATCACTATCAAGATTCAATATGAATAAATCCCTAACATTGGGTGCATGACCATAAAAGATATTACTCATATAAATAGAACAACCTTTATTCTCTGATTTAAATGAGTAACCGTCTCGCAATAAACAAGATCCAGATATAATGTTCATGCTTAACGCAGGCACTAAATAACAATTATTCAGGTTCATCACTAATCCTAATGGTAATCGAAGAGAGAGCGTGCCAACGGTGATCACATCAACCTTGGAACCATTTCCCACGTGCATCATCACTTCGTCCTTTGCCAGCCTTCGGTTATTCCATAATTCCTGCTTTGAGTTGCAAATGTGAGCAATCGAACCGGTATCAAATACACAGGCACTACTACGAGAGCTAGTAAGGTACACATCAATAACATGTATATCATATATACCTTGTTTGTCGTTGGCCGCCTTCTTGTCAGCCAGGTACTTGGGGAAGTTCTGCTTCCAGTGACCAGTTCCCTTGCAATGAAAGCACTCAGTTTCTGGCTTGGGTCCATGCTTAGGCTTCTTTATAGGAGTAGCAACTGCTTTGCCATCCTTCCTGGTTTTACCCTTCTTGCCCTTGCCCTTGACCTTGCCATTTTTCTTGAAACTAGTGGTTTTATTGACCATCAACACTTGATGTTCTTTCTGGATTTCAGACTCAGCGACTTTTAGCATTGCAAACAGCTCGGTGACTGACTTGTTCATCCCGTGCATGTTATAGTTCATCACAAAGCTCTTATAACTAGGTGGCAGTGATTGAAGAACTCTGTTAGTGACCGCCTCTGGCGGAAGGGCAATTCCCAACTCCGCTAGACGAGTTGAATATCCAGACATTCAGAGTATATGTTCACTGATAGACCCGTTCTCCTCCATCTTGCAAGCATAGAACTTATTGGAGGTTTCATACCTCTCGATCCGGGCGTTCTTCTGAAAGATAAACTTCAACTCCTAGAACATCTCATATGCTCCATGACGTTCAAAATGTCTTTGAAGTCCCGGTTCTAAGCCAGACAATATCGCACACTGAACTATTGAGTAATCTCCAGTATGTGCCTCCCAAGCGTTCTTAACGTCTTCAAAGGTCATGTCTTCTCGATGGTCACCAAGTGGTGCATCAAGGACATATGATTTCTGGGAAGCCGTGAGGATAATCCTCAGATTATGGGCCCAGTCAACAAAGTTACTTCCATCATCTTTCAACTTAGCTTACTCTAGGAACTAATTAAAATTCAGGGGTGCTACTACGCAAGCCATTGATCTACAACATAAATATGCAAAGTTTACTTAGACTATTGTTCAAGATAATGAGTTTAGTTAATCAAATTACTAAAGCTCCCACTCAAATTGACATCCCTCAGGTCATCTGAGTGTCACATGATCCAAATCCACCAACTCAAGTCCGATCATCACGTGAGTTGAGGTGGCTTCAATGGTGAACATCATTATGTTGATCATATCTACTATATGACTCATGTTTGACCTTTCGCTCTCTTGTGTTCCGAGGCCATGTCTGTACATGCTAGGCTCGTCAAGTTTAAGCCGACTGTTCTGCACGTGCAACACTGGCTTGCACCCGTTGTATGTGAACGTAGAGTCTATCACACCTGATCATCACGTGGTGTCTCAACATGACGAACTTTCACAACGGTGCACACTCGGGGAAA
Source organism: Hordeum marinum (assembly GCA_022496015.1). Classification (NCBI taxonomy): domain Eukaryota; kingdom Viridiplantae; phylum Streptophyta; class Magnoliopsida; order Poales; family Poaceae; genus Hordeum; species Hordeum marinum. The sequence goes on from CM039673.1 coordinate 148,654,024, forward strand.
ACACAATTCATCTTGAAATTTAAGTGAGGGATCACCTTATAATGCTACCGTCGTCCTAAGCAAAACAAGGTGCATAAAAGGATTAACATCACATGCAATTCATAAGTGACATGATATGGCCATGAACTTGTGCTTTTGATCTCCATCTAGAAAGCACCGGCATGATCTCCATCATCACCGGCATGACATCATGATCTTCATCATCTTGATCTCCATCAACGTGTCGCCATCGGGGTTGTCGCGCCCAACATGGTTCTACTACTATTGCTAACGTTTAGAGATAAAGTAAAGCATTACATAGTGCTTATTGATTGACACGCAGGTCATACAATAATTAAAGACAACCCTATGGCTCCTGCCGGTTGCCATACTCATCGACATGCAAGTCGTGATAATCTATACATCACATGATCATCTCATACATCACATATATCACATCATGTAATTGGCCATATCACATCACAACATACCCTGCAAAAACAAATTAGACGTCCTCTAATTGTTGTTGCATGTTTTACGTGGATGCTACGGGTATCTAGCAAGAACAATTCTCAACTACGCAAAAACCACAACAGTGATACACTAGTTGCTTTTCAACCTTCTCAAGGACCGCCTTTGTCGAATCTGATTCAACTAAAGTGAGAGAAACTGGCACCCGCAAACCATCTATGCAACAAGTTGCAGTCGAGGGAACCGGTCTCTCATAAGTGTAAGAGTAATGTTGGTCTGGGCTGCTTCATCTCACAATACCGCTAAACCAAAATCCGACCAAGGGAGGAAGCAATCTAAGCATCAACGCCCACAAACCTTTTGTGTTCTACTCGAGATCTCATCTACACATAGACCTAGCTCATGATGCCACTGTTGGGGAACGTTGCATGGGAAACAAAAAAATTCCTACGCACACGCAGATCTATCCATGGTGATGAGCATCTACGAGAGGGAGAGTGGATCTACGTACCCTTGTAGATCACTAAGCGGGAAGCGTTAAGAAACGCGGTTGGTGTAGTCGAATGTCTTCGCGATCCAAATCGTCGAGCGTCCCGCGATCCAATCACGATCCGTCCCGCGAAGTTGATCACGATCCATCCCACAAACTTGATCACGATCTATCCCACGAACTTGATCACGATCCTTCCCACGAGCTTGATCACGATCGTTCCGATCTAGCACCAAACGGATGACACATCCGCGTTCAGCACATGTACAGCTTGATAACGATCTTCGTTGTCTTGATCCAGAAAGAGAGAGCAGAGAGGTAGAAGAGTTCTCCGGCAGCATGACGGCGCTCCGGTGATGGTGGTGGAGCAATTTCGGCAGGGCTTCTCCTAAGCACTGCAGAAATCCGATCTAGAGGAGAAACTATGCACTGGAGGAACGGGTAGCACGTGGCTGAAAAACTAGTGCAAAACCCTAAAACCCACAAGTATATATAGGAGGAGAGGAGGAGAGCCTTGGCACATGGGTCAAGGCTCCTTGGATTCGACCGAACCCACTAGGAGAGGAGGACTCCTCCAATCCTAGGACTAGGATTGCTCCTTTTTTGCCTTTTTTTCCACCTTTTCCTATTGGGTTTTCTTCTCCAGCCACATGGGCCTTGTGTGGGAGTTTCCACCAGCCCACTAAGGGCTGATATTCACTCTCCCACAGCCCATGAAGCCTCTTGGGTCGAAATACCCTCCCGGAGGCCTCCCGGTACACTACCGGCACTCCCGGTACACTACGATGAGCCCGAAACTTTTCCGGCGACCAAAACAGCACTTCCTATATATAACTCTTCTGAAGCATTCCGAAGCATTCCTATATATAACTCTTCCTATATATTTACCTCCGAAGCATTCCGGAGCTCCTCGTGGCATCTGGGATCTCATCTGGGACTCCGAACAACCTTTGGTCACCACCATACATAACTCTATACTACTGAAACGTCACCAAACCTTAAGTGTGCAGACCCTGCGGGTTCGAGAACTATGTAGACATGACCCAGACACCTTTGCGGTCAATAACCAATAGCGGGACCTGGATGTCCATATTGGTTCCTACATATTCAACGATGATCTTTATCGGTCGAACCTCTATGTCAAGGATTCAGTTAATCCCGTATGATGTTCCCTTTGTTCTTCGGTATGTTACTTGCCCGAGATTCGATCGTCGGTATCTCCATACCTAGTTCAACCTCGTTACCGGCAAGTCTCTTTACTCGTTCCGTAATACAAGATCCCGTGACTAACACTTAGTCACATTGCTTGCAAGGCTTATTGTGATGTTATATTACCGAGTGGGCCCTGAGATACCTCTCCATCACACGGAGTAACAAATTCCAGTCTTGATCCACGCCAACTCAACAGACACCCTCGGAGATACCTGTAGAGCACCTTTATAGTCACCCAGTTATGTTGTGACGTTTGATACACACAAGGCACTCCTCCGATGTCCGTGAGTTGCATGATCTCATGGTCATAGAAACATATACTTGACATGCAAAAAATAGTAGCAATAAACTGACACGACCATATGCTATGTTTGTAGTTTGGGTCTTGTCCATCACATCATTCTCCTAATGATGTGATCCTCTTATCAAATGACATCACATGTCAATGTCTAGGAAATCTTGACCATCTTTGATCAACGATCTAGTTCACTAGAGGCATACTAGGGACAGAGTGTTGTCTATTAACCCACACATGTAATGTGTTTCCAATCAATACAATCATAGCATGGATAATAAACGATTATCATGAACAAGGAAATATAATAATAAACACTTTATTTATTGCCTCTAGGACATATTTCCAACAGAGCTAGCCCCCGCGCTTCCTCATCTAAATTGGGGATGGTGGGGGCGGAGCTCATCCATCCTTCTTCTGCCCTTCGAGTGCAAGACTTCGCAGTCCATCTCCTCCCTTCGCCATGACCAGTGGGCAGGGGCGACCACCTTCCTCGGCTGTGAGGAGGATCTCTCGTCTGGATCATGCTATCGCTGCAGCTGCGGAGTCGGAGGGAGGCTCGGGTTCACGTGGTGGAGGAGGCGCGAGGGGTCGTGGCCGCCGCGGAGGATGAGGTCAGGGGAGATGGAATGCTGCTCTGCCCCCTCCCCCGACACCGGGCATCTCCATCGAAGAGGCCCACGGCGAGGGGACGGCGCTGGACTTCGTCCTCAAGCTGGGCGGTCCCCTCCAGAGCCATCTGCGCCTCCCACGCCTCTTTGTCGGGGCGGTGGAGGATGACCAGCCGCCCTTCCTATGGCTGTAGGTGGCAGGGTGCTACAATGGCGTGACGCTGGTGGACATTGAGTACCCAGCGCGCCGCATCATGTTCCTCAGGCGCGGTTAGAAGACCTTCACCCATGCCCATAGTATCTAGGTGGGGCACGTTCTTCGTTTTTAAATGATGGATGCCGATACGCTCTCCATCAAGATTTATGGGAGCTCCGGCATCTGCCTCAGCTGCTCTGAAGAGAGCATGAGCAGCGCTGAAAGCCTATCCTCCGGTGAGATTGACGGGGAGGACAGCGGTGAAGACAACGGCGAAGAGTCCGGTCCTCGGGCGGTCAAGTCGGAGCCCGAAGATTGGAGCTCAGACTGACCGCTAGCCGCACCATCATCGCCAGCCTCATGCCTCTCCCCTTCTCGGCAAGATGTCCTTGTCGGGTGCTTTAGTCCCGGGTATTGCCTCATATTTCAGCTCCAGCAGGCCCGTGAACTCTCGCTTTAGGGGTCCATCCCCCTTTCCGCCCGCTCTGGCCCTCTCCTCCGCGCAATGCTGGTCCAGGAGGGGCCAGGTTCTTGCTTGCCCATCTGGCAGCCCTACTCATCTGCGTAGTGCTGGTCCAGAGGGTTCAGGCCGGGCTTCTGCCGGGGGCCTCTCACCATCTTTTTCTTCTTGTATCCCGCCTCTTCTTTCCATCATCTCTTATTGTAATCTCCCCTAGGGGAGAAAGTCAAATAAATATGTACTTAGAAAAAAGTGGTATCTTATGTAAATTTCACCCTATTTTGAATGAATGTGTATTATCTTCCTTGTTAGACTGATTCTGTGCATGGAATTTTCCCTACGTCCTTTCTAGAAGAATCTTGCAGACATGTGTAGCCCTACCGCGAGCGCCTTGAGGAACGGGTCCTTAGCAGCCCGCTAGCGGTTCCTCCGCCGACACGATACCTTGGCGTCCTTGGCGTAGCCATTCAAGGCATCACTCCTTACTCGAAAACGGGATAAGGGCACGAGCGCTGTCACTTGGATCGTTGAGCAGACTCGAAACGAAACAAGGAGCGCGGGCGAAGCCACTTAAGCCGTTGAGTGGTCCCGAACACAGTGAGGGCGCAACCAATCACGACAAGGTTCCCGTGCATGCAGGTTTTCCATACAGAAGTCGAAATCGCTCAAGGAAAATAACTTTACGGCAAGGATTCACATGGGGTTTTCGCAACTTATCTTTTTGTTGCCTTTCTCCTTCGGTCAAGTTTTTTTGGAACATCGCTCATAGGTATCCGTACCATCATCCCCCCAGGCAAAGCTGCACGCGAGGAAAAAGAAAGAAGGGAAAATATGGATATGGAACCTTGGCGGTTCATTAGTCCTTGCCGGAATTAAGTGCAATGCAACACTTCAGATAAACATGCACATAAGTAAACATGAGAATCGAATAGGATTGCAGAACACTTATCTTTATTTATCTACGCACAGGGTCTGAGCCTGGCTTTGTACCAAGGATTACATGCTTCAACGACAAGACTTGTACAAAAGGTGGTTGCCAGGGCTGACCTGGCAACCGCGCCTCATGGGTAGAACTTTCAAAGATGCTCGATATTCCAGGAGTTGCTCACCGGAACGCCATCCTCGGTCTCCAGGCGGACTTCGCTGGGTCTAGTGACTCCTACTACCCGATAAGGGCCTTCCCACTTTGGCATCAACTTTTTTGGATTCTTGGCGGACTGAAATCGCCGAAGAACAAGGTTGCTTCCTCAAGACTTCTGGCATTGACCTTGCGGCTATGGTAGTGGCGCAAGGCTTGCTAGTAGCGCGCAGCTCTCACAGTAGCCTAAAGACAGTCTTCCTCAAGGAGCGTTGCGTCGTCTTGGCGCAACTGCTCTTGCTCGAGCTCATCATAAGCGAGCACTCGAGGAGACCCGTATGTGAGTTCTATGGGGAGAACTGCCTCCACCCCATAGAAAAGGGAGAAGAGTGTCTGGCTGGTAGCTCGATTTGGTGTCGTCCTGATTGACCAAAGAACCACCGGCAACTCATCAATCCACTTGCATAGCCTATCAAAAGTTCTTGTCTTGAGACCTCGTAGCACTTAAGCATTAGCCCTCTCCGCTTGGCCGTTGCTCCTCAGGTGGGCAGCGGAAGCAAAAAAGATTTTGCTACCAAGGTCTTGGACATACTACATGAAGGTGCGGCTCGTGAACTATGTGCCATTGTCAGTGATGATCCTGTTGGGAACACCAAAGCGGCAAACTACTCCCTTAAAGAACCTAACAGCTGATTGTGTTGTCACCTTCCTCACTGCATCCATTTTTGGCCACTTTGTGAACTTGTCGATCGCCACGTACAAGTACTCAAAGCCCCTGGCAGCGCGGGGAAAGGGGCCCAACATGTCGAGCCCCCAGACCGAAAATGGCCAGGAGAGAGGGATTGTTTGAAGTGCTTGATCTTGTTGATGTACCTTCTTCGAATGAAACTGGCATGCTTCACACTTGGTTACTAACGCAGTTGCATCCTGGTGGACAGTGGGCCAAAAGAAACCTTGACGGAATGCCTTTCTAGCAAGTGCTCTTGATCCTATGTGGGAGCCACATATGCCTCCGTGTATCTCTGCCAACAGCTCCAGACCATCCTCCCGAGAAATGCACTTGAGTTTCATTCTGTTCGGTCTCTTTTTGTACAGGACGTTGTCCATGCACTAGTACATATGAGACCGGCGGGCTACTTTCTCTGCTTCCTCTTGTTCCTCGGGGAGCTCTCCTGTTTGAAGGAATTGGACAATGTGTTATGCCCATGCTGGAGCCTAGGGCTCAACAACAAGGACTAACGGCATTTCCTCTTTCGAGGGAGCAATTGCCTCGACGGCAAGGGCATGAGGGCTTGCCGGAGTCTGCTGCGCCCCGGCAAGCCTGGCGGGAGCGTATGCTTCTATGACAAGAGCTGGGGGCCCTGCCGGAGCATAGTACTCACCGACAAGCCTTCCATTCCCTCTGGCAATCTTCTCACTATAGGCTCTGGAAAGCTTTGCCGGAAAATACTTGTCAGAACTTAACTTTCTTCTCTTCTCTTGTCTAGTGGATGGTGTCATGTAGGGTTGAGTTAGTTGGAGCACGAAAGTTCCTAGTTCCATAGGTAACTTAAGGGCAACACACTTTGACAGGCCATCGGCAACGCTGTTCTCTGCACGTGGAATGTGCTCCATTTGTAGGCCGTCAAAACGTTACTCCAACTTCCTCACTTCATCAACATAGGCTTACATCAACAGGCTCTGGTAATCTTTGTTCTCTTGCCTGATGACAAGTTCAGAATCACCTCTGACAATAAGTTTCTTGATCCCAAGGTCGGCCGCGATCCTGAGACCGGCAAGCAGCCCTTCGTACTCAGCAATGTTGTTCGATGACCTCTCCCGGGGAAAGTGCATTTGGACCACATAGCTGAGGTGCTCTCCAGTGGGTGCGACAAGCAGCACTCCGGCACCGGCGCCTTGCAGCAAGAAAGCTCCATCAAAATACATGATCCATTCTTGATCGGTTTCCTTGCCGGGGAGAGTTGACTCTAGAATCTCTTCATCAGGCATTGGGGTCCATTGTGCAATGAACTCCGCCAAGGCCCTGCTCTGAATGGTCGAAGTACTTTCAAAGTTAAGACCAAAGCTTGATAGTTCCAGATCCCACTCCACAATCCTGTCGGTAGCTTCTGGGTTTCTTAATATCCGTTGTAGCGGGAAGCGGGTGACAACGGTGATCTCATGTGCTTGGAAGTAATGACGCAGCTTCCTCGAGGCCATAAGAAGTCCGAAGAGCAATTTTTGCATGCCAGAATACCTTGATCTAGCCCCCTGCAACAAGGAGCTGACAAAATAGATTGGTCGCTACACCACTTTCGTCTTTTGGACTATCTCTTCCAACTATGCAGAACCTTCTTTGCCGGCACCAAATCCTACCGGGGAATGCCCTGGCTCGTCGCTTGGCGTCCCTGCCGTTGCCGCTGCTTCTTTGTCAACCTCTCTTTCAGCCACTAGCATAGCACACGCCACTTGATTCATTGCCGCCTGGTACAGCAGCAACGGCTCTTGTGGTTTTGGCGAGACTAGGACTGGCAGAGAGGAAAGGTACTTATTCAAATCCTGCAGCGCTGCCTCCACTTCCGGAGTCCATTTCATTGGACCTCCCTTCTTCAAGATTTTGAAAAGGGGGAGGGCGCGCTCAGCAGATTTTGAGATGAACCTACTCAGAGCAGCAACACAGCCGGCAAGGCGTCGCATGTCCTTGACTCGCCTTGGTGCCTCAATTTGCTCAATTGCTTTGATCTTGTCGGGATTTGCTTCAATTCCTCATTGAGACACAAAGAACCCGAGAAGCTTACCGGATGGGATGTTGAACACACACTTCTCGGGGTTGAGCTTCATGTTGATCTTGCGCAGATTGGCAAATGTCTCTTCTAGGTCTGATATGAGAGTGACCTCGTCCTTGGTTTTTACCACTATGTCATCCATATAAGCCTCCATATTTCAATGTAGCTAGGGCTCAAAACCAATCTTGACTGCTCTTGCAAGGTAGAACTAATGCTTTTCAACCCGAAAGGCATACGCAAAAAGGAATACGTACCACATGGGGTGACAAACGCAGTCTTCTCCTCGTCTTCCTTGGCCATAAAAATTTGATGATAGCCGGAATAGGCATCTAGGAAGGACAACAGATCGCAACCGGCAGTAAAGTCCACAATATGGTCGATGCGCGGCAAGGGAAAAAGATCTTTGGGGCAGGCCTTGTTGATGTCTGTGAAATCAATGCATAGCCTCCACTTCCCATTCGCCCTGCACACTACGACTGGATTGGACAACCACGTAGGGTGGACTACTCCTCTGATCAGGCCAGCTGCCTCTAAATTCTTGATCTCCTTGGCAATAAATTGTTGTCACTCCAAAGCTTGCTTCCGGACCTTCTGCTTGACGGGCTGCGCGTGTGGGAAGACGGGAAGGTGTCGCTCAATCACCTTCCTGGGAACACCGGGGATATCAGATGGTTGCCATGCAAACACATCGACATTCGCCTACAGGAAGGCAACCAGCGCTTTTCTATCTATCGTCAACAGTGGAACTTATGGTGAAAGTTCCCCTCGTGCCATCCTTCTTGGCAGGCACCTTCTAGGTCTCTGGCGGGGCAGCCTTGGACTTTTTGCTCTTGCCGGTGGAGCTCTCTGGCACATCATCAACAGTAGCACAACACCCCAGAGAGGTGTGCTTTCTCGACTATGCGCTAGAGGCCTTGCCGGTCTTCTTCCCCCTAGGATCTTCAGCGGTAGGAGCAAGTGCCTTGGCGGCAGGTGCTGTGACTACGCCCTGGTAGAGTTGGTCGGCGCAGATAAGCGCGCGTTTCATGTCGGAGTTGATGGTAATGACACTCATTGGTCCGGGCATCTTCAGCACGTTGTAAGCGAAGTGGGTGGCTTCCATGAACTTGGCCAGTGTCGGACGCCCGAGAATGTCATTGTATGGCAACGAGATCTCGGTAGCGTCAAATACGATCTTCTCCATTCTGAAGTTGATATCACTTCCGAACGTCACCGGCAGCGTGACCTTGCCTTTCGGCTGAGTCCTTCCCAAATTGACCCCTTGGAAAGCGCCTGTCGGCTCAAGATCTTCATCAAGAATCTGCGGCCTCTGAATGACATCGGGTGAGATCAGATTCAGGCTAGCCCCATTGTCGACTAACATCTTCGTCACCTTGAGGGTGCGGATTTTTGGAGAGACCAACAACGGCAAGCACCCGAACACAGTTATGCAATCAGGGTGATCCTCGGCGTCGAAGATGATAGGAGTGTTGGACCATTTCAGAGGTTTATGTGCACCGATAGAGGGCTCTGTCGCATAAACCTCACGTGTCCACTGTTTGAGTTGGCGGTGAGAGGAATGCAACGAGGCTCCTCCTTCTATGCACATCATCTCCGTAGCCTTCTGAAAATCATGCTCACTGGATTCGTCCTCCTCTTCGACATCATCATAATCTCCTTCTTGCTAGTCGCGGCCATGGGCGGGCCGATCCTTTTGTTGCTTGGGCTTGCTGTGGTGACCTCCTTGGCCAACATGCTTCTTGCTGGACCCCTTATCACCATCCTGGCCCTTCACCTTGTTGCGTCTTTCATATTCGGCCATCTGCTTCTCGGCAAGCTGCTTAACTTGCCGGCAGTCTTGGAGGTCATGGCCTTTGGTGTGATGGATCTTGCAATACTACTTGCCGGAGTCTTCTGGCTTGCCGGCAGCCGCGAGGTCATGGCAGGAGGCGCACCCGGCAACATCATTGTCGGGGTCATCGACCTTGCCTTTCTTGGCGGTGTCAGGGTTGCCAGATGCCTCGACGACAAGCACGGTCTTGCCCTTGCACTTCTTGTTTCATCGTCGGCCCTTCTTTGCCGGGATGGCAGTATCCTCATCTTCATAGTTGACCTTTGCGCCGACATCTTCGTCGGGGAGTCTTCTCCCTTCTTCAGCCCGAGCGCACTTGTCTGCCAGAGCATAAAGCTCGGCGACGTCCCTGACTCTATTCATTGCTAGCTCTTCCCGCATCCTGCGGTTTTGATGGAATGCGCTGATAACAATGGCAAGGTGAACGTTTGGGATGTTGTGGTGCACATGAATGAACCTCTGGATGTACTTGCACAGAGTTTCGCCTTCTTTCTGGGGGATGATGTGCAGATCACTCTCCTAGCCAGGAGCTTGATGACCTCCGGTGAAGGCGCCAACGAACTCGTGACACAGGTCCACCCAGGAGGCGATGGATCTCTCTGGCAAGTGCATCAGCCATGACCTGACGTTGAGCTTAAGCACCAACGGGGAGTAGTTGGGCAATATCTTGTCGTTGCAGCCCCCGGCAGCCTGCACCACATTGGTGTAGACGCTCGGGAACTCTGACGGATGGGTCTTGCCTTCATACTACTTCGGGACTTCTGTTTTGAACGTGCGGGAATTGGGCCACTAGACTTGTCGCAGCTCAGGGGTAAACGCTGGACAGCCCACCTCGTAAGGTAGGCTGATAGGGTACCCCGACGCGGACTTCTCTATAGTGAGCCCCGCGCGCCTGTCCGACTGGAGGCGGGCTTCCCGTCGTTGCTCGATCGCGGTTCGGGCGTCTTCCTTACCATGTTCCCGGAGAACATGACGCTCATCGCGGCATGCTCATGGGTCAGATGACATCGTTGAGTAACCGTCATTGGCGTCGGTCCGTCGGGTCAGCGACCGATGATGCTGTCGTGGAGGAGAGTGCGCCGAGCTCGCGCCGACTCCGAGCACTTCACCGCTGGTCTGAGGCGGCCCTGTGGGCTGAAGCTTACCTGCGAGGTTGAGGAGGCTCTGAATGGTGGCTCTCCATTTGTCGAGCTTCTCCGCAGCAGGAGGGAAGTTCAGGAGTAGTTGCGCTCATGCCACCGCTTCCTCCGTCGTGGATGGCAGCGAGCTGCGCAAGGAACGCGAGGTGCTCTGACTCCTAACCGTGTTAGAAGGAGCACTGCCACGGTCTCGCGTCGGCATGCCACTCCCTCTTGCATGCTAGTCCCATGCATCTTGGGAATGATGCGCATGAGCTTTTTTGTGGGGACGTTGAGAACTGCGGGTGCCGTGGCGCGGCTCTCCACGCGCGTCCTGAGAAGGTCGCGGCGGAGGCGCTGACGTGGGTGCCCTGGGAGATACTGTTCCACCCCCAGAGTTCGTCATACCCCCTGCAGGCGGTACCGCTCTGTCTTGAGACCCTGGGGCGTGGGGGTTCCCACCGTCGCCATGGGCATCTCCACGGCAAGCATCGCCGCTTGCCTGGCCTTGGTCACCGGAATGTCATGGAAGTTCCAAACCTCCGACTCCTCCTCCTCCACCCGCATCTACGCCATCTCCTGTCTGTATAGATACAGGTATGGCAGACGCAGATGGGCCAACTGTTGTCAGGCCCTTCTCCTTGGGGGCCATGGCGATGATGAAGCTGGGGCGCAGATCACCAGAACTGGTTCGCACCACTCACACGCTGTCCCTACCTGGCGTGCCAAAGATGTCGTGGGAACAAAAACCTATGGTATTGTGGGGATCCCTTTCGGTTCGGCAGGGGGCGAGCTGGCACGAAGAGCCGGTCTGGTAGGCTCCGCGGGGGGGGGGGGTGTTACCAAGGTTCGGGCCGCATGGATGCATAAAACCCTACTCCTGCTTGATTGTATTGATCTTGTTCTAGGGTTCCAGCTATAGGAGCGCCATGAACGGCTGCTACGTGAGCTTGGAAACCTCCAATTGTCTAACTGTCGGGTTGTCCGGTTGTCTAACTACCCAACTGTTTGGAAGCCAAAAAGCCCACACCTCCCTATATGTAATGCCCTGGGCCTCCTTTTATACCTAAGGGGATCCCTATAGTGGCGTACAATGTGTACACGGGATGCACAGTGCTCAGTGCTATCGTACCTAACCCTGACGGAGTAGGACAAGAGCATTAAATGCACAGTCAGGGGCCTCAGTCCGTCAGTAGGACGGGACGGGGGCCCGTCCCATCAGTGTCGCTTAGCTCTCTCCAACGTTGACGCCACGACACGCGTCCAGGTGAATCGACATGTGGCTTGTGCGCTGGCGGTCCTTGTCGGGGCCTTGCCTTGCCGGGACCTTGCCTTGCCGGGGGTCTGGAGGCTCAAAAGCCCTCCTGGCAAGGTCTTGCCGGTAGTCTTGAGTCTTCTGTGCTGGTGCTTGACAAGTCTTCGCTGGGCCTTGCCGCCAGGGACGCTACTACTGCCCATGCACGAGTAAAGGGGCACTAGATGGCCCAAAAACTCTAGTGCACTGACAACATGAATACTTCATAAATTATAAATACCGTTGAGACGTATCAAAAGATGAGGGGGTGCCCACAAGCTAACATGATGCACCCTGTTGGCTTGTGGGGCCCTCGTGCGGCCCTCGGCTCCTCCCGAGGTTTCTAGGTCTTATTTTGGTCAATAAAAAATTCACCAAAAACTTTCATGGCAATTGGACTTCGTTTGGTATTCTAAACTTGAAAATCCAAAAACATGCAGAAAACAACAACAACTGGCACTTAACACTGGATTAATAGGTTAGTGCTCAAAAATAATATCAATCAGCAAATAAATGCCCCAAAAGTATCCTAGAATGATAATATTATAGCATGGAATGAGAAAAAATTATAGATATGTTGGATACGTATCATGTCGATGTAGTTTTTGCATTAACATACTCATCAGATTAGACAATCATACTCTCGCTACATTGTGTAGTAGACATACCTGCCCAAAAGGCACAAATGCTGGAACCCAATGGTGTTGGTGGTTGTATATCCCTTTAAGCCATTTATTATCACAAAACTCATACTTCTCAAGCATATGCATCCATGCAACTTCAAATTATGTAATTGGTAATGGATCATAAAATGCATTCCCAACATCAACCTTGATGTGATCATATTCATCATATCCACCCATCTTCTCTCGAATATTTTCCACTATATGCCACAAGCACCATCTGTATATGATTCCAAAAAAATTGTTTCCACATTATTTTAAATTGCTTTTGCTTGATCGACTACAATAGATTTTGGTTGATGATTTGACATACATCCTAGCAATATTTATTGGCCAGGATGACTCACTCGAACAAAACAAGAAAAATACGTGCCATGTTTGTACATCAAATATGTTGTGTCAAAATTAATGACACCAAAGTGTCGTTGCTACTTTGTAATGCGTTGGGTTTTTCCCCAAAGAGGAAGGTATGAAGTAGTAAAGTATAAACAAGTATTACCTTCAGTGAGAAGCAAGATTTATCAAACCAATAGGAGGATCGTGCGAACAACCGTCATTAGTACCTACACAGAGAAGAGCAAATACTTCCACCCATCGAGGGCAAGTGGGTTGTCAATCCCCTTGTACTCGTTAATTACAAGGATCAAATCTGATAGCGGTAGATAGATAATTTGCAAAGTAAAATAACAATAAACAAATTGAAGCAAGGTGAATATGGTTTTAGTAAATATTGACTAGACCTGCGGATATTTTTCACTAGAGGCATCCCTCTCAAGAACATAACATATGTTGGGTAAACAAATTACCGTTGGACAATTGATAGAAAAGCACATGGTTGTGGCATTTTTCATGGCATGATCATGTACATATGCATTACATCCATGACAAATAGACCGACTTCTTCCTGCATATACTACTGTTACTCCACCAACCGACCACTATCCAGCATGCATCTATGGTATTAAGCTCATAACAAACAGGGTAAAGCCTTAGGCAAGATGAGATAGTGTAAACAAAGTAAAAACAACCAATATGTTTAGACCCTGTCGTTTTACCCTTAGTGGCAACAATACAAATACGTGCCTCACTACCCCTTCTGTCACGAGGTGAGGACACCACAAGACTGAACCCACTACTAAGCACCACTCCCACTGATGATCTACTCATCTACTTGACCAAACCAAACTCATAGATAATCAATACAATAAAAAAAGACCGTAAAGTTTTGTTCCGTTTGGACGTTGTTTGGTATTGGTTTCCTGTAAAACAAGAAAATAGACAAAAACAACAACTGACACTTGGCACAAGATTAATAGGTTAGTCCCAAAAATGATATAAAATAAACTCTAAAGCATAGAAACATGATAATATAATAGCATGAAACAATTAAAATTATATGTACATTGGATACGTATTAGTCATACACTACTCTATTCTAACATCATTCCAAAATACATGCCTAAGACAGGATTCATCATCAAATCCATGACACCAAAAAAGTTTCGGTTGTCAGATTGCATTTTGACGAAATAGTCATGAATCGCTTCAACATCACCACTGTCAGGTTTCAACCTCCGTTTTTCTCTAGAAAATTGGGAGAATCTTTATCACCAAAAGTTAGGTTCTGATTACCATTTGCCGCCACAACAAAAGAATTTAAATTCTTGTTTACTCAAATTCCGTACCGGTCATTAAACTCAAGCCTTCACTTGACATGGAAATCTAACCTTTTGTCACATCCGAATAGCGGAGATTTATGTGGACTTCATGTATGATTATGTTCCAAAATGATACTCAAACTAAAATACTTCCCATCTGGAGCATGAGCAATATTAATTTTAGCTTTGCATCCTCACCCGTCTTGTTGGATTTGGCTTCAACATATCTTTTGATTTGGACCGAGTCTTGCCGTGATGATTGCAAGAAAGTGTATGGAACCCGGTTGTCCATTATCATCATCGTTTGACCTTCTTTTCGACGCACCAAAACCTTTTGTTTTAGCATATTTGGTCCAGTACTCTTGAATGTCCTTCTCATTATGAAAGGTCATCCCTAATTCAGGTTCTCCAAGTAACATATGCAAGTGAGCTTCAGCATGATCATGTTCAAGATTCACGTTGTTTTCCTTTCGTTTCTTAACGCCATCGTCATCACTTGAAATAGACATGTCACTTGATTTCTGAATACCACAAGTTCCGTCGTCCGTTCCTGTAAATCATGATTCTTTAAATCATTCTCCTTTGAAGGTAGTAACATTAAACTAAATGGTATTAACAAGTCAACCTAAAGATTTGCATGTTAGAAATAAATTTGGAAAATTCATGTTGAACATTACAAGATATATACACTTAGAATCAAATATCAGAATTGTTGCCGTCCTGATGTGCTACTATTATGTACATGCAAATAGATGAACATAAATAATAACAAGGAACTTTAGGGCTTTATCAAGACCAACAATTCACGCGTACGTCTTTGATCTACAGATGAATAAATCAATTATATTGTCTTAAAAAAATAGGATGTAGAATCTCCAAGCAGACTTTCCAAGTCCGGAAATTGTGGCCTTGGGTATGCATATGATTACTTGTTAATGTTGATACGAAGGAACATCTGACGCCCATGGCTCGAACAAATTAGTTGAGCAAGCAACAATGTGCCCTTGGCAGCGGGACACACACACTGAGTGTTGGAAATATGCCCTAGAGGCAATAATAAATTAGTTATTATCATATTTCCTTGTTCATGATAATCATTTATTATCCGTGCTAGAATTGTATTGATCGGAAACTCATATACATGTGTGGATACATAGACAACACCATTTCCCTAGTATGCCTCTAATAAACTAGCTCGTTTAACAAGGATGGTAAAGGTTTCCTAGCCATGTACATGAGATGTCACTTGATAATGGGATCACATCATTTGGAGAATGATGTGATGGACAAGACCCAAACTATAAACATAGCATATGATCATGTCAGTTTATTGCTATAGTTTTCTGCATGTCAAGTATTTGCTCCTATGACCATGATATCATGCACCTCATAGACACCGGAGGAGTACCTTGTGTGTATCAAAAGTCGCAATGTAACTGGGTGACTATAAAGGTGCTCTACAAGTATCTCTGAGGGTGTCTGTTGGGTTTGCATGGATCAAGACTGGGATGTGTTACTCCGTGTGACAGAGAGGTATCTTAGGGACCACTAGGTAATACAACATCATAATGAGCCTTGCAAGCAAAGTGACTAAAGAGCTAGCCATGGTATCTTGTACTCCCTCCGTCCCAAATTACTTGTCTTAAATTTGTCTAGATATGGATGTATCAAACACTAAAACTTGTCTAGATACATCTGTATCATGAAAAATCTAAGACAAGTAATTCGGGACAGAGGGAGTATTAAGGAATGAGTAAAGAGACTTACCAATAATGGGATTTAACTAGGTATGGAGATACCAATGATCGAATCTCGGACAAGTAACATACTGAAGAACAAAGGGAACAACATATGAGATTAATTGAATCCCTAACATAGAGGTTCAACCGATAAAGATCTTCGTAGAATATCTAGGAACCAATATGGACATATAGGTCCCGCTATTGGTTATTGAATGTACAAGTGTCTCGGTCATGTCTACATAGTTCTCAAACCCGCAGGGTCTGCACATTTAAGGTTCGGTGACCTTTCGGTAGTATTGAGTTATGTATGTTGGTGACCGAAGGTTGTTAGGAGTCCCGGATGAGATCCGAACATCACGAGGATCTTCGGAATGGTCCAATGGTAAAGATTTATATAAGGGAAGTCATATTTTGGCTACCGAAAAAGTTTTGGTTTTTTCCGGTATTGTATCGGGAAGCTTCTAGAAGGTTCTGGAAACTTCCAGAGGAGTCTGGAAGTCCACCAAGGGTTCCACCACGTCCCAAGGGTTTGTATCTAAGGGGAGGCACCCTAGCCTTATTGGGCCAGACGCACAAGTCCATCACGACCCATGTGGCTTGGGAGAGGTGGAAAGTCCACCTGGTTTTGGAAAGGGAGGGAATTGGCCTAGGAGTCCAACTCCTCCCCCTTGGCTGCTCCCTAGGGCTTAGAGGGGCTGATATCTACGCCCCTCCACCTATATATAGAGGCGAGGGGTGCCCTAAGAGCACACACGAAGCCCTTGGCGCCCCTCTCTCTCCCTAGATCGTTTTCTCCTCCATTTGCGGTTTCAGTAGCGCTAGGCATAGCCCAGCCGGGATAGCACCACCACCATCGCCTCCATGTGATACGTCTCCAATGTATCTACTTCCTCCATTCCTAAATATAAGACCTTCTAAACATCACACTATGGACTACATACAGATCAAAATGAGTGAACATATACTCTAAAATATGTCTATATACATCCATATGTTGTCCAGGGTGAATCTCTAGAAGGTCTTATATTTAGGAACAAAGGGAGTATAATTTATGAAGTATTCATGCCATGTTTACAATAATTCAATATGATTTTGGTATGATTTTATTAGAATTAACCCGGACTGACGTTGTTTTCAGCATAACTACCATGGTGTCGTTTTTTGTGGAGAAATAAAAGTTCTCGAAATGGGCTCAAAATATAGTATGATTTTTTTGGACCAAAAGAGACCCCCTAAGCATTGGAGTTGGGCTAGAAGATCCACGAGGAGGTCACAAGCCTGCCAAGCACAACCACCCCCCTGGTCATGCCTAGCAGGCTTGTCACCGCCTCGTGGCCCCCCTAGACGTGAGACCGACACCAAAAATTCCTATAAATACCCAAACCTCCGAAAAGAAACCTAGATCGGGAGATATGTCGCTGCAAGCCTCCAGAGCCACGAAAAACCAATCGGGAGCCCGTTCCGGCACCCTGTCAGAGGGGGAAATCATCACTAGAGGCCATCTTCATCATCCCGGCAGTCTCCATGATGTGGAGGGAGTAGTTCACCCTTGGGGCTCAGGGTATGTACCAGTAGCTATGTGTTTGATCTCTCTCTCTCTCTCGTGTTCTTGAGATGGCATGATCTTGATGTACCGCGAGCTTTATTTATATAGACTAATCATATGGAGTTTTCCCCTCTTTATCTTGTTGTGATGAATTGAGTTTTCCCTTTGAAGTTTTCTTATCAGGTTGAGTTTTTAAGGATTTGAGAACACTTGATTTATGTCTTGCGATGGTATATTTGTGGTGACAATGGGATGTTCTATTGATCCACTTGATGTATGTTTTGGTGATCAACTTGCGGGTTCCGTGACCTTGGGAATCTATGCATAGGGGTTGGCACACATTTTTGTCTTGACTTTCCAATAGAAACTTTGGGGCACTCTTTGAAGTTCTTTGTGTTGGATTGAACATGATGAATCTGAAATTATGTGATGTATATCGTATAATCAAGCCCAAGGGTACTTGTGGTGACATTGGAGTATCTATGTGACATTAGGGTTTTGGTTGATGTGTATCTTAAGGTGTTATTTTAGTACGAACTCTAGGGTTGTTCGTGACACTTATAGGGATAGCTCATAAGATTGATCGGAAAAGATAATTTTGAGGTGGTTTCGTACCCTACAATAATTTCTTTGTTAGTTCTCCGGTATTTGTGACTTTGGAGTGAACTCTCGGTCGCACGAGAGGTATTTACATATGATTCAACTATGTCAGTATTGTTGAGAGAAATTGCACTAGTGAAAGTATGAACCCTAGGCCTTGTTTCTAAGCATTGCTTTGCCGTTTGTGCTCACTTTTGTCATTATTTACCTTGCTGTTTTTATATGTTCAGATTATAAAAACCTTTATCTACCATCCATATTACACTTGTATCACCATCTCTTCGCCAAACTAGTGCACCTATACAATTTGCCATTGTATTGAGTGTGTTGGGGGCACAAGAGATTTCTTGTATTTGATTGCAAGGTTGTTAAAGAGAGATCATCTTCATCCTACACCTCCCACGGATTGATAAACCGTAGGTCATCCACTTGAGGGGAAATTTCCACTGTCCTACAAAACTCTGCGCTAGGAGGCCCAACACGAGTCTACAAGAAGAAGGTTGCGTAGTAGCCATCACCATGCCATCGCATTGTCGGAAAACTCATCTACCTCTCCACCCTAGTTTCTTGGATTAAGGAGGTGGGGATCGTCATCGATCTATACGTGTGTTGAACGCGGAGGTGTCGTCCATTCGGTGCTATATCGGAAGGACCGTGATTGGATCGTGGGACGGATCATGACTGGATCGCGGGGATGGATCGCGATCGGATCGCGGGACGACTAGAGATTATGATCGCAAAGAGGTTCGACGACATCAACCGCGTTTCTTAACGCTTCATGCTCAGCGATCTACAAGGATATGTAGATCCACTCTCCCTCTCGTAGATGCTCATCACCATGGATAGATCTTGCGTGTGCGTAGGGAATTTTTAGTTTCCCATGCAACGTTCGCCAACGGTGGCATCATGAGCTAGGTCTATGCGTTGATGAGATCATGAGTAGAACACAACGGAGTTTGTGGGCGTTGATGCTCATATTGCTTCCTCCCTTGGTCTTTCTTGATTCGGCGGTATTGTGTGATGAAGCGGCCTGGACCAACCTTACTCGCACGCTTACGAGAGACCGGTTCGGTCGACTGACTTGTGACTTTGTTGCATAAAGATGGTTGGCGGGTGTCTGTCTCTCTTAATCCAGTTGGATCGGATTCAACAAAGGCGGTCCTTGAGAAGGTTGAGTAGCAATTTTGGTATCACCATTGTGGTTTTTGCATAGGTAAGAATCATTCTTTCTAGATACCCATAGCAGCCACGTAAAACATGCAACAATAATTAGAGGACGTCTAGCCTAATTTTGCAGGGTATGTTGTGATATGATATGGCCAGTAACATGATGAGATATATGTGATGTATGAGATGATCATGTTTTGTATAGAATATCACGACTTGCATGTCGATGAGTACAACAACCGGAAGGAGCCATAGGGTTGTCTTTAATTATTGTGTGACCTGCGGGTCAATCATTAAACGATATGTAATGCTTTACTTTATCGCTAAGTGGTAGCAATAGTAGTAGAAGCATGGTGGGCGCGACAACCCCAATGGTGACACGTTGATGGAGATCATGGTGTCATGCCGGTGACGATGGAGATCATGTCGGTGCTTTAAAGATGGAGACCAAAAGTACAAGATCATGGCCATACCATGTCACTTATGATTTACATGTGATGTTAATCCTTTTATGCACCTTGTTTTGCTTAGTACAATGGTAGCATTATAAGGTGATCTCTCACTTAAATTTCAAGATAAATTGTGTTCTCCCCGAGTGTGCACCATTGCGAAAGATCGCTGTTTCGAAGCACCACGTGATGATCGGGTGTGATAGACTCTACGTTCACATACAACGGGTGTAAGCCGGTGTTGCACGTGCGGAACACTCGGGTTAAACTTGACGAGCCTAGCATGTACATACATGGCCTCGGAACACAAGAGACTGAAAGGTCGAACATGAGTCATAAAGTAGATATGATCAACATGGAGATGTTCACCATTCAAACCACCTCATCTCATGTGATGATTGGACTTGGGTTATTGAATTTGGATCATGTATCACTCAGATGAATAGAGGGATGTCAATTTGAGTGGGAGTTTTTTAAGTAATATGATTAATTAAACTCCTTATCATGAACATAGTCTAAAGTTGTCTTTGCAAAATTATGTTGTAGATCAATAGCTCGCGTTGTAGTTCCCCTGTGTTTTTTATACATTCCTAGAGAAAGTAGAGTTGAAAGATGATGGTAGCAATTGTGCGGACTAGGTCCGTGATCAGAGGATTGTCCTCAATTGCTGCACAGAAGGCTTATGTCCTTAATGCACTGCTCGGTGCGCCACCCCCTCAAGCAGCGACTGTGGATGTTGTGAACATATGATAGGCCTATTATGATGACTACTTCATAGTTCACTGCCTCTTGCATTACGGTTTAGAATTCAGGCTCCAAAGACATTTTGAACATCACAGAGCATATGAGATCTTCCAAGAGGTGAAACTAAGATTTCAGGCTCGTGCTCGTGTTGAGAGGTATGGCACCTCCAACAAGATTCTTTGTCTGCAATATGAAGGACAATAGCTCAATCTGTGAGCATGTGCTAAGATTGCCTGGCTACTACAATCATTTGAATCGAGTGGGAGTTGATCTTCCGGATAAGATAGTGATTGATATGGTTCTCCAAGTCAGTGTCACCAAGCTACTAGCGATTTGTGATGAACTATAAACCTGTCAGGGATGGAAATAATGATCCCTGATCTATTCATGATGTTTGACACCACGAAGGTAGAAATCAAGAAGGAGCAGCAAGTGTTGATGGTTAGTAAAACCGCTAGTTTCAAGAAGGGCAAGGGTATGGAGGGAAACTTCATGAATGATAAGCCAGTTGCCACTCCGGAGAAAAAACTCAAGGTTGAACCCAAACCCAAGACTAAGTGGTTCTGTTATGAGGAGAACGGTCGCTGAAGTGGAACAACCCTAGATACGTAGTAGATAAGCAGGCTAGCAACATCAACAGATGTATATTTGATATACGTGTTATTGATGTGTACATTACTAGTACTACTAGTAGAACTTGGGTATTAGATACCGGTTCAGTTGCAAAATGTTAGTAACTTCAAATAATAGCTACGGAATAAACGGAGACTAGCAAGGGCGAAGTGTGTTGGAAGTGTTTCCAAGGTTGATGCGATCACCATCACATGCTCTCTCTACCTTCAAGATTAGTGATGAACCTAAATAAATGTTATTGGTGTTTGCGTTGAGCATGAACATGATTAGATCATGTTTATTGCAATACGATTATTCATTTAAGTTAGAGAATAATGGTTATTATGTTTACATGAATAATACCTTCAATGGTGATGCACCCAGTGAGAATGGTTAATTGAATCTCGATCATAGTAATACACATGTTCATAATATTGATGCCAAAAGATGCAAAGTTAATAATGATAGTACCACATACTTGTGGCACTGCCGCTAAAGGTCATATTGGTTTAGAGCGCATGAAGAAACTACATGCTGATGGATCTTTGGACTCACTCGATTTCGAATCGGTTGCGACATAGGACCATGCCTCTTGGCCAAGATGACTAAGACCCCGTTTTACGGTTTGATGGAGCGGGCAAGCGACTTATGGGAAATGATACATGTTGATGTATGCGGTCCAATGAGTATTGTAGCATGCGGTGGATATCGTTATTTTCTTACCTTCACTGACGTTTTGAGTATATATGGGCATATTTACTTGATGAAACACAAGTCTGAAACGTTTGAAAAGTTCAAGAAAATTCGAGTGAAGTTTGAGATCATTTTGACAAGAAGATAAAATGTCTATGATATGACCGTGGAGGTGAATATCTGAGTTACGAGTTTGGTATACAACTTAAGACAATGTGGAAGTTGTTTCACAACTCACGCTACCTGGAACACCATAGTGTGATGGTGTGTCCGAACATTGTAGTCGTGCTCTATTGGATATGGTGCATACTATGATGTCTCTTATCATTTTGTCACTATCATTTTGGGTTATGCATTAGAGACGACTACATTCACTTTAGATAGGACACCATCTAAAATCCGTTGAGATGACATCGTATGAATTATGGTTTGACAGAAACCTAAGCTGTCATTTCTCAGAGTTTGGGAATAAGACGCTTATATCTGATAAGCTCGAACCCAAAGCGGAAAAGTGCATCTTCATAGGATAACCTAAGGAAACAGTTCGGTATACCTTCTTGTTGGGAGACATAGTAGTAAATCAAAAAAAATCCTACGTGTCACCAAGATCTATCTATGGAGAAACCAGCAACGAGCAAAGGGGGATTGCATCTTAATACCTTTGAAGGTCGCAAAGCGGAAGCGTTACAAGAACGCGGTTGGTGGAGTCGTACTCGCAATGATTCAGGTCGCGGTGGATTCCGATCTAAGCGTCGAACAACGGTGCCTCCGCGTTCAACACACGTGCAGCCCGGTGACGTCTCCTATGCCTTGATCCAGCAGGAAGGAAGGAGAGGTTGAGGGAGAGCTCTGGCAGCACGATAGCGTGGTGATGGTAGAGCTGCGTGGTACTCCGGCAGGGCTTCACCAAGCGCTACGGAGGATGAGGAGGTAGAGAGGTAGGGCTGCGCCGAGAGAGAGAGAGAGAGAGAGAGAGAGAGAGAGATGCGTGTCCTTGGCAGCCCCAAACCCTTCACTATATATAGTAGTAGGAGGAGGGAGGGCGCAGCCCCTAGGGTTCCCACCCTTGGGCTGCGATGTTGGGGAACGTTGCATGGGAAACAAAAAAATTCCTACGCACATGCAAGATCTATCCATGGTGATGAGCATCTACGAGAGGGAGAGTGGATCTACATACCCTTGTAGATCACTAAGCGGGAAGCGTTAAGAAGCGCGGTTGGTGTAGTCGAACATCTTCGCGATCCAAATCGCCGAGCGTCCCGCGATCACATCACGATCCGTCCTGCGATCCAATCACGATCCGTCCCGCGAACTCATCACGATCCATCCCGCGATCTCATCACGATCCGTCCCGCGATCTCATCACGATCCGTCCCGCGATCTCATCATGATCCGTCCCGTGAACTCATCACGAACCGTCTCGCGATCTTGTTCACGGTCCTTCCGATCTGGCGCCGAACAAACGGCACCTCCGCGTTCAACACACGTGCAGCTTGATGACGATCTCCACCGTCTTGATCCAGCAAGAGGAAGTGGAGAGGGAGAAGAGTTCACCGGCAGTGTGACGGCGCTCCGATGATGGTGGTGGAGCAATTCCGGCACGGCTTCGCCTAAGCACTGCGGAAATCCGATCTAGAGGAGCACCGGTGGAACGGGTAGCACGTGGCCGTAAAATCAAGTGCAATACACCCAATACCTCCAGTATATATAATAGGGAGGGAGGAGGAGGGCTGGCGCACAAGGCAGTCCTGCCTTGCCTCTTGCGCAAGGAGGATTGGAGGAGTCCTCCAATCCTAGTAGGACTAGGATTGCTCCTTTCCTACTTGGAGTCTATTCCCACCTTTTGTGGGTTGTTTCTTTCTTTCTCAAGTCCAGCCGCATGGGCCTCTTAGAGGACTTCCACCAGCCCACTAAGGGCTGGTTTCCACCATCCCACAGCCCATGTAGCCTCTTGGGTTGAAATACCTCTCCCGATGGTCCCCCGGTACACTACCGGCACTCCCGGTACACTACCGATGAGCCCGAAACTTTTCCAGCAACCAAAATAGGACTACCTATATATGAATCTTTACCTCCGGACCATTCCGGAGCTCCTCATGATGTCCGGGATCTCATCCGGGACTCCGAACAACCTTCGGTCACCACCATACATAACTCTATACTACCGAAACGTCACCAAACCTGAAGTGTGCAAACCCTGCGGGTTCGAGAATTATGTAGACATGACGGAGACACCTCTATGGTCAATAAACAATGACGGGAACTGGATGTCCACATTGGTTCCTACATATTCTACAAAGATCTTCATCGGTCGAACCTCTATGTCAAGGATTCAGTTAATCCCGTATGATGTTCCCTTGGTTCTTCGGTATGTTACTTGCCCGAGATTCGATCGTTGGTATCTCCATACCTAGTTCAATCTCGTTACCGGCAAGTCTCTTTACTCGTTCCGTAATACAAGATCCTGTGACTAACACTTAGTCACATTGCTTGCAAGGCCTATTGTGATGTTGCATTACCGAGTGGGCCCTGAGATACCTCTCCGTCACACGGAGTAACAAATCCGAGTCTTGATCCATGCCAACTCAACAGACACCTTCGGAGATACCTATAGAGCACCTTTATAGTCACCCAGTTACATTGCGGCGTTTGATACACACAAGGCACTCCTCCGATGTCCATGAGTTGCATGATCTCATGGTCATAGGAACATATACTTGACATGCAGAAAACGGTAGCAATAAACTGACACGATCATATGCTATGTTTGTAGTTTGGGTCTTGTCTATCACAACATTCTCCTAATGATGTGATCCCGTTATCAAATGACATCTCATGTCCATGGCTAGGAAACCTTAACCATCTTTGATCAACGAGCTAGTCCATTAGAGGCATACTAGGGACATGGTTTTGTCTATGTATCCACACATGCATCTAAGTCTCCGATCAACACAATTTATAGCATGGATAATAAACGATTATCATGAACAAGGAAATATGATAATAACTAATTTATTATTGCCTCTAGGGCATATTTCCAACAGTCTCTCACTTGAACTAGAGTCAATAATCTAGTTCACATCACCATGTGATAAGCATTGTTATGAATCTAACACCCAATGAGTTCTGGGGCTCGATCATGCTTAGCATGTGAGAGAGGTCTTATAGTCAACGGGTCTGCGACATTCAGATCCGTGTGTACTTTGCAAATTTCTATGTCAAACCGTAAACACCGCTACCACACTCCACTTGGTACTATTCCAAATGGCTGCTCCACTATACGTATCCAGATTGCTACTTCGAGTCATCCGGATTGGTGTTAAAGCTTGCATCGACGTAACTCTTTACGACGAACTCTTTATCACCTCCATAATCGAGAAAAATCTCCTTAGTCTTTTAGTTACTAAGAATAATCTTGACCGCTGTCCAGTGCTCCATTCCAGGATCACTTTGAAACCTTCTGGCCATACTTATGGCAAGGCTGACATCGGGTCTTGTGCACATCATTGCATACGTGATAGAGCCTATGGCTGAAGCATAGGGGATGACACTCATCTTTTCTCTATCTTCTGCGGTCACTGGGCATTTGAGTCTTACTAAACTTTATACCTTACAAATCAGGCGAGAACTCTTTCTCTGACTGATCCATTTTGAACTCTTTCAAAATCTTGTCAAGGTATGTACTCATTGAAAGTCTCATCAAGTATCTTGATCTATCTCTATAGATCTTGATGCTCAACAATTAGGTAGCTTTATCCAGGTCTTCCTTTGAACAACTCTTTTCAAACAACCGTTTATCCTCTCCAGAAATTCTACATCATTTCCGAATAGCAATATGTCATCCACATATACTATCAGAAACTCTATAATGCTCCCACTCACTTTATTGCAAATACAAGTTTCTCGTAAACTTTGTATAGACTCAAATACTTTGATCACCTCATCAAAGTGTATATTCCAACTCCGAGATGCTTGCTTCAGTTCATAGAAGAATCACTAAAGCTCACACACCTTTTAGCATCCATAGGACTGACAAAACCTTCTGGTTGCATCTCATACAACCTTTCCTTAAGGAAGGAAACGATGTTTTGGCATCCATCTGCCAGATTTCATAATTGAAAAATGCAGCAACTGCTAACATAATTCCAACAGACATTAGCATCGCTATGAGTGAGAAAGTCTCATCGCAGTCAACTCCTTGAACTTGTCGTAAACTACTTTGCAACAAGTCGAGCTTTACAAATGGTAACATTTACCATCAGCGTCTGTCTTCATTTTAAAGATCCATTTGTACTTAACGACATGCCGTCCAATGATCAAGTCCACCAAAGTCTATACTTGGTTTTCATACATGGATCCTTTCTCGGATTTCATGGCCTCTAACCATTTGTTGGTTTCCGGGCCCATCATCGCTTCTCCATAGTTCGTAGGTTCATTATTGTCCAAAAACATGACCTCCAAGACAGGGTTGTCATACCGCTCAGTAGCAGCACACGTCCTTGTCGACCTACGAAGTTTGATAGTAACTTGATCCGAAGCTTCATGATCATCATCATTAACTTCCTCTTCAACTGACATAGGTTTCACATAAACATCTTTCTGTGCTGCGCCACTTTCTGGTTGAAGTAAAGGTTCAATAACCTCATCGAGTTCTATTTTCCTCGTAGGTCGATAGTAACTTGATCCGAAGCTTCATGATCATCATCATTAACTTCCTCTTCAACTGACATAGGCTTCACAGAAACATCTTTCTGCACTACGCTACTTTCTGGTTGAAGCAGAGGTTCAATAACCTCATCAAGTTCTATCCTCCTCCCACTCAATTCTTTCAAGAGAAACTTTTCCTCGAGAAACGACCCAGTTTTAGCAACAAACATTTTATGCTTGGATCTAAGATAGAAAGTTCACCCAACTTGTGCTTAGGGTATTCTATGAAGATGCATTTGTCCGCTTTGGGTTTGAGCTCATTAGGTGAAAACATTTTCCACACAAGCGTCGCAGCCCCAAACATCAAGAAATGACAGCTTAGGTTTCTATCAAACCATAATTCACACGGTGTCATCTCAAAGGATTTAGATGGTGCCCTATTTAAAGTGAATGTAGTTGTCTCCAATGCACAACCCCAAAATTATAGTAGCAAAACGATAAGACACATCATAACATGCACCATATCCAATAGAGCATGACTATGACGTTCGGACATATCATCACACTATGGTGTTCCAGGTGGCGTGTGTTGTGAAATAACTTTCACATTGTCTAAAGTTGTATGCCAAACTCGTAACTCAGATATTCACCTCCACAATCATATCGCAAACATTTTTATCTTCTTGTCACGATGATCTTAAACTTCACTCTGAATTTGCTTGAACCTTTCAAGCGATTCAGACTTGTGTTTCATTAAGTAAATATACACTATATCTACTCAAATCATCACTGAAGGTAAGAAAATAATGATATCCATAGCACGCTACAAGACTCATTGGATTGCATACATCAACATGTATCATTTCCAATAAATCACTTGCCCGCTTCATCAAAACAGAGAACGGGATCCTTAGTCATCTTGACCAAGAGGTATGGTTCGCATGTCTCAACCGATTTGAAATTGAACGAGTCCAAAGATCCATCAGCATGGAGTTTCTTCATGCGCTTTGTACCAATATGACATTTAGCGGCAGTGCCACAAGTATGTGGTACTATCATTATTAACTTTGTATCCTTTTTGGCATCAATGTTATGAACATGTGTATTACTACGATCAAGTTTCAACAAACCATTCTTACTGGGTGCATGACCATTGAAGGTATTATTCATGTAAACAGAATAACCATTATTCTCTAACTTAAATGAATAACCGTGTTGCAATGAACATGATCTAATCACGTTCATGCTCAACGCAAAAACACCAAATAACATTTATTTAGGTTCGTCACTAATCTCGAAGGTAGAGAGAGCGTGCGATGTTGATCACATCAACCTTGGAAACATTTCCAACACACATCGTCACCTCACACTTAGCTAGTTCTCTGTTTATTCCATAGCTTTTATTTCGAGTTACTAACATTTAGCAATCGAACTGGTATCCAATACCCAGGTGCTACTAGGAGTACAAGCAAGGTACACATCAATAACACGTATATCAAATATACTTCTGTCGATGTTGCCAGCCTTCTTATCTACCAAGTATCTAGGGTTGTTCCGCTTCAGCGACCTCTCTCCTCATAATTGAAGCACTTAGTCTCGGGTTTAGGTTCAACTTTGGGTTGCTTCACTGGAGCAGCAACTGACTTGCCATCCATGAAGTTTCCCCCCTTGCCCTTGCCCTTCTCGAAACTAGTGGTTATACTAACCATCAACACTTGATGCTCCTTCTTGATTTCTACCTTTGCGGTGTCAAACATCGCGAACAGCTCGGGGATCATTAATTCTATCCCTGGCATTTTATAGTGCATCACCAAGTTCTAGTAGCTTAGTGAAAGTGACTTGGAGAACTATATCAATCACTATCTTATCTGGAAGATGAACTCCCACTCGATTCAAGCGATTGTAGAACCTAGACAATCTGAGCACATGCTCAATGATTGAGCTATTCTCGTTCATCTTGCGGGCAAAGAATCTTGTTGGAGATCTCATATCTCGCAACACGGGCACGAGCCTGAGATCCTAATTTCAGCTCTTAGAACATCTCATATGTTCCGTGACATTCAAAACGTTACGAAGCCTCAATTCTAAGCCATAATGCATGATGCACTAAACTATCAAGTAGTCATCAGCATGTACCTGTCAGATGTTCACAACATCTACAGACGACGCTAGAGGGGTTAGCGCACCGAGCGGTGCGTTAAGGACATAAGCCTTCTATGCAGCAACAAGGACAATCCTCAGATCATGGATCCAATCCGCAATATTGCTACCATCATCTTTGAACTCTATTTCTCTAGGAACATAAAAATTCAAGGGAGCTACAGCGCGAGCAAGTAATCTACAACATAATTTGCAAAGACACTACTAATTATGTTCATGATAATGAGTTCAATTAATCATATTACTTAAGAACCCCCACTCAAATTGACATCCCTCCGATCATCCGAGTGATACATGATCCAAATTCACCAACTCAAGTCCGATCATCACGTGAGTTGAGGTGGTTACAATGGTGAACATCATCATGTTGATCATATCTACTATATGACTCATGTTCGACCTTTCGGTCTCTTGTGTTCCGAGGCCATGTCTGTACATGCTAGGCTCGTCAGATTTAACCCGAGTGTTCTGCGCGTGCAACACTGTCTTGCACCCATTGTATGTGAACGTAGAGTCTATCACACCCGATCATCACGTGGTGTCTCAACACGACGAACTTTCGCAACGGTGCACACTCGGGGAGAACACAATTTATCTTGAAATTTAAGTGAGGGATCACCTTATAATGCTACCGTCGTACTAAGCAAAACAAGGTGCATAAAAGGATTAACATCACATGCAATTCATAAGTGACATGATATGGCCATGAACTTGTGCTTTAGATCTCCATCTTGAAAGCACCGGCATGATCTCCATCGTCACCGGCACGACACCATGATCTCCATCATCTTGATCTCCATCAACGTGTCGCCATCAGGGTTGTCACGCCCTGCATGCTTCTACTACTATTGCTACCGTTTAGCAATAAAGTAAAGCATTACATAGCGCTTAATGATTGACATGCAGGTCATACAATAATTAAAGACAACCCTATGGCTCCTGCGGTTGCCGTACTCATCGACATGCAAGTCATGAAATTCTATACATCACATGATCATCTCATACATCACATATATCACATCATGTAATTGGCCATATCACATCACAACATACCCTGCAAAAACAAGTTAGACGTCCTCTAATTGTTGTTGCATGTTTTACATGGCTGCTACGGGTATCTAGCAAGAACAATTCTCATCTACGCAAATACCACAACGGTGATACACTAGTTGCTTTTCAACCTTCTCAAGGACCGACTTTGTCGAATCCGATCCAACTAAACTGAGAGAAACTGCCACCCGCAAGCCATCTAGGCAACAAGTTGCATCGAGGGAACCGGTCTCTCGTAAGCGTACGAGTAATGTTGGTCCGGGACGCTTCATCTCACAATACCGCTGAACCAAAATCCGACCAAGGGAGGAAGCAATCTAAGCATCAACACCCACAAACCTTTTGTGTTCTAATCGAGATCTCATCTACACATAGACCTAGCTCTGATACCACTGTTGGGGAATGTTGCATGGGAAACAAAAAAATTCCTATGCACACGCAAGATCTATCCTTGGTGATGAGCATATACGAGAAGGAGAGTGGATCTACATACCCTTGTAGATCGCTAAGCGGGAAGCGTTAAGAAACACAGTTGGTGTAGTCGAACATCTTCGCGATCCAAATCGCCGAGCGTCCCGCGATCACATCACGATCTGTCCTGCGATCCAATCATGATCCGTCCTGCGAACTAATCATGATCCGTCCCGCGATCTCATCATGATCCGTCCCCCGATCTCATCATGATCCGTCCCGTGAACTCATCACGAACCGTCTCGCGATCTTGTTCACGGTCCTTCCGATCTAGCGCCGAACAGACGACACCTCCGCGTTCAGCACACGTGCAGCTTGATGACGATCTCCACCGACTTGATCCAGCAAGAGGAAGTGGAGAGGGAGAAGAGTTCACCGGCAGTGTGACGGCGCTCCGGTGATGGCGGTCGAGCAATTCCGGCAGGGCTTCGCCTAAGCACTGCGGAAATCCGATCTAGAGGAGCACCGGTGGAACGGGTAGCACGTGGCCGTAAAATCAAGTGCAATACACCCAATATCTCCAGTATATATAATAGGGAGGGAGGAGGAGGGATGGTGCACAAGGCAGGCCTGCCTTGCCTCTTGCGCACGGATGATTGGAGGAGTCCTACTTGGATTGCTCCTTTCCTACTTGGAGTCTATTCCCACCTTTTGCGGGTTTTTTCTTTCTTTCTCAAGTCCAGCCGCATGGGCCTCTTAGAGGACTTCCACCAGACCACTAAGGGCTGGTTTCCACCCTCCCACAGCCCATGTAGCCTCTTGGGTCGAAATACCTCTCCTGATGGTCCCCCGGTACACTACCGGCACTCCCGGTACACTACCGATGAGCCCGAAACTTTTCTGGCAACCAAAATAGGACTTCCTATATATGAATCTTTACCTCCGAACCATTCCGGAGCTCCTCGTGACGTCTGGGATCTCATCTGGGACTCCGAACAACCTTCAGTCACCACCATACATAACTCTATACTATCGAAACGTCACCAAACCTTAAGTGTGCAGACCCTGTGGGTTCGAGAACTATGTAGACATGACCGATATACCTCTACGGTCAATAACCAATGGCGGGACCTAGATGTCCACATTGGTTCCTACATATTCTATGAAGATCTTCATCGGTCAAACCTCTATGTCAAGGATTCAGTTAATCCTGTATGATGTTCCCTTGGTTCTTCGGTATGTTACTTGCCCGAGATTCGATCGTCAGTATCTCCATACCTAGTTCAATCTCGTTACCGGCAAGTCTGTTTACTTGTTCCGTAATACAAGATCCCTTGACTAACACTTAGTCACATTGCTTGCAAGGCTTATTGTGATGTTGCATTACCGAGTGGGCCCTGAGATACCTCTCTGTCACACGGAGTAACAAATCACAGTCTTGATCCATGCCAACTCAACAAACACCTTCGGAGATACCTGTAGAGCACCTTTATAGTCACCCAATTACGTTGCGATGTTTGATACACACAAGGCACTCCTCCATTGTCCATGAGTTGCATGATCTCATGGTCATAGGAACATATACTTGACATGCAGAAAACAGTAGCAATAAACTGACACGATCATATGCTATGTTTGTAGTTTGGGTCTTGTCCATCACATCATTCTCCTAATGATGTGATCCCGTTATCAAATGACATCTCATGTCCATGGCTAGGAAACCTTAACCATCTTTGATCAACGACCTAGTCCATTAGAGGCATACTAGGGACATGGTTTTGTCTATGTATCCACACATGCATCTAAGTCTCCGATCAATACAATTTATAGCATGGATAATAAACGATTATCATGAACAAGGAAATATGATAATAACTAATTTATTATTGCCTCTAGGGCATATTTCCAACATGCGACCGGCCCTAGATGGCCCTTGGGGCAGCGGCGAGGAGAGGGGAGAGGAGGGGCGGTGCCCGAGGTGGGCCTAGGGCTCATCTGACCCGAGGGTTTGCCCCCCCCCCTCCCACCTTGTTGCGCCTTGGGCCCTTGTGGGAGGCGCACTAGCCCACCTAGGGGCTGGTTCCCTCCCACCTTTGGCCCATGCAGCCCTCTGGTGCAGGTGGCCCCACATGGTGGACCCTCGGAACCCTTTCGGTGGTCCCGGTACGTTACCGGTGATGCCCGAAACACTTCCGGTGACCAGAACCTTACTTCCTATATATATGAATATTTACCTCTGGACCATTTAGGAACTCCTCGTGACGTCCGGGATCTCATCCGGGACTCCGAACAACCTTCGGTAACCACGTACACAATTTCCCTATAACCCTAGCGTCATCGAACCTTAAGTGTGTAGACCCTACGGGTTCGGGAGACATGTAGACATGACCGAGACACCTCTCCGGTCAATAACCAACAACGGGATCTGGATACTCCACGATGATCTCATCGGATGAACCACGATGTCGGGGATTCAATCAATCCCGTATACAATTCCCTTTGTCTACCGGTATGACACTTGCCCGAGATTCGATCGTCGGTATCCCTATACCTTGTTCAATCTCGTTACTGGCAAGTCTATTTACTCGTTCCGTAACACATCATCCTGTGGCTAACTCCTTAGTCACATTGAGCTCATTATGATGATGTCTTACCGAGTGGGCCTAGAGATACCTCTCCGTCACACGGAGTGACAAATCCCAGTCTCGATTCGTGCCAAGCCAACATATACTTTTGGGGATACCTGCAGTGTACCTTTATAGCCACCCAGTTACTTTTTGTGACATTTGGCACACCCAAAGTATTCCTATGGTATCCGGGAGTTGCACAATCTCATGGTCTAAGGAAACGATACTTGACATTAGAAAAGCTTTAGCAGACGAACTACACGATCTTGTGTTATGCTTAGGATTGGGTCTTGTCCATCACATCATTCTCCTAATGATGTGATCCCATTATCAATGACATCCAATGTCCATGTTCATGAAACCGTGATCATCTATTGATCAACGAGCTAGCCAACTAGAGGCTCACTAGGGACATGTGGTCTATGTATTCACACATGTATTACGGTTTCCGGTTAATACAATTATAGCATGAACACTAGACAATTATCAGGAACAAGATAATATAACAATAACCATTTTATTATTGCCTCTAGGGCATATTTCCAACAATCTCCCACTTGCACTAGAGTCAATAATCTAGTTACATTGTGATGTATCGAACACCCATAGAATTCTGGTGTTGATCATGTTTTGCTCGTGAGAGAGGTTTAGTCAACGGATCTGCGACATTCAGATACGTATGTACTTTACAAATATCTATATCTCCTTCCTAAATGTAATCACGAATGGAGTTAAAGTGGCGCTTGATGTGTCTTGTCTTCTTGTGAAACCTGGGCTCCTTGGCAAGGGCAATAGCTCCAGTGTTGTCACAGAATAGAGTCATCGGGCCCGACACGCTGGGAATCACTCCTAGGTCGGTGATGAACTCCTTCATCCAGACTCCTTCCTTTGTTGCTTCCGAAGCAGCTATGTACTCCGCTTCACATGTAGATGCCCCCACGACGCATTGCTTGTTGCTGCACCAGCTGACTGCCCCTCCGTTAAAAATATACACGTATCCGGTTTGTGACTTGGAGTCATCCAGATCTGTGTCGAAGCTAGCATCGACGTAACCCTTTACGACGAGCTCTTCGGCACCTCCATATACGAGAAACATGCCCTTGGTCCTTTTCAGGTACTTCAAGATATTCTTGACCGATGTCCAGTGTTCCGCTCCGGGATCACTTTGGTACCTCCCTACCAAACTTATGGCAAAGTTCACATCAGGTCTGGTACACAGCATGGCATACATAATAGAGCCTATGGTTGAAGCATAGGGGATGACACTCATCTTTTCTCTATCCTCTGCCGTGGTCGGGCATTGAGTCGTACTCAATCTCACACCCTGTAACACAGGCAACAACCCCTTCCAGGACTGATCCATATTGAACTTCTTCAATATCTTGTCAAGGTATGTGCTTTGTGAAAGACCTATGAGGCATCTCAATCTATCTCTATAGATCTTGATGCCTAATATGTAAGCAGCTTCTCCAAGGTCCTTCATTGAAAAACACTTATTCAAGTAGGACTTTATGCTTTCCAAAAGTTCTATATCATTTCCCATCAACAATATGTCATCCACATATAATATGAGAAATGCTACAGAGCTCCCACTCACTTTCTTGTAAATATAGGGTTCTCCATAAACCTGTATAAACCCAAATGCTTTAATCACCTCATTAAAGCGAATGTTCCAACTCCGAGATGCTTGCACCAGCCCATAGATGGAGCACTCAAGCTTGCATACTTTGTTAGCATATTTAGGATCGACAAAACCTTTCGGCTGCATCATATACAATTCTTCCTTAAGGAAGCCATTAAGGAATGTCGTTTTGATGTCCATTTGTCAGATCTCATAATCATAGAATGCGGTAATTGCTAACATGATTCGGATGGACTTCAACATCGCTACAGGTGAGAAAGTCTCATCGTAGTCAACTCCTTGAACCTGTCGATAACCCTTAGCGACAAGACGAGCCTTATAGATGGTCACCTTACCATCTGCGTCAGTCTTCTTCTTAAAGATCCATTTATTTTCTATGGCTTGCTTATCATCGGGCAAGTCCACCAAAGTCCATACTTTGTTCTCTTACATGGATCCTATCTCGGATTTCATGGCTTCAAGCCATTTGTTGGAATCCGGGCCCACCATCGCTTCTTCATAATTTGAAGGTTCACCGTTGTCCAACAACATGATCTCCGGGATAGTCCTGTTGTACCACTCTGGTGCGGAACGTGTCCTAGTGGACCTTCGAATAGCAACTTGATCTGAAGTTTCCTGATCATCATCATTAACTTCCTCTCCAGTCGATGCAGGCTCGACTAAAACAACTTCATGTGTTGCACTACTCTCCAGTTCGAGTGGAGGTACAATTACCTCATCAAGTTCTATTTTCCTCCCACTTACTTCTTTCGAGAGAAACTCTTTCTCTAGAAAGGATCCATTCTTGGCAACAAAGACTTTTCCTTGGGATGTGAGGTAGAAGGTATACCCAACAGTTTTTTGGGGTATCCTATGAAGACACACTTTTCCGCTTTGGGTTCGAGCTTCTCAGGTTGAAGTTTCTTCACATAAGCATCGCATCCCCAAACTTTCAGAAACAATAGCTTAGGTTTCTTTCCAAAACATAATTCATACGGTGTCGTCTCCACAGACTTAGACGGTGCCCTATTTAAATTGAATGTGGCAGTCTCTAATGCATATCCCCAAAATGATAGCGGTAAGTCGGTAAGAGACATCATAGATCGCATCATATCCAATAGAGTGTGGTTACGACGTTCAGACACACCATTTCGCTGAGGTGTGCCAGGCGGCATGAGTTGTGAAACAATTCCACATTTCCTTAGGTGTGTGCCAAACTCGTGACTCAAATATTCTCCGCCACGGTCAGATCGAGGCACTTTATTTTCCTATCATGTTGATTCTCTACCTCACTCTAAAATTCCTTGAACTTTTCAAAGGTTCCAGACTTGTGTTTCATTAAGTAGACATACCCATATCTGCTTAAGTCATCAGTGAGGGTGAGAACATAACGGTAGCCACTGCGAGCCTCAACGCTCATTGGACCACATACATCGGTATGTATTATCTCCAACAAGTCAGTTGCTCGCTCCATTGTTCCGGAGAACGGAGTCTTGGTCATCTTGCCCATGAGGCATGGTTCATATGTGTCAAATGATTCAAAATCAAGCAACTCCAAAAGTCCATCAGCATGGAGTTTCTTCATGCGTTTAACACCAATATGACCAAGGCGGCACTGCCACATGTAAGTGGGACTATCGTTATCAACCTTACATCTTTTGGTACTCACACTTTGAACATGTGTAACATCACGTTCGAGATTCATAAAAAACAAACCATTGACCAGCGGGGCATGACCATAAAACATTTCTCTCACATAAATAGAACAACCATTATTCTCAGATTTAAATGAGTAGCCATCTCGCATCAAACGAGATCCAGATACAATGTTCATGCTCAAAGCTGGTACTAAATAACAATTATTAAGGTTTAAAACTAATCCCGAAGGTAGATGTAGAGGTAGCGTGCCGACAGCGATCACATCGACCTTCAAACCATTCCCTACGCACATCGTCACCTCGTCCTTCGCCAGTCTCCGCTTATTCCACAGCTCGTGCTTGGAGTTGCGAATGTGAGCAACTGCACCGGTATCAAATACCCAGGAGCTACTACGAGCACTGGTAAGGTACACATCAATAACAAGTATATCACATATACCTTTAACGTTGCCGGCCTTCTTATCCGCTAAGTACTTGGGGCAGTTCCGCTTCCAGTGACCGGTACCCTTGCAATAAAAGCACTCAGTCTCAGGATTGGGTCCATTCTTGTTCTTCTTCCCGGTAACTTGCTTACTGGGCGCGGCAACTGCTTTGCTGTCCTTCTTGAAGTTCTTCTTACCCTTGCCTTTCTTGAAACTAGTGGTCTTATTGACTATCAACACTTGATGCTCCTTTTTGATCTCGACCTCCACTGATTTCAGCATCGAGTACAACTCAGGAATGAACTTCTCCATACCCTGCATGTGTTATTTCATCACAAAGCTCTTGTAGCTAGGTGGAAGCAACTGGAGGATTCTGTCAATAACCGAGTCACCCGGAAGATTAATCCCAGCTGAGACAAGTGGTTGTGCAACCCAGACATTTTGAGTATGTGCTTGCTGCCAGAACTATTCTCCTCCATCTTACAACTGAAGAACTTGTCAGAGACATCATATCTCTCGACCTGGGCATGAGCTTGGAAAACCATTCTCAGCTCTTGGAACATCTCATATGCTCCGTGTTGCTCAAAACGCTTTTGGAGCCCCGGTTCTAAACTATAAAGCATGCCGCACAGAACCAGGGAGTAATCATCACAATGCGACTGCTAGGCGTTCATAACGTCTTGAGTCACTGGGAAAATGGGTGCGTCACCTAGCGATGCATCAAGGACATACAATTTCTTGGAAGTTATGAGGATGATCCTCAAGCTACGGACCCAGTCCGTATAGTTGCTTCCATTGTCTTTCAGCTTGGTTTTCTCTAGGAACGCATTGAAGTTGAGGGCAACATTAGCGTGGGCCATTGGATCTACAATATAGATTGTAAAGACAATTTTAGACTAAGTTCATGATAATTAAGTTCACATAATCAAATTATTTAATGAACTCCCACTTAGATAGACATCTCTCTAGTCATCCAAGTGACACATGATCCACATCAACTAGCCCATGTCCGATCATCACGTGAGACGGACTAGTCATCAATGGTGAACATCTCCATGTTGATCATATCTTCTATACGACTCATGTTCGACCTTTCGGTCTCCCGTGTTCCGAGACCATGTTTGTACATGCTAGGCTCGTCAAGTCAACCTAAGTGTATTGCGTGTGTAAATCTGGCTTACAACCGTTGTATGCGAATGTTAGAACCTATCGCACCCGATCATCACGTGATGCTTCGGAACAACGAACCTTAGCAAAGGTGCACAATTAGGGTGAACACATTTCTTGAAATTTTAGTGAGAGATCATCTTATTTAAGCTACCGTCGTTCTAAGCAAATAAGATGTAAACATGATAAACATCACATGCAATCAATATAGTGACATGATATGGCCAATATCATCTTTCTCCTTTGATCTCCATCTTCGGGGCACCATGATCATCATTGTCACCGGCACGACACCATGATATCCATCATCGTGTATTCATGAAGTTGTCTCACCAACTGTTACTTCTACTACTATGGCTAACGGTTAGCAATAAAGTAAAGTAATTACATGGCGTTTATGATTCACACGCATGTCATACAATAAATTAAGACAACTCCTATGGCTCCCGCCGGTTGTCATACTCATCGACATGCAAGTCGTGAATCCTATTACAAGAACATGATCAATCTCATACATCACATATATCACATCACATTCTTTTGGCCATATCACATCACACGGCATATGCTGCAAGAACAAGTTAGACGTCCTCTAATTGTTGTTGCAAGTTTTTACGTGGCTGCTATAGGTTTCTAGCAAGAACGTTTCTTACCTACACAAAAACCACAACGTGATATGCCAATTGCTATTTATCCTTCATAAGGACCCTCTTCATCGAATCCGATCCGACTAGAGTGGGAGAGACAGACACCCGCTAGCCACCTTATGCAACAAGTGCATGTCAGGCGGTGGAACTAGTCTCACGTAAGTGTACGTGTAAACTCGGTCCGGGCCGCTTCATCCCACAATACCACCGAATCAAGATAAGACTAGTAACAGCAAACAAATTGACAAAATCGACGCCCACAAAAACTTGTGTTCTACTCGTGCATAGATTCTACGCATAGACCTAGCTCATGATGCCACTGTTGGGAGACGTAGTAGTAAATCAAAAAAATTCCTACATGTCACCAAGATCTATCTATGGAAAAACCAGCAACGAGCAAAGGGGGAGTGCATCTTAATACCTTTGTAGATCGCAAAGCGGAAGCGTTACAAGAACGCGGTTGGTGGAGTCGTACTCGCAGCGATTCAGATCGCGGTGGATTCCGATCTAAGCGCCGAACAACGGCGCCTCCGCGTTCAACACACGTGCAGCCTGGTGACGTCTCCTATGCCTTGATCCAGCAAGAAGGAAGGAGAGGTTGAGGGAGAGCTCTGGCAACACGACGACATGGTGACAGTGGAGCTGTGTGATACTCCGGCAGGGCTTCGCCAAGCGCTACGGAGGACGAGGAGGTGGAGAGGTAGGGCTGCGCCGAGAGAGAGAGAGAGAATGTGTGTCCTTGGCAGCCCCAAACCCTTCACTATATATAGGAGGAGGAGGAGGACGGAGGGCGCAGACCCTAGGGTTCCCACCCTAGGGCTACGGCCGGCCCTAGATGGCCCTTGGGGCGGCGGCCAGGAGAGGGGAGAGGAGGGGCGACGCCCTAGGTGGGCCTAGGGCCCATCTGACCCTAGGGTTTGCCCCCCTCCCACCTTGCTGCGCCTTGGGCCCTTGTGGGAGGCACACCAGCCCACCTAGGGTCTGGTTCCCTCCCACCTTTGGCCCACATAGTGGCCCCAAACGGTGGACCCCCGGAACCCTTCCGGTGGTCACGGTACGTTACCGGTGATGCTCGAAACACTTCCGGTGACCAAAACCTCACTTCCTATATATGAATCTTTACCTCTGGACCATTCCGGAACTCCTCGTGATGTCCGAAATCTCATCTGGGACTCTGAACAACCTTTGGTAACCATGTACACAATTTCCCTATAACCCTAGCGTCATCGAACCTTAAGTGTGTAGACCCTACTGGTTCGGGAGGCATGTAGACATGACCGAGACACCTCTCCGGTCAATAAACAACAGTGGGATCTGGATACCCATGTTGGCTCCCACATGCTCCATGATGATCTCATCGGATGAACCACGATGTCGGGGATTCGATCAATCCCGTATACAATTCCCTTTGTCTATCGGTATGACACTTTCCCGAGAATCGATCATCGGTATCCCTATACCTTGTTCAGTCTCATTACCAGAAAGTGTCTTTACTCATTCCATAACACATCATCCCATGGCTAACTCCTTAGTCACATTGAGCTCATTATGATGATGTCTTACCGAGTGGGCTCAGAGATACCTCTCCGTCACACGGAGTGACAAATCCGAGTCTCGATTCATGCCAACCCAACAGATACTTTTGGGGATACCCGTAGTGTACCTTTATAGCCACCCAGTTATGTTGTGACGTTTGGCACACCCAAAGTATTCCTACGGTATGCATGAGTTGCACAATCTCATGGTCTAAGGAAACGATACTTGACATTAGAAAAGCTTTAGCAGACGAACTACACGATCTTGTGCTATGCTTAGGATTGGGTCTTGTCCATCACATCATTCTCCTAACAATGTGATCCCATTATCAATGACATCCAATGTCCATGGTCATGAAACCGTGACCATCTATTGATCAACGAGCTAGCCAACTAGAGGCTCACTAGGGACATGTTGTGGTCTATGTATTCACACATGTATTACGGTTTCCGGTCAATACAATTATAGCATGAACACTAGACAATTATCATGAACAAGAAAGTGTAATAATAACCATTTTATTATTGCCTCTAGGGCATTTCCAATACTTCTATCTCAAATCCGAGGGCAAAGTGTTTTTTTGCTAAAAACGGGTCCTTTCTCGAGAAAGAGTTTCTGTCGAAAGAATTGAGTAGGAGAAAAGTATAACTTGATGAGGTTGTTGAACCCTCACTTCAGTTGGATAGTAGCACAACATAGAAAGATGTTTCTGCGACGCCTACACTAAGTGAAGAGGAAGCAAATGATGATGATCATGAAGCTTCGTACCAAGTTACTACTAAACCTCGTTGGCCGACAAGGACTCGTACCACCCCTGAGTAGTATGTCAATCCTGTCTTGGAGGTCATGTTGTTAGACAACAGTGAACCTACGAGCTATGAAGAAGCGATGGTGGTCCCGGATTCCAGCAAATGGCTAGGAGCCATGAAATCCGAGAAAGGATCCATGTATGAAAACCGAGTATGGACTTTGGTAGACTTGCCCGTTGAACGGAAGGTCGTTGAGTACAAATGGACCTTTAGGAAGAAGACGAACGCTAATGGTGAATGTCGCCATTTATGAAGATCAACTTGTCGCAAAGAAGTTTCCGACAAGTTCAAGGAGTTGACTACGATGAGACTTTCTCACCCGTAGCGATGCTAAAGTCTGTTGGAATTATGTTAGCAGTTGCTGTATTTTTCAATTATGAAATCTGGCAGATGGATGTCAAAACATCGTTTCCTTAATGGTTTCCTTGAGGAAAGGTTGTATGTGATACAACCAGAAGGTTTCTTCAGTCCTAAGGATGCTAAAAGGTGTGCAAGTTCCAGCAATCCTTCTATGGGCTGGATCAAGCATCTCAGAGTTGGAATATACACGTTGATGAGGTGATCAAAGTTTTTGGGTTTATACAAAGTTTATGAGAAACTTGTATTTACAAGAAAGTGAGTGGGAGCACTATAAAATTTCTGATAAGTATATGTGGTTGACATATTGTTGATCAAAAATGATGTAGAATTTCTAGAGAGCATAAACGGTTGTTTGAAAACAGTTTTTCAAAGGAAGACATGGTTAAAGCTACTTAAATGTTGGGCATCAAGATCTACAGAGATAGATCAATATGCTTGATGAGACTTTCAATGAGTACATACCTTGACAAGATTTTGAAAGGGTTCAAAATGGATCAGTCAAAGAAGGAGGTCTTGCCTGATTTGTATGGTGTGAAGTCGAGTAAGACTCAAAGCTCGACCACACCAAAAGAAAGAGAAAGGACAAAGGTTGTCCCCTATGCCTTAGCCATAGGCTCCATATAGTATGCCATGCTGTGTACCGCACCTGTGTGTGTGCCTTGCCATGAGTCTGTCAAGGAGTACAAGAGTGATCCAGGAGTGGATCACTGGATAACGGTCAAAATTATCCTTGGTAACTAGAGGACTAAGGAAATATTTATCGATTATGGAGGTGATAAAGAGTTCGTCGTAAAGGGTTACGTCGATGCAAGCTTTAACACCAATCCGGATGACTCTTAGTAGCAATCCGGATACGTATAGTGGATCAGCCATCTGGAATAGCTCCAAGTGGAGCGTGGTAGTAGTATCTACAGTATGAAATAGAGATTTGAAAAGTACACGGATCTGAATGTCGCATACCCGTTAACTAAAACCTCTTTCACATGCAAAACATGATCGAACCCCGGAACTCGTTGGGTGTGAGATTCGTAACAATGTAAATCACATAGCGATGTGAGCTAGATAATTGACTCTAGTGCAAGTGGGAGACTATTGGAAACATGCCCTAGAAGCAATAATAAATTAGTTATTATCATATTTTCTTGTTCATGATAATTGTTTATTATCCATGCGAGAATTGTATTGATCGGAAACTGAGATACATGTGTGGATACATAGACAACACCATGTCCCTAGTATGCCTCTAATAGACTAGCTCATTAATCAAAGATGGTCAAGGTTTCCTAGCCATGGACATGAGATGTCACTTGATAACGGGATCACATCATTAGGATAAAGTGTGATGGACAAGACCCAAACTATAAACACATCATATGATCGTGTCCGTTTATTGCTATAGTTTTCTACATGTCAAGTATTTGTTCCTATGAACATGAGATCATGCAACTCACTCACACCAGAGGAGTACCTTGTGTGTATCAAACGTCGCAATGTAACTGGGTAACTATAAAGGTTCTCTACAGGTATCTCCAAGGGTGTCTGTTGGGTTGGCATGGATCAAGACTGGGATTTTTTTATTCCGTGTGACAGAGAGGTATCTCAGGGCCTACTCGGTAATACAACATCATAATGAGCCTTGCAAGCAAAGTGACTAAAGAGTTAGCCACGTGATCTTGTATTAAGGAACGAGTAAAGAGACTTGCCGGTAACGGGATTGAACTAGGTATGGAGATACCGACGATCCAATCTCGGGCAAGTAACATATCGAAGAACAAAGGGAACATCATACGGGATTAACTGAATCCTTGACATAGAGGTTCAAACGATAAAGATCTTCATAGAATATGTAGGAACCAATATGGGCATCCAGGTCCCGCTATTGGTTATTGACCGTAGATGTGTCTCGGTCATGTCTACATAGTTCTCGAACCCTCAGGGTCTCCACACTTAAGGTTCAGTGACATTTCGGTAGTATTGAGTTATGTATGTTGGTGACAGAAGGTTGTTCGGAGTCCCGGATGAGATCTCGGGCATCACAAGGAGCTCCAGAATGGTCTGGAGGTAAAGATTTATATATGGAAAGTCATATTTTGGCTACCGTAAAAGTTTCGGGTTTTTTCGGTATTGTACCGAGAAGCTTCTAGAAGGTTCCGGAAACTTACGGAGGAGTCCGAAAGTCCACCAAGGGTCCACCATGTCCCAAGGGTTTGCATGGGCCGAGGGAAGGCGCCCTGGCCTTATTGGTCCAGGCACACAAGTCCCTCAAGGCCCATGTGGCTTGGGAGAGGTGGGAAGTCCACCTGGTTTTGAAAAGCAGGGGAATTAAACTAGGAGTCCAACTCCTCCCCCTTGGCTGCGCCCTAGGGCTTGGAGGGGCTGATATCCACGCCCTCCACCTATATAGAGAGGGGAGGGGGCGCCCCAAGAGCACACACGAAGCCCTTGGCGCCCCTCTCTCTCTCCCTAGATCGTTTTCTCCTCTGTTTGCGGTTTCGGTAGCGCTAGGCGTAGCCCTGCCGGGATAGCACCACCACCATCGCTGCCATGCCGTTGCATTGTTGGAGAACTCATCTATCTCTCCACCCTCGCTTGTTGGATCACGAAGATGGGGATCGTCATCGAGCTGTACGTGTGCTGAACACGGAGGTACCGTCCGTTCGACACTAGATCGGAGGACCGTGATTGGATCGCGGGACGGATCGCGATCGGATCGCGGGATGGCTAGCGATTTGGATCGCGAAAACATTCGACTACATCAACCGCGTTTCTTAACGCTTCCCACTCAGCGATCTACAAGGGTATGTAGATCCACCCTTCCTCTCGTAGATGCTCATCATTATGAATAGATCTTGCGTGTGCCTAGATTTTTTTGTTTCCTATGCAACGTTTCCCAACACCGAGGGCGTTTAGGACGACACTCTTTGAAATCTAGAACGAGTTCAAAAGAACCGTCATTCTGTTTTTTAAACGCGTTTTGGTCTTTTACTTGTGTAAACAACAGACATTTCTCTTTTCTCGTTCAGCCCGCGCTAGCACCCACGTCGGATCGCTGCCTACTCAGCCTGCAAGAGGCTTAGGGCATGTACAATGGTGCTATCTTAGGAGTGTCACGTAGGATAAATTGTGAGACGGAGGAAAGAGAACTCATAAAAAAGGCTTTGCCTTCTCTTATTTAAGAGAAGACAAGAGGTGATCTCTTAGCATAATATGTCTCATCATGTTTTTAGGAATAGGTACTTATTTAAGATAAGGCTAAGAGATGGCCCATTATAGACTTTCTTTCTTGTCATCTATAAATTACATGCAAGACTTAAGATAGGACTATCTTATCAACCATTGTACATGCCCTTATAATCCTTAGTACGTATAGCTTGTTTCAAACGCAATTATTTGTTTCTATTTCCTCTTTTACTCTACCTACATGACAATATGTAAGATAGCATCATTGTATTCCTAAAATAAAAGCATCACTGTACACAAATCTATTTTTTTTAAGCGTGTAAGCCGTTTACGGACA
The DNA here is from genome assembly GCA_022496015.1 of Hordeum marinum. Taxonomy (NCBI): domain Eukaryota; kingdom Viridiplantae; phylum Streptophyta; class Magnoliopsida; order Poales; family Poaceae; genus Hordeum; species Hordeum marinum. The sequence continues at coordinate 148,698,350 of CM039673.1, forward strand.
AACGGCCACGGCAAAGGGCCTCCCACACTTCCTCCGTGACCCATGTGCACGCAAACCGGCAACCCTCCCTTGCCTGTACAGTTTTTGAACTAGTACTTGTATTACAAAGCATCAAAGCATGCAGCGGGAAATTTTCCCAAAAAAAAAGAAGAAGAAGAAGAAGCATGCAGCGGCCAGCCAGCACACGCAGCGGTAGTTGCGACGTGGTGCGCGCCATGAGCGGTGACCGGCCGGTGCGGCGCTGGCCGAGCGAGGGCCTCCGGGCCGGTGGTTGCAAAAGCGCGCGAGAGAGATTACCATGGGGCACCCGTTAAAACCGCCTCACCAAACGCTAGCTGCCAGGGACATTTCTGTAATTCCGGGCTGCGGCCCGGGCTAGAAAGGCTCGCGGAGCGTGTCGGGTTATTTAACCGGACATTACTGCCACCCTCTGCCTCCACTCCACTCTCTAGTCTACTGAGTGAGCACGAACAGAGCGAGGAGGTAGCCGCCTAGCCGGAGTCTCTCCATCTCCCTTTCCGCGGCTGGTGCGTCGACCTCGGCGCTAGCAGCCATGGCCGTGTTGAGGAGAGGTTCGGCCGTGGCCCTGGCGGCGCTGGTGGCGGCGGCGATGTGGGCCGGGATGGCGTCGGCGGCCGTGTACGAGGTGGGCGACAAGGCCGGGTGGACCATCATGGGCAACCCCAACTACGGCGCCTGGGCCGCCTCCAAGAAGTTCAGCGTCGGCGACACCGTTGGTACGCCTCTATGCCTCCCTCGCACCTCTCACCGTCACGCTCGCGCGCTCTGCTTCTCTCCTTCTCACACCGCTGCGATTTTTCTTCCAATTTCCGGGGATATAATTATGAAAAGAAGAAGCCCCTGAAACAAGAATCTCCCTCGGTGTAAACACTAAAAACAAACAAGAACTAGTATGTTGGTGAAACCAGGATCGTTCTCAAACCCTCGTACCTGCAGCTCTGTCTATAAACGCCACCGTGCTGCTCAGAACTTGTTAGAAATCTTCACCTGCGCTTTAGGTTAAATTTATCATCCGGGCAGGGGGTGCACGCGCATACGATAAGCTCGCACGAGCGAGAGCCACAGAGCAGTTTGCACTCTCCTGGCAATCTACTAGACCCTGCCACCAGTCCACCACTGGTTTCAGACGGTGGAAGCGGGCCCGAGCTCCCACTTCTGAACTTACATACAGTAGGATTATTTTACAGAATTCGCCGGCGGAGAGAGACACGACACGACACGACACGGCCACCGCTTTCCTGTGCGGCATAGAAGGCGCTGGCGTCCGACGTCGTTATCCAGCCCGAACCTCCTGGCTTTTGCCGCAACCTCTTGCCACGCGAGAGCACCCAGCGCACCGCTTGCGGCCTCAGGATAGGCGCATGTCATGCAGCTGGCTTCAAGGCCGGCAGTGCTATCCACTGTAGTTTGGCGGGCGTGCACTCCCCATGGTCGCTGTGATTCGGTGCGGCGCGGCCGCCGCGCACGACCTGACACCAGTGAATGCCTCGTTAATTCAATGCTCGGTGGTACACACACACACTACCAAGTCGTGTCGTGCGTAATGTGTGAGCCGACTTTATTGAGTGCTAGCACTACTACTTGTAGTATGTAGATAGGTGAACTGAAACAGAGTAGAAACAAAAACTGCAGAATTATGTGTGTAGTTGCAGATGTTTTTGTGGTTGAAACAGAGTAGCTCACTATTTTGTGGTTATTGACGGTGTACCATGAATAACGTATTGGGTAGTACTCCCTCCATAAACTAATATAAGAACGTTTAGATCACTATTTTAGTTATCTAAACACTCTTATATTAGTTTACGGAGGGAATACTATAAGAAGAGCCGAAGCACTCTCAGTGATACTCACAAAGAGGTGAGTGATAATCGATGGACGGTAGCCATTGAAAGCGAGTGGGAAAACCCACACATGTTATTGCTACAGCCCTAGAGGCTGCCGTGACCGGCGCACAGTGCATAACTCTGGCGGGAGAACCTCTGTCGACAGGGCTCGCTAGCTAGCCAGCACCCGGTTCCTGCAAAGACTGAGATATTCCCCCACAACGTGACGCGGACCCGACCTTTCCCCCCGTAGTGGTCCGCGCAGGGTCCCTGGCCTGGCTGTTTCGGCGCCTTTCCGCAACGTGGCCGGGCCGGTGCCGGTGCCGGTGCCCAGTCGTCCTGGTGGGGGACGCGTCTCGTACTGCAAGGCCGCAACTGCTGCATCCGGCACTAGATGGGCCTCGCCCCGCCTCGCAGCAGTACATCACGCATAGGGCGTTGCAGAACACAAGACCAACCACCGCCCAGCCTGACCGAGCACCAACCTAACCTGACCCCGCAAGGACGGGCCCCGTCGCGGCGGCTTTTCCGCCTGCCTTTTTTCCAGAACCCCGGCCGTCGTACGTCCGTCCGTCCGGGCGCTCCGCCGGCTTTCCTGCCATGTCGGGCTCGTCCTCCTGCCACGCCCTTCTGCATCGAGCCCCGTGGGGTGGCGTGCCTTGGCATTGGCAGCTTGCTTCTGGCCGGATCGAACTCCTGCTGCTGTTTGTTTTCAGTTACCACTGAAAGTCTGATCGGCTACTAGTACCTGATGTCAGCGTGCACGCACTCGAGACAGGGACTCGTTTCTTCTCCAGGCCAAAAACAAAAGACCATTTCCGATTTCCGAAAGAACATACTCGAGCTACTACTAGTAATAGACGCACACATCACTGTCTTCTTTCGCGCGGATACGTGAGGTGTGTCTTGAAAGTGAGGATCGGTTTTGCTAAAGCGTGAACCAAGGCGTGCTTTGCCAAATCCCATACCCATAATGCTGTTTTTTTAGCCTTATTAATAAAGGCTCCGTTGGCTTTGTTGCTTAAGATAGGTTTTCTCGCTTTTATTTTTGCTATTTTCACAGGGCACCGACTGAAGGAAGTTGCGGCCAGCAGAAAGTGTCATGTACTAGTGTGCTGCCTTTCCAAGCCTTTTTCTTTTCTCTTTTTGCATTCAGTGATCAAAACATCTTCAATTCATCATGTGCCATAGAGCAAAAGAAATTAATTATTATTAAAAAAATAGGGTTGATTATTGTTACACTTGGCACACATAAAAACTGCACTACCGTTTGATCAGACATGCGCAATTCATTCGAAAAGCAGTAGTAATTTCACAACACTTTAATTCTTGACACTTTGCCCTAAAGGCGGTAAAAACCAAAGGCTTCGACTAATCGTGCAGTCACTTACCTTTGAAATGTCACATCAGGTACGATTTGTCAGAATCAAATCATGCAGCTTAAATCTTGAAAGCTAAAGCCGCTGCATGAGTAAGCTCGTGTGGTTCCTGGTGTCACTGTCTCGTGGGGCAAGGCAAGTAGGCAACTGCTGATTCCCACTCGGTGATTGCTTGTTACAAGGTCATCCTCCTAGGTATATAGATTCTAAAAGGTTTAGCAATTTTGTTTCGGCATACAATTAAATTATCATATTTAGGAGGTCGAAAATTTGTCTAGTCTAGTGCGATCTACCGACTAGGCAAACATTTTGCACATCATCAAGATTCAAAGATGGTTCACATCAATATGGACTACCATCTTTTGATTGTTCCTTGTTCCACTCCCCATCACCCATTCACCAATGGGGCACTTCCTCGGTGGACCATCATCTCCCTCGAGTCCAAGCTCGCTAGGGACCATGTTGTTCTTGTTCCTCTCCCCATCTACCGGAAACCCCTTTTGCAACTTGTCAAATTATGTTGGGAACTTGTTGCCAATGCCAACTCACCTTGATGCATGCGCTCTCATTGCTGGTTGGTTGGTTGGTAGCTCGCAGTGGGCCGAGAGGAATGACGACATGTATGCCATCTTTAGAGAGCACTACTCGTAGCGATCAGGGAACCACAAAATTTATATAGCTATGGCCCATCCACGAAGGGGGTCTATGATCACCACTGTGTATGATAGGTTGCCGGGTCAAGCGATTATGTTTGCATTTGGATAAGTGGATTCTAGGTTGAGGTGTGATCACGAGCTGTAAAGTTAGCATTGTGATCATATTATTTGTTCCACTGGAGATGCCACTCACGTTATACTTGCTCTGGGTTTCAACCTAGATCGAATATATCCATGACACGTAGGCATGGCGCACCAGCTGATCTGATTTGTGTTTGCTAAACTAAAATGGATATCTTTCAGAAAATTAGTCAGCTCGCTGCTGTAGTGAGAGTGATTTGTAGCCTGCTGGAATGGATGTAGAATTGCAGATATGTGGACAGTGGGGAGCTGATTGTGAGTAGGTGGGTTGGTAGGATACTTTCTGATATGAAATACACCTGAACAGTTTAACAACATGCCGATTTCGATCGATTAAATAACTTGTGCAGATGGTTGTTGTTTCCATTATCATGGTGATGCCAGATGAATTTACTCCCGTGATGACTAATTTGTGATTTGCCTGAAAAAATTGCCGCAGTGTTCACGTACAACAAGCAGTTCCACAACGTGATCGCGGTGAGCAAGGCGGACTACAAGAACTGCGACGTGACCAAGCCCAAGGCCACCTGGTCCACGGGCAAGGACTCCGTCGTCCTCAACACCACCGGACACCACTACTTCGTCTGCGGCTTCCAGGGCCACTGCGCCATGGGGCAGAAGGTCGACGTCCGCGTGCTCTCCTCTGCTGCCCCTTCCACCGCCCCGGCCATGGCGCCCGCCCCGGCAGCCGCGGGTGGTAGCTCAGCCGGCCGCGCCGCCGCCGCGCCCTCGCCGCACGCCAACGCCGCGTCGGCCGTCAGCAGCTCCGTCGCCGTGACGATCGCCGCGTCCGTGCTGTCGTTGGCCGTGGCCGGCCTAAACCTGCTGTAGTCCGGAAGTTTGCCGGCCGAGGATGCGTTGTGAGCTTGCGTTTGTCGCCGTATGAGTACGAGCAGTGGTAGATACATCTGGTCATCTGGGTCCTGTGTTGTTTACTGTTTTGCCCTTTTTTGTGCCATACTCTTCTCCGTGGATCTTGGTCTGGCTTGGGGATTTGTTTGTGCCGGTTGTCATCGGCTTAGTTTAATCAATCAATTGAGCGCACTCTTGTAGTTTTTTACTGTTGAAGACGACATGCCTTGAGAGCAACCATATATCTAATACACTATGCTTCCTAGTTTTTAAGGCCTTATGTTCAATTAAGTTCTCCAATTCTTCGCATTTTTTTAAAATAAAGTCTTCAATTTAAAATTGGGTCGTCAATTTTATCCGGATCAATGGTTTAAGGTACTTATCTTGAATTCTTTTATCATTCTTATACACTATCCTCCTTAATTTTAGGGCCCTCCCGTTCAATCGAGGTGTTATTTATAGCCATAGTTTGTAAATCTGGGTCTTCAAAGTTCAAACGCGTGTCGTGTTCGGAGGACTGACCGGTCAATCCTCAAATATGTTCATTCATATCCGACTTTTTCATATTTAATCGTCTAGATTAATACAAAGCACGTAAAAGTAAACTCTATGTGCACATTCTCAAAACAAAATATGTGTTCTCAAGATGCTTTGTTATTCAGTTGAGATGTTCAATTTTGAATTTGATTCATGAATTTGACTAGTAAACGACTTCTCAAATTAATCGGCATTAATCATTTTGTAAAAACACAACAGTCTCAAATTATTTTGTAATAACAAGCGCCATTAGATAACATAGAATCACCCTCTAAAAAATCTGCCAAAACATTGCATTATAAAAAATAAAACACACTTCACTATCTTCTCCGCGATTCAAAACAATTTCTATCATTATGAAATCCTAATAACACAACGGTGCGGTAAAGCGCATCCAACACTTCTAGTTGAAAGCATTTTTAAAGATGAAGTGTTGAGAGCATTTTTAAAGATGTAAAATAGTCATCTGAGACACAATCATTGAGGACATCAGTGGATTAGGATTGAGAAGCAAGGTGTGCTCTAGCGATCAATTCACTTTACGAGTCAATTGATTGTCCTACGCTCCGGAGCCTGTTTGGATGGAGGCCTGACTCACAGCTCTTGGCTATTATTTTCTTGTTTGCATTTTTATTAACTTAAAATATAGCATCAAGTGAAATCAAAGCATGATAATCAATATCCGGTATGTGCATAACTGAGATGCACATAACCAAACACTAACAAACTGACAAACGAAAAAAACTGACATATCAACAACCGTACAGTCAAATGGGACTAACACTATACCTAGATCGAATGACGTGGTGGACAGGTCAAGAAATTATGCTGCCATCTATGATGGATAAAATTTTCCCTGGCCACCAACTCCAACCGCATAAATACCGTCTTAAGCAATGATTGGTACTCTGTTTGGTGTAGCGTAGGCCACATAGAAAGGAAGTGGGTACAATGAAAATTAACCCGTAAAAGAGAGGAATTTTTGCCCTTGGTAACAAAATCATTTCTACATAGTCAAAGCGCCCACAATAAGACATACACTTCCACCCTTATTAACGTTCTGAATCTATTTGAAATACCGTCGAATAAATGACAAAAATATTGGCAACACTCATAGGCACATATAAATTAGACGTCATCTGGATGAGTAGCCACACAGAACGCGTAAATTTGCATTGAAAAAGGTGTTTGATTGTCTCATCATAGGTAAAAGACTACACCTTTACTTTCTTGTCAATTACGACATACGAGGTTGTCTTTGGCTAGCATATTCTTCTTCTAAGATACCAAATGAAGATTTTATTTTTTAGTGGAATCTCCGACATATAAATTTTCTTGTTATTACCCACTGGAACCTCTGAATAAGCGAGCGCACGAAACATAGAGCCGACTGTGAACGACCCAGATGTAGTGAGGTTCCACCGAAACATATCCCGTCATTGTGTCAGCTTAATTGATTCCAACAAGGATAACATAATTTTGCCATGACATAAGTCAGGGGCCAATCAAATCTTACCTGGAAGAAATATTCGGCGGCAATGAGTTGAGCACATGCACAAGAATATCATTCTTATCAATAGTGTGGTACAAAGTGTTGGGGAACGTCGCATGGGAAACAAAAAAATTTCTACGCACACGCAAACCTATCCATGGTGATGAGCATCTACGAGAGGGAGAGTGGATCTACGTACCCTTGTAGATCGCTAAGCGGGAAGCGTTAAGAAACGCGGTTAGTGTAGTCGAACTTCTTCGCAATCCAAATCGCCGAGCGTCCCGCGAACACATCATGATCCGTCCCGCAAACTCATCACGATCCGTCTCACGATCTTGATCACGATCTGTCCCGCGAACTCATCACGATCCGTTCCGTGATCACATCACGAACCGTCTCACGATCTCGATCACGGTCCTTCCGATCTAGCGCCGAACGGACGGCACCTCCGCGTTCAGCACACGTGCAGCTTGATGACGATCACCGTCTCGATCCAGCGAGAGGAGGTGGAGAGGAGAGAGAGTTCACCGGCAGAGTGACGGCGCTCCGGTGATGGTGGTGGAGCAGTTCCGGCAGGGCTTCGCCTAAGCGCTGCAGAAAACCGATCTAGAGGAGAAACTATGCACCGGTGTAACGGGTAGCACGTGGCCAGAAATTCTGTCCAAAAACCACCCAATCCACTAGTATATATAGGAGGAGAGGAGAGGAGAGGCAGCCAAGGCCTTTGGGTCGGCCAAAATAGGAGGTGGGAAGCAATCCTACTTCACCTCCAATCCTAGTTGGAGTAGGATTGCCTCCTATTGGCTGATTTTCCACTTTTTGCTTTAGGACTTTCTCTCCTGTGCCATGGGCCTTTGTGGCTGTTTTCCCAGCCCAATAAGGGCTGGTTATTATTCTCCCACAGCCCATGGACCTCTTGGGGTCGAAATACCCCTCCCGGAGGCCTCCCGGTACACTACCGGCACTCCCGGTACACTACCGACACTCCCGATACACTACCGATGAGCCCGAAACTTTTCCGAAAACCAAACTAGGACTTCCTATATATGAATCTTTACCTCCGAACCATTCCGGAGCTCCTGGTGACGTCCAGGATCTCATCCGGGACTCCGAACAAACTTCGGTCACCACCATACATAACTCTACACTACCAAAACGTCACCGAACCTTAAGTGTGCAGACCCTGCGGGTTCGAGAACTATGTAGACATGACCGAGACACCTCTACGGTCAATAACCAATGGCGGGACCTGGACGTCTGCATTGGTTCCTACATATTCTACGAAGATCTTTATCGGTCGAACCTCTATGTCAAGGATTCAGTTAATCCCGTATAACGTTCCCTTTGTTCTTCGGTATGTTACTTGCCCGAGATTCGATCGTCGGTATCTCCATACCTAGTTCAACCTCGTTACCGGCAAGTCTCTTTACTCGTTCCGTAATACAAGATCCCGCAACTAACAATTAGTCACATTGTTTGCAAGGCTTATTGTGATGTTGCATTACCGAGTGGGCCCCGAGATACCTCTCCGTCACACGGAGTAACAAATCCCAGTCTCGATCCATGCCAACTCAACAGACACCATCGGAGATACCTGTAGAGCACCTTTATAGTCACCCAGTTACGTTGCGACGTTTGATACACACAAGGCACTCCTCCGATATCTGTGAGTTGCATGATCTCATGGTCATAGGAACACATACTTGACATGCGGAAAACAGTAGCAATAAACTGACACGATCATATGCTACGTTTGCAGTTTGGGTCTTGTCCATCACATCATTCTCCTAATGATGTGACCCCGTTATCAAATGACATCTCATGTCCATGGCTAGGAAACCTTAACCATCTTTTGATCAACGAGCTAGTCTATTAGAGGCATACTAGGGACATGGTTTTGTCTATGTATCCACACATGCATCTAAGTCTCCGATCAATACAATTATAGCATGGATAATAAACGATTATCATGAACAAGGAAATATGATAATAAGTAATTTATTATTGCCTCTAGGGCATATTTCCAATAGTCTCCCACTTGCACTAGAGTCAATAATCTAGTTCACGTCACCATGTGATTCGCATTGTTATGAATCTAACACCCAACGAGTTCTGGGGATCGATCATGCTTTGCATGTGAGAGAGGTCTTATAGTCAACGGGTCTGTAACATTCAGATCCGTGTGCACTTTGCAAATACCTATGTCAAACTATAAACACTGCTACCAAATGGCTGCTCCACTATACGTATCCAGATTGCTACTACGAGTCATCGGATTAGTGTTAAAGCTTGTATCGACGTAACTCCTTACGATGAACTCTTTATCACCTCCATAATCGAGAAACATCTCCTCAGTCTCTTAGTTACTGAGGATAATCTTGACCGCTGTCCAGTGATCCACTCCTGGTTCACTCTTGTACCCCTTGACGGACTCATGGCAAGGCACACACAGGTGCAGTACACAGCATGGCATAATATAGAGCCCATGGCTAAGGCATAGGGGACGGCGTTCGTCCTTTCTCTTTCTTCTGCCGTTGTCGAGATTTGAGTCTCACTCAACTTTCACACCTTACAAATCAGGCGAGAACTCTTTCTCTGACTGATCCATTTTGAACTCTTTCAAAATCTTGTCAAGGTATGCACTCATTGAAAGTCTCATCGAGCATCTTGATCTATCTCCATAGATTTTGATGCTCAACAATTAGGTAGCTTCATCCAGGTCTTCCTTTGAAAATCACTTTCCAAATGACCGTTTTATGCTTTCCAGAAACTCTACATTATTTCTGATCAACAATATGTCATCCACATATACTTATCAGAAATTCTATAGTTCTCCCACTCACTTTATTGCAAATACAAGTTTCTCGTAAACTTTGTATAAACATCAAAACTTTGATCACCTCATCAAAGCGTATATTCCAACTCCGAGATGCTTGCTTCAGTCCATGGAAGGATCACCGAAGCTTGCACACCTTTTAGCATCCTTAGGCCTGACAAAACCTTCTGGTTGTATCACATACAACCTTTCCTCAAGTAAACCGTTAAGGAAACGATGTTTTGACATCCATCTGCAAGATTTCATAATTGAAAACACAGCAACTGCTAACATAATTCCAACAGACTTTAGCACCACTACGAGTGAGAAAGTCTCATCGTAGTCAACTCCTTGAACTTGTCACAAACATCTTTGCAACAAGTCGAGCTTTACAAATAGTGACATTCACCATCAGTGTTTGTCTTCATTTTAAAGATCCATTTGTACTCAACGACCTGCCGTCCAATGAGAAAGTCTACCAAAGTCTACACTTGGTTTTCATACATGGATCCTATCTCGGATTTCATGGCCTCCAACCATTTGTCGGAATCCGGGCCCATCATCGCTTCTCCATAGCTCGTAGGTTCATCGTTTGTCCAACAACATGACCTCCAAGACAGGGTTGTCGTACCGCTTAGGAGCAGTACACATCCTTGTCGACCTACGAAGTTCGATAGTAACTTGATCTTGAAGCTTCATGATCATCATCATTAACTTCCTCTTCAACTAACGTAGGCTTCACAGAAACAACATCCTGCGCTTCGCTACTCTCTGGTTGAACAAAGTTTTAACAACCTCATCAAGTTCTATCTTCCTCCCACTTAATTCTTTCGAGAGAAACTTTTCCTCGAGAAAGGATCCGTTTTAGTAACAAACACTTTGCACTTGGATCTGAGATAGAAGGTTCACCCAACTGATCTTAGGGTATTCTATGAAGATGCATTTGTCCGCATTGGGTTCGACCTCATTAAGTGAAAACATTTTCCACACAAGTGTCGCAGCCCCAAGTATTAAGAAATGACAGCTTAGGTTTCTATCAGACCATAATTCACATGGTGTCATCTCAACGGATTTAGATGGTGCCCAATTTAAAGTGAATGTAGTTGTCTCTAATGCATAACCCCAAAATTATAGTAGTAAAACGACAAGAGACATCATAGCACGCACCATGTCCAATAGAGCATAACTATGATGTTCGGACACACCATCAAACTATGGTGTTCCAGGTGGCGTTTAGTTGTGAAACAACTTTCACATTGTCTTAAGTTGTATGCCAAACTCGTGACTCAGATATTCACCTCCACGATCATATCGCAATCATTTTTATCTTCTTGTCACAATGATCTTTAAACTTCACTCTGAATTTGCTTGAACCTTTCAAACGATTCAGACTTGTGTTTCATTAAGTAAATATACACTATATCTACTCAAATCATCAGTGAAGGTAAGAAAATAACGATATCCACTGCACGCTACAAGACTCACTAGATTGCATACATCAACATGTATCATTTCCAATGAATCACTTGCCCACTCCATCCAACGGGGTCCTTTAGTCATCTTGCCCAAGAGGCATGGTTCGCATGTCTCAACCGATTCGAAATCGAATGAGTCCGAATATCCATCAACATGGAGTTTCTTCATGCGCTTTATACCAATATGAAATTTTGCGGCAGTTCCACAAGTATGTGGTACTATCATTATTTAACTTTGTATCTTTTGACATCAATGTTATGAACATGTGTATTACTACGATCAAGATTTCAACAAACCATTCTCACTGGGTGCATGACCATTGAAGGTATTATTCATGTAAACAGAATAACTATTATTCTCTGACTTAAATGAATAACCGTATTGCAACAAACATGATCTAATCATGTTCATGCTCAACGCAAAACACCAAATAACATTTATTTAGGTTCGTCACTATTCCTGAAGGTAGAGAGAGCGTGTGATGTTGATCACATCAACCTTGGAAACATTTCCAACACACATCGTCACCTCACCCTTAGCTAGTTCTCCGTTTATTCCGTAGCTTTTATTTCGAGTTACTAACATTTAGCAACCAAACCGGTATCCAATACCCAGGTGCTACTAGGAGTACTAGCAAGGTACACATCAATAACTCGTATATCAAATATACTTCTGTCGATGTTGCCAGCCTTCTTATCTACCAAGTATCTAGGGTTGTTCCGCTTCAGCGACCTCTCACCTCATAATAGAAGCACTTAGTCTCGGGTTTGACATCAACTTTGGGTTGCTTCACTGGAGCAGCAACTGACTTGCTATCCATAAAGTTTCCCTCCTTGCTCTTGCCCTTTTCGAAACTAGTGGTTTGATTAACCATCAACACTTGACGCTCCTTCTTGATTTCTACCTTCGCGGTGTCAAACATCGCAAACAGCTCAGGGATCAATACTTCTATCCCTGGTGTATTATAGTTCATCACTAAGTTCTAGTAGCTTTAGTGACAGTGACTTGGAGAACTATATCAATCACTATCTTATCTGGAAGATCAACTCCCACTTGATTCAAGCGATTGTAGTACCCAGACAATCTGAGTACATGCTCAACGATTGAGCTATTCTCCTTCATCTTACAGGCAAAGAATCTTGTTGGAGATCTCATATCTCGCAACACAGGCACGAGCCTGAGATCACAATCTCTGCTCCTAGAACATCTCATATGTTCCGTGACGTTCAAAACGTTTCGGAGCCTCAATTCTAAGCCATAATGCATGACGCACTAAACTATCAAGTAGTCATCGAAACGTGCCTGTCAGATGTTCACAACATCTACATACGACGCTAGAGGGGGTGGCGCACCGAGCACTGCATTAAGGACATAAGCCTTCTGTGCAGCAATGAGGACAATCCTCAGATCACGGACCCAGTCCGCAATATTGCTACCAACATCTTTCAACTCTATTTCTCTAGGAACATATAAAAATTTAAGGGAGCTACAACGCGAGCTAGTAATCTACAACATAATTTGCAAAGACACTTTGACTATGTTCATGATAATGAGTTCAATTAATCATATTACTTAAGAACTCCCACTCAAATTGACATCCCTCCGATCATTCGAGTGATACATGATCCAAATTCACCAACTCAAGTCCGATCATCACGTGAGTTGAGGTGGCTGCAATGGTGAACATCATTATGTTGATCATATCTACTATATGACTCATGTTCAACCTTTCGGCCTCTCGTGTTCCGAGGCCATGTCTGTACATGCTAGGCTCGTCAAGTTTAACCCGAGTGTTCTGCGCGTGCAAATCTGGCTTGCACCCGTTGTATGTGAACGTAGAGTCTATCACACCCGATCATCACGTGGTGTCTCAACACGACGAACTTTCGCAACGGTGCACACTCGGGGAGAACACAGTTCATCTTGAAATTCAAGTGAGGGATCACCTTATAATGCTACCGCCGTACTAAGCAAACAAGGTGCATAAAAGGATTAACATCTCATGCAATTCATAAGTGACATGATATGGCCATGAACTTGTGTTTAAGATCTCCATCTTCGAAACACCGGCATGATCTCCATCGTCACCGGCACAACACCATGATCTCCATCATCTTGATCTCCATCAATGTGTTGCCATTGGGGTTGTGGCGCCAGCCCTGCTTCTACTTCTATTGCTACCGCTTAGCGATAAAGTAAAGCATTACATAGCGCTTAATGATTGACACGCAGGTCATACAATAATTAAAGACAACCCTATGGCTCCTGCCGGTTGCTGTACTCAACGACATGAAAGTCGTGAAATTCTATACATCACATGATCATCTCATACATCACATATATCTCATCATGTAATTGGCCATATCACATCACAACATACCCTGCAAAAATAAGTTAGACGTCCTCTAATTGTTGTTGCATGTTTTACGTGGCTGCTACGGGTATCTAGCAAGAACGATTCTCACCTACGCATAAACCACAACGGTGATACATAGATTGCTTTTCAACCTTCTCAAGGACCGCCTTTGTCGGATCCGATCCAACTAAAGTGAGAGAAACTGTCACCCGCAAGCCATCTAAGCAACAAGTTGCGTCGAGGGAACCGGTCTCTCGTAAGCGTACGAGTAATGTTGGTCCGGGCCGCTTCATCTCACAATCCCGCTGAACCAAAATCCGACCAAGGGAGGAAGCAATCTAAGCATCAACGCCCACAAACCTTTTGTGTTCTACTCGAGATCTCATCGAACCATCAACCTAGCTCATGATGCCACTGTTGGGGAACGTCGCATGGGAAACAAAAAAATTCCTATGCACACGCAAACCTATCCATGGTGATGAGCATCTACGAGAGGGAGAGTGGATCTACGTACCCTTGTAGATCGCTAAGAGGGAAGCGTTAAGAAATGGGGTTGGTGTAGTCGAACTTCTTCGCGATCCAAGTCGCCGAGCGTCCCGCGATCCAATCACGAACCGTCCCGCGAACACATCATGATCCGTCCCGCGAACTCATCACGATCCGTCTCACGATCTTGATCATGATCTATCCCGCGAACTCATCACGATCCATTCCGTGATCACATCACGAACCGTCTCGCGATCTCGATCACGGTCCTTCCGATCTAGCGCCGAACGGACGACACCTCCGCGTTCAGCACATGTGCAGCTTGATGACGATCTCCACCGTCTCGATCCAGCGAGAGGAGGTGGATAGGAGAGAGATTTCACCGGTAGCGTGACGGCGCTCCGGTGATGGTGGTGGAGCAATTCCGGCAGGGCTTCGCCTAAGCGCTGCAGAAAACCGATCTAGAGGAGAAACTATGCACCGGTGTAACGGGTAGCACGTGGCCGGAAATTCTGTCCAAAAACCACCCAATCCACTAGTATATATAGGAGGAGAGGAGAGGAGAGGCAGACAAGGCCTTTGGGTCGGCCGAAATAGGAGGTGGGAAGCAATCCTACTTCACCTCCAATCCTAGTTGGAGTAGGATTGCCTCCTATTGGCTGATTTTCCACTTTTTGCTTTAGGACTTTCTCTCCTGCGCCATGGGCCTTTGTGGCTGTTTTACCAGCCCACTAAGGGCTGGTTATTATTCTCCCAAAGCCCATGGACCTCTTGGGGTCGAAATACCCCTCCCGGAGGCCTCCCGGTACACTACCGGCACTCCCGGTACACTACCGGCACTCCCGGTACCCTACCGATGAGTCCGAAACTTTTCCGGAAACCAAACTGGGACTTCCTATATATGAATCTTTACCTCCGGACCATTCCGGAGCTCCTCGTGACGTCCAGGATCTCATCTGGGACTCCGAACAAACTTCGGTCACCACCATACATAACTCTACACTATCGAAACGTCACCAAACCTTAAGTGTGCAGACCCTGCGGGTTCGAGAACTATGTAGACATGACCGAGACACCTCTACAGTCAATAACCAATGGCGGGACCTGGACTTCCACATTGGTTCCTACATATTCTACGAAGATCTTTATCGGTCGAACCTCTATGTCAAGGATTCTGTTGATCCCGTATAACGTTCCCTTTGTTCTTCGGTATGTTACTTGCCCGAGATTCGATCGTCGGTATCTCCATACCTAGTTCAACCTCGTTACCGGCAAGTCTCTTTACTCGTTCCGTAATACAAGATCCCGCTACTAACAATTAGTCACATTGCTTGCAAGGCTTATTGTGATGTTGCATTACCGAGTGGGCCCCGAGATACCTCTCCGTCACACGGAGTAACAAATCCCAGTCTCGATCCATGCCAACTCAACAGACACCATCGGAGATACCTGTAGAGCACCTTTATAGTCACCCAGTTACGTTGCGACGTTTGATACACACAAGGCACTCCTCCGATATCTTTGAGTTGCATGATCTCATGGTCATAGGAACACATACTTGACATGCGGAAAACAGTAGCAATAAACTGACACGATCATATGCTACGTTTGCAGTTTGGGTCTTGTCCTTCACATCATTCTCCTAGTGATGTGACCCCGTTATCAAATGACATCTCATGTCCATGGCTAGGAAACCTTAACCATCTTTTGATCAACGAGCTAGTCTATTAGAGGCATACTAGGGACATGGTTTTGTCTATGTATCCACACATGCATCTAAGTCTCCGATCAATACAATTATAGCATGGACAATAAACGATTATCATGAACAAGGAAATATGATAATAACTAATTTATTATTGCCTCTAGGGCATATTTCCAACACAAAGTTGGTATTGTTCTTGGAGGCTGGCACCGGCTAGCCAAATATCCTCTCAAAAACAATTCTCCGACTCATTTTTATAGTGAAGAATCCAAAGCAGAAAAGATGTTTCTTCCTGCCATTTGACCAACACGGAAGTGTGAATCATCACGTTTCGTATAGGCCCTAGACACATCTTTTTGACCTAGATATTTATTGCACTACAGGGTTTATCAACCACCATCCTCAATAAGTAGTTTAAAAACCATTTACTAAGTAAGACATCATTCATAATCTACAAGTCATGAATCCAAGTCCACTTTGGTCACTTGGCTTATAAGTCACACTCCATTTGGCCATTGTGTACCTATTATTTTTCATTTCCTCCTTGCCAACAAAATACCATCGATATGAAATAATCCAGCATCTTGAAGACCACTTTTGGGAGTCAGGAGAAAGAAAATTATTTAGAGAATCATATTTATGAGCACAGAGTTGATCAAGACTAGTCGTCTTTCGACAGAGAGTGACTTTACTTTCCAACTATTCAAGTGTTTATCTAAGTGCTCCTCTACATATTTTCACCTCACATTAGTGAGACGCGGATAATGAATTGGAATTTCCAAATATTTAATCGGGCATTGACCTTGCACAAAGCCAAATAGGCTAGCGTAATCAGCCACCGTCTCACTTGCTTCTCCAATGCATAATAATTTACTTCTACATAAGTTAATTTTAAGGATGGGCATTTGTTTAAATACTGAAAGCAATAATTTACATTTCAAGCATTATTCAGGCCAGGTTTCACATTTTTTATATCATCAGCATATTGCTGAACGGAGAGGCCACCTGGTCCATGGGCAAAGACTCTGTCCTCCTCAACACCACCGGCCACCACTACTTTCTCTATGGCTTCTCGGGCCACTGTGCCATTGGGCAGAAGGTCAACGTTCGTGTGCTTTTCTCTACTTCCCCTTCCACCACCCTCTCCATGGTGCCTGCTCCAGCAGCCATGGGTGGTGGTTCAGCCGGCCACGCCCTCACCGCACGTGTCCGTGTCGTCCGTTCTCGCGGTCGTGGCCGGCCTAAACCTATTGTAGTCCGAAAGTTTGCTAGCTAAGGATGGATGGCGCCCTATGAGTTGTGAGCTTGTCTTTGTGTTGTTTCTACTAAGGATAAAATGATGGCGTTTATTCATATTAGTTGAATTTACTTTGTCTACATCATGTCATCGTTCTCCAAGCATTACTCCGTTTGTCATGAACTTTATATGTAGAGAGGAAAGCATAGAAGCACTCTTGAAGTTGAGTAATGGTAGTAGGTGCAGGCAGGAGTCGGCCTATTTGCTTACAGACGTGGTGCCTATAAACACATGATCATTTGAAAGCACATTTGCTACCTTGGTGGTTTTGGTAATTAATAACAACATATATCTCATTGGACTCATGTTTGCACTAAGTATATTTCAGGAAAAGTCCAATGATGGGATGGCTATAGATTTTGAGGAGACCCCAAGATGCAAGGAATGGACTGGCAAAGCTTCAAGCAAGGAGACTCTACATTTTACTTTGTGAGAAATCACTTTGAGTCCATAGAAAAGCCAATACTATTAAAAGGGGGCGAGGTAATGTTAGTGAACAAATTGCTCCACGTGCACAAGTGCTAGCCACTTAAAAAACCCACAAGATCTCCCAGAAAAATACTCTGTCTAAACTCTATCATGCAAAATTGGTGCCACCAAGTTTCCATTCATCCCTACCGAATTCCTCCCCCGACATAACCCTAGCCAAACCCTAACTTCTCGGTACAACCGAGTACTACATCGGTGCAACTGAGTTTTGGTGACCAAGATTCGGTTGACCAAATTCATGGAATCGGAATTCCGAGTTTTATGGATTGGTCTCACCGAGTTTGGAAACTGTCCTCGGCCACTCATATCGGTACTACCGAAAATGTCATATCGGTCTCACCGAGATTCCTAAAGTTGCCACATTTTGAATAGGTCGGTACAACCGAGTTTTGCTTCGGTTTCACCGAGTTGGTCAATGATGGTGTAACGGTTGGATTTTTGGAGATGCCTATATATACCCCTCCACCACATCCCACTCGAAAGAGAAGTGCTAAGAATAGTTCCCCACTTCCCATATCCAAATTTCTGAGAGAGAACCACCTACCCTTTTGTTGAGGTCAAGATCATCCACTCCAACCATATGGATCTTGATTTCTATGTTGGCAGACGTAGTAGTAAATCAAAAAAATTCCTACGTGTCACCAAGATCTATCTATGGAGAAACCAGCAACGAGAGGTGAGAGATTGCATCTTCATACCTTTGAAGATCGCTAAGCGGAAGCGTTACAAGAACGCGGTTGCTGGAGTCGTACTCGCAGCGATTCAGATCGCGGTGGATTCCGATCTCAGCGCCGAACAACGGCGCCTCCGCGTTCAACACACGTGCAGCCCGATGACGTCTCCTACGCCTTGATCCATCAAGGAGGAAGGAGAGGTTGAGGGAGAGCTCCGGCAGCACGACGACATGGTGACGGTGGAGCTACGTGGACTCCGGCAGGGCTTCGCCAAGCACTACGGAGAACGTGGAAGAGGAAGGGTAGGGCTGAGCCGAGAGAGAGAGAAGTCATGTCTCAAATCAGCCCAAACCCTTGGGTATATATAGGAGGAGGGATAGGGAGGGCTGCCTTGGACCCTCCTCCAAGGAGGAGAGGTTCGGCCGAACCTAGGGAGGAGTTCACCTCCCACAAGGGAGGTGGATCTCTTCCTTTTAAATCCTTTTCAGCCCTATCTCTTATCCCTAGCCGCATGGGCCCTTCCGGAAGGTCTTGGACAGACCAATAAGGTCTGGTACACCTCTTCTAAGGGCCCACGAAGTTATTTGGTCGTCACACCCCTCCCGGGGTCCTCCGGCACCCTCCCGGCACTCCCGGTACACTACCGATGAGCCCGAAAACTTTCTGGTGACCAAAACTGGACTTCCTATATATCAATCTTTACCTCCGGACCATTCCGGAGCTCCTCGTGACATCCGAGATCTCATTCGGGACTCCAAACAACCTTCGGTAACCACGTACAACATTTCCCTATAACCCTAGCATCATCGAACCTTAAGTGTCTAGACCCTACGGGTTCGGGAGACATGTAGACATGACCAAGACACCTTTCCGGTCAATAACCAACAGCGGGATCTGGATACCCATGTTGTCTCCCACATGCTCCACGACGATCTCATCGGATAAACCACAATGTCGGGGATTCAATCAATCCCGTATACAATTCCCTTTTTCTATCGGTATGATACTTGCCCGAGATCCGAGCGTCGGTATCTCTATACCTTGTTCAATCTCGTTACCGGCAAGTCTCTTTACTCGTTTCATAATACATCATACCATGGCTAACTCCTTAGTCACATTGAGCTCATTATGATGATGTCTTACTGAGTGGGCCCAAAGATAGCTCTCCGTTACACGGAGTGACAAATCCCAGTCTCGATTCGTGCCAACCCAACAGAAACTTTCGGAGATACCTGTAGTGCACCTTTGTAGCCACCCAGTTACGTTGTGATGTTTGGCACACCCAAAGCATTCCTACGGTATCCGGAAGTTGCACAATCTCATGGTCTATGAAAACGATACTTGACATTGAAAAGCTTTAGCAGACGAACTACACGATCTTGTGCTATGCTTAGGATTGGGTCTTGTCCATCACATCATTCTCCTAATGATGTGATCCCATTATCAACGACATCCAATGTCCATGGACATGAAACCGTGACCATCTATTGATCAACGAGCTAGCCAACTAGAGGCTTACTAGGGACATGTTGTGGTCTATGTATTCACACATGTATTACGGTTTCTGGTTAACACAATTATAGCATGAACAATAGAAAATTATCATGAACTAGGAAATACAATAATAACCATTTTATTATTGCCTCTAGGGCATATTTCCAACATTCTAGCCTCACCAAGTTTCTTTCCAGCCAATCAACTCTTCTACCAAGCTAAATCCGCGAGAGAGTGATTGAGTGTTGAGGAGTCTATCATCTTGAAGCACAAGAGCAAGGAGTTCATCATCACTATCAAGCCTATTACCTTTTGGAGGGTGGTGCCTCCTAGTTTGGGTAGGTGTTGCTTGGGAACCTCCTACTTTGTGTGGTGGATTTGAGCCAAGAAGTTTGTATGGGCAAGGAGATCGCCTACTTCGTGAAGATCTACCAATAGTGAGTCTAGTCCTTCATGAACAAAAGCCGTTATGGAATAGTCAAGGTTGCTGCTTTGTGGACCCTTATGGATGGAGCCCTCCGGGGACTCTCACGACTGTTACCCTACATGGGTTGAAGACTCCATAAACGTGGATATACGATAGCGCCACCTATCGGAACCATGGGAAAAATCTTCATGTGTACAATTGCGTTTGATCTTCTAAACCCTACCCTCTACTACATGTGCTTGTATTTGCTTTCTGCTGCTATACTCTTAGACATGCATGTGTAGGGTGTGCTTGACTTGATATCGTTGCTAAAATCTGCCCACAACTAAAATTAGGAAAAGGTAGAACTTTTATTTAGTCAAGTAGTCTAATCACCCCCCCTCTAGACTTACTTTCGATCCTACAAGTGGTACCAGAACTTTGGTCTCCATTGCATTGGTTTTGCAACCTAGGATAGTATGGTGTCTAGTGAGGGAAATTATCACCGTAGAGGTCCATACTTTGATCGTACAAATTTTGCTAGTTGGAAGCATAAAATGAAAATGCATATTCTTGGTCATAACCCCATCGTTTGGGATGTTGTTCGTGTTGGATTGCAAGGTGAATTCTTTGGTTATGGAAGAGAACCGGATCGTGAAGCGACCACAGAAGAATTGAAGATGTTGCAATACAATGCTCAAGCATGCGACATTCTTTTCAACTGCTTATGCCCCGAAGAATTCAATAAAATCAGCTGTCTTGAGAATGCCAAGGAAATTTGGGACACTCTGGTTGATATGCATGAAGGTACCGAATCTGTGAGAGAATCCAAGTTGGATGTTCTTCAGAGTCAGCTTGACTAGTTCAAGATGAAGGATGGTGAAGGAGTCGCAGAGATTTACTCTAGGCTAGCTCTCATCACCAATGAGATTGCCGACTTAGGAAGCGATGAAATGACCGACAAATTCATCATCAAGAAGATACTTAGAGCTTTGGATGAGAGATACGACACCATGTGCACATTGATCCAAATGATGCCCAACTACAAAGATCTCAAGCCTATGGAAGTGATTGGCAGGATTGTTGCTCATGAGATGACACTCAAAGACAAAGAAGAGCTTCACAACAAGTCTAGCGGTGCTTACAAAGCCACAAGTGATGCTCCCGCAACTTCAAGCGACAACCTTGTTACTAATGAAGATATAAGCCTCATGGTCAAGAAATTCAACAAGTTCTACAAGAATAGAGGCAAAGATTGAAGCTCCAACTCAAGATATTAAGAGAAGCATTCGCCAAGTAGTGACCAAAACTTCTACAATTGTGGGAAGCCCGGACACTACTCCAATGAGTGCATGGCTCCCTACAAACGAAAAGAAGAGTCACCTAGAAGACAAAGCTCAAGAGATGAATCACCTCGAAGAGAGAGAAGTAAAGATGACCGTTATGAACGAAGACCCTCAAGGAGAAGTAGGGACTCGGAGAAGAAGGACAAGTACACCAAGATCTACTCAAGAAGAAGACATCAAGCTCATGTTGGTGAATGGGTTTCCGGCTCTGAATCCGACCACCACTCTGAGAGAAGCTATAACTCTGAGTCCGACTATAGTCAAGATGAAGGTGTTGCCGGACTTGCACTCGTTTCCTCCTACGACATACTTGATTCACCAAATGAAGGGAGTGGAAGTTGCTTCCTGGGTAAAGGCCCCAAGGTATCACAATCTGAATATCTTGATTTCAATAGTGATGAGGATGACCTACTAGGAGATGATGGATTGCTATTTGACAAATCTAGTGATACTAGTCAAAGTGAACTTGTTAGTAATCACTCTAGTCAAGATAAGTCGTGTGATGATAAGTTGGAAATAGAGAGACTAACTAAAAAACTAAACACTCTAGAAGATCATAGAGAACTTGTAAGGACTCATGAGAAGCTCCACTTCGAGAAGCTCAATTTGGAGCAAGAGCGTGAATTCGTTAAAGCTATCAATGACGATCTTCGAAAGAAGACTCCCTCTTATCTAGCCAAACGACTTATCTTGTCTACATTTATTCCACAAGTTAAGTCTAAGAAAACTAGTAACAAAGGCAAGAATGGTTCTTTAACTAGTAGCAATAAAAATGATAAATCCAATGATATTGCTTCTAGTAGTTCTATTGATTCCACTAATGACACTCTTAGCCAAGTTACACTTGAGCAAGAAAATTATCTATTGAAAGGGATTATAGAGAAGGGTATCTAGAAAAGTCTTGCCAAATGTAAGCAATTTGAGGAAATTGTACGCAATCATGGAGGATACCGGAAGAACCATGGCATTGGCTACTTCTATGCAAATGGAGTTGAATGGGAAGAAGGTCAATACCCCAAGACCAAGTTTGTTCCTCAAAGGGAGAAGTATGAACATACTCTTGCCAAGGGAACAAAATCTCAAGATGACCTTCTACCACAAGACCACAAGCTCAAGGGCAAGGACAAGCTTCAAGATGAGATTGAGTCATATGAAGATGAATCCTAAGTTTTGGTCAAATGGGTTCTAAAGGCTTCTACAAGCTCAACTTCTACAAGTGCCACTTCAACTCCAAGGATTCCCATCAACTTGATGTGGGTCCCCAAGAAGAAGAACTAGAGAAGTTCTTGACAGGTGACTCCGCCAATGAAACTCACTCACATTCATTATTGGCAAGGACTAGTTGAAATCAAAATCAACATTATGCAGTAGTTCAAGGAGTCACACATTCCCTCAAAGGTAATCAAGGGACAAGGTAACTAATGAATCCATGGACACCATCATGTATGCTTTTCAGTCCATGTCCATAGATATCCTTGTACGTGTCTCTTGTGTGTGGGACTAACCCATGTAGGTGAGGAGAGTAAGAAATAAAAGGATTGCTCCCAACTCCAGATGATCTTCATCAACTATGAGCATCCACCACTACATCACCCACATGAAGTCTGCTATGACAAAACCCAAGGTTAGTTTATCCCTCTTAGGGGGGATGTCACATCAAGGGGGAGCTTCACTCTAAGACTTGAGTTAAAGCATCTCTTAGAATGTGACAACATTAACAAGCTTCATGTAAAAGTGGCAACCTCACTTGTACTTAAATGACGAGTATGACCTATGATCAAGTATTGTTACTTGGCTCCTAAGTCAATATACCCATATATTTAGAGAGAGTACGTGATCGCCAAAGTGCTTGATAGATGCTAGAGTGTTTGTGCATATTTTCCATGATTTCATTTGACATCTTATTGTGTGATCATGTTGGTCTGCATATCTTTACTCATTCGAGGATATCCAATTATTGTTATTTGGCTTTAGTTTTCTTTCGCCAATTGGACATACAAGAATGCCTAGGACCCCTCTCTAAATATCTATGATTTCTCGTATCAAATTCTATTCATGCTACATCACAAAACTTGAACAAAGCACTTCTCGAACCCTCTGTGTGAGGAGCACTTGGAGTACCATGTCGACAAGAGCTGCATTCCAAAACCTCTCTGTGAATCTCGGTGCAACCAACTCCACGAACTCGGTTCCATCGAATCACTGAGTTGATCTAGCTTTCGGACCTCAGTACAATTGATCGGTAATTCTCGGTCTCACTGAGTCTGTGTGTCTCCTAACAGTTAGGCAACTCGATGACACCGAAACATTACAATCGGTTTCACCGACAGTGAGGGGTATATAACCTGGCGGACTCGACTATTGAAATTCACTCGCCATAAGTCTTTTCCTCCAAACCCCAAACTGCCGCTCTAGCCCCCCTGGTCGTCGCCCTTGCCTCCTCATGCGCCTCCACCATTGTAAATCGCCACCGGCAACAGAATCTACGCCACCATCGTCGCCACAGCGGATTCGTCACCAAACTAGGGTATGAATCTGGCCCATTGTGCGCTCCTCTATCCGATTCATGTGCATTAGGATATTTCCATCTATAATCCCCTGTATGCAATCTTTCTACCCTATAAGAAAAATCATTAGATTAGCGAATGAGAAGTTTTTAGGTTTAGCCGTCCGCAAAACGCATCTCGGTGACACCGAGTCAAGAAAATTGGTTCTACCGATTTGGTTCCAGGGTTTGCGAGAATGGTCTCGTGAAACCGAGCGGTCATTTACGGTGACAACAAAGTGATTGTCAAGTTTCTATAAAGTAGACCATATATCTTGGTGCATCCTAAAAACTTGACTCGATGGTACCGAAATCCATTTTGTAGAAAGTTAAAACTAAGAATTTCCTTGTTCAAATTTGAAAAATGTCTTTGTTTTGTGATGACTCAACCCCACTGCTCTTCTATGATCTATTCATAGGGTCAGTATGTCAGATTTGGACATCCAGAATGACTTCAGAGAGCCTAGTGTTGACGTATATCGAGGCACTAGTCCTGAGGCCAGTTCTTCTTCAGAAGATCCAGGCACCCCTAGATCTCATGATTTTCCCAAAGCTGCTACAAGAGCCAGGAGAAATTGAATTCTGATGAAGAAGATTCAGACTTTGTGCTAGATGAAGTTCTTGCCAAGCAAAGCCAAGACAAAGCAGAGAAAGCTGCGAAGAAGTGTGCAACAGAGGCCACCTCATCTAAGAGGCTAGTAAGGAAGGAGTATGCCAGTTCTGAGGCAATGAGAGCACCAGGGAGTGCTAGGGCTTCCATGTCTATTGAGCCTGCCAAGAGCTCTATGCCCAAGAAGCCAACTGGGAAGAAGAGGAGCAGGAAGAGGATTGTACATGCTGTTGGAAGACCAACTTCTATGTATGAAGGTCCATAAGAAGCTGAGGGAGAGGAAGAGCCAGCTGCCAAGGCTCCTCCAAAGAAGAAGAAGAAGCTGCTTGCTGATGCCATGACCAGTCAGGCCCCATCCAAGAGCAAGACAGCTGCTCCCAAGAAGCCCACAACTCCAATGTCCAAGATGACAACGAAGGATGTGCCAGCTACAGCCAAAAACAATGGATCCTCCTCCAGAGCTGCTGGTGAAGAGGATGAAATGATAGTTTTGAGGAAGTTAAGACCTCACCTTCCAGAGCACAATGACAACCATCCTATTGCTAAGGACATGAAGAAGAGGAAGTATTCAGGCACGAGGAAATGGAGAGATATTGATCCATATTCTCGAAGGAGAATGGTTGTTGGGGACTATAGATTCTACACCAAAGAGCAACAATATTTCTATGAGACCATTCTCCTAGACAAGAGCCCAGTTGTAAGTGATATGAGATATGTAGACTGGATATACAATAAGGAGAATGAGGATTACTTTCCCCATGTGCAAGAGAACTTCAAGGCCATTGCTATTGAAGCATTTGTTGGTAAAGAGTTAACCCCTTGGAATGATGAAATGATCATGCAATTCTACTCCACAACTTACTTCTATGGTGATGGTAGAATTGTTTGGATGACAGAAGGTGTCAGGTATGAATCAACAGTGGAAGAGTGAGCTACCATCTTAGGAGCCCCAAAAGTACAAGATGGTGACTTGGATGTGTACTCTGAGGCCAAGATGAATCATAAATCCATGGCTAAGATGTACAAGGAGATCCCTTCTGACTATGTGCATTCACATAAGTTTGGCTTCGTATACTATCTGCAGGCAGGTCTGACCACCACCAACACCATCATCAGGTATACTTTGATCCCCAAGTCAGGAGATGACAAGATGATCTGAGGTTTCTCCATCAACATGCTGCATCACATTGACCTTCACACTAGATTCAGGGTCATGGATTTGATAGTTGATACTGTGAATAGGATTCTTGCTGATCAAAACAGATCATGTGGATTTGCTCCATACATTCAAATGATTATCAATTCCAAGCTTGAAAAGAATGTATATGCACTTGATTGACCTCATATGCTACTCCAACCTGAGTTTGAGGATAATGTTGTGGTGATGAACCCAGATCATCCCACTTCATCTACTGCACAGACAACAACTGAGGCAACCAGATCCACTAGTGCTCTAGTGCCAAGGACAAGGAATGAGTAGATGGATCTTATTCTTAGCTCTATCCAAGGCATGCAAAATGACATCACGGAGATTCTAAAGAACTAGAAGAGTCTTGTAACAGCCCGAGACCGACGCTCAAGAATATTCCCCTTTTATTTCATTGTTGTCGTGCAATTCGTTGGTTGTCGCATTCATCATCGCATCATTCGCATCATCTGCATAGCATTGTCACTCATTTTTGAAAACTTGCATCCGTTCGTAGTTGCTGGTTCTCTCTGTTCGTGCCGTCGATCGTTTCGAGACCAACCACACACATGCACGCACCCGAGGCATAAAAAAATATTGTTTTTAAAAGCGCGTGAAAATATTTTTGGATTAGGTCGAAACTTGGCAAGCGGTCGTAATATATTGTCTGTAGACTGCCTGCCAAATTTCGTCGCAATCAGAGGTCATTTGATACCCCCAACGATCAGTCATAGTAGTACGCTCATCGGTTTATTCGTCGGACGTTTCGATGTTTAAAAACCTGTGTCACGGGCCGCCATCTACTCCCTCTCATCCTCACCAAGCAAGCCCCTCTACACAGCCCATTGCAGCCCACCTAGCCTCTCCTGCAACCGGAGCCGCCCAATCGAGATCCCACGGTCGAAATCGGTGCAAAAATCCCTAACCTAGTCACCCATTTGTTATATAAACACCCCTAGCCTACCCTGCCTCGAAATCGGCGCCACCCCCTAGCCCTAGCCTCCTCTCTATCTCCCTCCCGCAGCCTCCACCGCACCGGCCCCGTGAAGCTCATCCAGAGCCCGCCCGGGCCCGATCCGCCGCCACCGTGCATGTAGGCGCCCGAGCTCGCCCCTGTCTCTAGAGCCACCCGAGCTCCCCGTCGCGCCCGATGGCCACCGCTCGCCGGATCCCCCGCCACGATCGTGTGCCGAACACCGGAGGTCCCCCGCCACTCCTCCCAATCGTCCCGTCGGTCGAAGCCCGTCGCCGGACATCCGCCTTGAGCAGGAGCTCCATGGCCGCCCTTGCCAAGCCCTCCCGCCGGCATCCCTTGGCTCGCCCCAGATCCGGCCGGGATCGAGCTCCCTAACCTCGCTGGAGCTCCGCCTTGGTCCTCCCGTCGCTGGAGTTCCCAGCCCTGTCGCCATTGAACTCTCCTGCTGCTGCCTCTTGGCCCGCGGACGTGAGGACGAGTAGCGCTCGAGCGCCTCGCTCGCCAGAAGGGGGCTGCGACCCTCTAGCCCAGCCGCCCCGTCGGCCCAGCGCCGCCCAAGGCCCCACGAGCCGCTCCACCGACTCGGGCCAAAGCATGCTAGGTGAGATCCCCTTTGCCCTATTCCTCGCCCATGGGCGCATGATGCTATGTTGCGCTCAGTCACCCTAGGCAGATTCTAGAGTTTGGCCCATTAGCGTTTTTTAATGGCAGTAAGTGCATGATTTTAAAATGCTCATATTTAACAAACCATGCATCGTATAAACATATTTTATATATGTAAACGGGTAGAATTTCGTGTAGATTTGCAATATCCCGATATCACAAATGATAAAAATGTTTATCATGCCATTGTTTGTCAATTTGCATAAAAGCCATGTTTTGTATTGCACATATTTATTAAATGGTGCATCTGTTACAACACTTGTGTATGTAAAATGTGTAGCATCTTTATATGTCTTTTTCATACATGCTAAAAATAGTTGATGTGTTGGTTGCATTTATTTTGCATAAATAAATTGCTAAATCGGTAATATTTATACATGCTAAGTCATACATGCTAAGTCTGGAATCTGTAATATTTTGTTGCTGTCTTGCCATGTGTGTTGCAAGTGATCTAGAACTCTTTTGGGGTTGGTGCAATGGAGTTGTTTTTAGTTAACAATGCCCTCTAGCATGCGGTTATATTTCAGGCCATTATATGCCATGTAGCTTATAGTTTTACTGCTGTCAAT
This sequence comes from Hordeum marinum, assembly GCA_022496015.1. NCBI lineage: Eukaryota > Viridiplantae > Streptophyta > Magnoliopsida > Poales > Poaceae > Hordeum > Hordeum marinum. The sequence continues at coordinate 148,726,344 of CM039673.1, forward strand.
ATGCCTCCGTGATAAAAACTGCACTGTCAAAAACTGCTATTTTCACTAAGTCTGAAACTGTTTCTAATTACCATGTTGTGAGCTTCCTACCATGTGATCCTTGACTCTTTTGAGTATGATAGGTGAAGTTGAAATGAAGTGTGTGTTATATGCTACTGCCACATGTTTAGTTTGTGCATTTTAGGGTCTTGTAGCTTGTTGTTTTAATGTGTACAAAATGCTATGTTACTGCTTTGGGCAGATTTCAAATAAAACTTGTGTTGGTTGTTGGGGTTGAACCGTAGCTCCGTTTTAGGCATGCCATATAGGAAAATTACTTAGAATTTCATGTAGTATCATATTATGTTGTTGCATCCATGTTTTGAAGTGCTTGTGGTTGTCTTTTTCATGCATTTTGCATCCATGGCATATAATCTTTTGATTGTCATATCTTTTAGACAGTAGCTCCGTTTGAGATGTTCCATATATGTAAACCAACTAGAATGACGTGTAGAATTGCATGGTATACTTTATTATGTTGTTTAACAAATATGAAATATGGTTAGTTCAGATCTGGACCAATTTCAAAATTAACATATGGGGTCATTTCGAAAATGCTATAAGTTGTTTCCGAGCTCATTTAAGATGCCTAGGTAGATAGATTATTTATGCTTCACCTCTTGCCATGTTTAAAAACATTTAAATTTGTCGTGCACCTAAATGGGAGTGAACTAAGTAAACAACATGTGGAGTTACTTCAATATGCAACCCGTTGCATATTGAGCTTCACTTAATGTGTAGGAGTTAATTGTTGTGCTTTGCCATGTCATGCATAACATGCATCATATTGGTTTGCGCTTCACGTCATGCATATGTGGAGGTGTACCATGTGTTTATTGTTGTTTTCAGATTGTTCCTTCTTGATAGAGTACCGAAAGCGTTTGGAGTGTGAGGATTCGATCGACTACGTTGGCTCGTCTTCTTCATGGATTCATTCTTCTTCCAAGCGGGATCTCAGGCAAGATGACACATTTCCCTGGATACCACTACTATCATTGCTATGCTATTTGTCTCGCTTCCATCGTTATGTCTCGCTTCCTACCACTTGTTTGTCAAGCCTCCCAACATTGCCATGATAAGCCTCTAACCCCTCCACATCTCAGCAAACCTTTGTTTGGTTATGTTACCGCTCGCTCAACCCTTCTTATAGCATTTCTAGCTGCAGATGCAATTGCTACCATGTGTCAACATGGACATTCTTTTGGTTATCGCGATATTATTTCTATTTAAATTGATGCACATATATACATGGTAAAGGATGGAAGGCTTGGACTTTTGCTCGGTGTTTTGTTCCAATATTGCTGCCCTAGTTATTTGTGAACCGGTGTTATGTTCCATAATTGAGCGCTCCTAACATTCTCGGGTTTTTTAAGGGGACCCCCTTGATTTTTGTTTTAGGATAAAACTTATCTGGAAAGGCCCAACTTTGGTACTACATTTTCCCAACATAATAATACTGATAACCTTATTAAAGCATAGAGGGTCGCCCTCTTGTGGATTAATTTAACATAATACTGGGGGGGCAGTGCTGCTGGTGCTGCTCCAAAACAGAGCACTGTGTGGGGCCACCCCGGGGCAACTCGGGGGATTTCTATCAGGCCTCCTTACACGTAGCTTATCCGCCGTGGCCTGAGAACGAGATACGCGGCTCCTATCGGGATTCTCGGCATGTCGGGCGGCCTTGCTGGACTTGTTTTTCCTTTCTCGAACGTCTTGTGCATGGGATTTTGATGACACTTCAGGCTATCTTGAAGTTGAGATTTTCCATCGGGATTACGCAAATACTACGGGTGATTCTGCGGTTGAGGAATTCCAACGCGGCGTGTGGTTAATTTGTGATGGATGAGTTGGAGCACCCCTGTAGGGTTAAACCTTTTGGAAAGCCGTTCCTGTAGTTATGTGGCAACTTGGAAACTTTTTTTAACACCCGGCCATAGTACACTTGAGGTAAAATCAAATAAAATACACCAACCATGTGCGTAACCGCGACTGTCTCTTCTCGTGAGTCCTTATCCGAGAGAGAACACGATGGGGTTATGTTTGACGTAAGTAGGTGTTCAGGATCACTTAGTGAGCATTACTAGTTCACGTATGTTATGCATAGATCACCCACTTTACTTTCTATATTCGTAAGCTAGCCACTCAATAAATGCTTAGTTGCTTGCTGCAGCCTCACCACTTAACCATACCTTGCCCATTAAGCTTTGCTAGTCTTGATACCCTTGGAAATTAGATTGCCGAGTCCCCGTGGCTGACAGATTACTACAACAACAGTTGCAAGTATAGGTAATGCGATGATTTGACATGAGCACGATGTTTGATTTGATTTGGGAGTTCTTCTTATTCTTCTAATCAATCTAGGATGGGTTCCAGGCGGCAGCCTGGGATAGCAATGATGGATGTCATTTTATCATTTGATTTAGTCCGTAGTCGGACCCGACTCTTATGTATGATGATTGAACATGTTTTTGTATTGATGTGACCTTGATGTAGCTTGTGGCGAGTGTAAGCCAATTCCATATACTCATCTCTTCTGTACATATACTTGTAATGATATCCATTCTTGCGAAATGATGAGATGCGCTTCTATCCCTGTCGAGGCCCTCGTGCCAAAATAAGGATAGGATCGCATCTTGGGTGTTACAAGTTGGTATCAGAGCCTATACCGACATAGGAGACCCCTTGATTGATCGAACTTGGCCGAGTCGAGTCTAGTGAAAAACTATTTTGAGTCTAGTTATATATCGGAGAGTAGGTTTCTTTTACTCCTCTTCTATACTCTGGTGAGGTATTCGACTTAGGAATTTTATTCTACTCCTCTTCTTGCTCAATTTTTTCTAAGATCACGTAGATTTTTTGGAATCTATATGATGCCGATGTGATGGAGTTCTGTACTTGGTGCCTCCTGTTATCGAGGAGTAGAGCTCCGAGGGATTTTTTGCACATCGTTATCATTCAGTTTCCTTACTATCTCAAGACGGAGGATGTTCGAAATTACTTCAATACTTTTCATGGAGAGATAAGGCCGGAGTCACCTAGTACTAGGGAGGCGTCCGGGGTACTGCCATGTTTGGTATCATTATGTTTTTGAAGGTCCAAGATACATGGAGTTCCGAAGTCTCTGGTTATGTGTTGACGGATGGATATGGTTGGAGTGTAGGGCTTGTTAATTGTGTGAGATATTTTGCCTCCCTGTATCCCCAACACCAGATTGCATAACCAGAAAATTTCGAGAGATCTTAGGTGGGAATTCAAGTAGGTACCTAGGATTATCTTTCCAACAAGTGCATAATGGGTATGTATTTGTTCTGGTTTGTTTCGTAAGCCTCATCCTTTGTTTGGTTCTGATATGGTAATTCGAGTCGCTCCGATGTCAAATGGTGATTTCATATCTTTTCTAAGTAGTGTTCTCATATTTTACGGGAACGCTATTCCTTTTGTTCAACTAGAGTTGTCATGAAATTCGTTTCAACCGGTGCGCTCCTCTTCAAGATATTCAATCACCTCCAATATTTGAAAGATCGATCCTCATGTTTCTTTCTGGAGTTCTTTTCAGCCGTCCTCAGTTGTCTTTGTTTTTCTCCACCCTCCCGCCCTTTTCTTCAATGATGAAATCTCATCCAAGTGCCTTTCTCTTCATTGATGCTTCGCTATCATTTCTTTCGTATTGTATCCGGTGATTTCTTGTGGAGATTCTCAAGAGTTTCAATTTCAAGATCCTTACTCATATTCTTTGTTCTTGTTGTTATTATTCTCCGATGGTTTCAATTCAAGATCTCGGTGTTCTTCATATCCTTTCAATCGCTAAATGCTTCCCAATGTCAGAAATTATGTCCAAGTATCTCTAGTTTTTCGTCTCTCTCCATTCTATCCGAAGTGCTGAAGATATCTCAGAGGACTTTCATTTCCATTCATATCCTCTTAAATTATTTTGAGGTTCTCACCTCATCAAGTTTTCATTTGTACCGGTGCAATCTCTCTTTCTAAGCATTCATTTCAACGGTGGTTTCTTTTCAGTGGGCCCATAACCCACAGGTTTTCCTTCAGGATCTTACCTCGCTCTTCTAATCTTTTCGGAGATGTTCTCAAGTTCTCTTCTAATATGACGTAAGAATGAATTTCATGAGTCATATGTCTTCTCAAAGATCGCTTCTAAATCATTTTCATTGTTGGCTCAACCTTCCTTATTCATTATTCCGGAGTATCTCAGTAATTCATGGTGTTGCTTCTCATCATTATTCTCGGTATTGAAGACTGAAGGAGAGTTTCTCTGAATCTTGGTCCATTCTCTTGAAGATTTGTCATCTCATCTTGATGCTTTCCTCTCAAATTGTTTCCATTTATGAGAAATTTCTCCCATATCTATCCGGTGCATTTAGAGTTGTTTTCATCCCTCAATCCTCCGAAGGCCATCATTTCTGAAGATTTCTTTGTTCTCAGCTTTCAGCTTTCATTCTCGAATTCTTCTCAATTGTTGTCTCTTCGTTCGTATCTCAAGTATTCCAATGCTTCGTTCAAGTTTTATGCTAAGTGGATCATGATCTCTTTGTTCTCATGTATCTCCATCCATTCATGGGATTCTCATTCATTTGTGAATTCTCACCGGTGTATCGTTCAAGACCTCTTCAAGTTTGTGTTCTATCTATATTTCCTATCTTTTCCAAAAGGATAAGTGGTATGCCAAATACGTTTCTTGTCATCAATTTAACTTGATGAAGGGTAGTATAACACAATTCTTATTCTGTTTCATCGGATGATTTCAATCCTTTTCCGGAGTTTTTCCTCATATAAAATTCTTGGTTTCAAGTGTTCATCTTTTCTTTTCCAGAGTTCCAAGTTTTCTCAAGCATCTCTTTGTGAAGCTTCATCTAAAGCATATCAAGGCATCAATCTTGTTATTTTGCAACCTTCAATTCTGTTCTATCATCCTTTCATTCTGGAGTTCATCCCGATGCTTCTTCATGGTGGTTTGTTAAGGATGTAAGTCTTCTCGAATTGTTCTTCAAGATTCTTGTTGGAGGTGCTCAAGTGTTCTTTATCTTGGATTTCTAAGTTCAATTCCTTCTCACTTATGTTTTGAGATGGTATTCTTAAATTCTTTATCATGAGGACTCTCGAAGGAAAATTATCAAGAGTGAGATAAGTAAACCCATCATGTCTTCTCGGAGTTATCATGGATTGGTGGTTACCTGAAGTATTTCCTATGGATTCTTGCTATGATGGTGCTTATAAATGATCCAAATTTTCAATGTATCCTCTTGGTGAAAGAAGTTTTCATATATTGTTGCTCCCAAGCAATCAATTGTTTCCATTAGTGGCGGTTGTCACCTCATAATTTTGAGATGTTTCCATAAGCCCACAACAAGTTTCTCTTTTTGTTGTTGATTTCCAACAAATCCGCTCAATCTTTCTTTCTATGAATGTTCTTCAAATTCAATTGTGGTAGAAGTTGTGTTTTCTTCTCCATTCTTTTCCTTTCAAATCTAGCTTCTGTTCTGTTGTTCCAGAGGCATTGTGATGTTGCTCTCTTCGATCTATCATCTAGTTTGATCAAGATCATGTTCTTTCTTGCTTATTCATTTTACCAGAGTGTTGTGTTCTATGTTCAAGTTCTCCCATCTTATCCAATTTTGCACCTCTATCCTACTGAAGTGCTGCCGAAATTTCTTGTGAATTCTTGCTTGTTCCTCACGTCATTCTTCATCTTGTTGAAACCTTCAACGATCATTGGTTTCACTCGTTTGTCCAAGAAGCATCTAAGTTTTACCTCTTACTTTCCTCTTGCAATTTCTCTTCCCATTCTCATTCTTAGATCTCGGGACGAGATCCTCGTGTAGTGAAGGAGAGTTGTAACAGCCTGAGATCAACGCTCCAGAAGATTCCCCTTTTATTCCATTGTTGTCGTGCGATTCATTGGTTGTCGCATTCAACATCGCATCATTCACATCATGTGCATAGCATCGTAACTCGTTTTTGAAAACTTGTATCCGTTCGTAGTTGCCGGTTCTTTCTGTTTGTCTCGTCGACCGTTTCGAGACCAACCACACACATGCATGCGCCCGAGGCATCAAAAATTATTGTTTTTTAAAAGCGTGCGAAAATATTTTCGGATTGGGTCGAAACTTGGCAAGCAGCCGTAATATATTGTCGGTAGACCGCCTGCCAAATTTTGTCACAATCAGAGGTCGTTTGATACCCCAACAGTCACTCATAGGAGTATGGTCATCGGTTTACTCGTCAGACATTTCGGTGTTAAAAAACCTCTGTCACGGGCCGCCATCCATTCCCTCTCCTCCTCACCAAGCCCCTATACACAGCCCATTGCAGCCCACCTAGCCTCTTCCGTGACCGGAGCCGCCCGATCGATATCCGACAGTCGAAATCCTTTGCATGTGAAACATGACTAGTTAGGATTGCCATGTTAAAAACTCTTCACCTAAGCATGCATCATTCTTGCTTGTGTTGGAAATATGCCCTAGAGGCAATAATAAATTAGTTATTATCATATTTCCTTGTTCACGATAATCGTTTATTATCCATGCTATAATTGTATTGATCAGAGACTTAAATGCATGTGTGGATACATAGACAAAACCATGTCCTAGTATGCCTCTAATGGACTAGCTCGTTGATCAAAGGATGGTCAAGGTTTCCTAGCCATGGACATAAGATGTCATTTGATAATGGGATCACATCATTAGGAGAATTATGTGATGGACAAGATCCAAACTACAAACGTAGCATATGATCGTGTCAGTTTATTGCTACTGTTTTCTGCATGTCAAGTATATGTTCCTATGACCATGAGATCATGCAACTCACGGATATCGGAGGAGTGCCTTGTGTGTATCAAACGTCGCAACGTAACTGGGTGACTATAAAGGTGCTCTACAGGTATCTCTGATGGTGTTTGTTGAGTTGGCATGGTTCGAGACTGGGATTTGTTACTCCGTGTGACGGAGAGGTATCTCGGGGCCCACTCGGTAATGCAACATCACACTAAGCCTTGAAAGCAATGTGACTAATTGTTAGTTGCGGGATCTTGTATTACGGAATGAGTAAAGAGACTTGCCGGTAACGAGGTTGAACTAGGTATGGAGATGCCAACGATCGAACCTCGGGCAAGTAACATACCAAAGAACAAAGGGAACATTATACGGGATTAACTGAATCCTTGACATAGAGGTTTGACCGATAAAGATCTTCGTAGAATATGTAGGAACCAATGTGGACGTCCAGGTCCCACCATTGGTTATTGACCGTAGAGGTGTCTCGGTCATGTCTACATAGTTCTCGAACCCGCAGGGTCTGCACGCTTAAGGTTTGGTGACGTTTCGGTAGTGTAAAGTTATGTATGGTGGTGACCGAAGGTTGTTCGGACTCCCGGATGAGATCCCGGACGCCACGAGGAGCTCCGAAATGGTCCGGAGGTAAAGATTCATATATAGGAAGTCCCAGTTTGGTCGCCGGAAAAGTTTCGCGCTCATCGGTAGTGTACCGGGAGTGCCGGTAGTGTACCGGGAGACCTCCGGGAGGGGTATTTCGACCCCAGAGGGTCCATGGGCTCTGGAGAGTGATAACCAGCCCTTATTGGGCTGGAGGAACAGCCACAATAAGGCCCATGGCACAGGAGACAAAAGTCCTAAAGGAAAAGGTGGAAAAAAGGCTAAAAAGGAAGAGTCCTACTCCTACTAGGAGTGGAGGAGGAGTAGGACTCCTCCCCCTCTAGCCGGCCGAATCCTAGAGGCCCTTGGCCTTGCGTCAAGGGCTGCCTCTCCCTCCCTCCTTTATATACTGGTGGATTGGGGCTGTTTAGACACATTTTTACGGCCACGTGCTACCCGTTTCACCGGTGCTCCTCTAGATCGGATTTCTGCAGCGCTTAGGCGAAGCCTTGCCGGAATTGCTACACCACCATCACCGGAGTACCGTCACGCTGCCGGTGAACTCTCTCCCCTCTCCACCTCCTCTTGCTGGATCAAGACGGCGGAGATCGTCATCAAGCTGCACGTGTGCTGAACGCGGAGGTGCCGTCCGTTCGGCGCTAGATCGGAAGGACCGTGATCAAGATCGTGAGACGGATCATGATGAGATCGCGGGACGGATCGCGATGTGTTCGCGGGACGGATCGTGATTGGATCACGGGACGGATCGTGATGAGATCGCGGGACGCTCGGCAATTTGGATCGCGAAGATGTTCGACCACACCAACCGTGTTTCTTAACGCTTCCCGCTAGCGATCTACAAGGGTACGTAGATCCACTCTCCCTCTCGTAGATGCTCATCACCATGGATAGGTTTGCGTGTGCGTAGGAATTTTTTTGTTTCCCATGCGACGTTCCCCAACAATGGCATCATGAGCTAGATTGATGGTTCGATGAGATCTCGAGTAGAACACAAAAGGTTTGTGGGCGTTGATGCTTAGATTGCTTACTCCCTTGGTCGTATTTTGGTTCAGCGGGATTGTGAGATGAAGCGGACCGGACCAACATTACTCGTACACTTACGAGAGACCGGTTCCCTCGACGCAACTTGTTGCCTAGATGGCTTGCGGGTGACAGTTTCTCTCACTTTAGTTGGATCGGATTCGACATAGGCGGTCCTTGAGAAGGTTGAAAAGCAACTAGTGTATCACCGTTGTGGTTATGCGTAGGTGAGAATTGTTCTTGCTAGATACTTGTAGCAGCCACGTAAAACATGCAACAACAATTAGAGGACGTCTAACTTGTTTTTGCAGGGTATGTTGTGATATGATATGGCCAATTACATGATGTGATATATGTGATGTATAGATTATCACGACTTGCATGTCGATGAATACGGCAACCGGCAGGAGCCATAGGGTTGTCTTTAATTATTGTATGACCTACGTGTCAATCATTAAGCGCTATGTGATGCTTTAATTTATCACTAAACGGTAGCAATAGTAGTAGAAGCATGCAGGGCGTGACAACCCCGATGGCGACACGTTGATGGAGATCAAGATGATGGAGATCATGGTGTCATGCCGGTGACGATGGAGATCATGCCGGTGCTTTCTAGATGGAGATCAAAAGCACAAGTTCATGGCCATATCATGTCACTTATGATTTGCATGTGATGTTAATCCTTTTTATGCACCTTGTTTTGCTTAGGACGACGGTAGCATTATAAGGTGATCCCTCACTTTATTTCAAGATAAATTGTGTTCTCCCCGAGTGTGCACCGTTGCGAAAGTTCGTCGTGTTGAGACACCACGTGACGATCGGGTGTGATAGACTCTACGTTCACATACAACGGGTGCAAGACAATGTTGCACAAGCAGAACACTCGGGTTAAACTTGACGAGCCTAGCATGTACAGACATGGCCTCGGAACACAAGAGACCGAAAGGTCGAACATGAGTCATATAGTAGATATGATCAACATGATGATGTTCACCATTGCAACCACCTCAACTCACGTGATGATCGGACTTGAGTTGGTGAATTTGGATCATGTAGTCACTCGAATGATCAGAGGGATGTCAATTTGAGTGGGAGTTCTTAAGTAATATGATTAATTGAACTCATTATCATGAACATAGTCAATAGTGTCTTTGCAAATTATGTTGTAGATTACTAGCTCGCGCTGTAGCTCCCTTAATTTTTATATGTTCCTAGAGAAATAGAGTTGAAATATGATGGTAGCAATATTGCGAACTGGGTCCGTGATCTGAGAATTGTCCTTATTGCTGCACAGAAGGCTTATGTCCTTAATGCACCGCTCGGTGCGCCAACCCCTCTAGCGTCGTCTGTAGATGTTGTGAACATCTGAGAGGCACGTTCTGATGACTACTTGATAGTTTAGTGTGTCATGCATTACGACTTAGAATTGAGGCTCCAAAACGTTTTGAACGTCACGGAACATATGAGATGTTTCTAAAGAGCTGAAATTAGGATCTTAGGCTCGTGCCGTGTTGCGAGATATGAGATCTCCAACAAGATTCTTTGCTTGCATGATGATGGAGAATAGCTCAATAGTTGAGCATGTGCTCAGATTGTCTGGGTGCTACAATTGCTTGAATCGAGTGGGAGTTGATCTTCTAGATAAGATAGTGATTGATACAGTTCTCCAAGTCACTGTCACTAAAAGAACTTGGTGATAAACTATAAAACGCCAGGGATAGAAATAATGATCCCTGAGCTGTTCACGATGTTTGACACCGCGAAGGTAGAAATCAAGAAGGAGCGTCAAGTGTTGATGGTTAATCAAACCACTAGTTTCGAGAAGGGCAAGAGCAAGGAGGGAAACTTCATGGATAGCAAGTCAGTTGCTGCTCCAGTGAAGCAACCCAAAGTTGAACTCAAACTCGAGACTAAGTGCTTTTGTTATGAGGTGAGCGATCGCTGAAGCGGAACAACCCTAGATACTTGGTAGATAAGAAGGCTGGCAACATCGACAGAAGTATATTTGATATACGAGTTATTGTTGTGTACCTTGCTAGTACTCCTAGTAGCACCTGGGTATTGGATACCGGTTCGGTTGCTAAATGTTAGTAAACTCGAAATAAAAGCTATGGAATAAACGGAGAACTAGCTAAGGGTGAGGTGACGATATGTGTTGGAAATGTTTCCAAGGTTGATGTGATCAACATCGCACGCTCTCTCTACCTTCAGGATTAGTGACGAACCTAAATAAATGTTATTTGGTGTTTTGCGTTGAGCATGAACATGATTAGATCATGTTTATTGCAATACGGTTATTCATTTAACTTAGAGAATAATGGTTATTCTGTTTACATGAATAATACCTTCAATGGTCATGCGCCCAGTGAGAATGGTTTGTTGAAATCTTGATCGTAGTAATACACATGTTCATAACACTGATGTCAAAAGATACAAAGTTAATAATGATAGTACCACATACTTGTGGCACTGCCGCTAAATGTCATATTGGTATAAAGCGCATGAAGAAACTCCATGCCGATGGATCTTTGGACTCATTCGATTTTGAATCGGTTGAGACATGCGGACCATGCCTCTTGGACAAGATGACTAAAAACCCCGTTGGATGGAGCGGGCAAGTGATTCATTGGAAATGATACATGTTGATGTATGCAATCCAGTGAGTCTTGTAGCATGCAGTGGATATCGTTATTTTCGTACCTTCACTGATGATTTGAGTAGATATAGTGTATCTTTACTTAATGAAACACAAGTCTGAATCGTTTGAAAGGTTCAAGCAGATTCAGAGTGAAGTTTAAAGATCGTCGTGACAAGAAGATAAAGATGTCTGCGATGTGGTCGTGGAGGTGAATATCTGAGTTACGAGTTTGGCATACAACTTAAGACAATGTGAAAGTTGTTTCACAACTAAACGCCACCTTGAACACCATAGTGTGATGGTGTGTTCGAACATCATAGTCATGCTCTATTGGATATGGTGCGTGCTATGATGTCTCTTATCATTTTACTACTATAATTTGGGGTTATGCATTAGAGACAACTACATTCACTTTAAATAGGGCACCATCTGTTGAGATGACACCGTGTGAATTATGGTTTGATAGAAACCTAAGCTGTCATTTCTTAATGTTTGGGGCGGCAACACCTGTGTGCAAAATGTTTTCACTTAATAAGGTTGAACCCAAGGCGGACAAATGCATCTTCATAGAATACCCTAAGATCAGTTGGGTGAACCTTCTATCTTAGATCCAAGTGCAAAGTGTTTGTTGCTTAAACGGATCCTTTCTCGAGGAAATGTTTCTCACGAAAGAATTGAGTGGGAGGAAGATAGAACTTGATGAGGTTGTTAAACCTTTGTTCAACCAGAGAGTAGCGCAGCGCAGGAAGATGTTTCTATGAAGCCTACGTTAGTTGAAGAGCAAGTTAATGATGATGATCATGAAGCTTCAGGATCAAGTTACTATCAAACTTCGTAGGTCGACAAGGATGTCTACTGCTCCTAAGCGGTACGACAACCCTGTCTTGGAGATCCTGTTGCTGGACAACGATGAACCTACGAGCTATGGAGAAGCGATGATGGGCCCGGATTCTGACAAATGGTTGGAGGCCATGAAATCCGAGATATGATCCATGTGTGAAAACCAAGTATAGACTTTGGTAGACTTGCTCGTTGGACGGCAGGTCGTTGAGTACAAATGGATCTTTAAAATGAAGACATACATTGATGGTAAATGTCACCATTTGTAAAACTCGACTTGTTGCAAAGATGTTTGTGACAAGTTCAAGGAGTTGACTGCGATGAGACTTTCTCACTCGTAGCGATGCTAAAGTCTGTTGGAATTATGTTAGCAGTTGCTGCATTTTCAATTATGAAATCTGGCAGATGGATGTCAAAACATCGTTTCCTTAATGGTTTACTTGAGGAAAGGTTGTATGTGATACAACCGGATGGTTTTGTCAGTCCTAAGGATGCTAAAAGGTGTGCAAGCTTTAGTGATCCTTCTATGGACTGAAGCGAGCATCTTGGAGTTGGAATATACGCTTTGATGAGGTGATCAAAGTTTTAATGTTTATACAAAGTTTATGAGAAACTTGTATTTACAATAAAGTGAGTGGGAGCACTATAGAATTTCTGATAAGTATATGTGGATGACATATTGTTGATCGGAAATAATGTTGGATTTCTGGAAAGCATAAATGGTTGTTTGAAAAGTGATTTTTAGAGGAAGACCTGGATAAAGCTACCTAATTGTTGAGCATCAAAAATCTATAGAGATAGATCAAGATGCTTGATGAGACTTTCAATGAGTGCATACCTTGACAAGATTTTGAAAGAGTTCAAAATGGATCAGCCAGAGAAATAGTTCTCGTCTGATTTGTAAGGTGTGAAGTTGAGTGAGACTCAAAGCTCAACAACGGCAGAAGAAAGAGAAAGGACAAACATCATTCCCTATGCCTTAGCCATAGGCTCTGTATTATGCCATGCTGTGTACCGCACCTGTGTGTGCCTTGCCATGAGTCTGTCAAGGGGTACAAGAGTGGTCCAGGAGTGGATCACTGGTCAGCGGTCAATATTATCCTTAGTAACTTACATACTAAGGAGATATTTCTCGATTATGGAGGTGATAAAGAGTTCGTCGTAAAGAGTTACGTCGATTCAAGCTTTAACACCTATCCGGATGACTAGTAGTAGCAATCTGGATACGTATAGTGGAGCAGCCATTTGGAAATAGTACCAAGTGGAGTGTGGTAGCAGTGTTTACGGTTTGACATAGAGATTTGCAAAGTACACACGGATCTGAATATCGCAGACCCGTTGACTATAAGACCTCTCTCACATGCAAAGCATGATCGATCCCCAGAACTCGTTGGGTGTTAGATTCAAAACAATGCGAATCACATGGTGATGTGAACTAGATTATTGACTGTAGTGCAAGTGGGAGAATATTGGAAATATGCCCTAGAGGCAATAATAAATTAGTTATTATCATATTTCCTTGTTTATGATAATCGTTTATTATCCATGCTATAATTGTATTGATCGGAGACTTAAATGCATGTGTGGATACATAGACAAAACCATGTCCCTAGTATGCCTCTAATGGACTAGCTCGTTGATCGAAGGATGGTTAAGGTTTCCTAGCCATGGAAATAAGATGTCATTTGATAACGGGATCACATAATTAGGAGAATGATGTGATGGACAAGACCCAAACTACAAACGTAGCATATGATCATGTCAGTTTATTGCTACTGTTTTCTGCATGTCAAGTATATGTTCCTATGACCATGAGATCATGCAACTCACGGATATCGGAGGAGTGCCTTGTGTGTATCAAACGTCGCAATGTAACTGGGTGACTATAAAGGTGCTCTACAGGTATCTCCGATGGTGTCTGTTGAGTTGGCATGGTTCGAGACTGGGATTTGTTACTCCGTGTGACGAAGAGGTATCTCGGGGCCCACTCGGTAATGCAACATCACAATAAGCCTTGCAAGCAATGTGACTAATTGTTAGTTGCGGGATCTTGTATTATGGAACGAGTAAAGAGACTTGCCGGTAACTAGGTTGAACTAGGTATGGAGATACCAACGATCGAACCTCGGGCAAGTAACATATCGAAGAACAAAGGGAACGTTATACGGGATTAACTGAATCCTTGACATAGAGGTTCGACCGATAAAGATCTTCGTAGAATATGTAGGAACCAATGTGGACGTCCAGGTCCCGCCATTGGTTATTGACCGTAGAGGTGTCTCGGTCATGTATACATAGTTCTCGAACCCGCAGGCTTTGCACACTTAAGGTTTCGTGACGTTTCGGTAGTGAAGAGTTATGTATGGTGGTGACCGAAGGTTGTTCGGAGTCCCGGATGAGATCCCAGACGTCACGAGGAGCTCCGGAATGGTTCGGAAGTACAGATTCATATATAGGAAGTCCCAGTTTGGTCGCCGGAAAAGTTTTGGGCTCATCGGTAGTGTACCGGGAGTGCCGGTAGTGTACCGGGAGACCTCCAGGAGGGGTAATTCGACCCCAGAGGGTCCATGGGCTGTGGAGAGTGATAACCAGCCCTTTTTGGGCTGGAGGAACAGCCACAATAAGGCCCATGGCACAGGGGACAAAAGTCCTAAAGGAGAAGGTGGAAAAAAGGCTAAAAAGGAAGAGTCCTACTCCTACTAGGAGTGGAGGTGGAGTAGGACTCCTCCCCCTCTAGCCGGCCGAATCCTAGAGGCCCTTGGCCTTGCACCAAGGGCTTCCGCTCCCTCCCTCCTTTATATACTGGTGGATTGGGGCTATTTAGACACAGTTTTACGGCCACGTGCTAACCGTTTCACTGGTGGATCGTGAAGATGTTCGACCACACCAACCGCGTTTCTTAACGCTTCCCGCTTAGCGATCTACAAGGGTACGTAGATCCACTCTCCCTCTCATAGATGCTCATCACCATGGATAGGTTTGCGTGTGCGTAGGAAATTTTTTGTTTCCCATGCGACGTTCCCCAACAGCTTGTGCATTGCACCATGGTTGTTTGTTTATTCTTGCTGTTTCTTTTGGGTAGACGCGAGCGTTGAACCTGAGTATGAAGAGCCAGGCGAGTACAACTACGAGGATCCCGCTACTTGTTCTACTGAAGAACCAACATGCAAGATGATCGTACCCGGATCCCGATACTGATTTTGCTTGCTAGTTGTCTCGCTCTTATCGCTACTTTCGCGCTACCTACCACTTGAATGTTAGCCTCCTAATTGCCATGATAGCCTCTAACCCTCCACATCCTAGGAAACCTTTGATTGGCTAAGTTACCGCTGCTCATCCCTTCTTATAGCATTTTTAGTTGCAGGTGCAAGTTGTTCCATGTGATAACATGGATTTGGCATATCACAATATTATCTATTATTTAATTTAATGCACATATATATCTTGGTATTGGTGGAAGGCTTGGCCTTTTGCTAGGTGTTTTGTTCCGCTGTTACCGCCATAGTTTCTTGTTAGCGGTGTTATGTTTTCATACTTTGCGCTCCTAACATGCTCGGGATTGTTATGGGGACCCCCTTGTTTATTCTGTTAATATTAAAACTTATCTGGCAAGACCCAACTTTGGTACTATATTTGCTTAATAACTTAATAAAATTTTCATAGGGCTTTGCAACCCCGTGGATAATTAATCAACCCCGGGCCAGTGCTCCTCATGAGTGTTGGTCCAAACTAGAGCACCGTGCGGGGCCAATCCGAGGCAACTCGGGAGATTTCTATCAGGCCACCGTACGCGTCGCTTATCCATCATGTCCTAAGAACGACATATGCGGCTCTTATCGGGTTTGTCGACACGTCGGGTGGTTTTGCTGGATTTGTTTTACCTTTATCGAGTGTCTTGCGTGAGGGCTCTGACTTTCCTTGGGTTATCTCGAGTTGTTGGGATCCCTTTGGAGTTGCCTAAGATGATCACGAGATCCGTGGTCAAGGCTATTCCCGCGGAGTGTGGTTAATTTGTGATGAACTAGTTGGAGCACCCCTGCAGGTTCAAATCTTTTGGAAAGCCGTGCCCGCGGTTACGTGGCAACTTGGATATTTGTTTAACACCCGGTTATAGTTAACTTGAAGTAAACTCTAAATAAAAGGCACCAACTGTGTGAGTAACCGTGATCGTCTCTGCTCGTGAACATGATCCGAGAGAGAACACGATGGGGTTATGATTGACGTAAGTATGTGTTCAGGATCTCACAGAGGTCATTCTAGATTTGATCGTTTATCGTAGGCCACATATTTATTTCATGTTACGTAAGTTTAGCCACCATAAATGCTTAGTGCTACTGCAAACTAAACACATACCCCATCCCAACCTTTAAGCTTGAATAGTCTCGATACCCGGGCGCATGATTGCTGAGTCCTTGTGGCTCATAGATTACGACAACAATCCAGATATAGGTATAGATGAGTTCGTGGAGGATGATCTGACGCAGCTCCAGTGGGAGTATGACGAGGAAAGGGGCAGGATGTACGTGACTTATCCGGATGAGTAGAGGACATGGTCGTGATCTTCGGGACAGCGAGATAGTATCATTGCATCTGCTTTCGTCGTTTGTTTTCGTCCGTAGTCGGACCCTGTCTTCATATTGATGTTTGAACTCTTGTGTGGAATTGTAATTTAGTATGTGGCGAGTGTATGATGTAATGATGCTATACTTGCGAACGACAAGATGTGCCTCTATCCCTTGCGAGGCCCCCGTGCCTTAAATATGGATAGGCGCGCATCTTGGGCGTGACAAGTTGGTATTCAGAGCCATATGACCATAGGAGCCTTTGCTTGATCGAACTTGGCCGAGTCGAGTCTAGTAAAAAATATTTTGAGTCTAGTTATATTGGAGAGTAGGATTCTTTTTACTCGTCTTCTATGCTCTGGTGAGGTATTTGACTTAGGAATTTGTATTCTACTCCTCTTCTCGCTCGAAAAAAATTTAGGATCATGCGGGTATTTTGGAGTCTATATGATACTGATGTGACATGGTTCTATCTTGGTGCCTCCTATCTGACTTGATTTCTTCCGGGGAGTCGAGCACCAGGGAATGTTGGCACATCGTTATCATTCAGCTTCCTTGATATCTCAGGACGGAGAGTGTTCAGAATTACTTCAATACTTGTCGTGGTGAGATAAGGTCGGAGTCACCCAGTACTGGGGAGGCATCCGGGGTACCACCATGGTTTAGTATCGTTGTGAGTTCGAGGATTCCAGTTAGAGGAATTTGCGAAAGCCTCTGGTTATGTGTTGAAAGATGGATACAGTTGGGGTGTAGGATTGCTAGTTGTGTGAGATATTTCCTCCTTGTATCCCCCACACCAGATTGCATAACCAGAAAGTTTTTGGAAGTTCTTAGGTGGGAAATCATGTAGTTATCTAGGATCATCTTCTTCAGATGTATGTGGGCATGTACATTTGTTCCAAGCAATTAGCTCAATACTTTTGTGTTATTGCAAGTGGCTTCTAATATCTGATGATGTTATCATAAACCGAAGAAGCATTCTTAGTAATTTTACAGTAGGAAGGCTGTGAGGTTATTTGTGCAATTCTTTCAAGCATTTGATTCAACTATTGAATTCATGTTTTCAATGAGGTGCTGATGTTATTGTCCATCTTCAGGATGGCTCCACCAACTCACAACAATCCGGGTCGTGGTGAGGAGCAGGCTGATGTTCCACCACCCCACCGCCGCCTCCTCGTCCAGAAGCTTGGCAAGCTATGATGGCCGCAACCAATGCGAACACTTAGATGTTGCTCAAGCTGTTGCAAGAAAGAGATTAGGGTCAGCAAGGCTTTCAAGGGAATTTTCAGAATCAACCTCAATTTGCGACGCTCAATCAGTTCCTTGCCAACCAGCCCAAGTCTTTCATCTGTTGTGAGCAGCCTTTTGACGCTGATGATTGGCTTCGTGATATGAGTAAGCATTTTGAGTGCAGCAATGTCAGACCATAGGACTTTGTCAGATTTGCATCGTTCTAGCTCAAGGGTCAGGCAGCTGATTGGTGGCAGCAGTACAAGGATTCCAGGGACGATCGTGTTGTTATTTGGGACGATTTCCATCATGACTTTAGGTCCCATTACATTCCAACAAGCTTTGTCGAGGAGATGTGTGAGAAGTTCAGGCACCTAAAGCAGGGAAGCAAGTCGGTCTATCAGTACAACATTGAGTTCTAGAATCTAGCCCGCTATGCTAAGCAAGATGTTCCAGATGACAAGGCGATGATCTATCAGTTCATAGGTGGTATCAAGGATGAGCTTCTGCCAGGCCTAGTTCTTCAAGAGCCTCGTGAGTTTGATCAGTTCTACAACATGGCTTTGAAGGTCGAGGCAACTCATCTCAAGTTCGAGAACTCAAGGAAGCGTTCAAGGGATTCATATTCGTCTTCTTCCAGCTCTTAGATGGTTCCTAAGCAGCAGAAGTATTGGGTGCCAAATCCTCCTCCGTTTCGTCCTCCTCAGCAGCAGAAGCAGTTCGGTAGCCGTGGTTCTTCCCACCCACCCAACCGAGAATTTCAGATAAGACCCCAAGCGTCCAAGGCAGTTCTTGTTCCTCCTCCAGGCAATGTTCGTCCGCTTTCTTAGGTGACTTGTCACAAGTGTGCCCAGAATGGTCACTATGCAAACAAGTGCAACCAGCGGCGTCTTTCGCCTCCTCCTCCAGTCAGGCCTCCAGGAAATGCAATGGTTAAGCATAATCCCAAGACCGCAAGAGTGAATATGGTGAATGCAGCAGAGGCAGTGGATTCTTCTCAAGTGATCATGGGTAATCTCTCAGTTAATGATTTTCCTGCAAAATTTTTGTTTAATTCTGGCGCATCGCATAGTTTCATGTCAAAGCCATTTTTCATAAAGCATGATTTCTCGTCGGCATCATTGGGTAGACCATTGGGTATTGTTTCTCCGGGTGTTTCCATGAGGACCAATTCTGTTGTTCCGTCTGTTTCTATCAAGATGGCAATTAGTCTTTCTTGGCTTCTCCTTATGTTCTCGGTAATTCAGACATTGATCTCATTTTGGGCATGGACTTCCTGGCTATGAATAAGGCTCATATTGATTGCCAAGCAAAAGAAGTCAAGCTGACTCATCCTTCAGAAGATGTGATTATTTCCGCGGCTCGTGATGACACAATCCGTCTCTTTGCTCTTAATGAGAAGGGTGAAATCTCGACGATTTCTCAAATTCCGGTGGTTAATGAGTATGAAGATGTCTTTCCAGAAGAATTGCCAGGAATGCCTCCGCACCGGCCAGTCGAGTTCGTGATTGATCTCGAGCCCGGAACTGAACCGGTTTGCAAGCGCCCTTATAAACTTGGCCCCAAAGAGCTGAAAGAGTTGAAGAAGCAGCTAGATGAGAAAGAACGTCTGGGTCTGATCAGACCAAGTTCTTCTCCATGGGGTTGTGGTGTTTTTTGTCAAGAAGAAGGATGGCACGGACCGGCTTTGTGTCGACTACCATCCATTGAACAAGAAGACAATCAGAAACAAGTACCCACTTCCCAACATCAATGAGTTGTTTAAACAACTGAAAGGTGCCAAGGTTTTCTCGAAGCTTGATCTTCGCATGGGCTATCATTAGATTCACATTCGCGAAGAAGACATTCCTAAGACCACTTTCAGGACGACTTTTGGCTCTTATGAGTACACCGTCATGTCGTTTGGTCTTGCAAATGCTCCTCCAACCTTCTCAAGAATGATGAACTTCATTTTCTCTCCTTTCAAGAATGAGTTCGTCTTGGTCTATTTGGATGATATCCTTGTGTTCTCAGAGACAAAAGAGGAGCATGCAGAGCATCTCCGCCTTGTGCTTGACAAGTTAAGGGAGCATCGATTCTATGCCAAGTTTTCCAAGTGTGAGTTTTGGCTCAATGAAGTGGTGTACCTTGGGCATGTGATCTCTTCCGAGGGAATTAAAGTGCACCCTGAGAAAGTTGAGGCAATCTTGAAGTGGGAGCCTCCTCAGAATGTGAAGCAGCTTCGTAGCTTCCTCGGGCTTGCTAGTTATTGCAGAAGATTCGTGGAGAACTTCTCTCAAATTGCTAAGCCTCTGTCCAATCTCCTCCAGAAGAGTGTCAAGTATGTTTGGTCTCCTGAGTGTGATGTGGCATTTAATACGCTCAAGCAAAGACTGACTTCAGCTCCAGTTCTTGTTCCTCCTGAGCAGTCAAAGCCCTTCCAAGTATTCTATGATGCTTATCTCCAAGGTCTTGGTGGTGTTCTCATGCAAGATAAGAAGATTGTTCCTTATACCTCGCGTTAGTTGAAGCCTGCTGGGAAGAACTACCCCACTCATGATCTCAAGTTGGCGGCAGTTGTGCATGCTCTAATGACTTGGAGGCATTTGTTGTTGTGTAGACCAGTTGAGGTGTACACCGATCACAAGAGCTTGAAGTACATTTTCACTCAACCCAATCTTAATCTTCGGTAGTCTCGTTGGGTCGAAATGCTTGAGGACTTCAATCCAAGCATTGAGTATACTCCTAGGAAAGCAAATGTCATTGCAGACGTGCTTACCATAAGGCATACTACAACAGTCTCATCTTGAATCCCATTCAACCCGAGCTTTGTGAAGCCTTCCGCAATCTCAACCTTCAAATGATTCCGCATGGATTTCTTGCCAATCTTCAAGTTTCTCTGACTCTGGAAGATCAGGTTCACCAAGCGCAGCTTATTGACGCTATGGTGAAGAAAGTGAAGAAAGGTGTGGCCAAGGGCATTCCGAAGTATAAGTGCTTTCGCGTTGATGACAAAGACACCTTGTTCTTTGAGGACCGTCTTGTGGTTCCAAAAGGTGATCTCAGGAAAGTTATCATGGACGACGCACACAATTCTCTTCTATCCATCCATCCAGGCAGTTCAAAGATGTATCAGGATCTCAAGCAAACCTTCTGGTGGACTTGCAAGAAACGTGAAATTGCTCAGTTCATGAACGAGTGTGATGTTTGTCGTAGAGTGAAGGCGAGGCATCAACAACCAGCGGGTCTTCTTTAGCCTTTGCCTATCCTAGAGTGGAAATTCGATCATGTGGAGATGGATTTCGTCACTGGGTTTCCCAAGTCCAAGAGAGGCAACGATGCCATCTTTGTGGTTATCGACAAGCTGACCAAAGTTGCTCATTTCTTGCCAGCCAAAGAATCTATCTCGGCAGCTCAGCTTGCAGAGTTGTATACGTCAAGGATAGTTTCTTTGCATGGTATTCCTCAGCTCATCTCATCTGACCATGGAAGCCTCTTTACTTCCAAGTTTTAGGAGTCCTTCCAGACTGCTATGGGTACCAAGATCCGTTTCAGCACTGCGTTCCATCCGCAGACAAGTGGTCAAGTTGAGAGAGTCAATCGGATCCGTGAAGATATGCTTAGAGCCTGTGTGATTTCGTTCGGCATGAAATTGGAAGACTGCCTCCCATATGCTGAATTCTCATACAACAATAGCTTTCAAGACAGCTCAGGCAAGGCCCCTTTCGAGATTCTCTACGACAGGAAGTGTCGTACCCCGCTTAAGTGGTCTGAAACCGGTGAGCGTCAGATTTTGGGCAATGACATGATCACTGAAGCATAAGAGATGTGTCGTGTCATTCGTGAGAACCTCAAAGTAGCAGTCCCGACAGAAGAGTTATTACGGTAACAAACATCGAGATGTTTCCTTTCTAGTGGATGATCTAGTCTATCTGAGAGTCTCTCCCATGAAGGGCACTCAACGGTTTGGAACTAAAGGGAAGCTAGCTCCTTGCTTTGTTGGTCCTTTCAAAGTTGTTGGCAAGAGAGGTGGACTTGCATATCAACTAGAGCTTCCTCCAAATTTCGCAAATGTGCATGATGTCTTCCATGTTTCTCAGCTCCGGAGGTGCTTCAAGACTCCCGAGCATACCATTGACCTCCAAGACATTGATCTCCAAGAACACCTCTCTTATCGTGAGCATCCAGTTGCAATTCTCGAAGAAACCGAGCGTAAGACTCCCAACAAGTCTATCAAGTTCCTTAAGGTGAAGTGGTCTCATCATTCTGACAAAGAAGCTACTTGGGAACTTGAGGACCTTCTCCATTCCGAATTTCCAGAGTTCTTTCGTTCCTAGATCTCGGGTCGAGATCCTCTTGTAGTGTGGGAGAGTTGTGACAGCCCAAGTGTTGTCCCTACCTTTTATGGCATGTATCTTATGTGAACCTTGTTGTCATGAGTTTAATGTTATGAGTTTGAGCCTTGTCATGCCATGTCTTGTTCATGCATTCATTCATCATGCATCATATCATTCTTCATGCCATGCCTTTGTTTGTGATGTGACCTTGTGGTGGTTGGGTGTGTTTGTGTTGTGTGATGTGGTTAGAGTGTGGGTGGTGCAACATTCCTTCCCTTCCCCCTCTCTTATTCTTTTCTATCAAAACCCAACCTATTAATCTTTATTTACATTGCCATTAATCAAACTAATTGAATGCTAAATTAAATTGTTTAAAATGTTCAGGAGATAGCCTATAATATTTCAAGCATGTGAGTGTGGTTCTTTTGATGTTTTGTGCTTTTGGTCTTGGGGGCTTAATATAAAAAGGGGTTGTTGCTTTTAAAATATTTAAAATTAGTTGCTCTAAAAATCAACTAGTTATTTTTATAAAAAGGTCTTATTTTCTTGTTGGCAAAAGTGCTTTTTTTTATCAAAATCCTTAAAATAATTCTGTGGGGTTTTTGAAAGATGGCTGTGGTTTTTATTTAGTAAACCTTTTTTATTTTCAGTAAGAAAAGAGAGTGGTCAGGTGCTGGGCCTTCTCCTTGCGTCAGCCTAGCTGGCGAGCCGCAGCCCAGCTGCCCTGAGTGTGACGGAGACCTGCCCGCGTCTTCTTCCTACGTCGGGGTTCAAAGAGAGTAAGCGTGTGCCCGCACTCACGGAACTCGAGGAATCCGTCTATACCTCCTTTTAAAAGCCCTCAGCGTGCGTGCCTTCTACTAGGGTTCCTCCCCGTCGCCGCCATCTGCCTTCTCCTTCCCCCTCTTCCTTTCTCCTCCATTCTTCCCTCTGTCAGGTAAGCCCCAAGTGAGTTCAGAGAGGGGAGCAGTTCAGTGAGAGAGAGCCGATCATCGTCGCCGCTGTCGTCACGTTCCCGGTGGTCATTGCCGCTCCCAGCATGCCGTGGAGGCCGTGGGCCGTCCCCGGAGTCCATTCCCATCGCTAGGAGGGGCCGGGCTTCCCCTCCTCGACGACCTCGTCTTCGCCGGAGCTGCGGACAGAGTGTTCCCGTGCCGCTTCTTCCTTTGCTTCGGGCCAGCATCTTCGTCCTTCTTCCTCCTCTTCACCGCGATCCAAGCCCTCGTCGACCCCTCCCTCGGTGAGCCGCCGCGTCCCCGCTCTTAGCTTGCTAGGTCCGGTCGCTAT
This sequence comes from Hordeum marinum, assembly GCA_022496015.1. Classification (NCBI taxonomy): domain Eukaryota; kingdom Viridiplantae; phylum Streptophyta; class Magnoliopsida; order Poales; family Poaceae; genus Hordeum; species Hordeum marinum. Next base: position 148,749,682 of record CM039673.1, read on the forward strand.
AGCCGCGCGTCACCACCGTTCCGCCAAGGCAGAGCCTTGAGAGCCTCGCCTCTATCCCCCTCATCGCGAGACGAGCCAGGGAACGTCTCACCGTAGATCCCCCTTTTTCCTCTGCCAGTCTACGCCACAGGAGAGCCCCTCCGTCGCCGGAATTCGCCGCCACCGTTCTCTGTCAGAGCGGGTGTGCGTAGGTTCAGTTTCGTCAGGCTGTGCATGTGTGTTTAGTAGATCTCAGCAAGGATTCCCTCTTGAGCAGATGAGCGAGTGTGCATAGTGGTAACGCGTTCGGGGTTGCAGACCTGAGGTCTGGGGTTCGACCCTAAAAACCCCCTTTTTTGTTTTCTTTTCTTTCCCTTTTGTTTGTTATTTTTTCTTTTGCTATGTGGTATGAAAGTGTGTGTAGGTGCTTACATGCATGTATGTATGATTGTTTTTTTCTTCATTTTCTGTTGTAGTGTATGAGTGTGTAGTGGTGTATGTGATGCCACATACATGTGTATGTGTAGCATATGTGTGTGTGTGGGCTTGAATGCATACATGTGTGTGAGTGTATGTGTGTGAGGTGGTGATACATGCATGTATATGTGCACATATGCACTTGTGCATATATGTGTGTGTGGTGAGCAGCCACACACATAGGTGAGTGTATGTGCAATATGCACTTGTGCATATTTGCCATGTGTATGTGTATGTGTTAGTGGTGTGTAGGATTGTGTTCTTGTGTGTGTGTGTGTGACAAGTGGGCCATGCCCCACTTGTCATACATTATTTATTTAGCATGTGCCATGATTTGTAGTGTAATTAGGTCTTTTCCAATTATAGCCTTATTTCCAAATCTGGATAGGTTCATTTATGCTCATGCACATTTAGGGTAAGTTTTCACTTCTAAGAGTGGATGGTGCTTTTGCTATGTAGTTTTGCCATGATGCTTCACGTGACTATATGAGTATGATACATGTTTTTGGGGTAGAAAGATCCAAGGAATCCAGTGGTGCAATTAGATTTCACTTTTGAGAAAGTTTGCAAAACTGCTATTTTCTGTTGTGATGCTACTTTGTCATTTTTACATGAATTAATCCATGCTTGCTTTGGGGCATGTCCCAACATGGAAGTGTTAGTGTTTTATGCCTATTATGCCATGGTATTTTTGTTTGACATGAGAATCACCCATATAAGTGGGAAAACTTGTTGCAAAGTAGCTAACTTAATGTTACTGTTTTCACCATGCTAAATATTTCTAAGTCTGAGAATTTGCTGTTATTTTTATGCCATGAAGAGTGGTTGCTATCTTGTGATATGTTGTGAATTAGTTCTAGCTCAGTGCTAGTGTTTTCAAGTATATGTTGTCTTCTAGCATCCTGTTAATTGGCATGACATGAGGTGGTCTCTAACACCATTAGTTTCTGCTATCAACCTGCCATCAGGTTAACTCAGATTCCAGAAAACTGTTATTTTCACTAAGTCCCAGAAATCTATTTCACCATGTTAACTTGTGAGCTTCATGCTTATTGGCGTGTGCCTCCTTTCCATATTGTGTAGTTGGATAAGTTGATAATAATGTTATGCAGTTTCTGTCAATACCTTGTTTGTGGCTTTAGGATTCCTGTAGCTCAAGTTATTGGTTGTGAAAGTTGCTATGTTGCTGTTTTGTGGCAGATTGTTTGTTTTAGTGTTTTGTGACTTGTGGGAGATATACTCCATGTAATTGCTTGATATTTGTCTCTATTGTGGTTGGTTTTCATTGCCTAACCAGTGGCTACCTTGGAAAGCCAAGGTATAGCACAGGTCCTTCTTGTCTTGTGTTTTGCATTTGTATCTTGTCGTGAGCGTATCGTGAGAGCCGTAACTCCGTTTTCAACGTTCTACATATGCATTTTTATCATTTTTGCATGATGTATCCATATTTGCCATCTTCATGCATGTCTAAACAACTTAACATAAGGTTCTGTCCAGATTCATTAATAACCAATCCTTTGCATGTGAAACATGACTAGTTAGGATTGCCATGTTAAAAACTCTTCACCTAAGCATGCATCATTCTTGCTTGTGCATTGCACCATGGTTATTTGTTTATTCTTGCTGTTTATTTTGGGTAGACGCGAATGTTGAACCTGAGTACGAAGATCCAGGCGAGTACAACTACGAGGATCCCGCTACTTGTTCCACTAAAGAACCAACAGGCAAGATGATCGTACCCGGATCCCGATACTATTTTTGCTTGCTAGTTGTCTCACTCTTATCGCTACTTTCGCGCTACCTACCACTTGAATGTCAGCCTCCTAATTGCCATGATAGCCTCTAACCCTCCACATCCTAGCAAACCTTTGATTGGCTAAGTTACCGCTGCTCAGCCCCTCTTATAGCATTCTTAGTTACAGGTGCAGGTTGTTCCATGTGATAACATGGATTTGGCATATCACAATATTATATGTTATTTAATTTAATGAACATATATATCTTGGTATTGGTGGAAGGCTTGGCATTTTGCTAGGTGTTTTGTTCCACTGTTACAGCCATAGTTTCTTGTTACCGGTGTTATGTTTCCATACTTTGCGCTCCTAACATGCTCGGGGTTGTTATGGGGACCCCCTTGTTTATTCGGTTAAGATTAAAACTTATCTGGCAAGACCCAACTTTGGTACTAAATTTGCTTAATAACTTGATAAAATTTGCATAGGGCTTTGCAACCCCGTGGATAATTAATCAACCCCGGGCCAATGCTCCTCTTGAGTGTTGGTCCAAACTAGAGCACCGTACGCTTCGCTTATCCGGCGTGTCCTGAGAACGAAATATGTGGCTCTTATCGGGTTCGTCGACACGTCGGGTGGTCTTGCTGGATTTGTTTTACCTTTATCGAGTGTCTTGCCTGAGGGCTCTGACTTTCTTCGGGTTATCTCGAGGTGTTGGAATCCCTTTGGAGTTGCCTAGGATGATCATGAGATCCGTGGTCAAGGCTATTCCCACGCAGTATGGTTAATTTGTGATGGACTAGTTGAAGCATCCGTGCAGGGTCAAATCTTTCGGAAAGCCATGCCCGCGGTTACGTGGCAACTTGGATATTTGTTTAACACCCGGTTATAGTTAACTTGAAGTAAACTCTAAATAAAACGCACCAACTATTTGAGTAACCGTGATCATCTCTACTCGTGAACATGATCCGAGAGAGAACACGGTGGGGTTGTGATTGACTTAAGTACGTGTTCAGGATCTCATAGAGGTCACTCTAGATTCGATCGTTTATTGTAGGCCACATATTTATTTCATGTTACGTAAGTTTAGCCACCATAAATGCTTAGTGCTGCTACAAACTAAACACATACCCCATCCCAACCTTTAAGCTTGAATAGTCTCGGTACCCGGGTGCATTATTGCTGAGTCCTTGTGGCTCACAGATTACTACAACAATCCAGGTACAGGTACATATGAGTTTGTGCAGGATGATCTGACGCAGCTCCAGTGGGAGTATGACGAGGAAAGGGGCAGGATGTACGTGACTTATCCGGATGAGTATAGGACATGGTCGTGATCTTTGGCACAGCGAGATAGTATCATTGCATCTCCTTTTGTCGTTTGTTTTGGTCCGTAGTCGGACCCTGTCTTCATATTGATGTTTGAACTCTTGTGTGGAATTGTAATTTAGTATGTGGCGAGTGTAAGCCAATTCTTATACTCATCTCTTCTGTAATGTATGATGTAATGATGCTATACGTGCGAACGACAAGATGCGCCTCTATCCCTTGCGAGGCCCCCGTGCCTTAAATATGGATAGGCGCACATCTTGGGCGTGACAACCAGCCGCCCCGTCGGCCCAGCATCGTCGAAGGCCCCGCCAGCCGCTCCACCGAGTTGGGCCAAAGCCCGCTAGGTGAGCTACGCTTTGCTCTATTCCTAGCCCGTGGGCACATGATGCTATGCTGCACTCAGTCACCCTAGGCAGGTTCTGGAGTTCGGCCCTTTAGCGTTTTTTAAATTGCAGTAAGCGTGTGATTTTAAAATGCTCATATTTAATAAACCTTGCATCGTATCAACATGTTTTATATATGTAAAATGGGGCTTCGTGTAGATTCGCAATATCCCGATATCACAAATTATAAAAATGTTTATCATGCCATTTTTTTGTCAATTTGCATAAAAGCCATGTTTTGCATTGCACATATTTATTAAATGGTGCATCAATTACAACACTTGTGTATGTAAAATGTGTAGCATCTTTATATGCCCTTTTCATGTATGCTAAAAATAGTTGATGTGTTGGTTGCATTTATTTTGCATAAATAACTTGCTAAAATGGTTTGTCCTAATCTCGCATATATGTTGTGTCATTTGTTTTTTAGTAAAAACCCACATATTATATATGATTTTGGGGTAGAAAAATCCATAGAATTTATCTGTGCTTTTAGTTTTGTCATTTGAGTAAATTTGTGTGCATGTAATTTTGCCATGATGACCTTTTGTTATTTTCGTGTGATTAAATCCATGCATGATACAAATTAATTTTGAACATGAGATATGCCCTTTGACATGAGCACTAGACCCTGATCATTTTGTTTTCCATGACAAACCATGTTTAGGTGTTATTTTGTTGTTGCCAACATGCTATAAAAACTGCTGTTTTGATGGAATCTGTAATATTTTGTTGTTGTCTTGCCATGTGTTTTGCTAGTGATCTAGAACTCTTTTGGGGTTGGTGCAATGGAGTTATTTTTAGTTAACAATGGCCTCTAGAAAGCAGTTCAATTTCAGGCCATTATATGCCATGTAGCTTATAGTTTTACTGCTGTCAATATGCCTTCATGATAAAAACTGCACTGTCAAAAACTGCTATTTTCACTAAGTCTGAAACTGTTTCTAATTACCATGTTGTGAGCTTCCTACCATGTGATCCTTGACTCTTTTGAGTATGTTAGGTGAATTTGAAATGAAGTGTGTGTTATATGCTACTGCCCCATGCTTAGTTTATGCATTTTAAGATCCGGTAGCTTGTTGTTTTCATCTGTACAAAATGCTATGTTACTGTTTTGGGCATTTTTCAAATAAAACGTGTGTTGGTTGTTGGGGTTGAACCGTAGCTTCGTTTTGAGCATGCCATATATGAAACTTGCTTAGAATTTCACATAGTATCATATTATCTTGTTGCATACATGTTTTGAAGTGTTTGTGGTTGTCTTTTTCATGCATTTTGCATTCATGGCATATAATCTTGTGATTGTCATATCTTTTAGACCGTAGCTCCGTTTGAGATGTTCCATATATGTAAATCGACTAGAATGACGTGTAAAATTGCATGGTATACTTCATTCTGTTGTTTCATAGATATAAAATATGGTTAGTTCAGATCTGGACCAATTTCGAAATTAACATATGGGGTCATTTCGGAAATGCTATAAGTTGTTTCTGACCTCATTTAAGATGCCTACATAGATAGATTATTTATGCTTCACCTCTTGCCATGTTTAACAACATTTAAAACACATGTGGAGTTTCGTCCATATGCAACCCGCTGCAAATTGAGCTTCACTTAATGTGCAGGAGTTGATTGTTGTGCTTTGCCATGTCATGCATAACATGCATCATATTTTTTTCGCTTCATGTCATGCATAGGTGGAGGTGCACCGTGTGTTGATTGTTGTTTTTGGATTGTTTCTTCTCGATAGAGTACCGAGAGCATTCGGAGTGTGAGGATTCGATCGACTGCGCTGGCTCGTCTTCTTCATAAATTCATTTTTCTTCCAAGCGGGATCTCAGGCAAGATGACACATTTCCATGGATACCACTACTATCATTGCTATGCTAGTTGTCTTGCTTCCATCGTTATGTCTTGCTACCTACCACTTGTTTGTCAAGCCTCCCAACATTGCCATGATAAGCCTCTAACCCCTCCACATCCCAGCAAACCTTTGTTTGGCTATGTTAGCGCTCGCTCGGCCCTTCTTATAGCGTTTCTAGCTGCAGGTGCAATGGCTATCATGTGTCAACATGGACATTCTTTTGGTTATCGCGATATTATTGCTATTTAAATTAATGCACATATATACTTGGTAAAGGGTGGAAGGCTTGGCCTTTTGCTCGGTGTTTTGTTCCACTCTTCCCGCCCTAGTTACTTGTGAACTGGTGTTATGTTCCATAATTGAGCGCTCCTAACATGCTCGGGGTTGTTATGTGGATCCCCTTGATTTTTGTTTTAGAATAAAACTTGTTTGGCAAGGCCCAACTTTGGTACTAAATTTTCCCAACAGAATAATATTGATAACCCTATTAAAGCATAGAGGGTCGCCCCCTCGTGGATTAATTTAACATAATATAGAGGGCAGTGCTACTGGTGCTGCTCCAAAATAGAGCACTGTGCGGGGCCACCCCGAGGCAACTCGGGGGATTTCCATTAGGCCTCCTTACGCGTAGCTTATCCGCTGTGTCCTAAGAACGAGATATGTGGATCCTATCGGGATTGTCGGGACGTCGGGTGGCCTCGCTGGACTTGTTTTACCTTTCTCAAACGTCTTGCGCGTCGGATTTTGACGATACTTCGGGCTATCTCGAAGTTGAGATTTTCCATCAAGATTCCGCAAATACTACGGGTGATTCCGCGGTTGAGGAATTCCAACGCGGCGTGTGGTTAATTTGTGATGGATGAGTTGGGGCACCCCTATAGGGTTAAACCTTTCGAAAATCCATGACCGTGGTTATGTGGCAAGTTGGAAACTTTCTTTAACACCCGGTCACAGTAAACTTGAAGTAAACTCAAATCAAATACACCAACCGTGTGCGTAACCTTGACTGTCTCTTCTCGTGAGTCCTTATCCGAGAGAGAACACGGTGG